>JARWLC010000007.1:63399449-64599449 GCA_033318265.1 Phyllotis vaccarum
AGAACTTTAATATTTTGATGTAATGATAATTTTTTTTCCCCAACTGGGCATAATGATGTGTGCCTTTAATCCAGCAGAGGCAGCAGCAAAAAACTCTCTATATTAGTTTCAGGCCAGCCAGGGCTATGTAGAGACTGTTTCAAAAAAAGGAAAAAATATCTCTTTCTGTTAATGAAATTGTGACCATTTTGTGAGGTTCAGGAATGAGGTGGGCACAAGTCCAGCTCGTGGTCATAAATATTCTGGTCCTAAGTAAACAGTTCACTTATTGTTTTGAACATCCAGTCTTGAGATGTCTTTAAGCAAACTATCACCTCCTCAGGTAATTTCGGCTTTTCATCAGTTGGAGGATGTTTTTGTCTTTCATTCAACAAGAAAGGTTCTGAGGGGTTCCTTTCCCTCCTGTGTCCCCTTAAATTTTCCTCTTTTTGCCTGGCTTTAAAACCACCATCTTAGAGGGATGGTGACAACAGATTTGGAGACTGGGTCCTCAGGAAAGAGGTCACTCAGTGGGGGAGCTTCTTAGGACTACAAACAGGAGAATAGGAAGACTATACAATATTGAGACTCCCTTAATTGTGTGTTTATTCAGAAATGGAATAATATATGCTGGGATAAATGGATAGTTAGGGAGGGCAATTAATACTTTACTGAAAAGGACTATGGGATCATTATCATCTGAATGAGCTAAAAATGTGTTGAGAGCATGCATGTGAGCCTCAATGAGTGATGGAATCTATGCATTAAGAGGACAGCATGGAGGCTGCAGGAGAGGACATGGTATTATAAAAAGGCCAGCACACAAAAGCAGGCTGGTGCTTTGGTGTAGCTCAGCAGCACAGTGAATAGTTGTCCTGGGTCTGATCTCTAGCACCAAAACAACCCATACATATGTCCTCACTTGTGTGTGGATGTGGGTACAGGTCATGAAACGAGACAAGGAGTCATGAGTGAGGAAAGGTCTGCACAAAAGGGAACCACTGAGGAAGAGTGAGTGTAATATACATGTAGGATGAAAGTGGAAAAAAAATACTGGGTGAGGAAAGAGGAGAGAGACTGTGGTCTGTGGGGAAGGGGGGGGGGAAGCAGGGGAGGGGGGAAGGCAGGGTGAGGGGATCAATCAAAATAAATTATATTTGAAAATGTTGGGTGGAAACTGAGTGTTTTGTATGCTAATTAAACAAACACACAACAACTATTAAGAGACAGACTTTTTCTGTTCTCTCAGAATCAGTTAGCAGGCAATCCTCCTGGAATCCTATTCACCCCACTGGATTATACTTTTTTTTTTTTTTTTTTCTTAAATTGGAAGTTCTTACTACAGTCTTGCTACACATCCCTCCTTAGATATGATTTATAAAACTTTTCTTCATTCCTGGGTTATGATTGTGTGAAAGCCAAAGTTACATTCTAATTACTATGCCTAAGACATCCATGAAAAAAAGCCTCTGACCTGCAAGGCCCTTGCCCAAGGACAGAGAGTTTCTGAAATGCTGGAGGCTGCTGTTTATGGGACTGAATAAAGCCATGCGTTCTCACTCCCCAAACAAGTTTGTTTGACCCATCTGCACTGAATGTGGTCCAAAGTTTACAGGCCGAAAATATGTCAGGATGTACACTGACTCCTGATTGGATGTAGGCTGCAGGTACATCAGGATATATGCTTGTTCCTGATTGGACCTGATGGGAACTGCAATGAATTATGGGATTTCTTTAATTAAGCCGCTGCATCCTCGACTCAGGAACCTGGGAATGGATCTGGCCAGGGCCCATCCACATGGCCAGTATTTAAAGCTTGTTTCAAACTTGGCTTTAAACTATGGTAGTGGACTTATTCTTAATCAGTGGGGTTAACAATTGCAAGCCTTGAAACACAAAAGCTTTCAACCTCAGAAATTGTAGCTGACACCTTATCTCACATTTCTTCATTTTAATTTTTATATTTCTTTCTGCATATTTTACTTACATAATTTTGTGATTTGAAAGCGTAGAATACCACAAATATTGAAAATATAATAATACCTACAAAATGACTTCTGGCCATTGCTTTAGTCACCGAAACAGCTTTCAATAAACAGCATTTTTGATAAATGTATTTCTAGATCTAAATATTTCTATTTTATTTATAAATCTAAGAATAATTGAAATAAAAAACATTCCAAGATAGTTGTTTCATTAGTTTGATTATTTTTATTTTCAAATCTAACACATTGCATTTGGTAAACTTGTTTAATGTTATTTGTAATTCAGTTTTTTAAATAGTATATAATCTATTAACATATAAAAATCGTGTTTCCACATTCTGTAAAAAGTGATATGGGCTGGGTGTGGTGGCCTCTAATGCCAGTACCTGGGAGGCAGAAGCAGGTGAATCTCTGTGAATTAGAGGCCGGCCTGGTCTAAATAACTAGTTCCAGGCCAGCTAGTGCAAAGTAAGACCTTGTCTAATAATATATACACTATTTGGAGACAGACACCTCTACTTGCATTAACTGTCCCAGAGCTTGGGACACTAAGGCAAGAGGACCAAGAGTTCACAGGGCAGCCTTGGAAATACAGTGTTAAGATTCTATCCCAAAACAACACAATAATTTTCAAAAGAAGAAGAAAAAGATGGAGGGGAGAAACGGAGAGAGAAGAGGTTACACTTTGAGCTTAAATTGTACTTACTTTAATGCTCAAAGGTGATGCATGTTCTCATTGTCTCTTATCTTGATTTATAATATAACCTGAACACACAGATGCTACAAAACAATTTCTATTGAAAAACTTTGCATTACCCATTTTGTGTATGTGTGTGTGTGTCAGCCTGTCTGTCTATGTATGTAGGTGTGTTTGTCCATATGGAAGCTAGAAGCTGATGTCAACTGTCTTCCTCTATTGCTTTTGTCTTATTCCTTGAACAGTGTCTCGACGACCCTGGCGCTCACTGTTTTGGCTAGCCTGGTTGCCTACTGGCCAGTGAGCTCCAGAAATGAGATTACAGGTGTGTACCACCATGCTTGCTTTCCACATGGGTGCTTGGCCATCTGAACTCAGATCCTCACCAATGAACCAAGCCACGATCTCAATGCCCCTGTTATCCATCCTCTCAGGAAGTAAAAGGTTGTATTAATTTTACCTCATCCAAACAGTTGACATGAACATTCTTACTAGATAACAGCGTTCCAGCTTCTTGGATGGTACCTTGAAAAAAAAAAAAAAGTGGTGAAACATGAGATCATTTCTCAGGAGAAAAGGGGAAGGTCTAATGTGAAGACAATAAACTTTAAAGGGCTGTCTGTAAACCCCAGGCTAGTCAGTCAGGGTAGGTACTGAGATATAAAGCACCCAGCCACATACTACTTGCTTCAAAAGCATTTCTCCAGAGAAACAGTTTCATAGAAACTAACACAGTTCCATCTTGCTTTTACTTTCATTGACCTTGAATTATATTATCTTGGCCCCATTTTTCTTTTGACAGTCATACTATATATAACCACTCAGCATAGGTATCAATGCCAAACAAATCCCAAAGACAATCTAATCCAAATCACCATCCAAAACCAACAATTTTATCGGGGTAATACTTAGAATTCAAGATACAGTCGGTATTGTATCATTTGTCAGCACTGGGTCTTGTGAATGATGTCATGTTTTAAAGTCTGCTCCTGTGGAAATTGTTCTGTGGTGAGTTCAGTCCCCAAGCTGTAAAGGATCACATTCAATTGAAGTGTCAGTCCTCTGCATATTTTGAACTACGTCAGAATGATCAGGTTTTTCCAGTTTTGTGTGCAACAGGACAGAAAGTGATTGCAGAAGAGACAATCTTATCACCATTAATCCAGTCACGTGTTCTGCCAAAGGATTTCCTGGCTTGATTGGAAGAGAACAATGAAATTGAATGTTCTCGGAGTGTAAGGATGACCTATGCCTCTCCTCTAAAAGGAGATCAAAGACAGGAGCCCCCCAGCTGTGTAAAGCAGAAAAAGTGGGGAGCAGACTGAACACCAGCATGCTTCTTTTCCCACTTGTAGACAAGTCCCCTGAGGGCTAGTCACCACTGCAAGAAAAGCAGTGATACCATTGGGTGTGTTGGGATGATCTAAGTGACCCTGAAGTGTGATAGCCACTCTTTCTGTAAATACTGTGGTTTTGTTGGTTTTTACTGGCACTGAACTCCCTGTGAGATCAGTTGGTATCACTCACTGAGTAGCTAAGGAAAAAAAACTGCTGCAGTACATGCCAGCCAGTCTGACGTAATCGGTGAGCTCCAGGCACATTATAAACCCTATCTTAAAGGAGGTAGACAAAATTCCTGATAACTTACCCAAAGCCATCTCGGTAGGCACGCATTCTCTCTCTCTCTCTCTCTCTCTCTCTCTCTCTCTCTCTCTCTCTCTCTCTCTCTCTCTCTCTCTCTCTCTCTCTCTCTCTCTCTCTCTCTCTCTCTCTCTCTCTCTCTCTCTCTCTCTCTCTCTCTCTCTCTCTCTCTCTCTCTCTCTCTCTCTCTCTCTCTCTCTCTCTCTCTCTCTCCTCTCACTCACAGGAGGAAGAAGCTTTGCAGTGTGTAAGCAGCTTCTCCTTCCAATTCAGTCATATCTGTAGCTTCCCATCAGACTTTCTCACAGTCTCAGGAAGATTAAGAACAAGAAGTCATTCACTCCAGTGGCACTTGGGGAAGAAGCTTCAGTTGACTCACATGCTCCACAGAGAACTCATGGAAGTCATTTTCTTTCTGGCCAGGAGATGTTTATGGAATAAAAAAGAATACTGTAGGGATTGCAAGTATCTCAAAGTCTGTCACTTGTTAAGGACAAGATGGGTCTCATTAGAGACCAGGCTTCTAATTCTACAAAATGTTTGCCCAGTGGCCAACAGTCTAGAGACATACCAGACATGCAGTAAAGCATAGGGTGGGGATATTTTCTCCTGCTAAATACTCATTCAGTAGTCTCAAGACTTTATGATGTCACACACACACACACACACACACACACAAAGTAGTTCTCCAGCAGACATCAATGAGATGTCTTCTTCAGGTTTGACAACTCACAGAACTCAAGAAAATATTAAATTCACACGTTCCTGTTAATTGTAAAAGAGATCAATAGTTCTCACCTGTGAGTCTTTTCTTGAAGGGGTCAAACAATCCCCTCACAGGTGTTTTATATCAGATATCCTGTATATCAGATATATACATTACAATTTATAACAGCAGCAAATTACAGTTGTAAAGTAGCAATGAAAATACTTTTATGGTTGGGTGTCACCACAACATTATTAGGGAAGTTGAAAACCTCTGGTCTAGATGAATAAGGCATGGTATATGGGAGGAAGACTGGAACCTTCTTATTGCACGAATCGTAATTGGTCTTCTAATAAAAACCTGGAGCCAGATATTGGGGTAAAGCTGATCAGAGAGACAGAGGAACAAGCCACAGCAATTTCTAACCACTACTGAATCCTAAAGCCGAAAGGGGAAGATTTGTCTCCACGAATCTTCAAACTGAATGCCTCTGAGTCCTCAGATGGACATGGAAGAAACTGTACATGGAGTTAACCTTTTTGTGTGACAAAAGTTAGCTACTGGGCCAGGAAGTGCCCTTGCCACAATTGCTGACAGTGTGATGTCCAAAATGGACAGGCAGAACACAAAAAGGGAGCTGCTGAACCTTGCCAGGACAAAGTTGGAAGGTCTTTAAGAATATCCTGCTTCATAGAGAAGTCTGTCAGATATGGATGCTTCTATGGTGTAGAGGAAGCTTGGATGACTGTCTAGGCAGCCAGCTGTTTCATTTTTCACATTTTTTGGAAACTGCTTGCTTGCACATCCTGTTTAATTAGTTCATATTATTTCCTTCTTCAGTCTCTGAGGGAGACATCAAAATACAGTTTTCAGTTAGTAATACAGGTTAAATAGAAAGTGAATTAGGTACAATCCTTTGGACTCACCAAAGTAAGATAAATAATGGAATATTTTCCTTAAATTTGTCAATTATTAATGGACTGAACATTACTCATGTAATTATTGTTTGTATATACTGTATATAATTATTATACCTATTGTGTATAGTTTTGAGGTCTTAGTTAATAAATGTGGGGCAAGAGGTCTACCACATAGCTATGCCTTAGGTTTGTATAAATTTGAATAACTATTTAGTAAATGTCAAAAGATATATTTTGAAAAAATATTTAGCTGGGCAAGTTGTGGCTCATTTCTTTAATCCCAGGACTCAGCAGGCAGAGGGAGTAGGCTCTTTGACTTAGGGTTCTACAGAGTGAGATCCAGAGCAGCCAGGGCTAAACTAAGAAATCATATGTAAAAGAAAAACAAGTTATTTCTGTATAGAGCATTTTACCTGCATGGATGTTTATGTACCACAAGTCAGCCTAGTTCTGTGGAGGCCAGAAGATGGCACCAGATCCCCTGGACCCAGAGTTATACTTGTAAGCCAACTGGGAACAGAACCCAAGTCTACAAGAACAGGAAGTGCTCTTACCACTGAGCCACCACCCTAGACCCCCAAGTGAATGCTTGATAGCATCTATCTCATATACATATATCATATGTAAAACATGATTTGAGTTGGTGGCTGCTATAATGTGTATACATAAGTAAAATGATTTAAAGATATTTCAAGCATCTTAAATGTATGATGTATGTGGAGGGTATGTGTACATGCCATGACACATATGCAGATATCAGGGACAACCATGGAGACTCTTCCATCTTTATATGGGTTCCAGGGATAAAACTCCAGTTGTCTAGTTTGCTTGGAAGGAACCTTGCCCATTAAGGTTGTGTGATTCACAAGTGCCTTAACTTTATACATACACCATACATATAAATATACATATATATATATATATACACATACATATATATAGAGAGAGAGAAAGAGGGAGAGAAAGAGAGATAAATGGCTATCATCAGATATGAAGGTATAAAAATGTCTGCAAGCAGATAACTAGAAACGGGAAAGATAGCTCATTAGTTAGAGTACACACCACTCTTGCAGAAGGCTGGAGTTCAGTTCCCAGCACTCACAGCATCCACATCTGGTAGTTCACAACCACTTATAACTAACTCCAGCTCCAGAGGATCTGATACCAGCTGGCCTTCTAGAGTATCTGCACTATACAGCACAAACACACATACGTATAAAATGTTTTTAAAATATTTTTCAAATCAAGACACTTCTACTATATCTACTATAGATATAGTACATTTCTGCAAGGTTCCTAAAAGTTCTCTCTGCAGTTTCCTTCTTTATGAAGAGGAAATATTTACCAAAACCACAGGCAGGAGAATGTGTTTAACATGTTAACTGTACTGACTCACTTCATACTTACAATGCTGTGAGGTAGGGACCATGTTGCACAAATCTTAATTGGTCTTATAATAAAATCTCAGAGCCAGCAATTGGGGAAAAGCAGAAAGATCATAGAGACAGAGCAACAAGCCACACTTCTCACCACCATTGAACCCTCAGACTGAATGGGGTAGATCCTGTCTGCATGAATCCTCAGACTGAAGAGGGTAGATCCTGTCTGCATGAATCCTCAGACTGAAGAGGGGAAGGGAAGGACTGAACTATTCCTCCTCCTGCCTTATATTCCTTTCTCTGCCCACTGATATCACTTCTTATCTGAACCAACCTTCCTAGAGCTGGGAAGTGTTTGTGTGCTTCCCAGGAACTTGCAGCAGAGGCATGGGATCCAAGTGCTGGGAATAAAGGTGTGAGCCACACTGCCTGGTTCTGTTCCTCTTTTGGACTGGATTAATCTGTATGTGGCCTTGAACTCACAGAGATCCAGTCAGATCTCTGCCTCTGCCTCCCCAGTACACTGATTAAAAACATGGATCACCACTACCTGACCTCTTTGGCTAACTTTGTGACTGGCTCTGTCCTCTGATCTTCAGGCAAGCTTTATTTGATACACAATAAAATCACTATAATTATACTCACAGAACTTGACACTTGCAGAAGTCCACACCACTGGGAAACAATGGTGGCAGTGTTGTGGACTAGACTGCCATGGTGTTCTACTTAGCTTTCTATTGCTGTGTTACATATCATGTCCAAAAGCAACTCTGGGAGCGAGGAACACTCTGTCATGAAGAAAGTCATCTGGGCAGGAACCTGGAGGCAGGAGCTAATGCAGAATCCATGCAGGAGCGCTGCTTACCAGCTTACTCCCCAGGGCTCAGCCTGCTTTCTTACAGAATCCAGGACCAACTGCCCAAAGATGGCATTGGCCCCACTGGGCTGGGCCCTCTCATATCAACCATTAATCCAGAAAATGCTGGCACAGATTTGTAACCTATTCGAGATATTTTCCAACCAAAACAAAACAAATTAACCCCAGGCACATAATGACCATTCCATGATGTTTCCTGCTACAATTTAAAGAAAACACAACAAAACACAAACCTTAAGTAAGCTCTTCTAGACTAAATGTATAAGTACATGCGATGTGCTCAGAATGGCATTCAATGTTGGCTTATCTTCTCCCATTTCTCAGTAATTTTCCTAAAAGCAATAATATCTCAAAATCCTTGATATGACAAAATGCATCACAAACTAAATTTACCTTGGTTCTTTACTCATTAGCTTGGAGAAATTACACCTTGAACAGTAGCATCTATACTCACAAATCTGATCATGAGGTGGCCCAAGAAACAGAAGTGATACGCACATTATTTCTGTTTGATCCAACCTTTAGAATAAACTCTCTCACACCTCTGAATACATTCAAAAACTTACACCACCCCTTTCAGACCATGTTTCCAGCTGCTCACTGGTCTTCACTTTCAAGTAAACATGTGATAGCCTGTGTAAAATCAGAATTATCATCCCTGGTGCTATGTCGTCTCTTATTTCTGATGGGTACAGTACGGTATCTGGTACCTGTTCACTAAACTAAATCCCAGACCCACTAAAGGCCCCAAGAAACCTATGGCAGTACAAAAGACATAAGTCATTGAAGCCATGCAGTTTACAAAATAAAAATTCAACCCAAAGCTCTGAGATGTCCAGCAAATATCAATTACCCTGAGAATCTGGTCATGACTGATTTAGAAGTGAGATCAGTTATGAGTCACCTGTTGAGTTCAAACTGGATAATTTTCTCTCTTCATGTTCCTTAAACTCATAGGCATTCCTTCTTAGATGCATTTGCCTTCCCATTTGGCTAGTAGAAGATTGCAAACAAACCCAGGAGCCCCGTGTTACAATGTCCAGCTTCTCTGTCATTGGAGGGCATATGTTTAATTCTTAAATTTAAAGCATCCACATTAGTCATGCCTGCAGGCCCCTCATCCTCATCTCAGCAAAGTGACAGAACACGTGGTCACGCTGATGTCACCTGCCAGGTAAGGGGATGCCGCTGGGAACTCGGGGAGGGGGGTGGGGGGAATAAGGCTTCTGCTTAGCCTAACAAGCTGCACGGCGGGGGCGGGACTCGAATCCACCAAGTGGAAAGGAAAGCACTAAGAAATTAGACAAGATCTCAGACGTATAACACTCGGCCAACGGTGGCAGTGAACGTCTCGCCCATCTCCTGGCCTTCCCGCGAGTTCCTGCTCCGGCCCGGGCTACAGAAAGCCAGCCACAGAGGCCCTGGATGCAGAAAACTCCAGGCAGTACATTCAGACCGAGTTCTGTGCCCTTATAAAGAAGCCTTCTCTCGGAGAGCTCCCTCCACCCCCAGCAGGGGCGGGGATCCGCTAGCGATCCAGATCCTTCGGCCTCCGGAAGTCAAAAGGGCCCTTTAGACACCCGCCTAAGAGTCTATAACTACCAGGCCACTGCTGTCTTGACTGACTACGGTCAAAACATCCGAGGAGCTGGCAAGCGTGCACACGCGGAGGCAAGCGCTCCAGGACCGCGCGTTACAGTCTCTGGGGGGTAGTGGCAGTCTGTCGATTTCCAAAAAGCTGATTTAGCCTCTAAGCCTCGATGTGATCACGGCAATGCTTCTACCTCCCATCTCCCCGACCCTGCAATGAGTCCCCAACCAGAGACAGAAAGGCTTTTTCCGGATCGCAAGTTGCCCCAAATCCCCAGACCAGGAGCGCACCCACAGGCTCCCCCACGCCGGACGACCCGGTGCACAACGCCTGGATAGCAGTCCTGCAACCCATACCTTTCCCGATGACTTCCAGCAACTCCTTTTCTTCCTGGGTCAGCTCGCCTTTCTTTATGTGACCCATTGTTCCCGCCAGCTTGAAGCTTATGCTATTTCTTTGGTAAGGTTTTTAAAAATGAGAGACGTGTGTGCGTCGTGGAAGTCCACCCACAGTCAGGCAGCAGCGGCGTTTGCCAGGGTCCTGTGGCCGGGGGCCTGGCGGGTGCAGCGAGCTCGGGCGAGCCGGGCAGGCGCTCTCCGCAAGTACCACCCCCGCGTCTCATTGGCCCGGCCGGGAGGAGGAGCTGCAAGCGCAGCAAGAGACTCCAATTGGAGCAGCTCATAAGGTCCAAACCAAAAGGAGAAATTCGTAGGGGGGAATCAATATATATTGTAAGTTTCCTATCACAATGCTACCCTACTAAGAAATACAGAGACACAGTGTTACTTAAATTCTATGTAAAGCACTTCTCTGCCTTGCAGTGGCTTCGGTGGGGATGCTCAGTGGCATCGAGACGCCCCTAGATCCGCTGCAATGCCCCTAGAGTGGCGCGGTTCGGGCGAGGGCGGAGCTAAGGCGGGGCCGGGACGGGAGGCGGAGTTAAGCCGGGTTCCCAGTGTCTGTGTCAATGTGTCTGTCCTTCACTCCTCCATTGTCTGCCTCATTCTCCACTGCTGCCACTGCTGCTGCAGGATCCGCCGCAGCCACCGGTCTCGCGCGTCGTCGCTCCCTCCTTGGACAGGTAAGAGGTGGCCAGGTGGGGCGGCGGGAGCGTGAGGGTTTAGGGAGCCGAGGCTGCCTCCGGGCCGGGGGCTCCCCGGGCTGGAGCCTGGAGAAAGCATGTGCCTCCTGGGGCGGTTGCCTTTCCTCTTGGTGGAGAAGCCCCCGCGCCGCGCCATCATCCCTGCTCGTACAGTGTATCGCTGCCTTCCGAGGAAGACTCCGACCCCGCTACTTTTGGCCGCCCCGGGGACCGCGGACGAGCCGCGAGCTGGCCACGCGGTGGAAGTGGCGGGTGCACATGGTCTCATGCGTGGCGATCCCCGGGGAGGCCCGCGCCAGCGAGGTGAGCTTCTATGGGGAGAGGTTCGGAGAAGGTAATTTTCTTTTTGTAAACCTCGTCCTCCCCACTACTCGTCTGTCACCTCTTGGCCTGTGAATGCTGTAAAACCTGGACCTGTAGTGCTTGTTAAGGATATTTAAGAGCAGATTGCGCTAGCACTAATACTTCGTTGGGGTGTGGGTTATCTTTGCTCTTAAGAGAGTTGCCTGTCTTTGTAACTCAGGTTTGGCGATTTATGGAACTAGGGAGGAGAGTGTGGGGAGGGCGGGGATTAAATTGGTGTTGCTGTCTATATATAGCCTTAGATTAGCTTCTTAATCCAGCCTTCATTCAACAGTGATGTGGAGCCTGAAGCTTCCACCGTAGGTAGATAAGGGATAGATAATAAAGTGCATGCCTTTCTGTGGCACAGATGCAAGACATGCTTACTAAAATATGCACTCATTCCCCCAAGGTGCGTGCGTATCTGTAGCGTTTTACAAGCGTCAATCACAGCTTCTTCAAAAATGACTGTTTAGTTTTCCTGTCGTTTCTCTGCAGGCTAGTATTATGTCTCCTTCAAGACCCAACTGTGCTAGGGAGAAATACTTGAATAATTAATTATGTGGGTGGTTTTTATTAAGCATCCCTAGGACCACACTCTTTCTTTCCATGGTACCATATATATATAAATGAAGGCCCTCCACCTTCATTTTGCCCAAAGCATATACTCACACTTAAAAAAATATAAGGATGATGTTTACTATTTCTTGCCTTTAACCATAATCTTTTCTAAACTCCAGCTGCCTATCCCCCAACCCCCACAGACATAGAGCCTCAGCTAGGGGCGGGAGGAGCAGATTCTCACATGAAAATGGTTGGTAATTATTCATCTCAATGTATAACAAAGAAACTTTTGTTTGATGCTTTAAAAATGATGTAGCTGTTCAAACAAGCAGTAAGGCCACCACTGTGTAACACTTAGATTGATGTTACTGGCACAGCAATTGATGTGCCAAAGGAGCCCACAAGGCTAAGGAAATGCCTGAAAGTAACCCCACCATGTGACTTCACATCATATCAGCAGATGCATAGACAGAATTGGGTACTTAACTGCCAATATTTCCATCTCTTGTGCCAAATCTGGGCCATGGTTACTTGAAGGTCACACCTGTTTGTCTAGCTGGGGTTGTCAGTTCCTCAAGGATAGCAACATAGGATGTGTTTTCTTGATGCTTTAAACACCTGGTAGATTTTTCGTCTTCTGAATGTGTGGCTTTAATTTAGAGTTGATGATATTTAAGGACAAAGAGAAGCATCCACCTAGAAATGTAGATAAATCCTGGGTTTATGTTGAGTTGGAAACAGATACCTAATGGAGAGTGTTCAGAAGTGTTTCAGTAATAGTACTGTACATATAAATATTTAATGTCAAAATAAGATTAAATAATGGGTTTATTAAAATGTGTTCTCATCAAAGAAGTCTACTGATAATGAAATAATTATTCATTTTGACTACTTAATCTGCTCCAGATATTCTGCTAGATGCTGTACATCGGATTATTTTAATCATTATTACCATAGGATAGGAATTAGTCATACTATCTCCATTTATGAAAATAAGAGCAGAGGTTAATTTGGCCACAGCCCCACAATTAGGAAGTATGGAATCTGGGATTAGATTCTTTTTCGTCTGTCTTTAAAATCCTTTTGCAGGGTGTGGTGGTAAACACCTCTAATCCAGCACTCAGGAGGCAGAGGCAGGCAGGTCCTTTCAGAAAACTAGCTCCAGTGGGCCCTCCAAGGGTAGGCAACTGTCTGTTGGCATGAGCAGTATGTGAAGCTTGAGGGGTGGGGTCAGACTGTGTTCCTGTGTGTGGGCTGGCACCATGGAGCCATTCCCTGCCGAGGAACACCTAACACAGTCTAGATTTGGGGATGAGGAAATCTTGCCTGGAGTGGCGTGCCACACTGAGCTGACCCACCTTGGGACTTCTTGCCCTTTTGGGGGAGGGCATGGTTGGATGGGGAGTTGGGGAGGCTGAAGGCTGACTGGAAGGGATTGGGAGGAGGGACAGGAGGGAGAGCAGGAAGATGGATGTTGATTTTGTGTGTATATATAAATATATACATGGATGAAAAAGATATATTTTATATAAAAAAATAAAATGAACATACAGGAAGGAAGGAAGGAAGGAAGAAAGAAAGAAAGAAAGAAAGAAAGAAAGAAAGAAAGAAAGAAAGAAAGAAAGAAAGAAAGAAAGAAAGAAAGAAAGAAAGAAAGAAAGAAAACTAGTTCCAGGCCAGCCAGGGTCACACAGTAAGACACCATTTCAAAGATTAAAAAATAAATAAAAACATAGCCAAACTGAATGAAAAATAAAAAGACATAAGAAGGAAGGGCATTGCTGTTTCTAGGTATGATGGGGGAAACAAATAGTAGTAGATAACAGGGAGAGCATAGCCAGAGGCAGGGACATCTGGGAGAGTCCAGAGTGGACCTGACCCTGAGCCATGTGAGAAGGAAGAGGGGAGAGAGGGACCGGGTACACAGCCAAAAGACAAAAGGTATAGGAGGGACTGGTAACCGAAATGGCTGCATTATATAGGGCAGGGTTTGGGGTAAGGAGCTGGGTGTGTCTTATATATGTCTATACCAGGTTTTTGTAATAAAAATAAGCATATTAACACTGTTGCATAATGGTGTGTGTGGTAGTCTTTTCTATTTCTGTCCTCACTTTTTTAAAACATGGTGATTTCTGAATGTCATTTATGTCCTGTCACCCCTATACTACCTGTGTCCTTGGTGTCTGCTATGAATTCCTAAGCTTGGCTTCTCCCACCTAGCTATTTCAAGGAACTCTCTGTTGAATAAACACCAAGCCCAATCATCCTTCCCCTGGTAAATGAGCAAGGCTTCAACATGTGGTCCCAGCCCGCATTTCCAGTCGGCATCTCCTCCCACTCTGTCCTAAGGTCACCATACTGCTGCTTCCCTAACTGCCAGTAATTTCCACCCCTCGTTCCTCCTTTCTCTTCCTGGAATCCTCTGCCTTTGCTCACACGTTCTCTTCTTGCTGGCTCACAATTACTCTTCCTTCACTCTGTAAGGCTTTCTTCAGCTTGCATGTATATCTTTCAATGAGGGGAAACAGACCCTCAACAAGCACAGGGACATAATAATCTTCACACAGGTGTGGTACCAACAGATGACAAGGCTGCAGGTACTAACTGAGCTGTGGAGTTTAGCCAGCACCCTCAAACAGTCCTTCCAATTAGTACCGTTGTTTCTGGATCTGCATTCCACGTGAACATGCCTTTGCCCTCCCATCCTATCACAACTCTTCACTGTCATTTGGGATCTCTTTTCCTTGACCATAAATGCTCCAGGTCGGCTCTCTGTGTTTCTGAACATACAACCCAGTACCTTTGCTGTTAGTAGGTGCTGTCTACATGCTGAGCTGAATTCATTTGAAGTTGGATTTGGCTCCTCTGTTCACTAATCCTTCCTGGCAGTGTGAAATGGCAGTAAACACACATAACTACAACCAAGAGCAAGCAGTCTTGAGACAGTGGAACTCTGTGGACTTCTTGACACTTGGTACTCCCAGCTAAGAAAAAACTTCTCACAAATTTAGCATGCCATTCTTGATTCCCTGTTCAAGCTCCAGGTCTTATGCTATCTGCTGAAAGATAATCTTTTCTGTTACAGGGCCACTTACAACTAGTTTTGAGCATTTTATCTGAGAGGGAGAGGATTTTTTCCCTCAGTATCTGATGCCTTGAGTCTACACTAGGTATGTGTCTGATTGATTGGAAACTTGATGCTACTAAATAGACCAGAATAGTGTGCTTCTGTTTTGAAAAGACTCCTGTCTTTCAGAGATACATTTTGAACTATTTGGGAAGAAAACAGGGTGTGATTTGCTGTAAGATAACCGTGGCAGAACCTGGGACTGAGTGGGAACACAAAGACCTGTTGTCACTTCTGAGGCTGCACGGAGTGGGGGTGACTTCTTGCTCGCATCACGGGTTTGTGAAGCTCTGACTAGCAGTCCGTTGCTGTCTCTTTTAAAATTGAAAAAGTCATTTGCAGGCAAGTCTCAAGAAAGACCGATGGTTTATCTGAGAAAAATCAAGAGGTGAAGGGACGGGTGATACTGATTTTCTTCTTTGTCTTCAGAGGTCTTTCCCAAAAAAGGAGTGGCAGAATACTTCAGGGCAGAGTCAGCTCTGGGAGGATGAGTTTATTAACGTGGGAAAAGCCCAGCCAGCATGAGAAGGAGGGGTGTGTGCCTGGCTTCAATCACACTTCACTTAACTTCGCGTTTGCTTGAACACCTGCTTTCTGATTCTTGGAATTTCATAGCATGTGTTTCTTGGTGTTGGCAGTTTCTGGTAGTTTGGGGAGCACTTAGCAAACATAGGCACTGAATTGGATCCCCTGCATTGTCAAAAGAAAAAGTTTCTCTTATATTTTTGGAATTACGGAATATCATTTTAACATTACTTTTATAGCTTTGCCTGAAGGATTTTTAGAAAGCATTTAATTAACATAGTACCAATATGAGAAATTAATCCTCGCTGGAGTCTGTTTTGGGGACAGATCTCTTCAGCACGTGTCTTTGGGGAGGTTAGGTGCCAAGTGGACTGATTTGGCCTGTTCTAAATTTGGCATGTGTTGAGTGAAGGGTGCCAGAATTGCTCAGATGGTCCTATTTGTCAGCTATCTACTTTGAAAATCAAACTTAAGGTGAACTTGAGTGGACTGCTGAATGACTATTCTGTGTTGTCATAGGTCTTCCTGATTCTCCATGTTAGCTGTTTCCTTTGATTTTTGTTTGTTGTGTCAGTGACGAGGAAACATGGAATGACAGAGGTGAGAATAAGGCTCCACTTTAATATGAAGGAAAGAATCACGGTTTGTCTGGCGTTAATTCTCCTAATTCTATGAACATTGCTATTTAATGGGAACAGGAAAATCAGTTTGTGTAAGTAGAAAATTAGTTTCCTCTTCTTTCCACCATTTTATGTTAGAAGAAGACTGTTTGGTTTTCCGAGACAGTTTCTCTAGGTATCCCTGGCTGTCCAGGGGTGACAGAGACACACCTGCCTCTGCTGGCTGTAAAGGTGTGTACCATCACACCTCTCCTGGACAGGCCATTTTACAGACAGGTGTTAGATGTGCTGTGCTTCCTGTGGGGCTTACACTTCCGGTATTCCACTGGCGCCCTTTCCTTCACATACAGTCTTACAGAAATACTTTATTGCTTTAATTTGTAAAATTTCCTAGAACGGTGGTAATTTCTAAGAGTGAGGGGGAAGCATGGCCTGTGTTTTTCTAAGAATACAAGGTAATAGAATGGAATTTTTATGAACAGGAAAGAGAGCTCAAATTTAATGATGCCCTGGAAACTGTTGGCTTAAGGAAAGGATGTCACATAATATGTTTGGGAGTGTGAAGGTTATTTTTATTCAATTTCATCCTCTGCAGGAAATAGTTGAAAAATTGGATCCCATATTACAGAAATTATGGGGCCATAAAATTCCCAATATCTGGACGTCACCAAGAGGTAGTATGGTTAAAGTACACTTTCATCTTTTCATAAAGTCTATGGGGCCAATAATGACAAAACTTCCTTCAGGAATCATAAATATGTTTCTAAGACATTGTGACAGCTTGGCCCCCTGTCAGTATTTTGGAGGCCGTGGGCTCCTTCCGTCTTTGTCACCAAGAGTCACTGTACTGTCACCAATGCTAACATGAAATGTATGGCTCCACTTGAGTGCCTTGAGGCCTCAGAGCTTTACCTGAGGGGTAGTTGAGAGCCTAGGTGTAGAGCCAGGGTTTTCAAAGTCTCCATTTCTTCTAGGCGTTAATCACGCGTAAAAAAGTTAACGGAAATATAGAAGAGAGAGAATCCCAGTTGATTCAAACACTAATCAGCAGAGCTACAGCTCGAGTAAATGACAGGTAGGCTGTCAGGAGGGTATCACTGTGCCAGTGAATAAGGACAAAACTACAACTGCTGGCAAGTGAACAGGGGGAAACTTGTCTGCTTTGGCCCTTCTGCCTCCCAGACCTGAAGGTAACAAGTAAATAATTGACCTATAGCTGAACCACTTTAGTGTATCAACTGGGGATGGGTTGGGTCGCAGTAATTGAGCTCTGGCCTGAGTGTGTAGGGCCTGGGTTCCATTCATAAGGCTGCTAAGAAAGAGAGTGGGTTTGTAACACTGTAATAGTTTCAGTATTTTGTTGTTGATACTTCTTTGGGGGCTGGAGAGGTGGAGGACTCTGTCTCAGTTCCCAGCACCCACATGTGACTACAACTCCTAATAATTCCAGTTCCAGAGGATTCAACATCCTCTGACCTCCATGGGTACTGGGCATGCTTGTGGCGCACGTCCATACTTGTAGGCAGAATCTTCACACACATAGAGAAAGTAAAATAATTAAGATACTTTCTTTCCTTTAAATTTGTGTTCCTTGTGCTGTCATAGATAGATAAAATTACCAGTGAATACAGTACCTTGTCAATGATGCTCTGCCCATTGGTACTAAGTTTTGGCAGTTCTGTATAGCACATGCTTTCTTGTCTAAAGACATGGGTGGGTGTGTTTAACCTTCAACTAAAGCTTCATCTACTAGACAGGCTTGGCCGGGTCCCATGCCAGAGGATAGCATGGGAGTTTCGAGATTGAAAGGTATAGTCACTGAGCAAATGTTCAGATTCAAGCCACCCTCATATTTGACCTTCTTGGAGATTCGTTACCATGAGGCTAAAACTTTCTTCTACTGATTTTATTAAAGTAATTTGATTAAAGCCTTGTAGGTAGTGGAAGTCACTTAGTCCCCTTAATCTGCTGCTCAGTTTTGGCCATTGGAACCATAAGCACAAATGTGCATGTCCGTTTTGTGTTGTTCAGCCTCTGAGTTGATATATGATACCTGACATTATATTCTTGTTGATCCTCACTTCCTGGGTGCCTTCAACTACAGCAGCCTTTGTTGTATAACCTTAAACTCTATTATCTAATTGGAGAGGAGATCTTGAATTAAAGTCATCCTGCACCTGTGTGTGGTGGAACACATATTCCCAGAACTTCCAGAGGCACAGGCCGGTAAATCTCAGTGAGTTCAACATGGTGAGTTTCAGAGAAGCCAGGGAAATAGAGGAGATGGAGGTGAGTCATCCAAAAAAAAAAAAAAAAAGTTACCTTTCTCAATACTGTTGTCTTGGTGGGTAAGAGCCCTTGCTTAGCAAGTTTGGGGAACCGGATTTGAATCTCAAGCACCTATATTAAAAATAGCTGTAAGAGCATATTAGTGCATGCCTTTAGTCCCAGCACTCAGGAGGCAGATGCAGTTGAATCTCTGTGGGTTCAAAGCCAGCTTGGTCTATAAAGTGAATTCCAGGACGACTATTACACAGAGAAGCCCTGGGGCGGGGGTGGGGGGAGGTTTGATGGATTCTGGGAGCTCTCTGACTGACCAGTCTAGCTAAACTTGCAAGCTTCTGATTCATTGTGAGATGCTATCTCAAGACAGCAATTCAGAAAGCATCAGAGATACCCGTAGCCCACATACTCGTGCCTGCAACACAAACACACATTCTTGTCCTGTACTAAGGCACCACATCTGCTAGTCTATCTAACAAGGACATAATGCTCTGCTAACGGAATGAACAGAAATTGAGGACCCAATGGAACTTGTGTCTTTTATTTAATGTACATGGAATTCTCGTGAATGATGAAGAAAGGATACATAAGATAATGCTAAGGCATTTAAAATTGCCATTTCCCTAGAACATAGATCAGAATAAAAAAGGTTGAGGTGTGAGTTTTAGTTTTTATTCTGTCTTCACTTTGGCTTAGTTTGGTATTTCGCCCTCACCATTTTAACACCTTACAGTATTAAAAGCCACTGACAAACTGTACTGTCTTTTCTAAGCTTAAAATTATAAAATGAGTCAAATTTGAGGATGATTTCCCTCTGCAGCAGGAACTAATGCTTAATGTGAAGTGCTGAATCAGAAGGTTTTAAAAAGAAAAATGATAGAATATACTATTGAGTCTAGTCCCATAATTCCAAGTCCTAGTAACGGTATTTTTGAGAGGCTAGATAGATGGCTCAGTGGTTAAGAAGGCTTGTTGCTCTTGCATTAGACCAAGTTTGAGTCTGAGTACCCAAGTCAGGTGGTTCACAATCATGTCTAACTCCAGTTGCAGGGGATCTGATACCCTTCCTGGCCTCCATGGCACCTGAACACAGGGGGCTCACTTACACCTGTCATATATATAGACTTTGTAGACATTTTCAAGGGGAGAATTTGGAACTCTATTAAAAGGTTTGGGGGAGCTGGAGAGGCTCGGCTGGAAGAGGAGAAGGATGCAGCACACAGTCATGTTTTTTGAGTCCTCTGTGTTAGTTTCATGCGTGAGATCAGACACACACCACCAGATGCTAGAGTTTATTCAGGGGAGTTGTTGAGTGGGTACGAGGGAGAGAAGCACAAGAGAAAGAGAAAGGCTTCCACATGACCACTCTTTTTAAGAGAGCGGGTGAGCACAGATTAGCCACGCCTAGGGGTGTATCCTCTTTATGCAGTGTGTTCTGCCATGTTGGGTTTACCAGGTGGCTGCTATGTGCCAGGAATTATTATCTCACCCAGTGTGGGTTAACCATGTCGGGTTATCCTACTAGCACTAGTACGTATACCACGTAGCTGCTACATGCAGGAATCCTTACAACCTGTTCTTCCTTAAGGAATATTCCAGATTTGGTTCATCTTCCAGTCAAGCCCTTAAACATCAGAGGAAATATTCCAAATTTTGGAGTTGTGACTGCTGATTATCTGATCTCACAATGGACTGAGATGCAGCATTTCTAAGACTTTTTTTTAGTGGGGTGGAGGGTTAAGGAGATGTCATAGCTAACATCAAGTGAACTACTGATATACAACACCCTGAAAGCGCCCACCCACTGCTTCTGCACCATAAGCACCGGGGCACGTTGTCATGGGTAGTTTTATGAAACCACTGTGGTCAGCTTTTGGATTCTAACCCCTACATCAGGAGCTGTGGCTCCATGTGGCTTTTCCTAGCCCTGATGCATGATGCACAGAATATATCTTCTAAAGACCCGAGTTTCATTAGCACTGTGGTTCTGCTGCATTATGTGAGCTTTTCAAAGGGACTGTGGAAAGACAGCCTACTGTTGTGGAAAGGGTCCATCTATTGTGACTTCTGGAGAAAATGGGAAATGTGGCTGCATCACTCACCCCATAAATCTATAGAAAATCTTCACATAAAATTAGGAAACCTGAGATCTCTGGAGACCACCCATATCTTGGGTTAGTGCAGTCTCACTATCGTTGAATATGGGCTGAGACCTGTGTTTCTGCGGTTGAATTTGTCTTTAGTGGGCTAAGAACCTCCTGGACCTTAGAGTCCATTGACATTCTAGAAGCAAATTATACCATGTTATTATGCACATGTATTTAGATACTTTAATGTTAGTTAATGTTAGTAGTGTTCAGGACAACTTCAAAGCTACTAGCTAAGAGAACTTGACCATTATCTAAATTTTCTCAGGGTTCCTTAAAAATACTGACACTCAGCAAGAAGTAATTTTAAGAACACAACACCCACATTCCCAAGAGGTAGGTGGATTTTCGGTCATTCAGTGGGCTGTAGATGTTTGCCATCATTTAGGGGTTGTTTGTAAAATGTTACTGGTTATATTCAGGGAGGAGGCTAAGCAAGAGAGGTTAGATTCAAGGATCTTTCTGGAAACAATAGGATAGAAGGTAGATTATCAAATCTGCTTTTAGACAAAAAAGCAATTAGTATTTTCAAACAATTTACATTGCTATGGATTTTTGTGTATTGATACAAATTTAAGGTGGTTTCTTTAGAACAAGGTGTTCTTCATATTGGAACAATTTTAAGGTTATTTTTATTACAGTATATATATGTTTCTACTCTTATTTAAGATATTGTACCTATGAAGTGCATTTAAGAATGTAAAATACTAGTTCTTGAAAACTATTATTACATACTGTTTAAGATAATTAAATTCAGGTTAGTAAGTTATCTAACAATCAAATTTGTGTGTGGTGGATTTATGATGTTACATTGTAAGTAATTGTCCCGCCTATGAGTTTAATAAAAAGTGCTGATTGGCCAAAGGCAGACAGGAAGTATGGGCGGGACTACCAGACTAAGAAAACTCTGGGAACAGGAAGAACAGAGCAGAATGCCAAAGAGAAGGCAGAAGAGGCAGAGGACAACTATGCTGCTCTAAGAAAGGTACCGAGCCACATGGATGAACAGGATTAGAATCATGCGTTAGTTCAAGGGTAAAGAGTAGTAAGTGATATGCCTGGACCTTAGGCCGATCAGCCTAAAATTAATATAAGCATCTGTGTGTCTCTGTAGAACTGTGGGACCACGGGTCTGCAGGTCCCAACCTTGAGGCTAGGCCCAAAAGTCTGGGCCAGAAACCTCTTACTACATTTGTAGCCATGTTTGGTATTTTTTCAAGGTAAACAGATGCATGATAAACAAGATAAAATGTTTTAGACATATGGTCTTCAAACATTTCAGAGACCTACAGAGTATGGTACTTAAAATGTTTTAATAACATAAGGCTTTTCATCACAGTGAGACATGTCTGCTCCTGGCAGCACCAGTATACTTCTAAAAAGGATGATGGTCATCGAAGAAGCTCCATATAGAGTTTTGCTTTCAAGGTGGCAAAGCTTGTCATTTGGACAAGAAATTTCCCTTGCCTCCGCTACTGACAGCATGCTGTCCAGACTGGACAAGCAGGACATAAAAGAAAGGCATTTGTCAACTTTGTTAAGACAAAGTGGGACAGTCCTTCAAAATTCCTGCTTCACAGAGGCTGAACATGGATGCCCCAACGCTGCAGAGGAACCTTGAGTGACTTGTCATTTCTATAGTTTTGGAGGTTGTTTGCTCTGCACTTTTAACCTTATCCTATTGAATATTTTTTGACACTGTATCTTTGAAATTGTCCGAGGTTTGAGTTAGGCCAGTCCCAAGTACCCTGGCTTTTCTAAGGTCAGGATTTTCACTAAAATATTTTTAAGTGATGATATATCCCTCTTGGGTCTCTGATAGAGTTGAAGATGAGATACTTATAGTTTTCCTTCCTACCAAATTCAGAAAAGAAACTCACAAAAGAAGTATAAAGTTGATGAAGTTAAAAGACATAAAAGCTTAAATTGTTTATCTAAAAAAATAATCGAATCTAAAAATAATTTTAGGGTGGTAATGGAAATTATGATAGAACATGATTTTGTTATATAACTTTGGATTCATCAAGATAAGATAGACAATAGAATAATTTCTCCACATTTGACAAATGAAAATGAACTGGACATTGTGAATGTAATTCTTACTTGATAATTGTTCTTATATAACTTATATATAACTTTACTGTATTAGAGTTAAAACCTTTCCTTTTTATTTAGACAAAATGGAAATGTGAGATATTTGTACACTTGTATGAAAAAATGTTACTGTGACTGGTCTAATAAAAAACTGAATAGCCAATTGGCAGGCAGGAGGTACAGGTGGGATTTCCGGGGAGAGAAAGAGGGGAAGCAATCTAGGCATACGGGAGACTCTAGGAGACACAGAGAGGAAACAAGAGGTGGAAGACAGAAGAGGAGTAGGATCACATGATAGAACATAGATTAGTATAAGTGGGCTCGTTTAAATTTTAAGACCTAGTTAGGAGAACAAGCCTAAGGTATAGGCCAAGCTTTCATAATTAATAAGAAGTCTTCATGTTATAATTTGGGAGATGGTGGGATAGAAAAAGACTCGTTACACATATGTGCCACTGCATATATGGAGTCAGAAGACAGCTTCATGGAATTGCTTCTCTCCTTTCTCTGTACTGGACTCAAACTCAGCATCATTGTAGACAAGAACATTTACCCCTGAGCCATCTTGCAGGACTCATTTGCATATGGCTTCTTCAGAACACAGCAAAGACCTTAAAGCTGAGCGTACTTTTCTGTCCTTCTACAAGAAGAAAAAGAAATGTTGTGACCTCTGCTTCACAGTATTTATAGTTATGTGACCAGGTAGCATAGTGCAGCATGTGCATTTCATGGGAGGCAGACTGTTAAAAATTGGATAAACTACACCAGATCAAACAATAACCAAGCCGGAGCATATGCACAAACTATCACTTGTTTAAAGAGATGGGGAGGGTTTAGTCCTTTTCTTGTAGAACATCTGTGGCTGGTTTGACTTAAGGTCTGTGTGGCCCAGGCTGCCATCTAATCAATGACCCTCCTCTCCCAGTCTCCACAGTACTAGCAGGATTACAAGTGGGCTCTTTAACCTGCCCGCGTTTCCAGTGGGAGGCAAAAATGATGCTACTTGTGTCTAGTTAATTAGTTTTAGATTATAATGCAGTATGGTCAATACAATAAACAGTAATATTAAATATGTATTTTAACATTATCCTACTTGAATATTTTTTGACACTGTATCTTTGAAATTGTCTGAGGTCTGTGTTAGGCCAATACCAAGTGCCCTGGCTTTTCTGAGGCCAGGATTTTCAAAAGGGCTCAGTGAGGACCTTATAAAGGCTGACCCTCACTGCAGCAGATTATAGTGTTAGCATGAAGGGCTAAAATTAGAGGGAAGTATGCCTCTGCTGCAAATAGTAACAGCTCAGTGACAGATACTCTCGGTGATCAGTGTCTTTCTTCAGTCCTGGCTGCTGGAGACAGGTTTGGTTTGTTTCAAATTAATGTAAGCGCCTGTGTGTCTCTGCTGATGATTGTAAGTCTTGGCACACATCTATGTGCTTATGTATTACTCGTGTATTCTCTATATAGACTAGATGGTGTTGGCAGAAAGTTCCCGTAACCAGGCATGAAGAAAACTCAAGCATTTAGAACTGAAATTGTTATAAAAGCTAAAGCTTTTAAAATGAAGTGTCTCATTGGGCTTCCGAGGGGGGCTGAGAATAGGGCGCAAAAACAGCATTAATAAAACCGTTAGAGAAAGCTCACACTTGAATATCCCCAGTTATTTATAAAATGAAAGAATTTTGACAGAGACAAAAGCATTTTAATTTTGTCCCCCAACTTTCTAATGAGACTCAAACTCTTGATTTTGGGTCATTGGATGATAATGCATGTATGTATGTTTGTCGAACTGGGGGTTATGGAAATGTTGAAGGAGATACAGGCATCACCACTTTTACACAATTCTGTGTTTGCTGATCTGGGGTGAATCTAAAAAAAAATCAACGGGAGATTTCTGAGTGTGTTTTACAGTTGATAGAGTAATCCATGTGTGCTTGCTGCTCTCCCAGAACCCATCAGATGACATGGGATGGCCTGCATTGTCTCGTATTTAACCTTGACCTTGATCTCACAGCAGTTCCTTTCACTGTGTGAAACTGTTCAAAATCGACTCCAGTGGTAAAATTATGCAGTGCATCTGTTGCTTTATTTGTAATTAGTTTTACTTCACCAATAGCAGTCGATGTGAAGTTCTTGGCAGTCGGGGAATTCCGTTTTGTTTTGGTGGTTCTGGGATTGGAACAAGAGACCTAGAGTATGCCAGCAAAGTGTTCTATGGGGGAGCAACGGCCCCAGCCCTGGGAAGGAACACTTATTTTATAAATTGAATCATATTTATTTAAACTTTGAAAAATAATAAATAATTGCTTGAGTACTGCAGATTTTCTTGAGCTTAATGGTATAATTGAAGAAACAGACATTTTCAAGTCACAATTTATTAAAATGTTTTAGTAGTACTAAAATATTTTTAACTGATAGATGATAAGTGCAGTAACTCGTTTGCATAGCACATACTGTCTTACTTGGCCTCTGTAATTTAAACAATCCAAATATTTTTGTTATATATTCATGACAACAGGCTATTGATTGTTTAAACGGTCTTAGAGAACAAATTTTATATATCAGTACTTAAATTTTTCTTACAGAAAAAGCACATACTACATTTATCCTTTTGGGGGGTAGATAAGTTACACTTTACATTCTTTGCAATTTTTTTCTATTAACAATTGAACATAGTTCCATGTTAGCCCAGCTGCTTAGAGTTAAATATTTAAATGCTTATATGTTGCTTAATATTTAGGAATTAAATATAGGAAATAATGTAAAAACCTAGACATTTCCTAACCTCATTAAGGTTAGACTCTGAGGGCAGAATGGACCACAGACAATCAGACAGCACTAAAATGGCCCATGGGTGCTAAGGACTGAAGGGAAGTCCTCTGCAGAGGAGGCATTGGGATGTATGTAGAGAGTAAGCGACAGTAGGGGAGCCAGCCTGAAAGAGACAGGTACATTGCCTTAGAAACTGAGCAAAAGTAGAGGACAGTGGGGTCACAACCTAGTATGTCATGGGAAGAAACGGAGACTGTATATTCTTGCATCATAGAGATAGTCAGAACCCAAGAAGAGGCACAGTTAGATCTAATTCAGACATTAGTAAGTCTGCAGAATGTTCCATGTGGTGGCTAAATTGTAATTTACTTCACTAGCACATGTTGTATGCTGCAACTATATCTTTCACATACAACTAAAGAATAACAGTAATAAGGCAATTGTTAGGCTGCAGGGTCTATACATGTGTCCACAGATAGTCATACTATACTCCCTAAACGCATGGCATGAAGTCTAACCTCTGTTAAAGTTGATGTGGATAGTTGTTTCCCAACCTTTGCCACAAGTGGTTCTAGGTAAACTTTCACATTTTGCTAATCTCATTATTTAAAAGTTACATTCATGCATGGTTGAAGTTGAACATGTGTTTATTATGTACACAGGTTTATTTAGGCTGCTAATTTTAAGCACAAACTTTGTTTTCTTTTTCAGTAATTTTATGAATAAGCATCAGAAGCCAGTACTAACAGGCCAGCGGTTCAAAACCCGGAAAAGGGGTAGGTTGTGTTGTGGTTTGTATGTGTGTGTTCTGATCAAATTAATAAGAATTGAGAGGTGTTTGAATGATGCCTCCTTCCCCTGACTGGTACCTCAGGTAACTCTGAATGCCCTTTATTCTGCAGTGCAGCTGTGGAACTGGGTTACTTATATTTGACGTTGGGTGGGTCTTATATCCTACCTGAGCTGTGCCTCTTTGGGGACAAATGAAGACAACTAATAAAATAAACTTAGCTGTATTTTACAAACTTTACTGTTTTGACATCGTTGTCTACATTGTAGTTTCCTGGTTTTGTTTTTGAGAAAATATTCAGAACAAGTAATGCTAAGAGAAAAGTGTTCCAGAAATTTGAAGTCAGATTAAATCTGGTGCCATGGTGGCCCTTGGTGTGCATGGGGCATTCACTCGTTCCTACTGTGAGTAGTAGAGGCCCAGGGTGATGAACAATAAAATTTATATTTGTGAGAGTGCCCCTTTTTAAGTTAATGTTTATACTACTTATTTTAAGTAAAATGTTTGTGTTGAACAAAATATAGTTTTGCACAGTTATGTGTCATATAATTTTATTATTGGTTTTACATAATCCTGTCTTTGAATATAAAGATGGTTCAACTAAAATTTAAGCAAAATCATTATTTTGGGAAAATAAGGTGAAGGCAGTGAAATGCTGGAAACACCAGTGTTGCCCTTTTCTTGATATTTTAAAAAGGTGTGTTTGGTTTTGTTTTCCAGGTAGGTTTCCACCTTGTACCCCCTGCTTCAACCTCCTGAGTGCTGAAACTCTAAGCATGAGTCACTCCTGTATGATTGCCCTTTCCTTTTTAACTTTTCCTCCTGTGTCCATCCTGTAATCTGGCCAGGGCCTACACATGCACACATTAAATTACATCCCAGCTCTTGACAGATCCTGAAAAAGAATATGTGTTTACCACCCTGCTGTGGGATCTCTAAGCCTAGTCATCATGTGTCTTCACACGCTAGTTCTCACTCACAAAAGATAGTATCTAAGACATGCTTAAGAAAATTCTCCACAGATTTTCCCTGGGGACCTTTCTGCGGATGACAAAGTCTACTTTGTCCAGGTGACAGTGAACACTGCCTTCATCTGAAACATCTGAGGCCCTATTGGTCTGTCTCTCTTGCCTTGCCTTACCATTGGCAGTTCCTTTGGGAAATTACTGAGAGACAAGGACTTATTACTAACACAAGGTTTTTGGTTTTGTGTTTGTTGTTTTGCGCTTTTGTTGTCAGTTTTGGTGGGATTTATTATATGTTTACTTTTGTTTTCAAGACAAGATTTTTCTGTGTAACCCTGACTACCCTGGAACCCAGTCTGTACACCAGGCTGGCCTTGAACTCACAGAGATCTGCCTGCTTCTGCTTCCTGAGTGTTAAGATTAAGGGCATATATCACATGTCTGGGTCAAACACAAGTTTTTTAAGTTCTCTTAGATAAAATAATTCTTTCTTTGTGTTTTCTTGCTACAACTTGGGCTTCTCCTCCACCAACTATATTTCCAAGTGCCTCAGTCTGTAATTTCCAAATTATCAAAATGTGATCTACCACCACCTCAGTCAATGCTCAAGCATGTTGAAGTATCGTGAGAGTGGATCAGTTGAAGTCAGTCACAGACTTAATAAAAGCCCTACGGTCCTTATTTCCTGTGTTTTTCATATTATGAGAAGGAAAACGTCTGTCTCTTAAGAGAAAGGAGAATTACCCTGTGGTTGGATTCTGAGGAAAGGTGTTGTTTGTTCTGCTTGCCCGTGGGTTCCTCTGGCTCAGAGCTATGATTACCCTGCAGCCTATGTACTTTGTTCCTCTAGAATTTTACTCATTTTCCCCTCCCCCTCTACACAACAAGACCCTAATTATATTCCTTTTGTTGCTTCCATTTGTGTGTTGGTGGCTACATAATGTTTTGTTATAGCATCAAAGAGTCTTTTCTCTCTTGTTTTATAGAGAACACTGTTGCTATTAATCTATATATGTCTTGATGGCATTTTCCCCCATGACTGTGGTTCGGATGTTGGTATAAGTGATGTTAACTACTTCTTAATCATTCTCCCATTAGACAACTACAAGTAGCCATTCTGTACAAACTGGACAGTTTTACTAATATCAAAATTTTGCAAGCACGCAATTTAAACAAACAGCTCTATGACATGTAGTTACAGCAGTGCCTCATGACTCTTTAAATGATGCTTTGATTTCTCCCTCATGAAGCTGGATCACATTTTCCTGTTGTGCTCTCTCTCTCTTTCTCTCCATCTCCCTCTCCCCCTCCCCCACCCTGCCGTATTAAATGTTTGCTTCTACTACAAAAGTAGAGGGTTCAGCTCCTTCTGATGGTCCTCGCTAGCCTGCATACCTCCTGTCCTGCTCTCTCCCTTGACTGAACATGACCTTTAAGGCATGCTCTTACAGTGTCATCGTGATCCTTTAGTTAAATTAATTTTGTCTTCTTTCCTTCTTTCTTTTTTTCTTCCTTTCTTCCTTCCTTCCTTTCTTTCTCTCTTTCTTTCTTTCTTTCTTTTTTTTTTTTAGGGCTTCAGTTTTTATGGCTTAAAACTAGGCAACCTTAACTTTTCCAAAGAAGGGATTGATAACAATGATGGTACATTAAAGGAATTCTTGTATCATAGATGCATCTCACTCTTTTTATTAGTTCTTTGAGAATTTCATATAGTTTATTTTGATCTGATTCACCTTGCCTCCGTCTTCCACACAACTTCTGTGTCCATTTCTTTAACCCCTCAGGACCAGCTTATGCTGCCCTTATGTTCTTGGGTGTGTGGCTTTCTTTCCACCAGGTTTTGAAGACTTACTGGGGCTCCACATTAAGAACCCTTCCTCTCTCGGCAGCTAATAATTGACACAAGCTCATCATCCAGGGGCCCATCTCCATTTTCTTGCTTCTTCTCGTTTAGGCTCGTTCGAGTCTTAAACATGATGTCATAACCACTGTGCATTCAAATGCACATCTGTTGTGATGCATCCAGAAGACATTGGGGTCTTGTCGCCCACTGGCTCTGCCACTGCGATCTCTGAGTCTTCGGAGGTTGGAGTATAGAACATAAATGGTGTTTGCCCTCAATTGAATCATACTGAAGAGCTCTCCTGGCCACTTTGCTGTACCCAGCATGTTGAGTTGCCATCGTGGGGCAGACCTGTCTGTCCTGTCTTCTGTCTACACCAGTGTTCTTTCCTTTTCCTGTGTTTTTCCATTCTTTTGAAGGATCTCATGACAACCAATACTTACTCCCCATGTTTGAGATTTTGAATGTTTCCATCCTCACTTCGCTCTTCTCCCTGAGGAATAATAGTTTGCCTGAACTCCAGGTTGGAAATTCTAGACAAATTATCAAAGATACTGATTTCAGACCCAAAATTGTTCATGACTTATTGAAGAATTCGTGGGATTCTGTTCCTTGATGCTGTATGCGTACTTGGTTTGGGTTTTCTCTGCCCCAGAAACTTCAGATAGTTGCTTTCTTTTTGTCTTCTGAAATTTCATGACAATGAGAATGAATACACCGTGTGTGTGGCCTATTCACATCATTTGTCATCGGAAAACTCAAAAACTTTCTGAAAATTTAAAAAATAATTTCCCTTGGCTTGGAGGCTTGCCACTTTTACTGTACTATTTCAGTATTTGACTGGTTTGCCCTCTGGTTTGTCTTTTGACTAAGATTTTTCTAGATTGTTCACAGCAGATGTTTTCAGCTTTCTCTTACGGTCTCCCATCAGTTCCCCCACTTGTCTGTCATTGTTCATCTCAAGAGCTCACGGTTACTCAGAAAGTATTGATCACGTTCCTCTCTGCCCTCTCCCCTCCCCTCTTCAGCACCACCCTCCACAGGACACCTGTCCAAAGTCTAGACCAAAACCCCTTCAATCCCTCACTTCCCGCCCAACCATACCATGGCTAAGCTTCATGTTGGTGGATGCAGTTACCACATTGCTAATGGTGCCTCCCAATGTGTCCCTCTGTATTATTTTCTATCTGCCTCATTGGTGTGTGCTTGGAGACAGCAGCTGTATAATAGCTCTTTTTCCTTAAATCTCTGCAGCCTTTATATGATCTACAAAGTCAAAAGGTGCTTAGTCATGTCACTAAGTCATTACCGTGTAGTTTTCTAAAGTCTAGAAGATGTGTGATATTGCAATAGAAGAATCAACTCAAAAGATGACAAGACTAAAACAGTATCTCACTGTCTTATTTATTGAATAAAGCATGTTTGGTTTTTAGTAAAATATGAATAGATATAATATCCATCCACATAAAAGAAAAACAAAAAAACGCTTGTGATCCTCAACACTAAATGTCGAGAGGTGAGGACAGAAAACAGTACCTGCCCTGGTACTATGCATCACACATCCAGCTTGTCATACTCAGCACACAGGTGCTCTTGAGTCTTTTTCTTGAGAAAGAGACCACTTTTTATTTCCTCTATTTCGGTCTTGTTCACTTTCATCTTCTGTAGTCTTTGCTGATTCTCTGCTTCATCTCTTTATCTCAAACAAAATAATAATCTTAGTTTTAGTAGTTGCAGCTTCTTTTCTCCAGTGATTATACTTAATGGATTGTATGCATTCGCCTAGCCTAATATGACATAAATGAACAGTCATTGTTATTATTATGTGTTAGATACTTAAAATATCTGGAAGCCCAATGTCCAGACTTAATCAATTTGTTAGGATAGATGTTTAAATGAGAGGTTTTAGAATGTGTAAGTCCACATGGCCAGTTTCTTTTGGGATTATAAACACACACAGAATCTTTTTTTTTTTTAATTTTAGATGAAAAAGAGAAATTCGAACCCACAGTCTTCAGGGATACACTTGTCCAGGGGCTTAATGAAGCTGGTGATGACCTTGAAGCTGTAGCCAAATTTTTGGATTCTACTGGCTCACGATTAGATTATCGTCGCTACGCTGACACACTCTTTGATATCCTAGTGGCCGGCAGCATGCTTGGTAAGCCTTGTAACTGAGTATTTTCTTATAGAATGTACTTATTTCCTCATAGGCTAGAACTCTTGAAACTTTCATTAGTTACGTTTGGTAAAAATCTTCAGTTTTTTCCTGGACTATAATTTTGAATGGTATTAATGTAAGTTTAAATATTATTGGTTTATAGAGCTTTCACTGAGTTTTTGTTGACATTAGGACCCAACCACTGCAGCCAATGGCAGGTTGTTTCATGTGATCCTAATTCACAAGTGTCTATAGAAGGCTCTTTGTACTGGTACATGTTGTCTTCTAGACCCTTCTCACATACTTGGTGAACCCAGATATCAAGTGGCAAGTTTTCCCTTTTTCCTCCATTTGCTAAGATTGATGTTAGGAAGCATCCTTTATAGCTCTTCTACCTTATTCAATATGACAAGTCTCCAAATCCAAAGCTTGCTAATATACCTCTAGCTAGCCAGGTTTCCCTAAAGAGTCTCATGTTCACTCACTGTGCAATTTGTATAGGTTTGGGACTCTTAAACTGAGCTGTCTCCAGGCCCCGTTCGATCTTAGTTCTTAGTTGATTTCCATGGTAGCTGTGTATCATGAGAAGTAGTCAGTTTTCCTGACTTTCAGTTATCTGACAGATAGACCATTAACTGCTCTTCTAAAGAACCCAGGTTAAATTCCTAGCACCCATAAGGTGGCTCACAACCATCTGTAACTCCAATTCCATGGGATCCAATGCTTTCTCTGGCCTTCAGAGGAGCTACACACATGTGGCTTACTTATATAACTTTAGGCAAAACACCTGTACATATAAAATAAAACAAAAATTAGCTTGGTTTTATTTTTTTGTTTTATTTTAAGAGAAAGATTTGCAAATCTGTGGAAATATTTTGATAATTACAAATACTTGAAGTGGTGCCACAGTGTGCTCACTGCACTGGTAAAAAACAGAATGGAAAGTGCCTGTCCAAGATGTCTTCTCTGTTTTCAGTTGAGAAACACTAAGCCAATCTGCCATGAGTCAGGTAAATTCATTTCTCCATTTTGAGGTAGAACCTCTTCAGAGTCATTGTTCACTTGCTCTTATGCAAAACCTGGCCCTGTACATCTCCAAGCCTTGTTCTACACTGCCGACTTTCACTGCATACTGAATTAGTTTTGTCTTACCATTTATACAGATCGCTCAATGCTATAGAATTCAAGGAAGTTGTATATAGTACGTTGAATCCCAGTCCCCAGAAAGTCCATTGATAATGTTTTGGTTAATATCCTTCTAGAAATCTCTAACCTCACACATTTTTTTTGATAACTGAATAATATTATATGTATGTGGTCCTGTGATGTTAATTTATGTTTGATATGCAATATATTCTGTCTTGCTTCTCCATGGGTGTTATACTTGGGGTGATTTCAAGAGTTACAGCCCAGTGATACTAAAGAATATTGAGTTCCAGGGTTTGTGGGTACATACCACTGTGTCCTGCTCAGGATAGGCAGCACCAACCATAGCAGTAAAGGATGGACAGAGACTTCTGGCAGTCATAGTCTGCCTGGATATATTTTCCCACTACACTGGAACCTCTGTGATAGTGTCCAGCAGGCATGTCATATTTTGCCGCACTGGTCAGTCCCGGGAACCTAGTTGTTGTACCTGCTCATGCGGGCAGCTCCTTTCTGTAGACAATTCCAGGTTTCATATCACAACTGTATGTTGTGTTTTAGGTCTCCGGTGACCTCCAAGCGGCAGTCTTAACCTTTCTGTCTTTGTTAAGTGGTTTTTACTTTCTTCTCCACTGTCCCATAGATGTGTTGAAGTTTCTGCGCACCGTGCATTGGTTTTCTTCACTGCTTATTTACAATCAGTAGCCGATCTGGTCTTGCGATCGAGACCTCATCCTTCACATGGGTTCAGTACATACAACATGCTATTCTATATGTTTGGCACAGCGTAGCCCATTTTAAACAACCCAGATGCCTCTGAGTCCAGATTTAAGGCGGACTAAGACAAGTCCCTTCCTTTAACTGAATCCTTTGTTAAGTGACCAGTTGTACAGAAATGTCCTTCTTATCACAAGCATCTTGATCTTTCATCAAAGAATTTTTTTTTTGTCTCTGTCTTATGGAAAAATAGCCACAAGAGATGCATTTTCTTTTATTATGCTACCTTGAAAAGTAGCAGTGTCCAAACCCAGAAGACAAAATTAACACTTGCTTCTAATATAATGAGAAACCATTTTAAATGCAAGCATATTAGCATATGACAAATGTATCTGTTGTGTAAACAAATGTGTTCTTAAAACCTTTACCTCCCCAGGGAAAAGTTTGCAGTTTCAAAGTCAGACTTGCCATCTCTACAAGTTTTACCATGAAGGAACAATTAGTCCAGAGGTTTTAGATTATCTTCTTAATATAATTTTGTTTTGGGTGGTTGTGTTTATTAAAAAGGTGCTAATTAAATTGGATGCATGGGTTAATTTAAGGAAAATAGACTCCTTACTGAAGGAGCTAACATATCAAAAACTAATTTACTTAGAAAACTATTTGTTGAAGTCTAAAGCCCTGTGGAAAAGTCTATAAGCTAAGAAATTCTTATTTCTTACATCCTATAACAAAAGGCCTACATGTGGCATTTTTTTCACCCAATGTCTGAAATCACAAATTAAATTAAAACTAAATTGCACAAATAAGTTTAAGAAGTGACTGGCATAAGACAGCACTAGACTCTCCATTGCTGTACCCATTGTGCTGGTATAAAAGTATATGGGTCAAATGCTTGGTAAATGTAGGAGAGATATCTCTAACACAGGCTGCTCAAACCCATCCTAACTAAAATGAAATAGAACTGAAAATCAGCGATGCTTAATGTTCCATTTCTGTCCTTGTAAATCAATCAGTACTTGTAGTAGCCATTGTTGGAACTTACGGGAACATGGAATACTCAACTCTAATAGAAAGGCACTCTTCTGTTCCAGTCCATTTAGTGTACTAGCACACCAAATAAGAGAATTAAAATGCCGTTCTAGTCAGGGCAGCTGCTAAATGACTAAGTACAAGTTCAAGGAGTCAGTAGACTGTTAGCTCCACATGGGAAATTGTGTTAGGGCCAGAGGAAATGACTTAGAAACATTCCTGCACATTCCTGTACCCCAGTAAAAGCCAAAAATGTCCATAAGACTTGGTAAATATGGTTGACACCACAGTTAGAACTGATCACCCACTACCACCAGACCCTCCATCCATAAGAGTTGGACCCTTTGCTAAGAGATGGCTAGGGAATAAGTGCATGCCACTGTTGCGAAGGACTCCAGCTTGGTTCCCTGCATCTGTGTGTATAACATCTTCTAACTTCAAGGGATCTAACATCTTCTAGCCTCCAGTCATCAGCACTCTTATGAACAACGGCACACCTATATAAGTAATTAAAAACAAGCAAACAAACAAAAATAGCAGAATCGGTGCAATCCCACAGTGAGGTGAACAAGGTCCAGCAAAGTGTTTACCAGTTCTGAAAATACCATGGTCCAATGTAGGAAGTATTAGAAGATGCTTTGGAAATATGCAACTCACTGAATAAAGGTTGGTTTTCATTGTTAAGTATCCACTTTGAAAAGACCTAGGTTTTTAATAATTGGATCTAGTGAAGGCAGGGACATGGAACAGGTGTGGTCAGTGTATGATGTGGAACAACTTATTTGGATTGTATTGGAAGAAAATGCATTGCAGCCTGTATTTGTACATGGGCGTCCTATAAAATGAACTGTGACTGTGTTTACATTAATTCTGTTTTCCTTGATGCCGCCTTGCTATTCTCACATTGTCCTTCAGCACTAACTGGAATAACTTGCCTTTCAGCCCCTGGGGGAACACGCATAGATGATGGTGACAAGACGAAGATGACCAACCACTGTGTGTTTTCAGCAAATGAAGATCATGAAACCATCCGAAACTATGCTCAGGTAGAGTCTGCCTTTGAGAGCAGGCCGATGTGTTCGAACAGAAGCACCTGAACCAAAATGAAAGGAAAGGAATCTCCAAATAAAGTGTTAGATAAGTGTGTGAAAAAATACATGGTTGCATTCCTGGAAAGCATTAACTTTAGAAGATACCATGCCTCTGCCCCTCACGTCAGTCTTTGACAGTGTAAATTCATCCTACTTTTTTGAGAAGCTGTACAAATCCTTTGACCCATTATTTTACTTCTTGGTCTTAAGATATCTTGCAGCCATACTTGAGCGGGTATGGAATGTCAACTACAGTGGTGATGACAGTATTTCTTATAATAATGCCAAGGAGAGAAATTAACATAAAACACAATTGAAATTTTTGTGGCTTATAGTAATAGACCATATAGCTATTGAAGAGTACCAACTGGGCTAGAGAGATTGTAAGACCATGGGCTACTCTTTTCAACTCCTGCGTTTAATTCTCAGTGTGCATATGGCAGCTTGCTGAGGATCCCCAGCCCGGTGTCTTCTGGCCTCTGAGGATACTGTATGTAGCACATGGTGCACAGACATACATGGAGGCAAAACACCAATACACATGAATAAAGTAATAAAGGGCTAGGACCATAATTCAAGTTGAGCACTTGCCCAGCATACTCAAAGCCTAAGTTCAATTCTCCAGCATTGCATAAACTGGACATGGTGATACATGACTGTGATTCCAGGTAAAAATTCAGTCATCCTCAGCTACACAGGGAGCTGGACCCAGTCTCAAAAATCACTAAGAGGTAAAAAGATACTTGGGTAGTATAAAACCTATTATAAGTCATTAATAAGATAGGATATCCTTTCTAGCAAAGAAAGGGTGCATGTGGGCACTTCAAGAGAGAAAAGAAACAAATACCCACCCATTAAGTGTGTGCAAATGTGTTCAAACTTACTGATTCTTAGGGGAATATTAAATAAAATTATGGGGTGTCAGTTTGCCTGTATTAGCTTGGTAAAAAGGAAATTTTTAAGACCAAGTGATAGGTCTGGAAGTGAACAGCGGCAAATGTAGCTAGCCAGGTCTGCTTGATTCTATATGGGCTGTTTTTAAGTTGGCTGTGGGCTGGCATTGTGGCTCAGTGGGGAGCATGCATTTGCATAGCATGCACAAGCCTCATTACCAAAATGGGGAGAAAGAAATGTTCTTATGTGGAACAAGAAAAGGTCATAGTGCTCGGACACTGGTCTGTCCTCTAAATGCCTTTATTTCCCCTGTGTATATAAGAGTTGTAAATACTCTGGGAAGGCACAGGCTTAAAAAATACTCAGTTTCCTATCCTATATCAAAATCCCTATGCTCCTGCCTTTTGGACCACCACAGCTGGAAGGATCATAGTTTCTAAGTCTGATTTCTTTCAACCTCTGCATCTGGAAGATTAAAACCGTTTTATTTTCACCAACATTATTTATTGTTTCTCTACTTGTTTCCATTTTTCTATAGTAAGAGGTTTCTGTCCAGACTTTCGGGCCTAGCTTCTACGTTTAGACCCACAGAGACACACAGATGCTTACATTAATTTTAGGCTGATGTGCCTAAGGCCCAGGCATATAACTTGCTAACTCTGTACCCTTAAACGAACCCATAACTCTTATCCTGCTCAGCCATGGAGCTTGGTACCTTTCCTCAGAGCAGCATAGTGTCCTCTGCATCTTCTGGCTTGTCTGGCAACTCTGGAATCTCTGTGGCATTTCTGCTCTGTTCTGTCTGTTCCCAGAGCCTTCTTAGTCTGGTAGCCCTGCCCACACTTCCTGTCTGCCTTTGGCCAATCAGCGCTTTTTATTAAACTCATAGGCAGGGCAATTATTTACAATGTAACATCATAAATCCACTACATATTCCTTTATTTTTTTTCCTTTAGATTGTATTTTAATGTGTGTGGTTTTTTTTAATGTTTTTGTGCAAGGATCTGGGCACAAGTGCAGGTGTGCTCCAAGGCCAGAACTTTCTGTTCCCCCAGAGCTGGAGTTACAGGAGCTTTTGCATTTCCCAACATTGATGCTGGGACTCACACTGGGGCTTCTGAAAAGAGTAGCAAGCATTCCTGGAAGCTGCACCTACTTCTCCAGGCCCAGTGTCCGTCCTATATTTGTTTTATCTTAGGTGTGTATTTGATTCTGTTTTTTTCTGGAATCATGGTACCTCCTTTGAAATGTTTATAGTTCTCATGTGTTAATATGGAACATTCATCTTCTTATCGCTGCAGACCTATCGAGGTAGTTGTGATAAATTTCTACCCTTTTTTTTTTTCTATGCCCCTTGAAATTATTCACATGGTTCAATGATTCTGTTTTATGTTTAGGTCTTCAATAAACTCATCAGAAGATACAAATATTTGGAAAAGGCATTTGAAGATGAAATGAAAAAGGTAAACTAAGATATCTAAGACAGAAAGATCCTGAACTTTAGGTCAACTTGGGCTACAAAACAAGACACACACATACACGCACACGCACACACACACACACACACGCACACGCACACGCACACGCACACACACACACACACACACACACACACACACACGAGTGCTAGCGCATACATTTAACTTTAGTACTCCCTGGCATGAGGTGATGATATCTTGGTTTGTTGAGATTTTACTAGATATGGAGTTAGAAGTACAATGTTTTGATCTGGTTTTAATATCAGTGATATAATCTCCCTGAAACAAAGTCTTTCGGATCCTACACATATTACAGAGTCACGTCTCCCAGCATGTAAATATAAGCCTGTCTTATAATGTTGGAATCTTTTCACTAGTGTTGAGTGATGGAAACTCAGCCAGGTTCCTTTTGTGGTTTGAGCATCCTGGAGAATCATAGCATCATACCCAAAGAATGATGAAATTGAGAAAATGTAGTCACAGCATAAAGCAAAGAGAGTTAGGGAACAGAAGACCATACCCCATAACCTCCAGGACTTGAAATTCACTGTGAAGAGAGATAAAATCCCCTTTGCTTTGTTTCAAACTTTGTAAGCCACCTCTCACTTTCTAAGATCTTAAGGTTTGAAGCCTATAATTCCAGGTCCATGTACACAGAGAGACATTATGACCTGATGAGTTCAGTTCCCAGCACTCATCAGTTAACTTACAACAACCTATAATTCCAAGTCCATATATACACAGAGACATTATGACCTGTGGTGATATATTATTTGGTTTTGTTTTGTTTAAGATTTATTTATTATGAATGCAGTGTCTTGCCTGCAGGCCAGATGAGGGCACCAGATCTCGTTCTAAATTTTGTGGGCCACCATGTGATTGCTGGGAATTGAATCAGGACCTCTGGAAAAGCCGCCAGTGCTCTTAACCTGAGTCTTCTCTCTTGCCCAATGTATTATTTGTAATCTAAAAAATAAAGCTTGCCTAAAGGCCAGAGGACAGAGCCAGCCACAGAGTTAGCAATAGAGGTCAGGCAGTGGTAGCACACACCTTTATTTTTAGCAGTTTTCCAGGGGCAGAGATCTTGTGGCTCTCAGTGAGTTCAGGGCCAGACTGGACTACAGGAGATTGATTAATTCTAAAAGAGAAACAGCCAGGCGTTAGTGGCATACACCTTTAATCCTCAAGCAAGGAAGGTTGAGACAGAATATGATATAGCTAGGCAGAGAAGGGAATATAAGGCAGGAGTCGCTCTTCCCTTCCAACCCCCTTTCGGCTGAGGCGCAGAGTCATTCAGTCTGAGGATTTGTGGAGACAGGATTTATCCCTTTCAACATGAGGGTTCAGGAGTGGTGAGAAGTTTCTCTAGTGGCTTCTGCCTCTGATTCTCTGATCTTTTAGCATTTACCCCAATATCTGGCTCTGGGTTTTTATTATAACAGCAATTAGGATTTGTGCATCAGTGACCCCCTCTCAAAGTCAGAGTGTCTTTTCAAATTCTATTTAAAGATTCCTTGATCTCATATCTTCCATTGCCTCTTTACCAAGGCTTGTGTTTAAACCATGATCCAAGAAAAAGTGTGCTTGGTTCTCAGTGTTTTAAAAACTAGACAACCTGTTTGCACAAAGTTATAGTCTTAGGGCTGGAGAGGTGACCCAGCAGTTAGGAACGCTTGTTATACTTATAAAGGGCCTGAGTTCAATTCCCAGCACTCATCAGTTAACTTACAACAACCTATAATTCCAGGTCCATATATACACAGACATGCATTTATACGTAAATCGATAAAAATAAAGTTTTATTCTTTAAAAAATAATTCTTTTGCATATGCAATTGTGAGAAAGTGGTCACCCAGCATGAGGGCCAGGTGAAAATTAATAGATTACAGAAAACATGATTACTGAATGCTTCCCCTTTTCTGTGTACAGTAGCCAAATATACGTTACATATATACACTACTCCCAAATATTTCTTATTGTGACTATTTATAGCTACATGTGCATTAAGCTCAAGGAAAGTACTGTGTCAGACAGCATTACTTTCTACAGTATCCATTTGCCATTACATATGGATATTTAGTGTATGACAAGCCACATATATGGCGACTGCTTTACCACCTAGACAGGAACAGATGATCTCATTGCATGGATATCTTTTTACCCTGGTGCTGGACATATAGACATGGTTTCTTTTGTTTAACCCACAGCTTCTCCTCTTCCTCAAAGCATTTTCTGAAGCAGAGCAGACAAAGTTGGCAATGCTGTCTGGGATCCTACTGGGCAATGGAACCCTCCCGCCAGCCATCCTTACCAGTCTCTTCACAGACAGCTTAGTCAAGGAAGGTAATTGTGCTTGGGTCTAGTCGAATGTGAGAGGGACAGGAAAGGAATGCTATAGACAGTTAGAAAACTGTGTGTGTGTGTGTGTGTGTGTGTGTGTGTGTGTGTGTGTGTGTGTGTCTCCAAATAAGAAAGTTCACTTTTATCATACAGAATTGGAGAAGTGTACAGCTATATATTGGCATTTGAATTCGACTTGAAAACTAAAACCTTAGATTGTGAATACCTTGGAATTGATTAGATCCAAACCATTTCTTCCAGCTCATTGCTCCTAGCCCTCTTTGTTTGAGTAACACTTACGTTGTCTAGGAATGTTTTGTGCTTTGTAGGGCTTTTTTGCCCTTGGAGATAAAACATCAGCCAGTAAATCCAGTTTTGTTGTGGATACCAGAAACTTCCCATCATTTTCAAAAGATCACTGATACAGAAAACTTCTTCTACACTATTTCCACTTCAAATCTGTAGAACCTAACAGGAGTCATCACAAGTTCATGGCCAGCTTGTGCTACAGTGAGTTCAAGGCCAATCTGAACAACACTAGTTGCCCTGTTGAAGAAAAAGAAACAAACACAAAGGCCTGGCAGAGTTCTTGGATGTTGGTTTTAGACACTTTTTTTTTAAGAACATTCAGGGTGAGATAGCTTATTGGTCAAGAGCTCTTGCTGCTTTTGCAGAAGGTCAGTGTTGTGTTCCCAGCAGCTCACAACTGCTGATTTTCATAAGCACACATGTACATTAAAACATATTTTTTAAATGTTGTTCATTATCCAAGACAGTGAGTAACTTCAAAGTCAAGATTGCTGCAGTGGAAAGAGGCTTTAAGGCAAAAGTGGGCTATTTTCATTTAGGAGGATAATGATATGCAGATTGTAATTTAACATAAAACAGTTATTTTTCTTAAAAATAAATTAAAGGAGCTTCTGTGAGAACATCTGTTTCTTCTGGGAAGTTTTTCTCCTACATTTAGGACAGCCCAGCTTCATTCACGTCCATACTGAGAGGGCTTTAGTGCTCTTGTAGCTAGGAAAAAAAGAGCAAGTCCAGGGACAAGTGGCATTATGCAGATTCTCTACAGCATTTGGCCTATGATTCTAGAATCATTAGTCATTGTTAATACTGCGACATTTGAAAGTATTTTTCTGAAAAGAATTCAGGACATTTTGTGTGTCCTGTGTTATATAGCCATTTATGCACAGAAAAAGAAGGTACAGTTGATACTTTATATATTGATAATGCTAAGTTGCCCTAGCTTTAATAACAGAAAATGATCACCTTACTAGTTAATGGAGTTAATGGGGGAGGTGGAGCTCAGTGGTCAATAACACTTTCTATTCTTGGTAAAGATAAAGACTATGTTCCCAGTACCATCAGGCAGTTCATGACTGCCTATAACTCCATTATTTCAGGGGACCCAATGCCCTCTTCTGGCCTCCACAGGCACATACACATAATGAGGTGTATATTTAATACTCAGGCACACACATATATACATAAAATAAATATAGTAAATCTTTGACAACAAACATTATATAATTTAGGTGGTAGATGTATAACTCAGTGATTTGCCTTTTCTGTGTTTGGAACTGGCTATAGTAAAATTGGGAGGAAGTTACCTCTGCCATGGTGTGGTCTTATGTTTACCTCATGGTTTTTCTTCATACTGTACCATCCTTTACCAAACTAAAGGTGAACATTTTAATTTTACCCTTGCCTAACTCCTATCTAGTAACCATCCCCCCCCCCCAAAAAAAATTACATTGAAATCATTCCAGGTCTTGTGTAATACAAAGTGGTAGGCTTAAATGTAGATTTTTTTTTTTTTGAGGCTTCAAATTTTCATTATGCTTTTGTTTTCTTTCTTACAAGACAGATTATTTTATTACCTAATTGTATTAAAGTTATATTGTGCAATGAGTGGGTGGGGGTTATAGCTCAGTGATTCAGCATCTGCCCAGCATGTGTGCACCTCCAGAAATCATCATCAGCATGAAATTCTTGAGTGTATAATACATAAGCATATTTTCTTCGGGGTGTTTGTGGGGGGCAGTGTGAGTGTGTATTTAGTGCTACAGCATGCCTGTGTCGATCTGTGGACAACCTTGGCGTGTCAGCTCTCTTATGTTATGTGGACTATAATTTTTGAGCCATTTTGCTGACCAATTTTTTTTGAAGAAAATAAGAACTATAACGCTGGGGCAAAAGTCAGAGTGAAAGGAATATCTTTCATAACGTAGGCTTCATCCCAAGCGTGGTTTCCCTGGTCACTGTCTTCAGATGAACAAGGGCACATACCTCCCTCTATATTCATGTTCATCAGTAGCATATGGGTCCAGAAGCTTGGCCAGGGGGATGCTGTAGATTGCTGGGGTAATAAAGGAAGTGCCAAGGCTGAGCCTCATCGGAAGTCATCCATACTTGGCTGAAGTAGGAGTTCTTTTAGAAAGGAGTAAAGGAGATATTGGCAGCTGCTTATGCACCAGTTCTAGGCAGACATTCACTTTAGGAAAATTAGTTAAATATTTCAACTACACTGTAAGTCTTCATTAAATGCAATATATAAACCTATATTTAGGAATTAGAAGTGTTACAGAAAAACTGCTAGCTATTATCTGATAGTTTATTTTTGGAAGTAATCATGATTCAGATGTGGATAAGAGATGATAGTTTCCTGATTACCATCTACACGTCTATCTAAATTACTTCTAAAATTCCAGAAGTATTTAATTTTAAGAAGCCTTGATGTTGTGTAAATTGAAAGGTTGGTTATGATCCACATGAAGCGTTCACTTCAGTCACCATCAGCCCTTACTGACATCACTAGAACTCCACTTCTGTTATTCCATTTGCTTTGAAAGCTGAGGCAGGAGATTTGTGTGTTCCTGGCCAGCCTGAGCTATGTAGCAAAACCCTAACTGAATAAAACAAAAAATAAAATAAAACTTATGAGTAAATCAGCTTGAGCAACTTTAGTACCCAGTCTCCAGTTAAGGCCATCCCGGAGCTCTTTACCATGAAGTTCTCTGGACTCTCCCACATCAAACAGGCTTCCTCAGCATGTTCCCTTCTGTCACGAAAACGTGAAAGGAATGAAGAAAGTGAGGAGCTTTCTCTCCCTTCTAGGCTTTCTGAGGAAATTTATTGACCACTTCTTTAATTTTCCTCGCCTGAATCTTTTGGTCATAAGTTTCATAATCTTCATCCAAATGCAGTGGGCTTGTTGGTGTGGAGGATAGGTGTTCTCCCGGGTCTGATAGTCAAATTTTCTAGAAAAACAACAGCACAGATGGCACAAATAGCCAGTGGCAGGTCATCATTATCTGCCATGTTTTGACAATAGAATACTTTGTTTTGATATAGCTCATACCATAAAAATAAGTCAGGCAGCTTTTACTTCAAACATCCTGAGTAGTTAGCCAGAATGTGTGAGTACCGCTTTATCCTTCATGTATCATAAGTGTTCCACAAATCTGTGATCCAGAGCCCATCAGATGGACTTTGGTACCCGAGCTCTTACTGTTAGTGCCTTTTAGGCCCATTATAGTTCAGTAGCCAGTAACCATGTTAGAAACCCTGGCCTGGTGGTACAGTTTGTATCCCAGTGCTAAGAAACAGAAATAGAAGGGTTTCTGGGACTAAATATCCAATAAGCCTAGTGTAGCTGCAGAGCCTCAGGCCAGTGGAGAGAGTAAAAACACCCTGTCTCAGAAAAACGATGGAGGACTTCTGAGGAACAACACTCAGGGTTTACCTCTGGCCTGCACACATACATGCCCACTAAGCAAATATATATAAATTAATAAATAAACACATGAATAATTAAGTTACACCAGATTAAAATCAGGAGTCCTGCTCTGAAAACCTTCTGGGTTTTGTTTGTGTTTCAAGACCGAGTCTCTCTGTGTAACACTGACTGTCCTAGGACTCACTGTCTAGACCATGCTGGCCTGAAACCCAAAGATCCTCTGCCTCTGTCTCCCAAGTGCTGGAATTAAAGAACTATGCCACTACCACCAGGATGAAAACCGTTTTATTTATTTATTTATTGTTGATTTGTTTGCTTTTATGAGTGGGATATCACCATGTTGCCTGCCTGTCCCTCAGACCTGCAGTATAGAGCAGATGGTCAGCTCTTATAGCAATGCTCCTGTCTCTGCTTCCCGATGCTGGCATGGGCATGAGCCACCATGCCCAGATTCTTTCTCATGGAGATGCTTTCTTTGTAGTATGACAAGAACTGTGTATGCAGGTCTGTCTGTCTGCTTTTCCTGTTACCCATGTCAAGAAACTAGTGGGGAATGCCTTGTCCGGCCTCATACGTGCTCTCTGGTACCCAGGAGTGACATTCTCACGATCTTTTCACAGGCATTGCAGCCTCATTTGCTGTCAAGCTTTTCAAAGCCTGGATGGCAGAGAAGGATGCCAATTCTGTTACCTCTTCCTTGCGAAAAGCCAACTTGGACAAGCGGCTGCTTGTAAGTATTTGAGCATCAAAGGTTGTCTATGCTGCTGCTGTCAACATGTTGTCACGTCCGTTACATGACATGCTAGGCTCTGCTGAATAGGACTTTCTTCCTTTTATTTCTCATTGTCATGGAAAAGCTAAATCCATTCTAATCTTACATACAGCCTAATATATTTAAAGTAAATAAAATACCTATAGGCCAATCATAAGGAAAGCTTTGGGAATGCATGAGAGCCTTTCCTAGAGAGGATTAACTGGGGTCAGGGAGTGCTAACACTGGTAAGGCCATCCTATAGGGTCCTGTGCTGTCCTGAGTAAGAAGGGGGAAGAGAGAATGAGCGGTGTTGGCATGCTTCTTCCCTGCTTCCTGGTTGGTGCAGTGTGAACAAGCTACTCCAACAACATGCAAGCTCCCACTGTGAGCCACATTAATCCTTTCTTGTTTTAAGTTGCTTTCTGTCCATTATGTGGTTATATCCACATATTAAAACAATTATAGGAGATGCACACACTCGTATTTAGACTTAACATATGAGACACTTGGCATCTGTTACATGGAGTAATTTTTGTTTCATGAAGATACACAATTTATGAAGCTGTTCACAAAATTAGTAACAGTGAGTCCATAGTGTTACGGAAGAGCAGAAGGATTTGGGAGAAACTATTCTGTAACCCTAGAGAAAGGGAAAGTGGAGTTTTTTCCTTTTGTCATTGAGTGTGGTTTTGGCATATTATATGCCAGAAATATCTGAGAACTGGAAGAATTGAAGGAAAGCGAACAGAGCCTTGCCTTTATGAGGTGACATCCTACTTCAAGGGAAAGAGCAACAGAGATAGAACATTTCTAATTTTTTAAATGAAGGTAGGTCATCATGGTACCTCTATTTTAGCACAGGGGGCCAAGGCGTAGAGGATCAACCATGAGTTTGAGGCTAGCCTTCTGCTACATACCAGTTTGAGGTCTACCTTCATAAGATTACCTCAAAATTGGGGGGGGGGGCACACTTGTAGGAAAACACTATAGAAAGAAAATTATATAGACAAAAGGTAAAGGAGAACAGGTTATGGGGAGCGGTAATCAGTACAGGCTGGTAGTAAGGGAAAGCCTGTATAATGAGATATATCCAAAAGACCACTTCTGCTTTGCAAATGAACTATGAACGTTATGATTAACATGCACTGGAATATGGCTGCAGATTGCACTTTACAGTCACACCCCTCCTGGCAAGAATGCTTGGTGGGCTACACTGAGTAATGGAGCCAGAATTGACCTTAGTGCCACTAGCACTGTCCTTGAACCAGGTCAACTGCTAGATTTATTGTCATATTGTCCTTTAGGTCTGGTGCAGTGTCTCTATGGGAAGGAGGACCTGCCACCAAGCCTGATGAACTGAGTGTGATTCCTCAGGACTCACATATAAAAGAACTGAACTTCCACAGGCTGTCTTCTGAGACCTGTATTTGAATAAGCACACCAGCTAGATATAGAGAGAGATGACAGGACAGACAGACAGACAGGAATAGGTGATAATAGACAGATGATAAATTCCTAGATAATTGTTGACGTTTTAATTTATTGTTTTTTAAAAACACTTGTATTGTAAATAGTTAATATGAAGGAAGAGCCAATACACTTTCATTCTCTGGGAGGGGAAGAGACCACTCCATAAAATGAAATTAACCTTCCCCTAAGTCTGGAAGGTCTGATGATAGTGTAAATATTATCATCTTGGTATGGTGAGAAAGATTTTGATGTGAATGCACACTTGATAGATGTTCCTATCGACTGTTCTGACATCTGACTTGAAGGAAATTTAGAATGGTGATGAGGGCCCAGCAACCGCTACTCCCCTCCTTTCCCTAGTGGCTGCCCCATGGCAGATCTTTCCTCTGAGGTGAGTTACAGAATCATTGGCTGCACACATGCAGATCTAAGCAATATAAAGCACATGGCTGTTTTTTAGACTTGACAGCAGTTTGCCTTAATTCCATAGTTGGGTACGGGATTCACACAGGATTAGATCGTGACTAAGTGTTGCTGAGCAGGTGCCAAGCTGCGTAGGGTAAAATGAAATTAAGTGATGGAAATGTAAAAGCAGCTAGGGTGTTCTTGCTCTTTTTTGTTGTTGTTTAACAAAAAAAAAAAGATTTCAGCAGAATTATATAAGGAACTGAGCAGTTGATGAGGCAAGTTTAGATGAGTCTCGTTCAGAACTTGAGAGCTGCCATCATTAGTGGGGAATGTGGGTCCCCTGCTGCTCCTTCTCTGTTTCTGAGCAGTGAGTTAGCATTTGCTTTGGGTCCTTTGGGAGGCAGAGCCATTGGATATTTTCCTAGTGTTTCTGATCATTCCAGCCTTACAGAAAGGAACCTTAACTCCGTTAAGGAAGCGGTGTGGATAGCTTCTCTTTTATCTTCTCAAATAACTCACGTACTATTCAGTTCTTTGGGGGGGAGTTGTTGTTTTGCTATTGTTGGGTTGTTTTGTTTTGGGGTTTTGAGGGGGTGTTTTCAAGACAGGGTTTCTCTGTATAGCTCTGGCTATCCTGGAACTCGCTCTGTAGACCAAGGTGGCCTCGAACTCACAGAGATCTGCCTGCCTCTGGCTCCCTAATTCCGAGATTAAAGATGTGCACCACCACTACCATGAATAGTTTTTAATCTTTCATTTGGTCAGGGCTGCATTGCACCATCCTCTCACCTCAGTAACTGCTCTTCCGTGGAGCATGTGAGATCACCAGTGTGTTAATTCGGGAATTCCATCCTGATCTGAGTAGCCTCTGGTTTACACATCTCCTTTTCTCCTTCAGGAACTCTTCCCAGTGAACAGACAGAGTGTAGACCATTTTGCTAAGTACTTCACTGACGCGGGGCTGAAGGAGCTATCCGACTTCCTCCGAGTCCAGCAGTCACTGGGCACAAGGAAGGAGCTGCAGAAGGAGCTTCAAGAGCGACTGTCTCAGGAATGTCCTATCAGGGAGGTAGGAGGCTGCGGTGAACCCAGTACAGTGTACATGGTAGGCGAGTACAGGGGTGGTCAGTGGAGCACACTTGAAGCATTCGCAAGACCGTTGTTTCCATTCCTAGCACTGCAAAAACCATGCAAGCTTGTGCGTGTACTCGCACATGTACAAATGGGGAGAAGTACCCGGGTCATACAGCACAGCTTTATGCCATAAAGCAACTCCGAGTTCATTGCTATACGCTATCCTCTTTCTTAGCATTTAAGAAAAAGTACCCATTCAAAATCCTCTTTTATTGCATTTTGGGGTATTCTAGAAATTAATTACTTTGATCAAATGGCCTATTTTAGCTTGGCTACCTATCTGCAGTTAGGATGCTCCATAGTGTGGCGTCCTGCTTTATTGTGGATTCTCTACCTGGTGTTAGACATTAGCTATATTTAGGGTCTGGCTGGGCATTTTGCATCACTGGGTATGAATGTGTGGGTTTGTTTTATTTTTATGATGATTGGAATCAAACCCAGGACCTCGTGCACTTATTTCAAGAGCTCCACCATTGAGTTGTATCCTGGCACTTTTGAAAAAGAGAACACAAATCCACATGGGGAAGTTGGCTGGGCTGGCATCTTGTTTCACCCCTTTAAGAAAGCTGTGTAAAAGGTGCAGGTTTTGGGACCATGTGTTAGTGATAACTATTTATGCACCTTAGGCCGAGAAACGCCCTTTTTATGTGATATGAACTCAAACTGGAGCTCTCTTCCTCACTCCCAGATCCCTGTACCGCACCTGCATGCTCTACGCCTTTGCACCACAACTGCATCTGTGCCTGCAGGGCTCTAAGCCTGGCCTCGGCATGCTCTAAGGTTGCAAGCTGGAGAAGCTCACACTGATGACTGTCCACCAGGTGGAGCTGTTAGAACAGCAAATGCTTATGCAGCCGTGGCCTTACAGTCAGCAGTGTCTCCAACCTTATTCAAACCAGCCTTCTGCATGGCTTTGTGTGGCGGGAGAGCTACAGAAGAAACCACTGTGCCCCTTTAGGTGCAGGCCTGTCCCCTGCTCTGATTCATACAGGGGCTGCGGGCAGCCTCAGAGTGGTCCAGTCACTTGAGAGCCCTTAGCCTTTCTTCTATTTCTCAAGTTCAAATCAAAAGTCATAGAAATGGTTATCTTCTCACAATAAGACAGGAAAAGAGGGTAGATTACTAGTTACAGAGGGCCATACCTGTGATACTTCATGACTTTCAGTCACTTCTAAGACCTTATCTGTAATTGTGATTGTACCTCAGTAAGGAAAGGCATAGTTTGTGAGTATGAATGAAGCACACCATTGAGCAGTCCTGCATTCCAGATGCCAGAACTTAGAAGAATAAGTTTTCATGCTTATACATAATTTGAAAGGGGAGATAACCTGCTGAGTAATGTTGGGTTAACATGACTTCAAGGGAAAAAAATGACACAATTTGGGGTGTGGCTTGCTTGGCATGTATGAGCCTTGGAGCCAGTACCTCATAACCCAGGTGTGGTGTCCAGCCTCAGCAGATGGGGGGTGAACAGAGGGCGAACAGAAGTTCAAGGTCATTCTCATCTATATAGCAAGTTTTCCTGTCTTTCCAGATAGGAAGACGAGGAGGGAGGTACCTTATACTTTATGGGTTCTTTCCCAATTGGCTTTTCACCGAGGTAGGGCATGGGAATAATCTCAAAAGCAGGAACTAGAGAAAACATTGTAGAGCATGGATTTGTGCAAGCCCAAGACATATCCATCAAGAAGTTTGACTTTAAAAATAGAGATGAAAATTCACAGTCTTGTTACTTTCTTCGAACCTAAAGACTCACGTGCCCTGTCCTACTGAGCCCACAGGGTTGTCCCTATACTTACTACCTAGAAAACAAGGCCCTTCTCTTAGTCCCTACATCAGCAGCTTTTGTCTAGAACTAAGTTTATGGGATAAAAACATCTTATAGTTTTGCTTTTTTTTTCCTTTTTGTCATTTGAGGGTGTGGTCAGGAATGGAGAAGCTGAGCCCAAGATTTCCCACCGTGCCCCCAAACTTTTATTGAGCAGGCCAGTGAGAGCAATAACCCCAGCTTCTAAGCTTTATACTTGTTCTGCTGTCGCTCACTGACTCTTTCATGGAACACAGGTGGTGCTTTATGTCAAAGAGGAAATGAAAAGGAACGAACTTCCAGAGACTGCTGTGATCGGCCTTCTGTGGACCTGTGTCATGAACGCTGTAGAGTGGAACAAGAAGGAAGAACTTGTCGCAGAACAAGCTCTTAAGCACCTAAAGGTAATGCTTGTGAAATCAGAACCATCCCTGGTGGGTCAGCTGAACCCCATCCTAAAACCCAGCACTTAGAAGGTGGAGGCAGGAAGATGAGTTCAAAGCCGGTCTGGGCTACAAGAAACCCTGTCCATCCCAAACAATGAGAAAGGAAGGAACAAGAGGATGCCAGCTGCATTTCCCCAGAACCAAAGGAAACATAGCCTGTCTACATTTTCCTTTTCAGCTCAGCCACTACCTAAAATGTTGAATGTGAGAACATGAAACATCTCAAAGTGGGTTTTCACTAAAAACATTAGAAACTCTAGAGCTACGCTTAGGGTCATACACTAAGAGAAATGTGAACTAATCTTTTATTTAAGTAAACAATGAATAGACATCAGACTTCAGATACGAAATCAAGGTGAGAATGTGAAGTAGGTGGCCATGGATGGTGACTTCCAGTTATTGTGAAGGTAAAAGGAGCGAATGGTCGAATGGTCTGTCCCAGCAACAGTGATAGGGAGTGGGTAGCTCTTAGAGAAAGCCAGTGGCTTTCTGTCACTAAACAGGAAAGCAAAGACATTGGGAGTGTAGGACAACAGAAGACCCAGACCCTCCAGGTGGCCTGTGGTCTCTGGAGCACCAGGAAGTAGAGTCTCCCACCGTCCTAACTGCAGAGGTAGGTTGTACCATGGCTCTTGAGGATGTGATTCATCAATGTCAGCATACACACTGGGTTCTGCAGTTGTCTGTAATATAGGTAGAGTCTTCATTTGGTCTCTTAGTGGAGACAGTAAAAATAATTTAGTGAGATCCACTGATATGGATTCACTGTTGAGATTCTGACAGTGTTGGCTCCAGGTCATACGTTCCCCTCTGCTCTTTCCTAGCAATACGCTCCCCTTCTGGCTGTGTTCAGTTCCCAAGGCCAGTCAGAGCTTGTCCTCCTGCAGAAGGTCCAGGAATACTGCTATGACAACATCCACTTCATGAAGGCCTTCCAGAAGATTGTGGTTCTCTTTTATAAAGGTATTGTTGTGGTCCATCACTGTACCTCTGTGCTTTGCAGAAGCTGGGTAAGACAGATCACAAGGCTGTCCTTAAGGAGGAACACAAACAGTATTAACTGGTGAACATTTTGGGGGCTGGCTGCATCACAGAAAGAGAAGGCATGCATTTAGTATGTACTGCGTCGGGGACCTTGCTGGTTGGGCACCTGAATATTTCTTACTGGTCAAAGCTGCTAGAAAACTGGGCATTAACTGGTTGTTTCTTGGCTACAGTGAGCAAATGTAATTATATAAGATAATTGCGTTTGCATCTGAATTGTAACAATTAGCTCTAATAACAATGATTATCAAAATGCTATATATACTGTGTTCAGTGCTATAAGACCAACTTGAAAATTACTGGAATCATTAGCCTTTCACTTGATATTTTAGTTATTTGGCCCAGCCATTCTTCTACTTTTCCAAGGCAAGGCTATTTTTAAGTATTCACATTTACTGTCTTTTCATTGTATTTATAAGGTTTAGGTTGCCATGACAACTGACACACACACAAAAATGAATGTTAAATGCTCTAACTGATCTCATCTCCATACCTACAGCACACAAGAGTGATCCTGGGCTGTTTTAGGGATAGATTATACAGTTATAACAGGGAAGGAACAATTAGAAGATACATTTTGAACATCATAAAAGGCTCATTAGAGCTTATTACATAATAAGTAGCATCATATCACAAAAGTAATATAAGCTAAATATATATTCTCTCATTGTATTCTTAAAATGGCCTACTGTGTTTTTCTTAGATGTTTATGTGTCAATTGTACATGGGATGTCTTTTGATTGTGTTCATACATACTCCATCACCCTCTCCAGTTCACTTCCTTCCCCACTCCTTGGCTCCTGGAGATCTTCTTTATGCCAGCCAGCCCCCTTCCATATCTTTTTTTCTCATTAACCAAATGAGTTTTGTTAGGATTATATACAGATGCATCTCCAAATTATCAATTTAGAATAATCACTTTAGATTTTTTGTTATAAATTTTTACATGGTTAATTAATAGTTTTTTCTTAAATTCTTAGTGATATTTCACTAAATTTTAATTGGCCATCCAGATTCTTAATACAAAGACACCTATGAAATGTTTTTGGCTGATACTTTACATTTGCAGAACAATAAGTGTGTAGGTTAGTTTATGTCAATTTACCACCAGCTAGAGTCACTTGGTAAGGGAACCTTAGAGATGATGCCCCCACCAGTGTGGCTAGATGTGGGAAGGCCCAGCGTACTGGTGGTCCTGTATGCCATGAGGAAGTCATAGGAGCAAGCCAGTAAGTAGCACATGACCTCCAGATTCCTGCCCTGCCTCCTTGGTGATAGACTACAGTTGTAAGCTGAAATAAACCCTTTCTTCTCCAAGTTCTTTGGTCTGTGTTGCATCACATCAATAGAAACCCTAACTAGGGCAGTGAAATATTTCATGATAATTATCGTGTGAGTTAAAGAATATGTATAGGAACTATACCAGGAAGGTAGCGGACGGGACACCTGAAGTGGATCCCTGGGTGGTGGAAGGAGAGAACGAGCCAACTCTCAAGTTGTTCTGTGGTCTCTCTATGTGGCTCATTGGAGCATACATACAATAAATAAATTAACTAAATATAATTTGGTACTAAATCTCATTTGAAATTACCCATCATTTGTTCTTTTTAAATTGGTCCAAAGATATTGATGTATTAAAATTGGAGCTCATGAAATGAGCATCTCTTTTAAAACCAAACCTGAGGGCCTAGGGAAATGTCTCAACAGTTATGAACACTGGCTGCTGGTCCAGAGGACCCAGAATCGATTCTGGCACCTATGTGGTTACTAACCACTGTCTTAATTCCAGCTCCCTAGGAACCAACACCTTTTTCTGGCTTCTTCCAGCACTGTATGCACATGGCACCCAATACACCTAAATAAAATTAATTTGAGTCGATGAGGTGGCTCATTAGTTAGGATCACTTGATGCTTTTGCAGGAAACCTGGGGTTCAGTTCCCAGGAACCACATTGTAGCTCACCACCATCCAAAATGATAGTTCGAGGATCTGACAGCATCTTCTAACGTGGTGCCTGAGTATGGTATGCATACATATCTATAGGCAAAAGCCTCATGTTTAGAAAATGATTTAAAAAAAAATGTTCAGGTTATATAGGCAGTTGCACATCTGACTCATCTAAGACAATGCAGAGGCCGAGGGAGAAGCAGGTTCTACATTTGTTTTTTGACCCAATGCCATACCCAACCCCCCACCCCTGCCTCCATAACCAAACAGTCTTATCAAAACTATCTGAGGCACTATAGTTTAAATGTTAATCCTATAAGAATGCAAGTTTCTTATTTAGTTCACAGGAAAAGAAATGACTTGTCACGGGGAATGGCATTGGCACGGTTAATATCGCATCTTTTTGCATTGTTGTAACCACCATACCCCGACGCAGAACAGTCATTTGCAAAAATGGGTTCTGTGGTTTCAATCCATAACAATAGGCACGTGGCAGGAGCTGTTTACGGGAAGCCAGTACCAAGTCTAGGTTTAACCTTCAGAGACCCACTCCAGTGGCTTAGTTCTGCCACCTGCCCCCACTTGCAGAAAGTCCTACAGCTATAATAGCACCATGAGATGGAGAAGAAGCCTTCAACCCATGAGTCTTTGGAAAGAGGGCGGGGCTCAGGTTCGGAACCAATGGATAAGTGGCATGTGAACTGCTGAAGCTCGCAGGATTTCACTGCACGTATCAATGCCAGCGTCCTGCTCCATTAGCCTCCTCACAGCAACTAATGACAAGAACTAAAACTGACTACTTCAGGTCCTAGATCCTGGTCCCAAATGCCAAGGAAGAGTGACCAGAAAATAAAAGGGACCTTTCACTGACACCTCTTAAATAGCCCGAAGTCAGTCCTGCCTGTGACGTCAGCACCATGTTTAGTTTGCTGCATTAAATGGAAATCAGAAAACTTTTAGTAGGGACCTAAAGATAAGTCACTGAGATGTTAAAATTTTTAGATGATTTTGTAATTTTCTGTGAGATTTATACACTTATACATGCAGCCTATTTTCTTGGGTTAAAATATTTGCACATTTTCTCTTGAGAACAGGGAATCCCTGGAGAATGGGTGTTTCTACCACCATTAAAAGTGTTGCTAGGTTACCGTGTTTATTTTTTCATAATCAGTTTTTCACTCTTCTATTATTTTATACAACAGGTACTTTTACAGCAAGAGATATGTACTTCATTTGTTTCCATAGGGACTTACAGGTTTTTATATGGTGCCGGGAAAGCCTAGATGAACAGTGTTTAATGTTCTCTTTCCCCAACTCTGATGTGTGCAAGACTCAGCTGGAGAACTTGCTAAGATGCAGACTAAGGTGTTAGCAGCCAGCAGTTAGTGGGCACTGCTGAGGACCCCAGTTCCAATCCCAGCACCAATCAGGCACTCACAACTGCGTCTCCTGTAACTTCACCTCCAGGGCATCCCAGGCCTCTGGCTTCTGAGAGGCTTCTTTTTCTTTTGAGGAGTGTCCCCCAGTATCCTTGGTGTCCTGGAACTTTCTGTGAAGACTGGGCTAGCTTTGAATTCAGAGATTCTCCCCTGACTCTGCCTTCCGAGTTCTGAATTGAAAAGTACCTACAACCATGCCTGGCTGCATTTTCTTATATACAAAAACCTCATAGCTTAAACTTTGTGCCTTATATAAATATTCTAAAACAGTTTCTTATTCCAGTATTTTTCTTTTATTTTCTTTCCTTCTTTCAAGAAAAAAAAAAAAAAAAAAAAAAAAAAAATGAACACCCTCAGGAGATATTCCCAGCATTCTTAGGGAAAGTTATTTTCTGACTTGTGTCCCCGTGTGATACTCCAAATGTATAATTCTTAATTTTTTAAGTTTCTGGTGGCATAGTTTTAGATTTAACCATATAAATACCATGTTGTAAAGCTAAGTAGTTCTCAGCTTCTTTCTTCTGTCAGGCTTGTCACCCATTCATGTGATGAATGCATGCTATACAGCCATTCTTCTTCAGTGCTGAAAGTTACACAGACAAAGGAGTTACACTTGTAACTTTAACAACCCCCCCCCCTTTTTCTCAGGATAAAAATGTCCCTTCCTTTCCTCATCCCTCCAGAGTTAATTACTAATATCTCTTGCCTGCAATCCCAGCTACACGGGGCTAAGGCAGGAGGAGGCAAGGACAGCAGCCTAAGCTAGAGAGTAAAACCTTCTCTCAGAAAAAATACTTACAATGCACTGTGTGCTTGCCTTGAGCTCACAGATCATGCTGTGTTCCCAGTTCCGCTGCGGCTCTGTTCCCAGTGCTGGGATTAAAGACGTGCACCACAGCTGGTGTATGTGTATGCCTATGCCCTCAAAGGCCAGAGGCATCTGCTTGGCATGGAAGAGTGCTGGTCATTGATGAGCCACCCCTGTGAGTTCTGGGAACCAAAGGGACCTGGGGCTGGGGCAACGGTGTGCACTCTTATGCACTGAGCTATTTATCCACCCCTGCCCAGCTGTGCCTGTCTGTCCCAGGCAGTGGCTTTAGTTCTTTATGTTATTAGTTCTCTGGTGCTAGAAATGTGGTCTTTCAACAACTATTCACTAATAAGTGGAATTTTGTTTGTTTGTTTGTTTTTGTTTTTCTCCAGACAGGGTTTCTGTGTAGCCCTGGCTGGCCTGGAACTCACTCCATAGACCAGGCTGGCTTCGAACTCAGAGATCAGACTGCCTCTGCCTTATAAGTACTGGGACAAGAGGCCTATGAATGGGGTTCTTGATTTTTGAGAAGTCTCCATTGTATTGTTACGTGATTTTAGCAGATAGGGCTTTGCCAATGTTCTGATGTCATTTCCATCCCTGTCATTGACATGTGTGTGTGTGTGTGTGTGTGTGTGTGTGTGTGTGTGTGTGTGTGTGTGTGTGTGTGTGTGGCTTCTACTGTCCTTGGCAGGGTGAACACCAGCATGAGCTGTGCCTTCAGAAGACCACAAGCAGTGTGTCCGAGCTGCAGGTGAAATCACCTGTCTGGCTCTGTGTATGGTCTCCATTCACTGAGGTGTGGACAGAATGCAGTTTCCATAGACACTGTTCTCAGCCGCCCGTGTGTTATGTTTTATAACAAACCTGTTTTTATAACAGTAGCAGTTGAAGGAAACGAGAGAAAAACTGCACATGGCTGGGCATGTGTGCTGAACTTCTTGCATTCTTGGGGGTGTGTGAGTTTGGAAAATAATGAAATCTAAATCAGAAGCGTCTCAAAAACAAGGTACCAGTTACAAGGGGTCTTAAAACTCCTAATTCGTATTCTTGAAAAATCTACTGTAAAGCTGTCTTGAATAGCAACAAATCTCTTCCTGGGCCATTACAGTCCTGCTCTTTCCCTTGGGCTGGAGGAGAAGAATGATTCTGTGGGACTGTGACTGTTACATACTAGGGGATCCTGCGCTTACAGGCATCTTTCATTTGCAAACCGAGTGTATTAAATCATTTTTTTAAGTGGAAAAACCCCACTTTTCTAAGCCAGCCACATCCGTTTATTGATATGTGTGGGTGTTCTGTCTTTGTCTGTACCATGTGTGTGCCTGGTTCCTGTGGAGGCTGAGACTGGAGTGGCAGGTGACTGGTACTGAGATTGGACCTGATACTCTGAAACATCAGCCATTTCTCTAGTGCCCGCTCCATTTGTTCAGCATAACCCAAGAGCCTCTCTAGAAGGAAAGTAAAACTAAATGATTTTGTTGTAAAAATGGTACTGATGTTTTAAATAAACGCCATATTAAATAATTCCTGCGATTATCTATTAGTCAATTATTTTTTAACTGCAAATGTGTTGTTAGAATGATACAGCAATGTTATATCTAGTTATCAATACATGAAATCAATAGACTCTTACAAGAAGCACAATCCCAAAAAGCATTAAGACTCAAAGGACAGGACAGTGGCAGATTATGTAGGCTGTTATTTTCCTATTTCCCTGTCCTCAATTCATGATAACTGAATGACAGTAGATACTTAACACTTTTGCTGTATCTTTCTCTGGCTGTGGTACAGGGGAAATATTGCACCATGATCTAAGCTAATTCAGTGACAGCATGTGGTGTAGAAGGCTGGCTTGTCTGTTGATTCTACCCCTGAAGCTCATCTTTATCTACTCGGTGGTGTCATCATTACAAGCTGCCTTCATCTTTCCTGGTTGCCATTTCTCCTTAACAGAGAAGGGAAATCTCCTTTAAAGAACAAGAAGGCTTTTGGTTGATCCTTGATTTTTGAGACCAGGTCCCATGTGGGCTAACTCGATTAACATTCTGTGCTAGTCCTGATTCTTCAGCTTCCAGCTCCTTGGCTCACATGTATTTGCCTCATAGCTGAGGTTGCACCTTAATCACAATGAGGTAGGGCTTGTCATGACATGGTTTTCTAAACATGTTGGAATTGCTGATTCGTTTGCAAAAAAGATTTCCTCGTCCTAATACTGACCTGTGTGGCTTTCACTGTCTCCTGACTAACGTGGAACAGTTGCTGTTATTCTAAGGGTATGCTTACACGCAGACCCTTGGAGCTGGGGTTATAAGCATGTTCTGGACACAGATCCATGCTGGAATCTGAATTCTTCTCTAGTTCCTCAGCCACCTCTCCAGAACCACCCCCACATCCAGAGGTTTTTTTTAAACATGACGTTCCTGTTGTAACTTGGCATTCTTGCTTTCCAACTGCAGCTGATGTTCTGAGTGAAGAAGCGATACTCAAGTGGTATAAAGAAGCACATGCCGCCAAAGGCAAGAGTGTCTTTCTTGACCAGATGAAGAAGTTTGTAGAGTGGCTACAAAACGCAGAAGAAGGTAACTTCACTTGACAACCCTGATGGTCACTGGACAAATACTTGGTCACTTGATTTCAGGTCTCCCCCTCACTTCCCTTAAGATTCTTAATGTGTCTTCATATACAAGCATTTTATTTTGTCTAGACCTAAAAACAAGGTAATAAAAAAGTTTTTAAGGAAATTGAAGGAAGATGATGATGAAATGGTGTGGCTGGCCACACCTTCACCAGGTGAGCTGTGCTGGAGACAGAAGCAGAGAAGGAAACCTTAAGATCGAAGGTTAAACTCCATGATGGGTGTGGACTTGCTGCATTGTTTGAGGGCCAAAGTTCACTGACAGGGAAAAATTACTGAGGGTTTTTAATCTGCTCTTCTGTGTAACTGTTTTCCTAATTAATACATAGTTAAAAAAAAAAATACCCCAGGCTGTCCACAGCATCCAGCTGGTTATTAGAAATTCATTTAAAGGAATTTGATAAAATACCTGGTTCTTCTCTTTTCTTTTCTCTTAGAATCTGAATCAGAAGGTGAAGAAAACTAAGTGTCTCGAGCACACTGCCTAACGCCACACTTTTCGGTTGGGAATGCTGAAGCGTTTGGGGAGGGAAACTTGGCTTCTGTTTGCACCAAGGAAATAAATGATAGGCAAGGCCTCCCTGCTCAGAAGGGAAGGGGTTTTCATTTCTGTTTTGTTTAAACGGAGCCCTGAGGCATCAGCTAATACACTTGGGACTCTACCTCTCACTATATGCTAATTAAAGCCATTCAACAAGGGGTCAGGTAGGAACCTGAAACAACACTCAGCAGACCCCTTGTAGCGGTATTTTCAGGTACTGTGTGAACGCCCAGCTGGTGTCTGTCAGGGCCACTCCCATAGTTGTTTTCTGCTCATGTATGTGATTTGACAAACCAGTTTTTTAAATAAATGGCTTTTTAAAAATCCCTGTGTATATTCTCAGAGCTCTTTTTATTCCTTAGTGTGTATGTGGTGGGGATGTATAACAAAATATTTAATTGGAGCTGGTTTGCAGCTCAGAGGTTTTGTCCATTATCACGGTGGAAAGCATGACAGCATGCAGGCAGGGTGCTGGAGAGCTAACAGCATTCCACATCTGGACCTGAAGGCAGCAGGAAGAGTATGCCGCACTGGGCATGGCTGAGCATCTGGGGCCCGTTTTCTTTCAAACCACCTCAGGGTGTGTGAGAGCAGGCCTGGATCCAACTCAGGCTTAGGGTCTGGAACCTCACTAGCACTAATCCCTCCTTAGCCATCTCATAGGCCCCGAGTTTTTAATTTTTCATTTTTTTCTTAACACAGATGTCATAATTTTTTCCTATCCAAACATTAAATAGTTACATTTCTTAGCTGTAAAAACTACTGTGTCTGGACATGGTCATTCAAACCCATAACCCCAGCATTTCAGGGGCTAAGGCAGGAAGGTTGCGGCAAAATTGAGGATGGCTTGGGCTACATAATGAGCTTCAGGCTAACCTGGACTACAGTGTTAGACTCGGAAAACTGAGTAGAAAGAAAAAAGACTTTACTCTATTTTTGTTATCTTCATGGTGAAATGGAAATTAACCCAGTGTGTGTTTACTGCCAGTGATGTCTAAAATGTTACTTACTAGCAAGTGATAAATATGTAAATATATAGTTTCATGCTACTTGTATTTTTTCCTTGTGTCTATTTCTTTACTGAGAGCTTAAAGAAGTGTACATGTTAAAGGGGTCTGTTTGCACTCATATACTCAGGTGATTCTAGTCTCTGAGAAGACTGTTCTCAATAATAACAGTGTAATAAGTCTGACCACTTAGGAAACGTAGTCTTTACTCTGAAACATGAAGTCCATTTGCTGTCAGCAATGGAAAGGTTCAAGAAGACATAGATATACATAGACAGTTGAAACAAAGTGAGGGTGATGGCTAGATAATACTCCCAAAGGTCAGGATGGGGTCAAAGCCGTCACTGCTGTTTCAGTCAAGTCCTCTAGAGGAACAGAACCAATGGGGTGAAAATACATACATAGATAAAATGAGTTAAATTTTTAAATAGTAACGAGGGCCAAATCACATCTGAGATGTTGAGAAGCCAATTATCTGCCCACAACACTGGGTTATCAATAGTTGGAACCAATCCAGAATAATTCTCATTGGGGGTGACCAAGGGTGACCCATGGTCACTTAGTGCACTTCGCTGTGCTGGGACTTCTGGATTTCCTGAAGAAATGCTGGTCTGCAAGCAAAGGAATCAGTAATTATGGCACAAATTGACTTAGCAGCCTTTTAAAATCTGGGCATCTAGCAGAATGTGCTGCCTACATTTGAGATGGGGCTTCCCACATCAATCAATACTGTTTCTTCAAGGGAGGCTTCCTATTCCAGTTATTCTAATTTGTGGCAAGTTAACATTAAAACCAACCATAGTAACTGCCTTGGATGTGAGAGATTACTCCCAGCGTGTGATACTCCTTGGTTTTTAGTGTATGGGTGTTTCACCTGCATATATACATCACACATAGGCAGTTCTGATGGAGGGCAGGTGTCCAGATTCCCGCATCATCTTTCCATTCCTGTGATATTCTTTTTATTACATTGTGTGTGTGTGTGTCTGTGTCTGTGTCTGTGTGCGCGCGCGCGTGTGCCTATCATGCTCATAGAGAGGTCAGAGGCCAACTTGGCAAGTCAGTGCTCTCCTTTCACAGATGTGGGTCCCCAGGACTGAATTAGGTCACAGGCTTAATGGCAGGTGTACCCACTAAGCCATCTTGCCCTAGAATCTGCTATTTTTAGAGGATAGTTCTTGGGGGTGGGGAAGCAAGGAAGAAAGCATCTGATTTCTTCCAGACCAGGATCAGTTTACAGAAGTCTGTTAGATTCTTCCTAACTTCATGAGAATGATGTGATGTGGAATTAAATGGAAGTCACATCATAGAGCCTGTATTGATGTCTTTGTTTTTTGAGAGAGGATTTCTCTCTCCTGGGACCTCTGTAAACCAGGCTGGCTTCAAACCTACATAGATCCACTTGCCTCTGCCTCCCAAATACTACGAAGGCATGGACCACCACCACCCAGCTGATGTGTTTGTTTTAACTGAAAAAAAAAATGTTTAATATCAAAACAATATAGTGGTACACAGTAATCTTAGCACCTGAAAGGTGGAGGCAGGAGAGTTGTGAGCTTGAGGTCAGCCTGGGCTATATGAAAAGGAAATGTAACCAAAATAACAATAATAAAAAATTTGGTCCACTGATTTGACAAGTGTTATTGCTAGTTAGTATACACAGTAAACAAGCTTCATAAACAGTAAATCTGCTTCTTTAATACATGGGTTAAAAACATTTTGAGTATATCAAAGATAAAATATTACATATTATATTCAATTTTCCAAAGATTATTTTATGTTGACTTTTATACATTTCATATTAGATATTTCACATTCAATTTTATCAATATTTAAGGAGGTTTTCCCTTCATTTTAGGGAAACAAGTTAAAAACTGAATTGTAGTATATTTGACTCTCCCTAGTTCTAAAGTGGCCAAACAGAAAATGAATTAACTAAGGGTTAGTTATGACCAAGATGGTAGTAGATGCCCCAACTGTACCATTTCACATCTATGCTTTTGTTTTTTTCATACCGAGAATAACTCTACAGTTCAAGCAAAATTTAAAAACAAAACAAAAAACCCCAGCTCATGTCTGGAGTACTGCTTAGTGTGAACAAGCTAAATTAAAAAATATATAAATATATAAAAGCTAAATAAATACGAACATGCAGCACTTCACTTCTATTTGAGAAACATCTGGAAATTTTCTTTTCTAGCCTACAACAAGTATGGAAAATCACTTAACGGTTCCCCAAAGCTGATGGGAATTTTGAGCTACATAAGCATAAAGGCACCAATACCAAGAATTTAACAAAGCCTTGAACTAAAGCCAAAGGAACTAAACTTTCCTCTGGAAGTTTCTGGAGGCTTTTGGGGTTTTTTTGGTTTTTGTTTTTTGGTTTTTTTTTTGTTGTTTTTTTTTTGTTTGTTTGTTTTTTGTTTTTTGTTTTTTTTTTTTTTTTTGAGGCAGGACCATACACAGCTTACAGTTGGCATCTACTCACTGAGTGTGGCCTTGAACTTCTGTTTGGCCAACCTTCACCTCCCAGTACTCGCCAGCACACAGGATTTGTGCAGTGCTGGAGTGCATGCAAATGTTTTATCATCTAGCCCTGTTTTCCTTTTAAAGTAGAATTTAAACTAATTATACACATGGTTAACTTAATTAGCATAATAAATTAGCCTAATAATTACCAGCTTTAAGTACACATTCATGACTCATTGTTCCTTTGGTCTTTATCTGGAAGTGACTTTGCCCCTTGTTAGCCTAGGAGTTCTATGGCTCCAATCAAGCTGGGGCCACCATCCTCTGGATATAATCATTCTGTCCTATGTGTGTTATAGGTTTTACTTTTTTACATAAATTTTTGTTCTTTTAGAGTTCATTGGGGAAAGTAATGAAACATGTTCTATCAGTAATCAAATGAGGACACTCAAGCTTCTTACCTCCCAGGCCTAGACCCTCCCAGTCCAGGACAAGCATGACATTTACCCTGACAGCATCAATGCTGCCCTCATCTGAAATGGGTGACTAGTGTTAGCTTGTTATGCGTTCTTTCCTTGATTTTGTTGGTGGTGGTTGTTTTATACACACAGTTTCTCTGTGTAACAGCTCTGTCCTGGAACTTGCTCTGTAAACCAGAGATCTGCCTGCTTCAGCTTCCCAAATGCTGGGATTAAAGGTATGCACCACCACACTCAGTATTTTTTCTTGATTTCTGGATGCCTTGATTTGCTGTTCTGTGTTCGACTATTTTCTGGTATATGATTGAGTGAACATAATTGCTCTAATAGCCATAATGGCCAAATCTTTCAGAATGATTTCAGAATCAGGAATGCTGTTCTGTATTTTCAGTGCTAGGAATTAAACCCAAAGACTACTGACTGGGAAGGTATTCTACACTGAGATACATATAGCCCTACCCCTTTTCACTTACTTTTTTTTTTTTTAGTTTTTTTTATTTATTTTATTATTTTTTATTTTAAAAAATGTCATTTTTAATCTATGTATCCCCCTTCTTCCCTTCCCTTCCCCCCTCCCAATCCCTCCCAGTCAGCCCTCAGCCTCCCCCTCCCCTCACTTACATTTATATTACACTTATTTAATTATGAGGAGAGGGCACATGAGTCCTGCAGTATTTGAGAAGGTCACAGGACAAGTTGTGAGCTAGGTCCTTCTCATTCACCATGTTGGTCTGTGGGATCACACTCAGGCCATCAGGCTTGGCAACATGAGCCCGCACATGATGAGCCATCCACCAGTTCACACTTAGATTTTGAGACAGAGCTTCGATTATTTGCTCAGGCTGACTTAGAAGTTTTCAATCCTCCTGCCTCAGCCTCCTGTATCCCACTGAGATTGTTGTGTTTTACTAATAATTAGGAGTCATGGGGCTGGTTTTGAGTGGAAACTTCTGAGCATGTGCTTGCCTTCATGCTAGTCATTAACCAAATGAAACAGACAAGCACAGTGGCTTGTGCTTATAGCCTTGTCACTCCGATGGCCAAGGCAGCAAGGATCACAAGCTGAGCTACACGGTGAGTCCCAGACGGTATCTACAGAAGGAGACTATCACAGGAGAGGGAACAGGGGGACAGCAGGGGAGAGGAGAGAAGAGGGGAAGGGAAGGCCGGGAAGGAGGGAAGGAAAGAAGGAAGGCAATGGTGTCCCTTCTTTGAAAGAGCATACATGTCTTATATGAATTGAATATGAGCAGGAGTGACTGTGAATGTGAAAGGACAGCTTACTGTTTCTTAGTTCCATGTGTTTCTTCTGACGTGCTGCTTGTGAATGATAGAGAAGAGAGAGGGAGCCAGATTTGTTTGCTTTGAGCTGGAAGATGGCCCTCAAATTAGTTGTTTAGCTAATTAGAAGTCACCAAACACTTGGTATTTACTTTGCAAGATTGTAAAATAAGGGTCAGAAGAAGATCCACTCTTAGACAGCAGCTGCAAAGCCCAGAAAGCAGCATGCATCGCTGCCCCTCAGGACTCACCTGGAGCCACCTGGAGGTCTGGCAGTCTGACTCAGCTCACATGGACTTCAGCTTGGCTTTCTTTCTCTAACAAGTTCGGAGGTGCTGCCGGATACTCCTCTCTAGATGTTCAATGATCTCTAAGACCTAAATTCTCATTATGACTTCAGCCAAGGAATTCAGGGAAGAGGTAAGAGGGCTTGCTAGCCACACAGGTATGTACATGCACACACACACACACACACACACACACACACACACACACACATATCGAGGGCGATGATAATAGAAAATGCAATAAATTTTAATTGCTTTAAAGATCATTTCTATATTTTCTAATTTAGCTTTTCCAAACTCCTTCTGAAATATATACATGTGTATACATGGTGGGATGTTGCTATGTATCCCAGCTTGGCCTTCAGCTTGAGAGCAGCCAGCACTAACCTCCTGTAGCACTTGACTCCCTTTAAAACAATCCTAAGAGGAACAGGATGGGAAATATCTTAACCTCTTACAAGACAGCCCTAGCCCCCTTTTTCAGCATTCTCCCCTTTAGCAAAGAAACTGGGTTTGCTGAAGATAGGCCCCAGGTGAGCAGCATTAGAATCACATGGAAACTAGCTAAAAATGCAGGCTGGCAGCCTCCACTCCAGACATCCCAGCCAATTTCAAGCTTTCCTGGATTGTGAGTCATGAGGGTCTTGAAAAACAGGTCTCAGATGCCAACCCATCTTGGACACACCCCTAAAGAGAATTGTCAGGAGCTGGAAAGATCTTCCAGAGGTCCTGAGTTCAGTTCCCAGCAACCACATGGTGGCTCACAATTATCTATAATGATATTTGGTGCCATCTTCTGGTCTGCAGTCATACATGGAGGCAGAATGTTGTAGAAATAAATGTTTTTTCTTTTTTAATCTAAGAGAGGAGGGATGGAGGGAGGGAGGGAGGGAGGGAGGGAGGGAGGGAGGGAGAGAGGGAGGAAGGGAGGGAGGGAGGGAGAGAGGGAGGAAGGGAGGGAGGGAGGGAGGACAAATAGAGCAGAGATAGGCTCAGGCACTGGGACAAGGTAAGCCTTGGGGATGGCATATTTCACTTTCTGGAAGCCTGATTAAAAACCAAAGACAGAGTGAAGGGCAAAGGAAGAAATGTGTCTGGGAACAAGGTGACCTGGCATCTTTCAGCAGTTCTTACCTGATGTCAGTGTCTTTGGCCATGTGACTCAGCCTGAGCTGTAGAAATAGCTGCTCTGAACTCATCCTCAAGTGTGTGGGAACTCCTTCCAAAGATGGTTATTCTCAACTTTTTAATTCTTATGGAACAAGAAGATAATATGTTCAAGTTTTCTTCTCTGTCCAGTAGAAGCAACCATCACAGGAGCAGGTTCTTACAATGAAGTGACACTTTGATGAATATTTATAATGCATTGCAAAAAAAAAGTGCTAAATAACAGGGATATGAGTGAAGGATAAATTATTCTTCTATGTGTATTCAAATAGGAGCTGAGTGGGAGAGCATAGTCGACATCAATTATGAAAGATCAAAACCTTCTGAAGGGCGAGGGGAGATAATGCCAGCTCAGTTGGTAAAGTGCCACTGCCACAAACATGAGAACTAGAGGTCTGATCCCCAGTGCCCATATAAACAGCCAGGTGTGGCAGCACACACAGTAACCCCAGTGTAGGAAGGGTGAGGGAGTCATGTAAGCAGCCAGAGGCCTTAAGATAGCTGACCAGCCAAGGTTAGTGAGGAACACTGACTCAAAAAGTGAGGTGGAAGGCAGAAATATACCAAGTCCAACTTCTGGACTCCACATGCATAAACACATGCATAAACACATGCACACATGTACACACACACACACACAGAATTTCAATGCAGCACAATGCTGCTGAGCTTGTAAAGATAGAGCATGCAAAAAGCCTGAGAATCAGGTATTAGGGCCAGTGGGCAAAGCATTTGCTGACAAGCCAGACACCCTGAGTTCAGTTTCCAGAGTCCATATGTTGTTGGTTGGTTTTGCTCCTTATTCTTTAGCTCTTTGGCTCTTTGCTCTTTGGGGCCCACAACCCAGCTCCCAAATAAATCACACACAGAGGCCTACTCTTAATTATAAATGCCTGGCCTCAGTTTGGCGTGTTTCTTGCCATCTACCTTTTTCTTCTGGGATTTTTCAATTTCTTATTTCAGTGTATCTTATGTTCACTCTTACCCCAAGACTATCTGTGTGGCTGTGTGGCTGAGTGGTTGTGTGGTTGTGTGGCTGGATGACTGTGTGGCTGGGGCTGGGTGGCTGAGTGGCTGTGTGGCTGGGGCTGGGTGGCTGAGTGGCTGTGTGGCTGGGTGGCTGTGTGGCTGGGTGGCTGTGTGGCTGGGTGGCTGGGTGGCTGTGTGGCTGTGTGGCTGTGTGGCTATGTGATTGGGTGGTTATGTGGCTGTGTGGCTGGGTGGCTATGTGGCTGGGTGGCTGGGTGGCTATGTGGCTGGGTGGCTGAGTGGCTGGGTAGCATTTAGCATCTTCCTTTCCCTGTTCTCTTATTCTTTCTTCTCCTATTTTCTTTCTCTGCCCACCAGCCCCACCTTTTCTACAAAGCTATTGGCCCTGTAAAGCAGGAACCTGAAGGACCATTTGGCTTGTTCTGCCAAAGTTCAGTGGTCATTTACCTGTGGGTCCTGCATATCTAGTTTATATAACATACTGTCAAGCAGCCAGCAGATGAGGCAAGAACAGTTTCTTGTCCAGTGGCTAACTTTTGCCACAAAGAAAATAAATTTCATATCAAATTTCTTCAATGCCCATCATCCTCTTGAAGTAGATTGATGCTGCCAGGAGAAGACATATCTCACTGTCCATAAAAGTCTAAGTTCTTAAAATATTTTAAATGCCATTGCTATAGGTCTTTGAAATGTTTAAAGATTACCTATCTAATTGAAACATATCTTTGTATCTCTAGAAAATCTAACTAACATGACTCTAAATTTGATTATCATATATGACTATTAATCTGTATTTCATAATTATACAATTACAAATTTAAATTAGTTACATAAATATAATACCTTAAACAAGAATAGAAATATACATAGAGTATAACAACATTAACCTTAAATTTGTATCAATAAACCAAAATCAATACCAATGTAAAATATTTTGAGATTAACAGCTGATTTTTGGATTAAATAGATTCAATATTCTTTTAAAATAATTTCTATATCATAACTCCCTTTTCCCTAGAAAGAGATTGACTATGACCATTAACCATTTATAATGAAAACAAACATTTATAAACAATATTTTGGGAATTTGGATGTAGCTTTTCATACTGCTTCCTGCTGATTGGGGAGTGTTGGCAATCTTATGGGGATCCTGAGGCTGGATCATCTTAGTCGGCAGCCTGGAAGCTGATATGGCCATCTCTTCGCATCATATATTTTTCAGGGGTCTTCTCTGATCAAACCATATTAGTCTGGAAGAAATCTACAGGTTCTCATCTTCTGTGAAAAAAAACCAGAACCTCTTTTCCAAAGCAACATATCCTTAGACTCAAATTTCAAAGTCAAGATACCTTTAAAATATGTTTGTTTAACTTAACAGCCTTTGCAATCAGTTGTCTTTCTGCATTAGTTCATTGACAGTTAAAAAATTAAAAGAAAATACAATATACATAATCCAGACCCTGAATATTTTCCATCTTGATGTAGTGTATTATATTTTTATTTCTCTTTTTTAAAGACTTTCTCTACTTTCTCTTTTCTCTCCCTAGCCCACATACATTTTACACATTTTGTAACCCATTTAGAGGTTTTCTCTGTCTGAATCCATTTTATTGATTATCTTTAATCATTTTCTGACCAGGAGAGTTTTTGCTAAACTGTGAATCACTGCTTTGGCTGTTGGCTCCACCCCCCACTCTACTTTTCATCAGCACCTGATCTATATTATTCCCGAAGGAATTTACAACCTCTTATTTTCTATGGAAACAAAAGTAAAAATTTTTCTCCAAAGCATTCCTTATTTTTCTTTGACAAATATGTTTTTGTCAAATATGACTTCCATTTTAAAGTTAAGATAGCCCTAAAGTATCTAGATTGGCTCAATCCTACAATCCTGCTAACAACCCCATGTCTCCCAGCAACTGTCTCTTGCTCATCAACCATTAAAAAATTCAAAATCAACATAGTACTATACAGGATTCAGACTCCGTATATATTTTCCATCTTTATGTGGCTTTTTTCTCTTCTATTTTACTCTCTCTTTAAAGACTTGACTTTACTATTTCTAAACTATTTATCTTTCTATAATTGTCCATATCTTCCTTCCTCTCTTCCTCCCTTCCTTCCTCCTTCCCTCTCATTCTCTCTCTCTTTCTTTTGCCAACCCACATAGTAAAACACACTGGAACCTTTTTAGAGGTTTTTCCCATTTGGTTCTCTTTTATTGTTTATCTCTAGTCATTTTTGACCACACAAGCAAATCTTAAACTGCTAAACTACACCTTAATCCTTGAGACTCCTTTGCTGACTCCACCCATGTCTCCAGTCATTCAAGCCAAGCCTAAGTCTAAAGCCTAAGTCTAGTGACCAAGAACTGCATTCAACATTCCCAGAACTCTACAATGCTGATGCTTGCACAGTGGCAGGCTTTTAACTTAGTTTTTTGGTCCTACTTAACATACTGATTCTTCAAAAGCTCACCAGCAGGCAGAAATTCTTAAAGGAGCTGTATTCTTTTTTTAATCTTTTTTTCCCCACTTTTTTTTTCAAATTTTCTCAGGCCCTATGGAAATTTGTGAGCCCCATGTTGGTACTTCAAAATATTGTTGGTTGTTTTGCTCTTTTGGGAGCCAGCTACCCAGCTCCCAAATAAATCACACATGGAGGCTTATTCTTAATTGTAAATGCCCAGCCTTAGCTTAATATTTCCTGCTAGTTTTTCTTATCTTAAATTATCCCATCTACTTTTTTCCTTTTCTCTGACTAAATCTTACTCTCAGTATTACTTCGTGGCTGACTGTGCAGCTGGCTGCCCTCCTCCTCTCCTGGTCTCTTGTTCTTTTTCCTTCTCTCAGATTTCTCCTTCTATTAATTCTCTCTGCCTTCCAGCCCCACCTATCCTTTCTCCTGCCTCCATATTGTCCATTCAGCTCTCTTTTAGACCATTATGTGTTTTAGACAGGCAAAGTAACACAGCTTCACAGAGTTAAACAAATGCAGCATAAAATAGTGCAGCACATCTTTGCATCATTAAATAAATATCCCACAGCATAAACAAATGTAACACATCTTAAAATAATTTTCTACAACACCCATATAAAGATGGAAGGTGATAACTGACTCCAAATGGCCATCCTCTGACCTCCAATATGTGACATTATATGTGTGTAAATACACAAGAGTAAATAAAAATTTTTTAAACAGAAATATTTCATTATATATCCTTTTGTGGCCTGACCTCAATGTTTTCCTGTGGGCATTAGAAGAGCAATCTCCTTCACCCATGCAGCCTCCTATGTTTTATTTGAATCAAAATACATTTCACATCATTGTGTGTACAGGTTTCCAACTTCTAACCGTTATGAGTAATGACAAGAGCCCATATTGTTTAATTTGCAGATATGTTAGGGGATTTCCAATATATCACAGTTATTGTTTTCTAGTCTCCTTAAAAAGCACATGCAGTATAATTTCAATGCTTTCAATGTATCGAGACTTACTTTGTAGCCCACTATATTGTTGACCAATGTATCCTTGTACTTATAAACACTATGTATTCCACACTTGTTAAGACTGGTCTAGTATGTTTTTTGTTGCTGAGACCCAAAAGCAACTTTGAGAGAGGATTTATTTGGCCTTCAGTTCCAGGTCAAGTGCATCACGGAGGGAAGTCAAGGCTGGAACTTGAAAGCTGACCTGCTTGCTCTTTCATACAGCATTACTCTAACTAGGAAAGTGTGGTAGTCTCAATATATTTGACCCCCATAAGCTCATAGTGGGCATTATTAATAGATGTGGCCTTTTTGGAGACCTTTAATCCAGACCTTGAGCTAGAGGGCATACCTTTAATCTGGGCCACAACTTCTGTTAGAAGCATGTCACTGTGGGGAGAGGCTTTGAGGTCCTTTTTCTCAAACTTCATTCAGTGTGACAGTTGATTTCCTGTTGCCTGTAAGATGTAGCAGTCTCAGCTTCAGCACCACTGCACATTCTCATGCTCTCTGCCATGACTGAATCTCTGAAACTGTAGGAAAGCCCCCTCCATTAAATGTTTTCTATATAAGAGTTGCCATGGTCATGGTGTCTCTTCACAGCAATAGAAACCCTAACTTATACAGGAAGTTACTCATAGCCAAGAAAGAATGACAAAAGTATGTGATGCTACCTGTCTCACTCGGGCTAGCTTTATGCAGCCTGGGACCAACTTGTCCATAGAGTAGTGCTGTCCAGGTTGGGCTGGGCCCTCATATGTCAATAAACAATTAAGACAGTTCTCAACAGACATGCCAATGAACCAGTCTGATCTGGACAGTTTCTCAACTGAGTTTTCTCTCGGGTGATTGTAGACTATCCCAAATTGCCAAGGACAAGTGTGTGTTGGATAAATATCACTGAGACCTTGGTTGGGGATAAATGTTCTAAGATTAAACAGCCACAGTGGATTGTTTGTTTTTCATTTGTCTACATGTAGCAATAATGGATAAAATGAATCAAAATCTCTATGACTGCAGACCATTGTATTTACATCTGCAAATTTCCAGTTTTCCTTGTTGTCCCTCTACATTTATTCCCACTTCTCCTCTTTCTTGCCTTTTCTTTAAATTACTTAAGATATTGCAGAATTCCATTTTAGGCTTTTGTGGTGGTGTACATCTATAATTCCAGCCCTGGAGAGGCTAAAACAAGAAAATCTCTAGTTCAAGGCCAGACTAAGTCACACAGTGAATTTGAGACCAGATTGTTCCAATGTGAGAAAACATCTCACAACAGGAATAACAATAGTAACAATATTAGTAATAATTACAACTTATCCATTACTTTATGTACTTCACATTACATTTATCATGACTACCCTAAGGACTTGCCATGTATAATCTTATAATAGACATGAGACATGAGTACCTAATACATGTATGTCTAGCTTCTTTCCAATTTTTATGTAGGAGCCTCTGAGATCACAGTCTTCTTGTATTTTATTTGTGTGTAGACTTAACCAGTTAGACATGATAAAACTTTTGAACCCAGGATACTCTAAGAGTTAAAGATTTACTAATTCAAAATTCAAAACATCACAACATTTTTATTTAAACTTTTATACAATAATTTTAATAATGTTTTCCCTCCCAGAACCTCCTCACCTTCCTGTCCACTCAACCTCCCTCCCTCCCCCCCTCCCCCCCCCCTCTCTCTCTCTCTCCCTCTCTCCCCCTCTCTCCCCTCCTCTCCCCACAAAAAAAAAAAACATAACAAACAAAAAATGAGTCAAAAATGCCAAAACAAAGTTAAAAAATCATGGAGTTCATTTTGCGCTGGCCAACTAACAACTACCAGGCATGGGGGCTGTCCTGGAATGTGCTTGATATCCCCAATGGAGGAAACTGGATTTTTTTCTTTCCTAGCAGGTACCAATTGCAGCTTCTTGGTTCAAGGTTGGGCTTTATGCTCACTTCCCTTTTCAGTCTGGATTTTGTCTGGTTTGAACAGGTACAGGTCTTGTGCATATTGCCAGTCTCTATGAGTTCACATGTGCATCAGTCCTATTGTGTCTGGAAGCCACTGTTTTCTCAGAGTCACCTCTGGCTCTTAATATCTTTCTGTCTCCTCTTCATTATAGATGTCTAAGTCTTGAAGGGAGGACTTTGATGAAGATATACCATTTAAGACTGGACATTCAAAAGTTTCTCATTCTCATGTCCAGTTGTGGGTCTCTTTGTTAATTCCCATCTACTGAAGAAGGGTCTCTAGTGAGAGTTGAGTGATGCACTAAGCTATGGGTATAGAAGTATGTTTACTGCCATGTTTCTTTAGTACAATGATACTAGGTTTCCCTCTAAATCCATGACCTATCCAATCTCAGGTTCTTGGCCACTTTAACAGTGACATATATGGGTTCTGTCTTTCATAGTGGGCCTTAAAAGCTGTTGGTTATTCCTGTAATACCTGTGCCATTATTGCACCAGTATATCTTGGAAGAGGTCTCTGTTGTAGGTCACAGGGTTTTATTGCACAAGCCCTAATTTATATTAATAATAAAAACCCAGAGCCAGATATTAAGGCAAATGCTAAAAGATCAGAGGGACAGAGGAATAAGCTGCAGCCTCTTCTCACCTTGCCAACTCCTGGAAGAAAAGTGGAAGATCCTGTCTCCATAAATCCTCACACTGAATGGGGAAGGAAAGGCAACCTCAAGGCTAAAATGAAAGAGGGCAAACTCATGTTCCCTCCCACCTTGTATTCTTTTCTGTGTCCAACCGTATCACTTCCTGCTTCAATCTTCCTCGTGCTGGGATTAAAGATGTGTAGACTTTCCAAGTACTGGGAGCAGAGACATGGGATCCTAAGTGCTGGGATTAAAAGTGCTGGCTCTTTTTCTATCCTGAACTGGGTCATTCTCTTGTAGTCCAGTGTGGCCTTGAACTCACAGAGATCCAGACAGATCTCTGCTTCTGCCTGAGTGCTGAATTAAAGGCGTGTGTCACCACTGCCTGACCTCTATGGCTAACTCTGTGGCTGTGTCTGATCTTCAGACAAGCTTTATTTGGTACACAATGTATTACTACAGGGTTTGCATCTGGGTGAATCGAATATCTAGGCACAAGCCCCTTATACAAAGACTGAACAAGGCAACTCAGTAGGAAGAAAGGGGTCCCAAGAATATCCAAAAGACACAGATACTGCCCCCCCACATGCTTCCACTGTTAGTACAACAAAAACCTCAAACTTAACAACCACAAGATGTTTATAAAGAGCCTGTTACAACCGATGCAGGTTCCATGATTGCCACTTCAGTCTCTGTGAGCCCTGCTTAGTTGGTGTTTGTGGACCGTGTTCTCCAGATGTCCTGAACACCTCTGGCTCCTATAATCCTTTCTCCCGCTCTGCTGTAGGGTTTTCTGAGCTCTGTCTAATGTTTAGCTGTGGGTGTCTATATCTGGTCCCATCAGCTGCTGGAAGAAGCCTCTCTAACAACAACTGGGTCAGGCACTGATCTATAAGTATAGCAGAATTTCATTGGCGATCATTTCATATCATTGCCTCTGTTTTTTTCTTTTCTGTCAGTCATGTTTGGTTCTACCCTAGGTCTCTGAGCATCCAACTTCCAGATCCTGGCCATTCAGGCAGTGTCAAGCATGGGCTTCTTCTTATGGCTTGGACCTCAAGTTAAGCCAGTCATTGGTTAGATCCACCATTTCCCTAGCACATCATGCAGGCAGTATGCATTGTGGCTTGTAGATTTTGTGACCTGGTTGGTATCTCAGTCCCACCATAGGGATACTGGCCTGGTTACGAAGATGGCCTGTTCAGGCTGCATATCCTGTGTTACTAGGAGACTTGCGAGTCTCATAGGTTCCAGGAAGTTTCCATTGCTCATATCACCCCCTAAATTCCCACCTATTCCAGTTTTCGTTCCCAGTACTCTCTTTCTTCATATCTTCCTCCCTAATATGATCCTTTCTGTTCCCATTTCCACCTACCCCCAGTCTACCTTCAATATTTATTTTCTTTCTTCTTCCCAGGGAGATACATTCATCTATCCCTAGACCTCTCTTTATCTGACTTCTCTGGGTCTGCAGATTATAGTTTGATTATCCTTTACTTAATAGCTATTATAAGCGGCACACCATGTTTACCTTTCTAAGTCTGGGATACCTTACTCAGGGTGATTTTTTCCAACTTCTATTCATTTACCTACAGTTTTCATGATGTCATTTTTGTAACAGCCAAGTAATACTCCACTGGTATTTCATTGTCACATTCTCTTTTTTAAAAAAGATTTATTTATTTATTTATTATGCATATAGTGTTCTGCCTGCTTGTTTGCTTGCAGGCCAGAAGAAGGCACCAGATCTCATTTTAGATGTTGTGAATAATCCTGTTGTTGCTGGGAATGGAACTCAGGACCTCTGGAAGAACAACTTGAACTTTTAACTGCTGAGTCATCTCTTCAGCCCCCTACATTTTCTTTATTCACTCCTCAGTTGAGAGACATCTAGATTGTTCTCAGTTTCTGGCTATTATGAATAATGCCACTATGAACATAGTGGAGTAAGTGTCATTGTGGTATGATTGAGTGTCTTTTGGGTATATGCCCAAGAATTGTATAGCTGGGTATTGAGGTAGATCAACTCCCAAATTTCTAAGTGACCACCATCCTGATTTCCATAGTGGCAGTACAAGTTTACACTCCTTTCAGCAATGGAGGAGTGTTCCCCTTGCTCCACATTCTTTCCAGCATGACCTGTCATTTACGTTATGGATCTTAGCCATTCTCACAGGTAGAAAATGACATCTCAAAGTCATTTTTATTTGCATTTTCCTGATACTAAAGATGTTGAATATTTCTTTAAGTGATTTTCAACCGTTTGAGATTCCTCTGTTCAGAATTCTCTGTTTAGACCTGTGGCCCATTTTAAAAATTGAATTATTGTGGGGTATTTTTTGATGTCTAGTTTCTTGAGTTCTTTATATATTTTGGAAATCAAGCCTCTGTCTAATGTAGGATTAGTGAAGATCTTTTCTCATGCTCATTTTGTGGGCTGCCATTTTGTCCTGGTGACAGTGCTCTTTGCCTCACAGAAGCTTTTCCGTTTCATGAGGTTCCATTTATTGTTTATTTTAGATGAACCCTGTGCTATCAGTGTTCTGTTCAGGAAGTTGTCTCCTGTGCCAATGCGTTCAAGGCTATTCCCCCACTTTCTCTTTTATCAGATTCAGTATTATCTGGTTTTATATTGAGGCCTTTGATTCACTTGGTTTTATGTTTTATGCAGGGTGATAAATATGGATCTATTTGCATTCCTCTACATGCAGCCATATAGTTTAACTAGCACTATTTGTTGAAGATTCTGTCTCTTTTCCATTGTGTCTTTCAGGCTTTATCAAAAATCAGGTGTCCATAGGTATGCCTGTGTCTTTGATTCAATTCATTGATCAGCTTGTCTGCTTTTTATATCAATACCATTTGGCTTTTATTACTATAACTCTGTGGTACAGCTTGAAATCAGGGTTGATGATACCTCTGGAAGTTCTTTCATAGGAAGAAGAAAGAACTTCCAGAGGTATCTGGATTTATTTACCTATCCTGAGTTTTTTGTTTTTTCACATGAAATTGAGAGTTACTCTTTTGAGGTCTGTAAATAATTGTTTTAGAATTTTTATGGGTATTGCATTGAATGTGTAGATTGCTTTTGGTAGGATGCCCATTTTTACTATGTTTATCCTGTTGATCCATGAGCATGAGAGATCTTTCCATCTTATGAGATCTTCACTTTCTTTCTTCAAAAATGTGCAGTTTTATCTTACAAGTCTTTTGAGTTGCTTAGAATTACCCCCAACATATTTTATGTTATTTGAGGCTCTTGTGAAGGAAGAGGGAGCCTATGCCCAAACACTGTCTGAATGATCAGGAACTAGAGGCTGGATAATATAGAGGATAGAAAATAATAGCCAATAAAATGACTCGTAATGATATTCTTTTATACCTGTAGGTCAGTGCCTAGCCCAATTATCATCAGAGAGGCCTCTGCTGGCAGCTGATGGGAGCAGACACAGAGACCCACATTTAAACATTAGGTGAAGAGAGAGAGACCCAAGTGGAGATCTCTAACAGGCCCCTTGGAGGTCACTAACCCTGGAAAAGTAGATTAGGAATTCCAGGAGTTATAGGGGTTGAGGACATCAGAAGAATGTGACCCACAGACACCAACTAAGCAGGGCTCATAGAGACCAAAACAGCAACCATGGAACCTGGATGGGTCTGCACCCGGCCCTCTGCATATATGCTACAGTATGTAGGGTGGTATTTTGTGGGATTCTCAATAGTAAGAGTGGGGGTGTCTCCCAGAATTTTGCTTTTGGGACTCATTTCCTCCTACTGGGTTGCCTGTCCCAGCCCTGATGTGAGGGTTTGTGCCTAGTCTTACTGTATTTTGTTATGCCCTGTTCAATTGTTATCCCTGGGAATATTTCTGAGGGAAATGGAGGAGCAGTGGATCTGGGGTAGAGGGGAGGGAGGGAGGCTGGGAGGAGGGGAAGGAGAGGAAATTGCAATCAGGATCAATTAAAACCAAAAAGAAACAATAATAAAAAAGAATTAAAGGTTTAATTTCCTCTCTTGTGTTAGAAAACAATCTCTGTACACAATAATAATCAATTCCAAAGTAAAACCACTCCAGAATTTGTTACTATTGTGCACTGTGGTTGCTTTAAACATGCAGTAATATTCTAGTCTGGAGCTCATGCTAAAACTAAAGAATAATTTTAATGGACATTTTTCTAAGTAATGAAGGCATCTTCTGTATGTGAAAACTGAAAATGTGAAAATTGTGTGCATTCTGGAAAATTACATGTGAGAATATGAAATGCCTAAGGAAGGCAGGCAGCCTTCAGTGACAAAGCTGCTCACAGAATCTACTTCCGACTGGACTGTAGGTGGGGGTGCTGCAACAGTCAGAGTGCCCTGGCAGCATCTTGGTTTGTCCAGGAGGTGACTATTTTATCCTTTGAACACATTCTGACAACACAGCAATAAAGAGGAAATGACAACATCTCTACGGGAGCAGTTAAAGGTGCCAGGAAGAAAGTGTGGCATTGACTCTGGAAACACCTGCTTCAGCCTGTATCTCAAGCAACAGACTTGAATACTATGTAGAAGTTTCCAAAAATCAGTAAGCCAGTGTCTAATAAACACAGTGTAATTTAGATAACTTACTTTCTATTTCTGTTTTTAAAAATTCAGGTCATTAATCTGAGTTGTCCAGTAGCCAAGTAAAGAATGCAGTCTAATAGTGTCTATTTGAACACAGTATTTTACTCCCCTTGATAAGTGTTTGTGAAAGTAAACTACAGAGACCTGGACCAGTGTGACAGCTCAGCTGGTAAAGGCCATAGCCATGAAAACCTGAGTTCAGCCCCCAAAACCATGTAATAAAATAATTCATTGCCCACTCCAGCAAGCTGGAAAATAAGAACCAATTATGGAAAGTCATTCTTTAACATACACTCACACTGAAAACATAAATAAACAATTTCAAAAGATGATGGAGGAGCCATGCCCACTGGAGTAAACCATTAATCCCAGCACTTAGGACACAGAAGCAGGTAGCTCTCTGTGAGTTTTAGATCAGTCTGGTCAACAGAGCAACTCTCAGGCCAACCACTTACAAGACTCTACTTCAAAAACAAATGAATAATAACAAAACCCCTTGGGGCTGGACATATTAATTTAAAAACTCAGCAATTAAGAGTGTTTGTGGCTTTGCTGCATATTCATGTAACAAGGCTCTTCACACATGAGGTACACAGACATACATGCAAGCCAAATGCATGTTCAGGCAAACACACACACAGTAAAAATCTTTAAAATTTTTAAAAGATATAGTCTGTTGTTTCATTGTAAATAATTGTCCCACCCATTGGTTTAATAAAAAGCGCTGATTGGCCAAAGGCAGGCAGGAAGTATGGGTGGGGCTACCAGGCTAAGAAAACTCTTGAGAACAGAATGCACAGGCAGAATGCCAGAGAGAAGCCAAAAGAAGCAGAGGACAACTATGCTGATCTAAGAAAAGGTACCCAGCCGCATGGCTGAACAAGATAAGAGACATGGGTTAGTTTAAGGGTAAAGGGTTAGCAAGTTATATGCCTGGGCCTTAGACCAATCAGCATAAAACTATAGCAAGCCTCTACGTGTCTCTGTGGGACTGTGGGACTGTGGGACTGCGGGACTGCGGGACTGTGGGTCTTTGGGCCTAAACCTGGAGGTTAGGCCCAAAAGTCAGGGCCAGAAACCACCTACTACAGGGGTGGCAGTGCAAGGGTAAAGCATAAAACACTTGCCACAGTAAGAGACCCTGTCTCAAAGTAGAAACAGGACCTGACACCAGGAGCTGTCCTCTGGCTTCCATGAGAGCCAAGGAAGGTGAGCCCACTCACAAACAGGAGCACACTCACACGTTACACACTCAAACACACACACACATACACAGACACACATTCGCATACACGCACATACACACTCATATATATACACATATACACAGACACACATGCACATACACACCTTCACACATTCACACTCACATACACTCACACACACATACATTCACACACACCACAAAACTTAACATTTTTAAAGGGAGACTTTAGGCCTGAAATATAGCTCAGTGGGAGGGCAGCTTTTAAAGCCTATATATACAAGGCCCTACTTTGATATACAGGACTGGAATTAGTTGAAATGTAGTTAATAAAATAAAAAAGCAGCCCTCCAACCATGTTCAAGCAAACAAGACCTGATATATTTAACTTTAACCAAGTAAATACCCACATTTTTAGATATTAAATAACCTGAGACTTTCTAATCAAACCAATTGTATAATTGCTGGTGTTATCTTTGCTTTGTCTTTGTAATATTCCTATATTGGAACAACTGATTTGTTTCTGGTTTGGTGTCCTTCAATACATAAGTCACTGTTTGCTCAAATAAACTCCAATAAATTAAGCTTTATTGTGCTTCAATTTATCTTTCTTTTTTTAATTTAAAAGCTTTTTTTTAAACATACCAACCACTGTTCTCCCCCCCTCCCCTTTTCCCAATCACCCCTCAGCTTTCCCGAACCCTTCCCCCCATCTACTCCTCAGAGAGGGGAAGGCCTCCCAAAGGGAGTCAATATAGTCTAGTTTATCAAGTTGTTCCTCTTTAGGGAATGGGCTCCAAAAAGCCAGTTCATGCATTAGGGTCCCTCTACCAGAGACCCACAAACTGCCCACACCACACAACCGTCACTCATATCCAATGGGCCTAGTTTGGTTCTATACAGATTCCCCAACTGTCAGTCCAGAGTCAGTGAGCTCCCAATAGCTCATGTCAGCTGTCTTTGTGAGTTTCCTCATCATGGCCTTGACCCCTTTGCTCATATAATCCCTCCCGCTTTCCAACTGGACAGGGAACTTGATACAGTGCTTATCTGTGCATCTCTGCCATCTGCTTCCATCAGTTGCTGGATGACAATTAGAGTGGTCATCCATTTGATTCCATTTATTTTTAAACACACCAAAAAAGAGTTTTTAAAGTTAAAAACACTTCAGAGATTTTTTTTTTTTTAATTTCCGTAGAATGGCTGGGCATTTTACACATGTAATCCCAGCATTCCAGTGACTGAGGCAGGAGGATCACCAGAAGCTCAAGACCAGCCTGGGGTACATTTAGCAAGATCATATCTCAAAAAATATTAGGAGCTAGTGCTTCCTGTGGAGCATGAAGACCTGAGTTCATACCCCATCAACCATGTAACAGGCTAGGTATGGTCTTGTACATACCTGAAACCCAGTATTGTAGAGGATAGTAACAACAGAATTATGGAGGTTTGCTGGCTGCCAACCTCGCCAAAAATCAAGCTCCAGTCTTTGGGTGAAACTTTGCCTCACAGGAAGAAAGTGCATGATATATGTGAAGATTGACCTTTGGTTAAACATACACACACACATATACACACATACACATACATACACACACACTGGGGGGGGCAACAGTCAGACATACATACATGCAACAGCTTTATTCATACATAGCAAATAAAGGTTGTAGTGGAATTATGTTGTTACATTGTAAATACTTGGTTTAATAAAAATGCCGATTGGCTGAAGGCAAACAGGAGATGTGGGCGGGGCTACCAGACTAAGAAAATCTGGAAACAGGAAGAACAGGGAAGAGATGCCGGAGAAGCCAGAAAATGCAGGGCACAACTATGCTGCTGTGAGAAAAGGTACTAAGCTGCATGTCTGAACAGGATAAGAGTCATGGGTAATTTTAAGAGTAAGAGCTAGCTAGCAATATTCCAGAGCCATAGGCTGATCAGCATAAAATTAATACAAGCATCTGTGTATTTCTTTGGGACTGTAGGTCTGTGGAACTGCAGGATCACAGGCCAGACAGGCCAGAAACATAATACAACAGAAGGCAAAGAAATTTTAAATAGTGGGTACTTGAATTTAGCTAGGGTTAAATTAAAGCTAAAATCTCTTAGACCAAGGATTCTAAAGGAAATCTGAATGTGCTAAAACACTTTGCTCTGAGAAGAAACACTTTTCTCTGAGCAGGTGGTGTCTGAATGTCCAGGTTAGTCACCCCTAGGTAGGTATGGGATACGGATGAAAAAGCCTTGGCCCTTCTGGGTATCTCAATCTGTTTACTGGGAGAGAGAGAGAGTAAACAACCCTCCTGATGTTTAAAGTTTGTATTCTTCACATATGTATTAACACTGGGTTTTATTAGCTATGTTCCAGGTATTGCTGAGCTTAAAATCATGTGGTTTATGGGAACCAATATTTGTTTTAGAGAGCTGTATCTGTTTGTTTATGGCATGAATGATGTTTGCCCAAGAGGCTGAAGTCCCTCATAAGTCTTGTGATATGTGACTTCATTGATCCTGTCATAACAACTTAGCCAGTTGAAGATAAAAGTATGAGTCACTCAAGACAAGAGTGTCCCATAGTCTTATTCCTTGTGAAGCGTTGATTTGCAAGCTCTACACAAACACAAAACTACACAATAAGCACAGGATTGTTTAGCCTTGCCTAACAGCCTATCATTTTTCTCTCAACTTCTCTAAGTGACTGTATTAAGTCTTCCTTGTGGCTATCTAGTTGTTCTGGTATCTCTTCCTCACCCCACACCAACACCTCTATAAACACAAATTAAAAACACCAAGACAGTGTTATACATTGTAGCTCAGGCTGTCCCCCAGCTCAATCCAGAGTTAAATGTGGGAGATTGTGTTGTTTCATTGTAAATAATTGTCCCACCCACTGGTTTAATAAAAAGCGCTGATTGGCCAAAGGAAGGCAGGAAGAAAACTCTGAGAACAGGAAGCACAAAGCAGAACTCCAGAGAGAAGCCAGAAGAAGCAGAGGATAACTATGCTGCTCTAAAGAAAGGTACCGAGCCACATGGCTGAACAGGAAGAATCATGGGTTAGATGAAGGGTAGAGAGCTAGCAAGTTATATGCCTGGGCATGAGGCCGATCAGCCAAAAATTAATGTAAGCATCTGTGTGTCTCTGTGGGTCTGAGGGTCAGCGGGTCTGTGGGTCTGTGGGTCTGTGGGCCTAAACCTTGAGGTTAGGCCCAAAAGTCCCCAGGCCAGAAACCACATGCTACAAATGGCAGCCCAACGTGGGTCAAATATACCCACAGAAAGTCACAGAAAGCTTAAAAAATGGTCTAGAGCCCAAAACAGCTTCTGAGTTGTGTCTCTCACATGAGCCGTGGTACAGAGACACCCTGGTGAGGTGTGGGCTTGGGCTACAAAATGGCAAGCTTTTGGAGTGCAGTTTAAGGTGTAAAATGTCTTGTTCCTGAAGTCCCACAGGATTCTCAATATAAGCAAAAAGTTATAAATGATGTATTTAAAGTTTCTGTTCATAAGGACAAAAAGGGAACAGAATCAAGGAAAGCTTTCTAGTGGTGGTATTTTCTTGGATCAGTTCTGTTTGCTTGAGGCAAGCAGAGGCTTAGCTTTTTTAAGGGAACCTTCCCTGATTCAGCCTTAGAGGCAAAACACTTGAGAGTTTTTTAACTTGATAATTATATGGACCCTAAAATTCCCAGAGTACCTGGGCTAAAAAGATAAATTCTATGAAATTAGACTAGGAGCTGGGTGGAGCCATCCACCCATCCTAACAACCTTGAATCCTGGCAGATTAAAGGTGTGTTCAGAAACAGAAATAGAAGATGTGGTCAGAGAAACAAAGATGTGGTCAGAGACAGAAAAAGTTAAGAAATAAATATACAGTAAAGACAGTTTCTTGTAAAAAGTCTAAGTGGTTTAGAGTGTGTTGAAAATATAGATACACAGGCTTAGAGAAAAGGGGGAAAAGGTAGAGAAAGCTTTAAAAAAGAAATAGATAAAATAAATAAATAAATAATAAATAAATAAATAAATAAATAAATAAATAAATAAATAAATAAATAAGCCACGTAAAGATGGAAAAAAAAAGAATGTCTGGATACTGTATGTTATTGTCCTTAAGCCTCTTGACTGAAAATGACTTAGTAAAAGCTGCTGAAAAACAGTTGATTATAAATGTTGTTGAAGTAATTCAACCTATATATTTTGTAAATGAGTTTACTTTAAAATTGAAATGCAAAGATACACTACTTTGGAGAAGAGGTTTTCCTTTTATTTTCACAGAAAATGAGAAGCTGTGGATTTATTTCTGGATAAAGAACATAAAGTTTGATAGAAGTAGACCCCCCCCCCCCGATAAATCTCCAATGGAAATGGATGGACCAGATGATTCAGCATTTCAGAGTACCTCCGTTGAAGTTTCCAGAGCTCTATATCCAGAACAATTTCAAGGAGATTCGCTGAGATGACCCAGCCTTACAGACTACTCCACTAAAGACTTGTGCATAATCCTACATTTTTCTTTGGATTCCCATGAGATTGCCAACGCCCCCATTCAGCAGGAAGTAGCCTAGAGAATGATGCCCACATTCCCAAAACATGGATTATGGATGTTTGTGTTTATTTACAGTGTTGTTTATAAGTTGTTATACGTAAGAGGGGAAAGAATATTAGATTTAGAGTTCCTTTTGTTTTAAAAGAGAAAAGGGAATATGTGGGAGATTGTGTTGTTTCATTGTAAATAATTGTCCCACCCACTGGTTTAATAAAAAGCGCTGATTGGCCAAAGGCAGGGAGGAGTATGGGCGGGTCGCACAGAGCAGAATGCCAGAGAGAAGCCAAAAGAAGCCGAGGACAACTATGCTGCTCTAAAGAAAGGTACCAAGCCGCATGGCTGAACAGAAAGAATCATGGGTTAGATGAGGGGTAGAGAGCTACCAAGTTATATGCCTGGGCCTGAGGCCTATCAGCCTAAAACTATTGTAAATATCTGTGTGTCTCTGCAGGTCTGTGGGTCTGTGAGTCTGCGAGCCTAAACCTTGAGGTTAGGCCCAAAAGTCTCCGGGCCAGAAACCACTTACTACAGTTAAAGGTGAGTGCCACCTTCAGTATATTTTCTTCTTTCCCTGTAGGTTCAAAATTCCTCATAGTCAGTCACATACACGCACACACACACAATTTCTTAATCTTTGAAAATCATATATTCTGTATATTTTAGAAAACTATTGGCATTTCCCTTCCTGCTAAATATAATGTTTCTGTGACAATGAAAGTGCCTTCCCAGTACATACAATTTCTTATTGTTTTATTTTATTGAGGCACAGTTGTGTTGGCTAGCCTGGAACTCTCTATGTATATCAAGCTGGTCTGCTTCTGCTTCCCAAGTGCCACTATTCACAGCCAATGTACACACTTTAGAGAAAAGTATATAATATGAAGTTTCTGGTCCAAACTAGCCCCAAGATCTGGACCAGCAGTCCCAGAGTTCCAAAGAAACATGCAGAAGCTTATACCAATTTTATGCTGATTGACCTGTGGCTCAAACATATTTCTAGCTAGCTGTTGCTCTTAAACTAACCCATGATTTTTTGTCTTGTTTAGCCATTCAACTTGGTACCTTTTCTCAGAGCAGCATTACAGCTTCTTTTCTCTGCTTCTGCTAGAGTCTCATCTAGCATCTCTCTCTGGTATCTCTCTGTTCCAAATTGTCTTAGTCTGATAGCCCTGCCTACACTTCCTGTCTGCCTTCAGCTAATCAGTGTTTTTATTAAACAAGTAGGAGGTACAATTATTTACAATGGGACAGAACACAATTCCACTACAAAAGTATACTTAATTGTATGTGTGTGGGAAGGGAGGGGAACCTTCAGAAACCAGAGAGGATATGAGTCCCTTGAAGTTGGAGTTTTACAGGTATTTGTGAAATTCAAATCTAGTCTTCATGGTTGGTTAGCAAATTCTCTTGACTACCAAGCTACCTCTCTAGGCCCAAACAAACTTTCAGAATACCCAATATTTCAAAAAAGTATTCACATTTTCATTTGCGACATAGGGTTTTATAAGTCCCATTTCAGCAAACCTAAATCCTTCAATAATATACCTCATCAGTCATTAGTGAAAGGAACACCCAAGGCATAAGACTATTAAAATCCCAGTATAGTTTTAATTTTCAACAACTTCAGAAAAGTAGGTTGCAAAAGAAAATCATTTGAAAACTTAAATGATACTACATGCCTTCTTGTGTAGTTAAATTAATTATACTATGCTTCTTTCTGTCCTTCACTTTGGTCTTAACAGATGTGTAGTCCTGCTACAGATGTTCACAGGGACCCCTCTTCCCAGCCCATCCCATCTTCTATGGACTATGTTGCTGCAGATCAGAAACCCCTAGTTCTTGGGGTTTCAACTTTTCCTTCCATCCCTGTGACTCTGTCCACCCTCACAACTTCACTCTAGCAAGGATTACATCAGGGTAAATGAACGAAAAAAATGGTATTCCAAGCAAATGGACCCAAGAAGCAAGCAGATGTAGCCATTTCAACTGATAAAATAGACTTTAAACCAAAACTAATCAGGAAAATGGTCATTAAAGGGAAATCCACAGAAAGGATATAAACATTATGTACCAAACACAAGGACACCGTGTTCATAAAAGAAACACTCACTACTACAGCTAAAATCACATCTTGCTGATCTTGCCAATAGACAGTTCATCCAGGCAAAAACTAAACAGAAAAATGAAGAAACTAAATAATGTCATAAATCTAATGACCACTCAGACATCTATAGAACATTCCACCCAAACCCTAAAGAACAAACACCAGCTCATGGAACTTTCCCCTAAATTGGCCACGTACTTGAACAGAAACTAAGTCTCAACAAATATAAGAAAGTTGAAGTAAACACCATGGATTAAAGCTTTATATTAAAACAACAGCAACAATGGAAATAGCAGAAAACATGCAAACTCATGGCAACTGAACAACTCATTACTATGAAAATTGAGTCCAGAGAGAAATCAAGAAGAAAATTATTTAAAATCCGTTAGAACTGATTGCAAATAAAAATACAGTGTACCAAAACTCACAGATACAACGAAGGCAGTGCTGAAATGCAAGTCCATGGCACTAAGTGCCTACTTTTTTAAAACAAGGAGAAATCTTATATTAATGACACACTTGCAAACTCCTAAAGAAATAAGAAATAATGAAACATTAGACTGAAACCAATAAAATAGAGACAACAACAATACAAAAAAATCAATATAACAAAGAGCTGGTTCTTTGAGAAAAATAAACAAGATTAACAAATCCTTAACCAATGAACCACAAAAACAAAAACAAAAAAGAAAAAGAAAAAAAATCAACTTAAGAAACCTACAGATGAAATGGAGAGATTACAGCAAACACTAAGGTAAGTTAAAGAATTATTTGATCTAAAAGTTTGTATGTTGCCAAAATGAAAAATTTTAAAGAAACGAATAAATTAAAGCAAAATCAAGATGAAACTGATGACTTAAACAGATCCCTCACCTGTGAAACAGAAGCAGTAATTTAAAAATCTCCCAATTAAAATAAGCCCTAGGGCCATATAGATTCAGTGTAGGAATCTATCAGATTTTCAAAGAAGAAATGATGCCATATTCCTCAAATTATTATGCAAAATAGAAACTGAATAAACATTACCTAATTCTCTTTATGAGGCCACAGTTATCTTGATTCCTAAACGGCACAAAAACCCAAGAAAGAAAGAAAATTACAGACCAATTTCTCCTATGAACTTAGATGCAAAACTTCTCAATAAAATATTTGCAAGTCAAATTCAAGAACACATCAAAAAGATTATCCATTATGATCAAATTGGCTTTATCTTAGAGATGCAGGGATGGTTCAACTTATGTAAATCAATAAATGTAATATACTACATAAATAGACAAAAAGCACATGACTGCCTATCTCAATAGATGCAGAAAAGATCTTTGATAAAATCCAACATCCCTTCATGATAATAGTCCTGGGGAAGTTGAGAATACAAGGGACATACTTTAACTAAACAAAATCAGTTAACTGCAAGTCCATAGCCAACATCAACTTATATGGAGAGAAACTCAAAGCAATTCAACTAACATCAGGAACAAGACTGTCCACTTTCTCCATATACATTCAATGCAATACTTGAAGTCTTAGCTACAGCAATAAGGCGCCAGAGAGAGATCAAGGGCATTCAAGTTAAAGTATCACTATTTGCAGATCATGTTGACGTGATACATTAAAGTCTCTCCCAGGAAGCTTCTACAACTGATACATGCCTTCAGCAAAGCAGAAGAGTGCTAAATTAACACACAAAACTTAATAGCTGTTCTATATTCAGATGACAAGCATATTGGCCATAATAGCCTTAAAAAAAATCCTGGGATAAATCTAACCAAGCAAGTAAAAAGGTGGAAAGAGTTCCCAGGCTCATGCTCATAGATATTTAGGATTAAAATGTGAAAATGGCCACTCTACCAAAAGCAATCTACAGATCAATGCAATTTCCACCAAACCTACAAAACAATTTACACAAATTTTTACAGAAATAGGAAAAGACAATCTTTGTATAGAAGCACAGAAAGGCCTAGGATAGTTAAAACAATTCTGAATTTAAAAAACAGCAAAACAAAACAATAACAAAACCAGCCAAACAGAAACTGCTGGAGGTTTGCATTTGTATTACAGATTGCAAATTGTATTACAAAGCTATAGGAATATAGTAAAAACAGTATGGTGTTGGCATAACAGGTACATTGATCAATGCATAGAATTGGGACCCAGATAGATCTATGAACACCTGATATTTTGACAAAGAAGTCAAAAATACACAGTGGAGAAAACAGGATTTAACAAACAGTTCTGCTCAAACTGAATAGCTGCAGGAAGAAGAGTGAAAATAGATCCATATCTATCACCTAGATAAAACTCAAACGGATCCTCAACTCCAAATGGATCAGGACCTCAGTGTAAGACCAAATACCGGACACCTGATAATTTTGAGACACCAAGGTTTAGTTTTACAGACTGGAAATTTCTCTCTCTCAAGTCCCCACTGGTCACTGAGCCTCATGTCTGCCTTCTCCACCACCTCTCATGAGCAGTTGCATGGATGTTGGTTAATCTGCTTTGTGGACACCTGAATACCACCCTTCAAATTCTCTGGACTCCTCACTCATCCAGGTGTGAAAGCTCAAGGTCTGTAGCTTTCCTGCCATAGATATCCAAGTAGGGAAGCATTTCTTGGATACTATCAAGATATTGGAGGAGTGGTTAAATGCCCATGTGGCTCATTGTGTTTGTTTTCTGAGATAGGGCCTTATGAAGCTCAAGCTGACCTCAGACCTCCTTTGTGAAAGATGACCTTGAGTACCTGGTCCTCCTGTTTCCACCCCAAGTTCTAGACTACAAGAGTGTGCTAATTCCCCAAATCCTTGCTCATTGCTTTGGGAAATCCTTCTCCTACAGGAGGAGTCCCCAGCTCAGCTACCCAGAGCTGGAGTTTGCCAGACTGGGACTCCAGCAACCTCAGAGCTAGCCTGCTGACCATGAGGCTGCAATAGTTAAGGAAGTCTCCTTTCTTAGTTCATGGTTGTTACTTGGTTCTTAACAGTTGGCTTGTGTACTGCTGTGAGCTGATAAATTTGAATTTCTTTAGATTTTAAATGAGTATCCGAAAATACCAGCATTTTCCTGGCTTTTGATCTCAATCAAAGACCTGATTAGCTGGCAGCTTTCTCTAGAGCTAAAGGCAGACTCAAGGAACTATAGTGTACTGAATGAACAGGAGTTACTGTGTGCCAATGGTCACAACTCTGTGAACGGTTAGTTGCCACTTCCTGGGGAATTATTTGAATGTTCTGAGTGGTACATAAATAATTAAGTAGCAGCTTTTAATTAAGGCTTTGAAGTGAAAGCAGCTTTCTGCAAAATTAAGTGCTTTTTAATAACTGACTTAGAAGCTGCTTTTTCATCCTCAATTCATCATCCCTGGAAACTGAACATGGTTGATTTTTGCAGCTTTGATCTCATGACACATAGGACTCGGTTCCTTCTTGCAGATGAATACTTTCCACAAGCCTCAGGAATGTGAAGATATTGACAGAACCTCTCACTTCATGGAGATAATGGCTTTTGTTATTTTTCTCATTGCTGTGACCAGATATTTGACTAAAGCAACTTAGGGATGTTTTGATTGTCCTAAGTGGCTGGGGATATAGACCGTTAGGGAGGAGAAAACATGCTGGAGAGAGCAGCTCTAGCTCTGGGCAGGAGCCTGGGGCAGCTGCCCAACCAGAAAGCTCAGAGATAAATGCCAATGCTCAGATCATTTCTCCCTTTTCCCTCCATAATGAGCCTGGGCTCCAGCCCATAGAGTGGGGTCATCTACATTTGAGGTGCAACAAGCCCAGAGGTGTGTCTCCTACGTGATTTGAAACTCAATCAGATTAGCAATGAAGATTAAGCATTGCAGGTACCAGGTGAGAAAATTTAGACTACATCATGTATTGGATAATATTGCATAAAACTATGGAAATATGCTATATTCTATTAACATCTGAAAACTAAATAATGTTCTATATACGCCTCTATTTTATAGGTGTTAAAGCTAAGGGTATTATCTGGGTTGAATTATGCACCCTACAAATACATACAGTGAAGTAATATAATGTGACTACTTGGGAAGAGTTGTTGATGTTGAGACGAAATCATAATAGACTACAGTGGGCTTCTAACCCAAGATAACTACAAGGAGGCCTCTGGGTGAAGCTGAGGACTAAGATTGGAGTGATATAGCAGAAGTTAAGGAACATTTAGGGTTCAAACAGAAGTGACATGGAACAAATCGTCTCCTGTTGTCTTTATTAAACAGCCCCAAGGATCCATTAATGCCAGACCTCCTGATTTTTAAAGCATAATACTTACATTAAGTTTCTTGATCTGCAGAACTTTGTCATACCAACCCTAGACAAATAATATGGGCTTGTGTCTCTCTGAATTGATATGTTGAAATTCTAACGAGGTAATGGTACTTTGAGGTAGACCTTTGGGAGTAATTAAATTTAGATGTTCTCATGTAAGCAGTGGTCCTACAATGGAATGACTCTCCTTGTGAGGTGAGTCACCCCCTCCACCAGGTGAGGGTTTAACAAGAAAACTACTATTGCATGCCAAGAAAAGAGCCCCAGCCATAGCCAAATCATGTTGGCATCCTGTTCTTGAATTTTCCAGCTTCCATAATAGGTATTGCTGTTCAGGCCACCCAGGTCTGTTGCTATAGCAACATAGGGAAGAAATCAGTTAGTAGACTGTGTACCTCAAAGAGAATTCAAAGATGAACAATGAGCATAAAAAATTCTCTTCTGGTTGCTAAAATCAAATTTACAAAAAACAATTATGTCAAAATATTCAAGATCATTTTGACTAAATGTCTAATTTGCAAGCATTCTAAAACTGGTTACAAATTGTTCTTACAGGCAGAGGATAGAGCAAATATTATTGTGGTAGTTTGAACAACAAATGTCCCCAGTGCTCAGGCTTTTGAATGCTTGGAGGAAGTGTGCCGGTAGGATGGGCCTGAGAGGACAGAGCCTCACCTTACTTCTTCCAGTTCTCTCTGCTTTTTGTCCTGCTTCTCTACCTCTCTGCCATAATGGAGTCTTGTCCCTCGGAAGCCATAAGCCAAAAATAAACCTTTTCCTCCAGAAGTTGCTTTTGGTCATGATGGTTTATTTATTTATTTATTTATCTATCTATCTATCTATCTATCTATCTATTTACTTACTTTTATCAAAGCAACAGAAAAATAATCAATACAACTACACACCATATGCCTGGGGAGATGAATCAGGAAGTAAAGCTATTCACCACTGAGATTGATGGCCTGACTCTGGCTCCTTGGACCTACTGTCCTCAGGCCTCCACAGACATGATGTGGTATATATATGCCCTCTCTCCCATATAAAATAGTAAAATAAAACAAACAATTTTAAAAATAACACTGAGCCCAAGAAGGCCTCAGTATTCCTGGGCATGAGTGCTCAGGTTTATAATCCCAAAACTCAGGATACTCCAGATTTCAACAGTTGTGTTTGAGGCTAATAAAAGCTACTGGGTAAAACCTTGTCTTGCACAGGGGAAAATACTTTAGCTTTGTGACTCATACCACTTAGATCTAATTTACATATTTGCCATAATAGTCAAATAAATACATAGATTTCTGTATAATTTGGCAGATACAATTTTCATTTCAGCAATTGTTCTTAATTTTCTATGGCAAACAAAAAATACAATTTCCTTTTTATTTAAATACAGGCCTGTAGAACAAGTAATAACTGGATGCCACCACAGACCGCTCTTCTAGCAGAGCCCACTCACATTTATCAGTAATAATACACAGAAGCCTGACTTTCAGGCATGGGTCCTTATGTGCTTCAGTACCTTACCAAAATGAGTAATTTTCAGTACAAATTCCAAGCTTGTTTGGCATATATACTACTGTTTTGATAATTCTTAAATGTTTTAGTGGTTTTGTGCATGCACACGCGCATTTGTGTGTGTCTGTATGTGTGTGTATGTGTGTGTGCAAGCATACATACATGTATACATCAGAGGACAAACTGGTTATGTTCTTCCACAATGTGACCCCCAGGGGTTGAACTGAGGTTCATCAAGTCTGGATCTTTTGCCTGTTCAACCATCTTTCAAGCCCTAGTAAAAAGTTTTAAAAAGAATTTCCTTGGAATGTGCTGTCACTGAATGTTAGGGCTGACTTTTTGAAGTATGGGATTATACTAAAGTATACTTAAATATGCTATCTCAGTGGGATTTCTTAAGTAAATAATTTAAAAAATTGAACGCAGTAGAAATCTTGTTTCCTTGGGCTTGTAAACCAAACCTGCTAATTGAGATCTGTCTCTGAATTTTCTATCTCGTATTTGCAAATTATATTAACTGTAATTAACATGTTTCACAAAGTATAGATTAGTATTGATTATAGTAATTCAGTTTTAATGCTGAAACCTGTAATTTTGTGTTGGGTTGGAGCTCCGTCTTTCCCTACCACTTTCATTAGAATGAACCCATCCCCTTTAAAAAGAGATTTAGGTTTTTTTTTTTGTTGTTGTTGTTTTGGGGGTTTCTTTTTGTTTATATGTTTTTATTGATTGATTGATTGATTGATTGACTGATTTGTTTTCATTTAAAAAAAAGTTATCTCCATCAATGTATCCCCCTGCTCTCCCTTTCCTCTCGCTCCCAATCCCTCCCAGCCAGCCTTCAGCCTCGCCCCTTCCCATCCACCCATCCCCTCCCCCAAAAGGACAAGAAGTCCCAAGGTGGGCCAGGCCAGAACATCACATCCACTCCAGGCATATCTGATTCACTCATCCCGAAGTCAATGCTGGCCTGGGTGTTCCTCTATAGGGAATGAGCTCCAAGGTGCCAGCCCATGAACAGGAACATACTCTGTTCCCACCCCTCGTGACTCCACACACTCATGGCAGCCCATCCCAGGAGGGGCCAGCTCCCCCTCCCGATGGATTTCCAATGGCAATTCCCAATTCAGTGAGCTCCCTAGAGCTCCAGCCAGCCATCACCATGAAAACCTTCCTCATAATCCCTATCACCCTGCCCATACCGTCTTTCCTCCCCTACTCTCAGCTGGACCAGGAACTCTGCCCAGTGTTCAGCCATGGATCTCTGCCTCCACCTCCTTTCCCTATTGATGTAGGTTCTGTGATGACACCTAGGGTGCTTATTTATTTGATTATAGGGGAAATCTCATTTAGGCACCCCTCCACCATTGTTTGGAGACTTGGCCAGGGACATCCTGCAAGTTCCTGGACATTTCCCTAGCACCCAGTCTCTTTCCAATCCCACAATGGCTTCCTCTATCGAGATATCCATCTCCCTCCATCTCCCTCTTTGCTCCTCTCACTCAACCATCTCCTTCTTCGAAGATTTGTTCCCAACCCTTCTTGGTTGCAACCTATTATGACCTCAATTTGCTAAGGTGATCTTCTCTATTTGCTCTTTTTAGGGGAATCTCTGGATGTCTTTCTTAAGTTCCTTCTAATCACAAGCTATTCAAAGGTTGTGGTTTGCAGTGTAGGTATTATTTGCTTTTTATCTAAAATCCACTTATGAATGAGTACATCCCATGTCTATCTTTCTGGGCTTGTGATACCTAACTCAGGAGGATATTTTCCAAGTTCATCTATTTGCTGAAAATTTTAGGGTGTCATTTTCCTTTTTTTAATTGCTGAGTAGTACTCCATTGTGTATATGGACCACAGTTTGCTAAGTCATTCTTCAGTTGAGGGCAATCTAGGTTGTTTCCAGGTTCTTTCTATTAGGAATAATTCTCCTGTGAACATAGTTTAGCTAATGCCTTCGGGGTACGAATGTGCATTCTTTGGGTATATGCCCAATAGTGGTGTTGCTGTATCCTTGGGAAGATTGATTCCCAGTTTTCTGAGGAACTGCCATACTGTTTTCCAGAGTGGCTATATAAGTTTATACTCCCACCAACAATGGAGGAGTGTTCCCCTTGTTCCGCATCCTCTCCAACATACGCTGTCATCTATATTTTTGAACTTAGGCATTCTGACAGGTGTAAGGTGGTATCTCAACGTTGCAATGGGGGTTTCTTTGGTCCCGGGCGGCCAGAGGTCCAGACCCTGCCGCACCAGACCCCTCAGCCGCCCAGCCGCTCAGGTCCCCAGAAATGACTCAGACGCTTATATTAACTTTATGCTGTTTGGCCTATGGCTCAGGCACATTGCTAGCTAGCTCTTACATCTTAAATCAACCAATTTCTATTAATCTGTCTGCCACGTGGCTCAAGGCTCACCTGTGCTCCTTACATGTTGGTCCTTTGGGCTTCAGCTCATCTGCCTCTGACTCCGCCCTTCCTTTCCTACCTACTCTGATTTCTCCTCCTACTTCTTCTATGGTGCCTGCCATGGCCCAAAACAGCTCCTTTATTTAAAGATTGAGATTCACAGCACATATAAACGCATTCCCACATCAGTTTTTAGCCATTATTTTGAGGGATTCTAGATTGTACTTAACTATGTCATTGACAACCATAAACATTAAATTTTTGTTTACTGTGTTGGGAATCAAACTGAGGGCTTTGTAGATGCTTTACTAGGGACTTATACACCCATATCACAGATCATTTTTTGTTTGTGTCTCCATGATTGAATTATTCAAACAAACCAAAATCATTAGCACAAATATGAGGTTAGTCAACAATGAAAAATGGGGTGTTTTGTTTTGTTTTGTTGGGTTTTTTCTTTCTTTTCTTTCTTTCTTTCTTCTTTCTTTTTATTTTTCTTTTCTTTTCTTCTTCTTCTTCTTTTTTTTTTGTATAGCTCTGGCTGTCCTGGAATCCTGTAGACTGCTAGCCTTAAACTCACAGAGTAGATTGCCCATTGGTAGTTGACTAACTGGCCTGTATACTCGAGCTAAAGCATGACTGGCTGAGTGTTTTGGATTTCTCTGAGTATCCTCTGGAACATAAATGACTGATTGTTAATTGTGTTATGTGATGCTAGAAGGACTTTAGGAATGGTGGAGTGATGCACAGTAACAATTGCTCAGACTGTGAAGCTGTTCAAGGACCCAGGGATTAAACGAAGGGTTTAGATTTCCTAAATAGTGATTGACTTATGTTGTTATCCAGTAAATTCATGTTTCCTTTTGTAGGCTTTTAGTTTAATTAATAAAAGTTATTAAGACAAATTCAGAAGGAAGCTTGAGGACAAAATTATATAGAGTCTGGGAGAAATACGGGGGCAGGAAACCTATGAATCCCAGTAAGTACTAAGAGGAGAGAGATGGAAAGGAAGAGAGGAAACCATGCCTTTGAGTTAGATAGAGTTCAAGAATTGCATGTTGGGCATTGGAGGTCAGCGAAGAGCCACATGGTGGGAGGAGAGAGGAGGTTTGAACAGAGATTCCAGAATGACAAGGAAAGTAAGTGTAGGCTCTTCACCATTAGCTGAAAGAAAAAGAGATAAAAGAAGAAAAAAGGAAACACACTTTTTTGAGTTAATCAGCCATGCTTGAATTGCCAGATAGTGATGGCTCTAAGCAGTTACCAGAGGGATAAACAAATCTAATTAGGAGATAATTATTCCCCCTATCTCCTTAATGTCTTTAAGTGAATCATATTTCCTGTGGGGTGTTCTCTTACCTAGGTGATTGATAGGCCAAGTCGAATTATCTCTTTATTTTATATGTCGTACACTTATTTATTTTCCATTTACTACTGTTTTGGCTGCATGCAGATGCACCATGTGTGTGCTTGGAACTGAATCTGATCATTTGGAAGAATAATGAGTGATACTAATTGGTGAGCCACCTTTTTAGCACCTGGGTGAACTCTTAAGAGAAGAGACAACAGTATGTTGTGTCTCTGAGGGAAGATGAGAAGACCGTCTCTCTACCAAAAGCCAGATGTGTTCCATCCTTTTGACTAGGAGGCCTGAGGAAGGGCAGTTGTGATACTTCACTTTCTAGATGGGATACCAGATCCATATTTGACCTTGAGGGAAGACTCTATCCTCAATGTCCTCCAAGGATACCTTACTAACATTCCCTCTGCAAGAGCAGAGATCCCCAAATCATTTAGGTGATGTGCTGAAACTGGGAGGTTTAGGATTTCATTCTTCCTGGCATTCAGCCTTGAAGGGCAATCACAAGAATCAAGATAAAAAGAATTAGATCACAGAAAGACAGTCTAAGTGTGGATCTGACGTAGAAAGACTCAGTAATAGAATAATGTTAAAAGATTTTCGTGAAGACACTAAGTCACATGAGGTAGAATTTAACTAAGGGAGCACTGGCTTCTACCCCAGGTACTCCAAAGACAAGTAGTCTGATAACCAAGCCTGAAAGATAGGGGGAGTTTAGGATGGTAGGATGTAAGTGTCTCTTCGCCATTAGGCCCATCCCCAGAGAACATGTCTCTAACTGGCAGGTCAAGAGAGCAATGCTAAGTTCTGGCCTGCCATAAGCCCTCAGTTCTCTTCCTAGGAAAAACAAGATGATGCTGGATAACAACTGTTAGAACAGAACAACACTGGTATACTGAAGAAATATTCTGGGTGGGAGGTGGTGCTATATAGCTTTAATTCTAGCAGTCAGGAGGAAAACTGAGCAGGCAGATCTCTAAATTTGAGACCAGCCTTAGCTACTAGCCAATTCCAGGACAGTCAGAGGTGCACAGAGAAGCCCTATCTTGGAAACAAATAAACAAACAAGAAAGAAAGATAAATAAATAGATAAATCCTGGCTTTATCTTTTTCATGTAAATCTCTCATCCATCAGACTTACAGTCTCCTGTCTCTGCTTCAGTTGTTCAAATGTAACCTGGGGCTGGAATATAATAGAGATTTAAAGGTGACAGTGTATTTGAAATGCATAAGCCTAGGTGTATATAAGGCCAGATATTCTAAGCCAGCTCTTCTTTGGGCATTAGCCACAGCCATTCTGTTGTGCCTGATTCCTGAAATCCCCCAACAAAACCACAAAGCCAACTTTCTAATGCAAAAAGAAATATTTATTTCTTTGCCACTCTGAGCTGCAGAAAATATTAAACTTGCCTTTTTTAAAGTTTCTTAACGCTGTTATTACAGGCAGTGTCTTCACATTGCTCCAGTGCAGCAGGCATAAGTCTAAGGGTGAGGAAGAAGTCTGTCCCATGTTAGTGGTCAGAGTCAAGTGTCAGCATCACACAAAGACATGACAGGGCCCAATGGGACAAACAGTCTCTCAAGCACAGAATCAACAAACTGGAGTTTCTGAAAACAGTGAAAACTGGGAGATTCTCCACCCTCTAGAAGGGATTCTGAATCCTTATAGACAATGGGGTTTGGAATGTATTTCAAACCTCTGCAATTCAAGCCCCCCAGTGCATAAAATTTCTTGGAGGATTCGACATCTCCAACTAACAGAAGTCAAAAGTCACGGAGAAAGACAAAGATAACAGAAGACAGAAATATAGAGAAGACTCACTGATCAGTTCAAAACCTGAGGAGTTGTGGGGGATCTGAGATGAGGCTCTGAATGTTGTGCCTGTGTTGTGAGACCCCCAACAAAACCATGGAGCCAACTTCTCAATGCAAAAACAAAGGAGTTTTTTTGTTTTGTTTTGTTTTTTTGTTTTTGTTTTTTTATTGGAGCCCAGGCAAGGACTTCTTCCAGTCCTGTAACTGGAATTACAGCAAGTGAAGGAGGAAGCCTCAAGCCCTGGTTCCAAAGGGCTTATATATGGAGAAACCATAAGCAGTGAGCTGTATGTCTTGGCATTTTATAATTGGGTAATCTTTTGAAATTATTGCCAGGTTATAGGTGTGAAATTGCTAGTAGTTATAGCACACTGACAGGATTTATGGCAAGATATGGGATGTCTGCAGAGACATCTGGCCCTTGTTAAATTTTACTACCTCAACTCCTTTCTGACTGTGTCTGAGAAGTTTGCTTTGAATTATGCTGTTATCACACATTTTGGGGGCTTAAATTCAGCCCCTGGTCACCATATGGAGGCCTGTTCTCAGGATGGTATTGGTTCTGTTCTTTCAATATAAATTATACTAAAGTGATCTTTCTTTATTTAGTCTCTATGTGTGTGGACTGATTTCTCATTAGAAAGATACACTTTTTCTGTCACAGATCAACTGTAAATGAGGGAGATAAAATTAAGACATAATTGGTTGCAAGGTTCAAAGATTAATAAAATTGTTATTAGAATTATAACCTATAAACTAGACCAGAAAGTAAAAAAGCCCCAACATCTCTTGCATGACTGGCCTCTGACCAAGACAAAACCAAGGATATTTTATGCTTCTTCCCAAGAACACTTATGAAGCTCCTTGCACCTAAACTTCCTAGTCAGTTTTTGTTTCTGGTTTCTATCTATCTCCTCCTCCTCCATTGCTCACTCTGTGATCTGCCTTTACCCTGAACATCAGATCTCTGCTTTAGAATTACATTGCCTCAGCAATTAACTAGGACTCATTAGATAAGTAGAATTCTGTTTAACCAAGACAGTCTATAAAGAATAATTTATTAGAAAACTTCAGTTCTATGGTCTCTCATTAAGATTCTACCCAAAGTTCTTAATAAATTCATTTTTTCAACCTCAACTTACATGAGAACAAGCCTGAGAGTCTGTGTGAACATCAATCTTATGCAGCTGAACTTAATCTCATTGTCTTGGTGGAAGGAAGGGGAAGCTCTCATTGAGATCCTTCATTCCACACTTCCCAGTTTGACTCCTATCTCCTCTGCATCATGCTCTTAGCACTATGAATCAGGCCTAATCTGAGACTGTATCAGGCCTATCTTCTACTGGGATGGAAGGATACATAATTTTTCCTTGCAATTGTTATGAATACTTTGAAGGAAAGTAAAGTACTGTGGAAAGTAAAGTCCCTCCACCTTGTGGCCTGGAGCTATTTTGGGAGCTGAGAAGTTTCTAGTCCCCCATTCTGAGAAGTTTCTAAACCCCCAAGGCCAAGTGCCCAAGGTCCTGGGTAATCAGAGGACATTCCAGCCCACCTGTGAAGCATCTTCTCCCTATCCTAAAACAACCAATCAGCCAGCAGCTGCCATAGTAAATAGTAAAGTAACTTCCTCTGGGCCCCTCATCTCCCAGCCTGATAACAGCATTTCTATGGTCTTTGTTTAATCTTTGTTTTTAAAAGGCCTGTTTTTTATTGGGGGGGGGGGGCTCACTTCTCCACTGGCACTGCTGCTGCACTTGGAGAGTCCATGGTGTGATTCTGGGGCTCTTTCTGGAAGTCACCAAGACTGGGCAGAACACAACTGTGCTAGAACATTTATTTAGTAAATGAACCTAGTTTAAAATGAGTAGAATAAAGTGTCATTTAGTAGAAGAACTAAAGAGTAAATAAAATTTAGTCGGGCATAACTATCAGAGAAAGAGGGGTAAGGATCTGGTGTTGAGAATGGGAGAACAGTCTGAGGTTGGACAGTTCAGGCCAAATGAACAGTGACCCTACAGGAAGGCTCTTCAGGAGCCTGAAGATCTAATGGGGGCCCAGGAACATATTAAAACACATCAAGGGGAGGTAGCAGTAAGTTGGGTCTGGTAGGGGAAGGAGAGTAATTTGTAATTTATTATTTTTATCACTTTTACCTATTTATTTGGGGGGTGGCGTGAGTATGCCTTGGCTATTCTTTCTTTTCAGTTCTACTTATTTGTGTGTGGTGGAAGGGAGATGCATGTGCCATGCTATTCTCCCCCACCCCCTGCTTATTTATTTGTGTGTGAGGGGAGGGCATGAACATGCCATGAAGAGATCTAAGGACTATAGGGAATTTATGTTGCTCCATTGTAAATAATTGTCCCTGCCTATGAGTTTAATAAAAAGTGCTGATTGGCTAAAGGCAGACAGGAAGTGTGGGCGGGGCTACCAGACTAGGAAGACTCTAGGAACAGGAGGAACAGAGAAGAACACCAGAGAGAATCCAGAAGAAGCAGAGGACAACTATGCTGCTCTGAGAAAAGGTACCGAGCTGCATGGCTGAACAGGATAAGAGTCATGGGTTAGTTTAAGGGTAGAGAGCTAGCAAGTTATATGCCCGGGCCTTAGGCCGATCAGCCTAGGGTCTGTGGGCCTAAACCTTGAGGCTATAGGCCTAAAAGTCTGGGCCAGAAACCTCTTACTATGAAGGACAATCTGTGATAGTTGGCTTTTTCTTTCTATAAAGTGGGCCAGATCCACAGTTCAAGGCTGTCAAGGCTTAGCAAAGAATAGAGTGCAGTTAGCCACTGAGTCATCTTGCCTTAGGGAAATTTATTCTTAAGACAAAGGAGACTGTAAGGTCCTCTGCAAGTGTCATTCAGAGTCTGTATGAAGGATGAATGGGGGCTGCATAGATGTGGGAATCCTTCTGTGATCCTTAGTTTCATTGATAAGCTCATTAAGAAACTCAGCAAGAGCAAGAATCTGGCATCAAAAGTGGTTCAACTTGAAGGTTTAGGTAAATCCTGAATAATCAACTGGAAAAGACCTCCTTAAAGAACAATGGCAGTAGATGACATCACCAAAACAAAAGAGCCATATGAAAAACAACAACATTTCATTCCAAAGAAAAATTAAGTAATGCCAGAGGGTCTTCTGCACATTTTACAGAGGCTGGCCCTAGAGCCAGATCAGGAGGGCATGGCTGAGTCACCTCATCCTTCACTGTCAGGTCAAGTAGTGGAGTCTTTTCCTACTAGGTCAGCTGCCAAGGCTTTTTAAGGGCGTCCAATAAAAAACTAGGCAAAAAGAACTTAGGATAAGTCTTTAATCAGTAAATTAGCAACTCAAAGGTCAAAGATAATAGGCTTCTCAAAGGCTCCTCTCCTCTGTAGCTGTGTTAGCTGAGATTTTGCTTTCTGGTTCTTTCTTCCACCAGCCTTAGTTCTTACCTGTTTCTGAGCCCCTTACAGATTTAAGAGAGTGCTGCTTCTTTGTCTTGGGGATCATTCTGTGATTGCCTTTTCCTATCTTCTCTGCCAGTTCACTCCTCCTGCCTTCTGGTACTTCTTATAAATAAACATTTATTTAATTTTTAGTTTGTTTGAGCTCCATGCCAAATCTGGTTATGGAATAGAAAATAAGTATGATACTTAGACTCATACATACATGTAAGGTGGCTGAATTTCCTGTTCTCCACCAGTCTGTCTGTCCATTCTTTCTCGCTTTCTTTTTACTTATGTTAAGTGAAAATAATATTGAATAATTTTGAATTAAATTTTTGAAAGGATCACACATCATCTCATATCATTTTTCTAATATTTAATTTTTTTTCTTCAAAACTTTAACCAAAACAATAACCCTGCTAACTAGTAGGGTTTGACTCAATCCTATGAGAAATGCTTCTAATATTGTGATAATTTTGGATGCTTATAGTGAAATGACCAATGGTAGTACATTCAAAGGTCTGGGTAAGCCAAGTTCACATAGTGACCCATGTGTTTGAGATCCTATGACTTGAAATTGATGGTGGCTAGAACACTATTAAATGAAGAATCATTTCTTCAGTTCTGATGTGGTTCCTTTTCTCCTTTGCCCATCTTCGATTTCAAACTCATGTAACAATATTCAAGAATTATATATATTACTTTCATGGGTGGCACCTAACAAATGGCTAGACCTGATAGTAAATTTGGGTCAAGATGCCCTATGTATTCCCAGGCATAGAGAAAGCCCATCTAGTTATCAGCATGGCAGTATTAGTGTATAAACCCAACCATGAAAGAGTTAACACTGAAAACCTAACAAGCAAAACAAAAGTATAATTGGGAAAAATTTCCAGGAGCTGGACATTATCTTTAAAGTGTGGCTGTTATTATACATTAAGTGTTGTTGCAGAAACAGATTTTAAAATAAAATCTTCTCTGAAATCTCCACACAGGTAACAAATAGGCAAAGGGAACAAACTACTGGGAAAAAAATTATCCAGACTGTAGCACACAGCACAGGCAGTGTACTAAGAGAATACAGAGACAAAACCACACCCTCTTCTACAGCTGCTGTATGTTTCAGTTGTTGATATGATAAATATATGAATATATGATAGCATTTATATTAGTTAAGTAGGTTTTTCCTAATTAGAAAAAGAAACTTATTTATTATTTATTATTTATTATTTTTTTCTGAGCTGGCAAAATACCAATCTAGTTTTAAAAATAATTTATTTGCATTTAAAACAGAAGAGAAAATATTTCCAGTTGCAAGTTTAAAGTAAATGTTATTTACTTAAAAATGGAGAGGAAGGAAATCTTCTTTGGATTATAGCAGAGAAAATTTTTAAATTGTATATGTCCATGTACAAAGCTCATAATTTGATTTTAAAGACCAAGACAATAAATTGATATTTCAGTCAGCAAATATTTCCCAGCTGGTTTGTCCTTTAATTAAGTGTTGATTTTATTTATTTATTTATTTGATTGTTTATTTATTTCTTTTGGTTTTTCAAGATAGGGTTTCTTTATGTAGCTCTGGCTATCCTGGAACTCACTCTGAGGTCCAGGCTGACCCCGAATTCACAGAGATCCTGAGCACTGGGATTAAAGGGGTACACTACCACCGCCCAGCTTGCTATTTAATTTATTAAGACATTTTTGCTTATACTTAGGAGAATCAAGGGCCTTAGGAAGACATTTGTGACTCCTGAAGCCACAGGAAAAGACAGGGTTTGTTGATTCCCCCTGAAGCTTCAGTTAGATGGCTTCCATGCCCTGGCTGTGTCCCCTTTATGTTGCAGTATTCTCAGGCTGGTTTCCTTTGGTAGTCCACTGCAGACAGGAGTTTCTGTCCTGCCAGCCACTCCCAAATAACCACACAGAGGCTTAATATTAATTATAAATACTCAATAGCTCAGTCTTATTAGCTAACTCTTACATTTTCAATTAACCCATATTTTTTATCTGTGCTTTGCCATGTGGATTGGTACCTTTTCTCAGTACAGCATGCCTATCTTGCTTCTTCTTGTGTCTTCTTACTAGTCTAGACTCTGCTCTTATTCCTGGCATCCTCCTAGTCTGGCTCTCCTGCCCAATCACTTCCTGCCAAGCTGTATGTTTTTTATTAGCCAATGAGAGTAATACACATTCACAGTATACAGAAGAATTATTCCACAGCATTTCCCCCCCTTTGTATAATTAAAAGGAAGGTTTTAACCTAAACATAGTATAACTCTATATGACAAAAGTTATTAAGTAAGAATTGTAGTTATAATATTACCTTTTATCGTAACTGAGGAAAACTTTATGAATATCTAGTCTTCAGCTCTGTCGAAGACTTCAGAAAGGTGAAATGTTACCTAATGACAGGGACATCTGCGTCTCTAGTCACCCTAAGTTCTGTAACATTGGGCAGCCAGCTTTAGCTTACAGGCCTAGAATATCTGACAAATAATTCTGAGGAGCAGGGAACTTTGAAAGATTGTCTTACTTTGTCTTGGCAAAGGTTGGTGGTCACCTCTTTTGACATCCTGTTGGTCCAGTTTGGACAGTAACTGTCAGCAACTGAGGCAAGGGTATTTTTTGCCTGAATGGTTAGCTTTTACCATAAAAAAAGAAAACACCATAGGGAGGTTCTTTGATGCCCATCATCTTCTCTGAAGTAAATTGGTGCTGCTAAGAGCAGACATGTCTCACTAGCAAGAAAAACCTTGTCATTAAAACATTTTAACTAAAGATTCTATAGATCTTTGAAGTGTTTGAAAACCATTTGTCTATGTAAATAGATCTATGTATAATCTTAAAGACATACTTAACATGACTATAAATCTGACTGTTATAGATGACTATTAATCTGTATTTCTTAATTGTACATTTTTCAGTGAGGTGTATAAGCACAATACCCCAAATAAGAGTAGAAATATACATATAACATAGCAAAAATAACTTTAAATTTGCATCAATAAATCAAAATCCATACCAATGTAAAATATTTATGACTTGTAGGTTTTTTTTGTTTAAAAGTAGATTCAATAATCTACCTTTTTATTCTATCATTTTCATGTCACCCTTTTTTCCTTTCATAATAAGATCCCTGAATCTAATCTCTTTTTGTTCATCTTTTTTTTTTTCTGACCATTATCAATAACAACTCGTAACCAACTGCCATTAAATGATAACAAACTTGTGGCTGTCAGTTTCTCTAGACTGCTTCCTGTTGTCTAGAGGTGCTGACATCTTTAGGGAAACATTGCAAAGATCAGGATAATTGTTAAGTCTTTGCTGTAGTATTCTGTGATGCTGGATCATCTCAATCAGCAGCTTTAAAACTGTTCTGGATGCTGGATCACCTGGGCTATCTATTTTTATTGGTGTTTGATCTCCTTGCTCTGAAAATACATAAACATTTAAAGGGTACATACATATCTGTATTAATACAAGTATAGACTGCATGCATGTAAGTTAGCCAAAAATGATTTTTTGTTTTATGTTCAAGCAGGTATTATATATATCACATATCTTATAGGACTTCTAGGTTTATTTTTTTATGTCTGTAGCCAGGATTTCAGGGGATCTTCCAAAAGAAACATGATTAATTCAACTTGGAATGAACCCACAACCTCTAATTTCCTATGGAAATAAAAATATAACCGCTTTCCCAAGGTAACACATTTTTTGACTTCCATTTTTAAGTCAAGACGTTTTAACATATATATATTGGTTTATTCTAGCAGTTTCCACAATCTGTCTATTAGTAGCTATTGCTCCTTTTTCTGCAATCAAAAAAAAATTAAAAGATAACACAATAGCATATAGTATCCAGACTCTGTTTATATTTTCCATCTTTACATAGATTTTTTTTTGTTACTTTATTCCCCTTTTAAGGACTTTATTATTTCAAAACTATATTTTTAAAACCTATGACTATATATACTCTTTCCCTTTTCTATCCCAAACCTGTGTATATTTTTTAAACATACAGTAACTCTTTCAGAGGCTTTTTTTCTGTCTGAATCTTAATCTTATAATCTGAATCATATCTATAATATTTTCTGTCTGCGTGAGAAAATTTTAAATCTGTGTAGTTCATGGCATGCTGGTGGGGCTTGCTTTGAAAGCAGTTCAAGCCTGCAGTCAGAGGATGGGAGATGTATCACTGCACCATAGCTGCCATGAAGACATGAGACAAAGAAGTCACATTTGGCTCAGGTTTGTGTGTGTGTGGAATCAATCATTTTAAAGCTTTCTCAAGTTTTATTTGGATCTATGATGTCTGACAGTGCATACCATTTGTAGGCAGAAGCTTCTGTCATACCAGCCACTCTCAAGTAACCACACAGAGGCTTAATATTAATTATAAATATCTGGCAAATAGTTCAGGCTTGTTACTAGCTCACTCTTACATTTTCAATTAACCCATATATATATATAGATATATATGGGTTAATATATATATGCTTTGCTATGTGGCTTGGTATCTTTTCTCAATACATCTTTCTTCTCTAAGTGTCTTCTCACTAGTCCATATTCTGTCCTTCTTCCCAGCATCTTCTTCCACCCAATCTCTTTCTGCCCAACTTTAGGCCAGCCAGTTCTATATTAACCAATGAAAGTAATACAAATTCATAGTGCACAGATGGATTATTCCACAGCAGTCCACTCCAAACCCCACCTCTCTCTAAGCAAGGCAGGGAGGTTCACTCTGGTTTACATGCCTTTTCCAGAATTTATGTAGCTGCCAATTAAACCTAAGGCCTGACTTTTCAGCCGGGTAGAATCCACTTCTGATTTACAAGTGTTGCTTTTTCAGAACAGTGCTTTCATTTAGCAAGGAAGAAGCTAGTGAAAACAGTTGAGTGGGTATGAGGTGTACACCCAACACGTAACGGCAAGGTCTGTTACCCAGAACTGGGCAACATATCTCTACACACATGGTGAGCTGTAGGAGGTGGGAGAAGACTGTGGTGTGCCTAAACTGATACTTTCTCACAGTGCCAGGGTTTATTAACACGTGCTGTATTCAGGTAGAGGTGAATACTGCTGACTATATTTGGAGCTCTGCAAGATACCATAACTCTGACAAAAATTATTTCTGAAAATGTATTATGGGAGGTGTCTGGACATTTAAGAGAACAAGTATGAGTTTTCCATGCTCTTACATGTGAGGCAATGGCCACAGGGATCTTCTGCTGTAATGGTTCCATCAATGGGAACCTGGTGACAGCATGGAACAGCATAAACAAGAAATCCATTCTGATTTTGTTCAGGCATGAGGTTTTCAGTCAGACTGACAAGATCATCTTGTTCACAATACTGCATCTTACTTGGGCATGTTGAGCACCATATTAAGTTTCAAGAGCTTTTACTGGATGTTTCCTACACACTATTTATGCTGGCAAGGAAAGAGATTATTGTTTTCTTGAAATATTTTCTCTTTATGGTCCTATCACTTAAGACCATAAGTTAATATATAAAACACATTTTTTTCTACCAAGCTCTGCTATAGCAACACACCACAAAAATGTGTGCTAGCAATACAGATGATGAGTGTGAGGGCATATCCCAGAAACCTCAGCATTTGGGAGATTGAGGCACAAATATTGTCATATGTATGTATGTATGTATATATATATATATATATATATATATATTATCAGCCTGATTTATAATATGAGCACAAGCGCAGCTGGAATTATAAAACTAGACTCTAGCAACCATTGCCTATTATCACAAGTATGATAGCTATTCTTGGTTGTCAACTTGACTACATTTGTAATGAATTAAAATCCAAGTCGCTAGGATTTTTCTTAATTAAATCATTTGAAGTGGGAAGACCCACCTTTAATCCAGACCTCTTGAGGTGGGAAGAGCTACTTTTAATCTGGGCAATGCTTCGTGGCAGCTGCCTATGTAATGGATGTACAAGAAGAAAGCTTTGCTCTTTGCCTGATTTACCTCACTCTAACTGACACATCTATTTTTTTTTTCCACTGGCATTGGAGCCAACTTAGAGATTCTGACACTAACTGAAGACTGGCTGAGACATCCAGACTTGTGGACTGAACAACTACCAGATGTTTTGACTGTTCATTGGTAGACAGTCATTGTTGGACTAGCTGGGCCATAGCATGTAAACAATGCTAATAAATCTCATATGTGTATGTACATGTGTGTGTGCATACATGCCTTCTATGATTATATAAACAGATGAACCTATAATTAGTCTTAAGTTTTAGTAGTATTAACTTATTTACTGCATTTTGCTATGAGGTAACTAGTCAGAGATGGATGTTTACTTGCTTCTGGTCAAGAAACATGAGAATGATGTAGGGTTATTTGCTTTGTGCCATTTACTTAGTTCTTTATCAAATTCCCTATACACATAGCATTATACATCACTGGAAAATAACATGGCAGTGTTTTATCGCAAAGAAGTTGAAAAGAAGTATAGGTGATACATCAGTGCTAGGATAGGTGAGGAGAGTAGGGACTATGATGCTATGTATTACATATGTGTATGAACTTATGAGAGCCAAAAAACTATAAAGATGTATAGCTAGAAGGTTGGGAAGGGCACAAGCAGAAGTAAGACAAAAGAGAATAATAAGGGAAATGTTTGATAAAATAGATTATATGTGTATCATAATGAAACCTATTACTATGTATGATTACTGTATGTTAATAAAAAGTTAAATGGTAGTGCACACTCTTAACATGTGTGATGCTCTAGATTTAGTTCCTCACCAAAGTAGAAATGGGAAAGTCTATTGTAAATGTCACGATTTTTCAACTCAATCCTGAGTTTATATGGAACCTGGCAAAGCAGGTGGTGTGACATATTAAACATTGTACTATAGGCTACTCAAGTCCACACTCAGGCTTGCTGATCCATTAAACAGGTTCATGGGACTCGGAAAAGCAGCTCTATGCTTGATGGAAACGCATTAGAATGAAAATATAAAGATATGTCTATTCATGTAATAGTGGCATAAATACAATAGGATAACCAACCATTTTATGATTGGTTTTTAGGCCTGCTCCACAGAGTGGAACTTTTGCCTGGTACTGTAGACCTGGCCATTAACCCATGCCCAGGGAGTGCTGTTGGTTGGTTTTATTCCTTACTCTTTTGGGGTGGCCCTTTGTTCTTTGGGGGCCAACCACCCAGCTCCCAAATAATTACCATACACAGAGGCTTATTCTTGGCTTGTTTCTAAGCTTTAAATTGTGCCGTCTACCTTTTGCCTCTGGGCTTTTCCCTTTCTCTCCCTTCTGCAATCTCACTTCCACTCTTGCCCCTGGCTGTGTGAGTGTGTAGCTGCTCCTAGCATTCTCCCTAGGTCTCTGGCTACATCTTTCTTCCTCCCAGATTTCTCCTTCCACATATTCTCTCTGCCTGCCTTGCTATTGACTATTTAATTCTTTATTAGACCAACAGGTATTTTAGACAGGCACAGTAACACAGCTTCACAGAGTTAAACAAATGTAACATAAACAAATATAACACACCTTAAAATAATATTCTATAACAAGGGAGGCCATAGGCCATACAGTAAAATCTACTGCTATTATTTTGCATAATGGACATAAGATCATTTCTTCTAAATACTTGTCGTTATAAGCATATATTAGTGTAGCTCTTGGACGTCATCAGAGAAGCTTCTATTTGCGGGGATGTTGGTTAATGCATATACTCATCACTGGTCAAAGTTCAGAGACTAAGTAATGATAAAGTGCTGAGCTACAAATGAGGATCTGTATCATACCTCTTTCCCCAAAGGCTCAGAGAAGACTGTGGAACAGGAAATAGAAAGGCTTTAGTAGTATCCAGATTCCAAGGAGGACTGCTACTAAGTGTATTCTGTACGTGATAGGGCCACTGCATTCATGAATGCATGGCAGCTGTGTTGTGTTTTCTGTATGTGATAGGGTTACTGCACTCATGAATGCATGACAGCTGTGGTTGTCTGCAGAAGACCTGCAAGCCATTTAACATCCCAGTTGATGGCTATTGGAGGAAGGAGAGTCAGTTTTCTTCAGGGTATGGCCCTGATAGGCTGCTCATGCTCAAGTGAATGGTCCCATAGTATGTGCATACAGAGAGCACAAATTAGATTCAGTGAGATTTTTTAAGTACATGAAGATGAACATGGTGATACACATTTTAATTACAGCACTCAAGAGGCTGAGGCATACACTGAGTTTAATGCCTGGTGGTCTACATAGAGTTCCAGGACACAGGACAGCCACAAGCTACATCATGAGATCTGGGGGGGAAAAAAGACGTGAAGTTGGAAGAGAGACACAGTGAGTGAGAAAGAGTCCCGGAAGGGGTTGGAAATAGGCAGTTGTGGTGATATATATTTAATAAATTAGTCTGGACTATCAGGAGACTCAACCATAGAGCCAAGCCAAGAAGGTCAGGGAGTGGTGACCCACACCTCTAAACCCAGCTTTAGAAAAGTAGAAAGAGGAAGTTAAGGGAGCTGGGCAGAGAGGGAGAAGGGAGGTCTTTCATCTTTCCTGGATACTTCCTTGGTGGGCTGAGGTGAAAGAGTTTTGGGATCAGAGGATTTTGTAGAGACAGGCCTGAGAGGTTGCTGGGTGAGAAGTGGCTGTGGTTTGTTTCTCTATCTCTCTCACATTCCAGAATAATTTTTATTAAATATAAATCACAATAGGCAGTGAGGAATCAAATATGTTATATACATGTGTAAAGTTCTCCAAGAATAAATATATGTCAAGCAAATTTAAGCACAGATGACTACTGAAAGAAAGGGCACATATAGAAGGATCTGGAATAGACAGTTAAGAGTTTCTAGAGGTCTCCTCCCAGTAGAGACCCATGGAGGATATACAATTCTAGAAATGGTGTGTGACAACTCTTGCTAAATGTGACAAACTATAAATGTTTATCCTGGCTGTGAAAAGCAGCATTTTGCCGGAGGTCACTCGTGTATCCTGGTGATAGCAGTGTAATAATAACGGGTTGAGAGTCCTACCCGACGTCAGCTCTCAGCAGAGCAGTAGGCACCTGCCATAAATACAGCATGGCCCCAGACCTCAGGCATGCAAAGCACTTCTCACTATCTGGGTAGAGTGCTCCAAGTGAGCTGGCCCAGTGCCCGCCACAGGACTGGCCTTCCTTTGGAATGTACCACACAGTAACTATACCAGTGAGCCATACCTTCAGCCCCTCAGGGACTGCTTTTGAGTTGAGGATTTAAGAGCGTTAAGAGCATGTGTGCCTTCTCCAGGTACTCTCCACTGTGTGCAGGATAGAAATGCTTGGGTTATTGGTTGGCCCGTGGAGAACAGCTGTTCAGATTCAATTTTCCACATGCTGGAATAAACATTTGCACTATTCCAATTATGCAACCTCAGAACCAAATTTCATATTAAAGTATGGTTTCCTGTGTCTGACTGTTACACTGCCTACCACAGACCTAGAAGCAGCAAGGAATAGACAAGAAGACATCAGGCAATTAAAAATATCTTAGTGCTGTTGCATCAAAGAGTAGTAGAAGGTCAATAGGAAGAGAGCTGGAACTTTGAAAAGCTTTTAAATCATATCAAGAAACTTTTATGATGGCAAATGCTGCTGAGGATTTTAAACTAAAATGGCAGTCAGGCTTCATTTATACTTCAAAGTGATCAGTTTTGATCCTGCGTGGAGGATGGGAGGAAATTAAAACCTTGCCTAAGGAACATATAGTTACAAAGGCTGGGGGGGGGGGTGGCAACTGACAGGAAAAAAGTATTAGCAGGTCTCTACAGGGCTTGGAGGAATTCTGCAAATGTATTTCCATAGTCCAATGTTTTTGTGAATCTGTAAATATAAGGCTGTGTGTGTGTGTGGGGGGGGGGAAGCTAGAACAGGAAATCAAACCTGCTCTATCACTCTGGGTGTCCCCTGGTTCTCACAATCCTTTGTCCTTTCCTTCCATCTTTGCTGGCTGTTACTTGGCTTGGAGTAAAAATAAAAAAAAAAATAGTATAAGTGATTGGGCAGTGTCTTAGAGCTCCTTAGAACATTTGATATAGAGAAAGCAAGATATCACATAAAGTTCAACTACCACAGTGTTGCTGTGCTAGGAGGAATCTTGGGTTATGCATAAAAAGGCAACCTCTCCTAGCTACTTTAGGTATCCTGGCTGAGGCTTCAGGATAATGAGAGAAAGCTATTTTGTCTGTGTAGCCCAGGAACAGCCTTCATGTCTACAATCCCAGCCTCTTTCTGAATGTGATGATTTTAACTCTATGGAGCTGGTTCACTAGGAAGCAATGGAGGACTGGACTAAACCCACCACAGCATTAATGATAGTGGCCACAAACGCTTGGCTGTTACCTCCAGCAAGAGGTTGATTCTCACGAGATAATACCATATTGAGAGGCTGAACTAGAAATATCACAAGTTCAAGACCAAGCTAGTCTCAAAAAGAGAGAAAATAGAAGGTAATGGAAATGCAGGAGTTGAAGTAGCTCTGTAATGGAGCACTTGCCTGGTGTGTATAAGACCTACATTCTATTCTTAGCAACTGCCAAAGTAAATGATTGAGGCCTGGGATGTAGCTCATTTGGTAAGTACTTCCCTAACATACACAGGCTCTAGGCTTGATCCCTAGCATTACTAAATAAATAAATAAGTTGTTTTCTTAAGAAGTTGGGTCTATTTCACTGCCCTGGACTGCCTATTGTCAGTCTGGCTGACCTATTGTCATAGGGGATCTATGGAGACCCAGCTCTCCACTCCGCTGCTGGCACCCGAGGAGTTATTCCCAGAGACCCCCACTCAGGTAAACCTGAATCCTTGACTTCATCGCAGAAAGGAATTTCAGGACGAGTCAGTATAAATCAGAGGTCAGGTTTATTAAGGTGAATTTTAGCACAGATGTAAACACTAGGGTTAATAGAGTATTCAGAGATGCATTAAGACACACCCAAGAACACGATGTGAGCTTCTCAAGAGAATGGATTTCATTGTCTTTACAACAGCTGTGCATAAGATCATTCGGGCACTGAAGTTACTATCTTTATAGTGTTGCTAAGATCATGAGATCACAAGGCAGCTCCTGAGGTGGACCAGGTAGGATTATAGTTGATGAGGTAATTCCCTGGTCACAAGACTTGCAGGAACTGTCAAGCTGTTTTCATTGTAAACAAAAGCTGACAGCTAATTCTCCAGAAAATGTCTAGAGAAAGGAGTCAGGGCACATTGACTGTTACATGTGCTTGGATCTTATGCTTGGTGCATTTCCACTTTAACGTGATTATTGAAAGTATCTCTTTATGAAAGGGATATGGTTTCTACGTAGGAAGTCCTTGCAGCAAACATTAATTGTGCTGGAATTCTTGGTTTTCCATTAACAAAAGGCTTCACTGGGACCTTGCAGTAAAGGGTTCCTTTTCTTTCCCATGTCTTCAGAATTTTCTCTGTTTTTCTAACTTGGCTCACAATGGCAACTCTGGTTTAGTAGATCTGTGCTGAGAGGTCCACTTGTGCCTTAGCATTGTGTAGGAAGCCCAATGGAGAGACCTTATGGAGAGGGCTAGCCACAGCTACAGCATTTTGTAAAGTCTCTCCATTTGGGTTAAATGGTGACAATTTCTTGAAACTATAGTGATAGCATTCTAAACTGTTTTCATAAATTCTCGTCACACACCCTTCAAAGGCCTCCTGGGAAAGACTGTCCATAAGAGCTGTTTGTTAATAATACGGCAATTCTCCATTTGGGTGTCACTCCTAGCAATGGCCAATCTCTCTGGATAGAAAAGGAAGGATTTCAATGTTTTTCCTCTTCCTCCATTGTGCATTGTAACTACCCCAACCTGTAAGTGGGTACCAGGCCCTAGCTTTAGAGAGATCACTAGGCAGGTTGTTCCCCAAATGAAGGACTGAACAGCCTGAAGATGCTCATTGCCTTTTTTGCCTTTTCATCCTAACTTGTAGGGAAGTCCTGAGAATATATGGAAAAGCGATTGCTGTGAAGGTTCCCAGAAGGTAAGGTTGGACCTTAGCTTATATACCTTGCCACTTGTATAGTGCCCTCCTGGTTCTCTTCTAGGAAGCAGAACAACAAAATAGTCAAGTCCTGCTGAGAATTGAGAGATATAATAGAATGTTACTGTCTTAAGCTGTTAAATTTAGAGGCCATTGTAATAGAGGTAAGCAATGGAGACTCCCTAAGTGTATATAGCATTACCTATAGAGATGGAGACTTCAAACTGTAAAGCAGAAAGAAATTTACCTAAGTTGTTGCTAGAATAAAAAGGGCTGAATATTTCAGTGGTAGAGTATGTATGAAATCTAGATTTAACTGCTAGCACTGTAATAATAATATAACAATACTAATAATTGTTAATCACAGGTGGTGGCATATATTTGCAGTCCTAGTATGTGGGGTCTGAGGCATGAGATCATGAAATTAGCATATGGACTCCAAGAAGGAAGAACCACTCAAGCCAGGAGCGGCTGCAGCAGCATGCAGTGGAACTGGAGGATTTCAACAGTCAGTCATAAAGTAAAATGTCTGATTTAAAAAACAAAAATTAACAACAATAACAACAGAAAAATACCCATGTATCATATTCTTCAGGGCTTTGGAAAGTCTGTATTTTAAAATCTTTTATTTGCAAAATTTATGATTTGGTTTTTTTTTCATTAAAGTATTTACTGTTCAGCCCAATCTTATTTTGTACAGTATAAAGAATTTCTGAAAAATTCCAGTATTTTCAGTCAAAGATTGTGAGCTTCCAAAAGAACAGGCTATCAGCCATAGAAATATCTTTGACTGATAAGAACAAAGCTTTTGTTTCTAAGAGATAATTTCCACCTGGAAACTGGGTATTCTGCGCAACTCGGTAAAACCGGAAAGGGAAAGCACATTTCTCAAAAGGCATTTTCTAAGGTCTTACTTTTTTTTTTTTTTTTTTTTTTGCCATGCACTTGGTTTGGGAAAAGTAATAAACAACATGTTCCAGTACATTTGAGGTTGTATAAACAGGATATGATTGAAGGCTGATACACTTTTATTTCCAAAAATGATGTCTCTTTGCCCTAGATTGCTAGACTTAGCCGGAAATATTAAAAAGACAAAACTGGCACTTTTGGCAGCCACAGTCTGTATTCAAAAGCACCCAGAAGTGAAATGACAGAGACCATCTTACTGCTACATTTCCCAATGTAAACAGATACCATTCATTCTAAAGAAAATTTAGTGCAGGAAACTGTCTGAAAAAGCACAAGAGGTTGTATCATTACTGTCCTATAATAGTATTGTTTATATGATCAAAAACTAGATTATTGGTGCATTAGGCGATAGACACCCCCTTCACACACATCCGTCAGCTTTTCCAGATGAATTGCAAGGTGACAGTCTAGGTAACATTCTCATCACCCAAGGGTGCCCTCTGGCCCTTCATTAGACATTATTTCCACACTTCCTTTTCTGCAATATGCACCACTCTCCAGACATTAGTGGTTATCAACCCCTCACTGTTGTATATAGTTTTATCTCCAGATACAGATATTATCGTACAATGTTTTCTAGATTCACATGAACAAGATCAATACATGTTTTTATATCTCTGGGTCCTTTTACTCAGTTCCATACTTTGTAAGAAAACTGTTGAGGTGGCCCTGCTTCCTCATCCTGATCCTGTGTAGGTTGTCATTGGGTGGATGTACCAGAATTTGGCTAGTGAATTCTGCTGCTGATGGATATTTGAGCTGTTTCTGCCTTGGAGGATTACCAGCACACCAGGAGCTGAATCAGACTGCATCCATCTGGCTTCTTAGAAGGTTTAAGCTGTTCAGAGGTAACAGGCAGAAAGATACATTTCTTTCAAAAATATTATCTTCTTAATTTTTTTCAAATTTTCTTTAAACATTTTAAAATGTTTAATCATCCTTACTAAGTGGCAGGCTTATATCCATTGTCTCAAACAGGACTGCACTTTAAACAGACTCACAGGCATCAACTTGGTTGCATTTCCCCTTCATTTTCTTCTTACAGAGTGTCTTGTGTAGCCCAGACTGTCCTGGAACTCAAGTAGTCATGGCGATGTTTTAGTAGTTAGGGTTACCACTACTCCGAGGAAACACCATGACCAAAAGACAGGCTGGGGAGGATGGGTTTACTTGGCTTACACTTCCACATCACTGTTCATCATAGCAGGACAGGGACATGGAGGCAGGAGCTGGTGCTGAGGCCATGGAGAGGTGTTGCTTACTCACTTGCTCCCCATGCCTTGCTCAGCCTGCTTTCTTATAGAACCCAGGACCACCATCTCAGGGATAGACTTGCTCACAATAGGCTTGGACCCTCTGTCATGCCTTAAAGCTGTATCTTATGGAAGCATTTTTTCAGTTAAGGTTCTGTCCTTCAGAGAACTATAGTTTGTGCGTCAGGCTCACACAAGACAAGCCAGTGCCAGCACAGATGACTGTGAGGTTTTAAATCCTGCTTCTGCCTCCAGGAGGTTGCAATTACAGATTTGTACTATGACACCTGGTTTATGTGGTGATGAAGTCTGAACTTAGGACCTTGTATATGCTAAGCATGCACTCTACCACAGATCTGCATACCCAGTTCCTAATCATGTTTTATTACTTTCTGATCTGTGTGATTTAAGTTTGTGTTATTAGCTTTTAGATTAAAGAATCCAGGTATTTTTGAAATTTCTATTGGATAAATTTATTTAACAAATATTAACCTGAAATACCAAAAATAGAATAAGATCTGGGCAAGGTGGTACATGCTTTAAATCGTAGTACTTAGGAGACAGCGCGCTAGGAAGATCTCTAAAAGTTTGAGGCTAGCCTGGTCTATATAGCAAGTTCCAGACAAGTGCTGGGGAGGGAGCTTAGCAGCAGAGCATTTGCCTAGCTTGAATGAGGCCCAAGATTTAATTTTTAGAAGCATAATAAGTTAAGTAAATAAATCAATAAATGGAAACAGATTCTGGTCTCAGAATTCCAATAGGGAATGTATGTAGAAAATTCTTTAAGTGTGGTAGAATATTGAGAATATTCTTAGTTCAATCTTACTAGTAAACTCATGAGTGTACTGTTAGCATGAATAGAGAAGAGCTTTCCTTATGGAAGGGAAGATGTGGAGAATAGATAAAAGGTGTAAGTTTTTACCTGTTATTAAAATCATTCCCCTCACCAAAGACTCCAGATCAGTGACTAGGCTGGATTTGTCTGTTCATGAAGCTCTTACTTGCCCATTCATCCCTCAAAGTTCATGTAATTCTTCAGCAATAAATATATTATAATTATCACTGAAAAATTCAAAAGTGAGATGTTCATGCTGACATCACATAGGAAGATAATCATAGACAATGGATTTAATTCCACTGGCAAAAAGAGCCATTTACTTATGACAGAAAACACAAGAAAGAGAAAAAAGAAACCTCGATATTTAATTTGTGGTTAGAAAAAACATTTTTAAAAACAAAGTTCTGGATTGAGATATTCTGGCATGAGTAATGAGCCATCTTGCATAGCAAAAGAAGACAGAACATTGTTATAGAGATGGGGAATGTGTCACATTTAATTGCTGAAACTGGAAAAACATCAGAAAGAATAAGCTGGTGGACTGGACTTGGTGGATACAAGTACTTTCTGCTCTTGTAGAGGATTAGAGTAAGATTCCCAGTACTCAAGAGACTAGAGAGATGGCTCAGTGGTTAAGAACCTGGGTGTGATTCCCAGCTCTCAGATCCCCTGTTCTAGGAGATCTTGATATGTGGATGTGGAATACTCGTATACATTCATACATATACAATGAAATAAAAAACACTTATGTGGTGATATATTGTATATTTAATAAAATCAGTCTGGAATGTCAGAGAACAGAATCACCCACAGTCATGCCATGAAGGTCAGAGAGTAGTGACCCACAACTTTAATCCTATCACTCAGGAGACTGAGATCTTTCTGGATTTATGTGAGTCCTAGGCCTAACAGCCAGGCAGTAGTAGTTTACACCATTAATCCTAACTCTAGGATTATGATGCAGAGTGGAACTGGAAGTGAAGCAGCTGGGTTGGGGAAGATGTATAAGGGAGGAGAAGGCAGAGATTCATTCATTCTGTAGAATCAACCAGCCAAGCTGAGGACCTTTGAAGGTAGCACTTACCTTGTTCAGCCTGAGATGTTGGCTGGGTGAGGAGTGACTGTGGTCTGTTTCCTCTCTCTGATATTTCAGCATTTCCCCAATATCTGGCTCCACCTGTTCATTATATACTAACTAGAATTTTGCAATACACCTAAATAATAGATAAAATTCCCAGTACCCACATCTGGTGGCCATAACCTCCTTTTACTCCAGCTACAGAAAATCAATGCTGTCTTCTGGAATTTGCAGTCACCTGTACACATGCACACACATAAATAAAATAAAAATAAGTCTTTTCAAAAAGGAATAGGATAACAGAGACGTTAGACAAGACATGGAAAGAGGGAGAATATAGTCAGAAGTTTCTGTCCTGCCAGAAACTCTCAAATACTCTGCAGCTGCTTCCCAAATAACTGATTCAGAGGGTTAATATTCTTTACAAATGCTCAGCCAGTAGTTCAAGCTTATTACTAACCATCTTTCGTACTTAAATTAAGCCATAATTCTTATCTATGTTTAGCCAGGTGATTTGGTACCTTTTCTCAGTCCTGCATTCTCATCCTGCTTCCTCTGTATCTGGCTGGTGACTTCTCTGCCTTTCCTCTTCCCAGAATTCTCCTAGTCTGGTTGCCCTGACTATACTTCCTGTCTGGCTATTGGTCAATCAACTTTATTAAACTGCTACCAGTGACATATCTTTATAGTGTTGAGAAAGAAAAGTCCCCACTGTTGTTTCATTCATTATGAAAGCTTGTCATATAGAGTGGTGGTAGAATATACCTTTAATTCCAGCACATGGAGGCAGAGGCAGGCAGATCTCTGAGTTTGAGTCCAGCCTGGTCTACAGAGCTAGTTCCATGATAGTCAGGACTACACAGAAAAAATCCTGTCTCAAGTACCAGAGAGAGAGAGAGAGAGAGAGAGAGAGAGAGAGAGAGAGAGAGAGAGAGAGAGAGAGAGAAAAGAAAAATTTCAAAGTTCACATTCTTTTTTTGCTTATTAGACTATCAAAGGAATAATGGCCTCCAATTTGTAATAAAAATGTTATAAGAAATAATTTAACTCTACCATTAAAAGTGTATCTATAATAGTATTTTATAGATTGTGAAAATAGTACACTGGGACTTAGAGCTCAAGAGACGCTAGATGAAAAAATCTGAAGGTACTATGGCGATGACATCTTACATTACTGCAAACTGTATGTTCAGACTGAGAAGCCTAGAATCTTTTTTTGCATAGCATAATTAAAGCGTGCGTGTGTGCGTGCGTGCATGCGTGTGTGTGTGTGTGTGTGTGTGTGTGTGTGTGTGTGTGTGTGTGTGTGTGTGTGTACATGTATACCCATGTGGAATTCAGAGGACTTGCTAGAATTGGGTCTCCATCTGCAATGTGGGATTTGGGTCAGCCCATTGTTGAAGGCAGTTACCCACCGAGTCATCTCACTGGATCTTCTTAGAACAAATTGAGCATAACTAAATCCTGGTGTTGAATTCTTTAAAAGAAATTGTGACAAAGCTGGAGAAATGGCTCAGCAAGGTTTACAACCAAAGAAAATGTTTACTTTAAGCTTATAGAGTAATTATTAAAATTTTTGAGACCATGTAAAACTAAATTTATCTGATGAAGAGTGTTTAAGTAAGGTTATGTTATTAACATCTGAGCTACCCAAGGTCATAGATTTCCTTCCCTGATAAAATCATGATAAAAAATGAATTAAAGTTTGAAATGTGTCTGTATTTACAGTAGCACATAAACATGGTAAACACAGTAACCATATCCTTTTTTTTCTTCAGAAAATGAACTCCTCAGACCTATACTGGGTAGCCTAAGAACATGGATCCATTCCACGCTCTTATTTGAAATCAGTTACAGATAGCACAATGGATTGTGGAGACTTCTAAGTTGGCCAGAGACATTCTGTTGGCCTTGGTATTCATTCATTTTCTGTTGTTAATTTTAGCGTATGAGTTTACTTTGATAATTTCATGTATGTATATAAAGCATATAATGCATTCTGGTTATTCCCTCCCTTGTCCGCCTTCTTCTGTAAACAAGTACCCTCATACTTCCATGTCTTTTTGTTGCTGATGTTGTGACCCATTGGGTTCATCTTATTTATTATTATCATTATTATTAATTTTGTTTTAGCTGACTTTATTCACAGTCGTTTGCAAGAGCACATATAGTGTGAGGGGTGTATAGCAGATCAAGGCAATTTTCCACTGAATATTATGGACCCCCCCCCCAATCATTACACAGCTTCTTAGAGAGCAGTGGTATCTCACAATCCCCCCGCAGCTATGGTGGAATGTTGATGGGGCTCCAGCCCGAGCAAGTCACAACAGCCATCTTCTTCACCCTCTTCTGTGACATTCCCAGAGTCTAGGAGTGGGTGATATGTTTCCCTTTAGGGCTCGAACTCAACACTTATTCTCAGGCCTTTGACCAGTCTCTGCAGTAACTCCTGTGAAAAGAAGCCTCTCTGACCAGTGTTAGAGCAGCATGGTCTATGGGTATACACCTACATACTCAGAAGGCAATTCAATCTCATGTCCATTTAACAAAATTACAATTGCAGTGCATCTCTCCTCCAGGGTCTATGATCACCAATAGCCTCACTTTTGATGTGAAATATAATACAAGACAACTATTTCTTCCTAAGGAGAGTAGGCTCCAAATCCAAACAGAAAGCGGTTGTTTTCATCTATAACCATCATGCCACTATTATACCTGTGGGTATGCAGACCATCGTGCCTGCAAGATTGGTAACATAGTTGCAGGAGTCACAGCTGGGTAAGACTGTTGATGCCTCCTGCCCCCTCCAGTAACCTGTATAGTACTTTCTAGCTCTATAAAAGCTATCCAGCAGAAAGAAAGTTTCTTGAGCAGTTGAGCTTAGTTATTTATGTCCTGCAGCCAAAGTTTCTCACTCTTTTTATAATGACATTAAGGTACAATCACAGGAGCTTCACCCCAATGATGCTAACCTAATCTGAGTCATCCCAAAGGTGAAGTTAAATTATGTTTCCATCCTTTTAATCCCTCACAATGGGGCATCCGTTTAAATCCATGAAGCCTCGGGGAGACACTAAACGCTGCAGATCTTAAAACTGTGTCTCACTCACACAGTCTTTCTCTCTGTTCGTCTGCCCCTTCCTTTTTCCTTGCCCTTGCTCAGGTACATTTGCATGGTGCTTGTCTAGCATTTCTGGACTCCTGTTCCTTCCGGGTCCCACACTGAGGGTTTCCTCTCTAAAAGGCTTTCGCATTTAATCCACTCAGTTTTGGCTCTTCAAAGATCTGGACAACTTTCTAAGACTTTGCCTTTGCCATGGCTCAATCACAAACAGCTAGATGTTGCGGCTCATGTCTGTATTTACAGCACCTGGAAGCTGAAGCAGGAGGATCCAGCGCGAAGTTAGCTCGAACAGTATATATATTCTTCTGTCTCAGAAAAACAAGGGAAAAACAGTAATAACAGTGACAAAAGCTAGGCACAAGGGGAACAAAAAGTAGAGGCAAAGAGGAAAGAGGGAAAGGAAGGCAGGAGGGAGGCAGAGGAGAGAGGAGTGGGCTTAGGAATCTCCGTTGTCTTCTTTTTGTGTTAAATATTAATTAAATGGTTATCTATTAAAAGTATTTCCTACCAGCTTTGATTCTGTGAGAAATTAAATCAAGGAACAATGTTCCAGAGGAAGATCTGGAATCAGATCTACTGAGTAGGAGGCAACCACCACTACTCTGCCGAGAGCAACATAACTATTCAGTCCGTTCAGTTCTTCATGAAAGGGTCATGTATTTCATACCAAAACACGTTTTAATAAAGCCTGCCTTCATATTTCACTCAAAAATTCAGCTGACAGGAAACTTAGCACTTTTAAACAATAGCCAAGCAATGACATAAATCAAGTTTCTTGGGTTGTGTATCTGTACTTGTGTGTGAGTATGCATGCATGCTTGTGTGCTGGAGCATATGTGTGTGTGCAGGTGCTCAGGCAGACGGCTCATACATGCATGTGGAGGCCAGAGGACAATCTTAAGTATATTCTTCAGGTACCATCTAACTCCAGCTTGCTATAGAGGCAGACTGGCTGACTAGTGAGCCCAGGAATCCATCTGCCTGTCCCCACCTGCTCAGTGCCAGGATGTCTTTCCTTTTAATACTTACAAATTTTTCTGATCCATGCTATTTTTAGTTATGTGAATGTGGGTATGTTTAAGTATGTGCACTTGCGTGCAAGTGTCCACTGAAGCCAAAGGACCCTGGAGCTGGAGTTGACGGTGATTGTGACTGCTGGGAACCTGATCCTGTCCTCTGCAAGAACCATATGCATTCTTAACTGAGCCAATCTCTCCGTGTCTGTCTGCTTTCTTTTTTTGAGAAAGGTTCCATTATTTAGTGTAGTCTAACCTCCGACTCATAATACCCCTGCCTTTGCTTTTCCAATGTTGGGATTACAGGTATGTACCACCAAGCTTGGCTTCTAATATAATTTTCTTGCCCATACAAATCTTTCAGAATTTTAAAATTATGTGAAAATATGTAAAAAAGACTGAAACCAAAGTAGATATTTGTGCTTTGAAAACTGTTTACCCTTTATTTTGATTGGGTATTGGGTGTCTCAGATTTTCTTGTTGTTACCTTTTTGTAAACGCCTGAATTTATTTTTATTTATTTTAAAACAGGGTCCCCCTAGGCCTCTTTGGCTGTCAGAGATCTGCTTGCCTCTGCCTCAGGAGTCCTGAAATTTAAGACATGCACCACTACAGGAGACTTAAACTTTGGGCTTTTTTTTTAAACGTGGAATTAAAAGTATAGTTTGGAGTTGAGAGTCATTTCCCATACTAATTTTAAAAAATATTTTTGGGAACATATACAAGATTGAGAAGGATTACAAAAGAAAAGAATCCATGAGCACTTGTATGGTAAGGTTAAAGAAGCTAGAAGAGGGAGTAGATTATATGAGTTATTTTAATTAACTTGTTTAAATCAATGTTTTATTTTTTGAAACATACATTCATGTAACAGTGTGAAGTTTTAGGCTCAAAATGTATAATAAATTTGAAGATCTTTCCTTTTTTTAGATTTATTTTAGTATTTTATGTTTATGGTGTCTTGCCTTCATGTGTGTTTATGTAATATTTGGGTGCTGGGGTCCCCTGCAAGAGCAGTAAGTGCTCTTAACCACTGAGCCAATTCTTAAGGCCTTTGAAAATCTCTTTGCAGAATCTTTTATTGGTAGAAAGTACTATGAAATAACCAAGTCTTCACCACCAGCTTAGTCAACCGCCTGAACACAGCAGTGGTGTTTAAAGCACATTAGCTGCACTGAAAACATTAAAATGACACTTTATTCTATGCAATGGTCCGTCAAAAAGTGCTTGATATACTTCTCATATTCTAGTTAGGGACAGGGAATCAGAATCCAAGATGTTACATATAAAGTGATAATAAATTAACTGCATCTGTTATTTAAAGGTTCCCCAGCTCTTATTTATGCAGAAAGCATTTTAAAATCCAGGACCCTACCACAAGAATGATTCTGGATTGCTTTTGCACATATGTATTCATAAGGCCTCTTAGTATTTCTCAGATCCCTAGTAGAATAAGCCCTCTTGACCTGAAATCTGTTACAATTTTAGGCCATATTTCTTACCTACGTTGAGAGAAACAGGTTTTCTTTGCTCTTTTTGGTCTTTCACTAAATTTTTTTCCTTTCATTGCCTCCACCCGCATTCCCTGCAAATCTTTCATTCAAACGAGGCCAGGTGCTTCATTTTGTTTTATCATCTTATTCAAAATGGTGCCACGTCACCCACCGGACACTGGAGAGAGGTGCTGTCATTTCTCCTGCCAGCGTGGAACCCTGCCCTCTGCTGCTCACCTGCTCGGGGGAAATGACACAGAGGCCACTGTCTCGAGCCGGTGGCCGGGTTCCTTCTGAGCCATCTAGACCCCCTCCTCCTCCGCAGAGCAGCCCCTCCCGGATCCGGGTCTGCCCAGCGCATTGATTTGCATATTTCTACCTTTGTTCCCCGGCGGTGGCCAATCAGAGTGCGGGGCGAGGCGGGGCGGCGGGGCGGGGCGTGAGATTCGCCGAGCTGCTGCGACCACCGCAGGTTGCAGAGCGGGTGGGAGCCGCTGCGGGCGCGGCACTGCGGCCCTAAACCTGAACCCCGAAACCGAACCCCGAACCCAGCCCGGGCCACAGTCCCAGGAGGCTAACATCCAGCCGCTTCCCTCCAGTCACCTCCGAGGAAGGCGCCTGCCAGCCCACTCGCCACGATGGTGTGCGGGGGCTTCTCGTGCTCTAAGAACTGCCTGTGCGCACTCAACCTGCTGTACACGGTGAGTAGCCCGCGCCCGGTGGCGCCTGCGGGGGCCACCAGCCTCCTCTCCCCCGCCCAGCTTGCCGCCTGGGCCCCATCCCGCGCCCTTGCAGCCTTCCCACGCCCCGGCCTCGCCCGCGGCCCCCGCCCGGACCCCGATCCTGCTTGTCGCAGTCTCCGCCCGTCCTTCATTGTGGCGCTCGCCCCTCGCCCGGCTCTCTGCAGCCCTTCACTCCGGCATCCCTTCCCACCTCCCGTCAATCCCCGCTCTCGCATCCCTCCCCAGGATCCCATCCCCACCCCTCCAGCCGCATGGTCCCGGCTGGCCATCCCATCTGGAGCGTGATCTGAGGCTGGAGACCAGTCCAGGCTTGGAGGACAGTTGCGGGATAGTGTGGCCTGGTGTGGACCAGGCGGCCTGTGGATGGCGCGCTTCTGTCTCGGCTCTGAGCGCTGTCTTTTGAATGGAGGCCGCCAAGCGAGTTCACAGGATATCCGTGGCTTCCGAAGTTTGTTTTGTGCTTACATAAAGTCTCTTTGTTGATGTTCCTGCCCGAAAGGTTCCAACTTGATGCTTTTCCCATGCCTTCTTCCTCCTCTCCTCCTCCCCCTTTATCAATATCCAAACTCCATTTTAGACGAAGTCCTTCAGTACAAATCCTCCACCCAAGTGATTTGTTTCTTTTCCCTGCTTATCAGCTTATGCCTCGCAGTTTTAATGTTGAAAGCTCTGGCTGAACAGGAGGAAGCAAGGTGGCGTTTATTGAAAACCTCCTACACTCCAACATTTTCATGTGCTTTTGTCATTTTTCTTTGGCAAGCGGAGTTGTCTACCTTTTATAACGGTAACAACCAAAAATGGTTTTAATAAGTTTTCATAGCTGATAGTCGGTGGGTCTGGAATGGAACTGAGCTGAGGAATCTAGATCTTTCCATAAGCTGTCCCCACTGCTTAAACGAAACTTCTCGGTCATCTCACTTCATCGCAGACTTGCTCCCTTCTATAAATACACCTGGTGCTTACAGCACCCACCCTGAAAACAAACCCGGCTCCCCTGTGTTAGCAGAGCCAGGGCATCTGGACAAGCTTAGGTTATGTTACATCCATGGGCAAGAGAGACTGGCTGCTTGGGGTTAAGAGCAGAGACAACTGGTCATTTTACCTCCCCCCCCCCTTTGGTGTTTGTCTGAACACGATGACGCTTTGAAGACAGGCCAGAAATAGGCATTAATGGAATCTAGACGTGTTCATAAATGGTAGACTTGGAAGGAAGATTCTAGAGCCCTGAATGATACAGCTCCTTGTAATTGGAGATACAAGTCAGATTTCATAATCGAAATCCCGACTCTCAAATGAGGCATACTTACCATGTTTCTTATTAAGTAAATTTCCGTCCATCCTTTAACTGTTTTCTCTTAATAGCATGAATGATCAGCTTAGAACGTCACATTCTATTTTGTGTCTTGAGCCCCCTCCCCCTCCAGTGATTCAGTCATCTGTTTACCTGATTCTCCATCTTACATCTTTCTGTGCCTGTGGACACACAGTACAATGGCTGCTTCTGTGCTTCTTTGGCTGTTTACATCCATCAATCTGCAATATATACATTTTTAAAAATAGGAAGGTTTTTTTCAAGCCAAGTACCATCGCTTTCAAAATACATTATTTCTAGCAGTATTTGCATGAAAGCCAGGAGAAAGTTAACCCTAAAGGGATATATTATGGTTATTTAATATATGCTCCAAACTATTGACCTCCAAATGGTGTCTTAGTGATTTTTAACAGGTGTGTATTAAAACTTAATCGATTGGAAATTCATGGGACTATAAATATGGTTAGCTTTTTAAAATCCTAGACTGTTTTAAACAAAGGAATAGTTCTTAAAACAAGCTATTATCTGCCTATCTCCTGAACATTGCAACTAGGTTATAATATAGTAAATGTAACAGTTTATGTGGAGGTGAATGAGCGGTAAAGCTGGATGAGATCTTAACAGGTAGAAAAATATTCTGCAGCTATCAATTAAGTTCTGTGTCTTCACCGTCTCCCCCTCCACATTTTAAGATGTTTTATAAAAAAAAAAAAAAAAAAAAAAAAAAAAAAAAAGTGGTTTCCGGTAGAGTTGAGCTTGAGCACTGGGAGGATTTTTTAGGGCAGGAATAAAAAGATCTGTTGTAGGTTCTAGTCCGGCTTTGGTAACTGCTCGATGCTGCAGGATTAAATATGAGGTCATTTCTCAAAGTGTTCGGGCCAGGAGTACATGTCGGAGTGGCAGGTAGAAAGGCCTGTGCATGTGTTAGACACCATTGCTCTCGTTTTGAAGCATTTCCTGAGGAACTTGGGGCTCTGGCAGCAAAGCTGTGTGCATCCTCAAATGATCTAATGAGCCAGAGCCTTGTCACTATGGCCAGTCTACAAATAGAAAGCAGGTCCCTAAAACAAGTTGGGAAGAATGTTCTGTAATTTGTCTTGGGAACTCAGTGACCTTATAGAGGTTAATGGTGACGTTTTGTCTTTCCTGTCATGGTTCTTTTAACTGGGGATCACCTAGTACTGGGATAATCTGAGGTTAGTATAGTGTATGTAAACAATCTGTAAGTGTGGATGGAAAGGGGAAGGCCAAGCAATGTTGCTTCAGAACTTCCTGTATTTAAAGGTGACCAGTTTCATTAGTCAACAAGGTTGGTTGTGTGCCTACTGTGTGTTGACATTAGACTAGAAATGCAAACCAAATAGGGCTCTAAAGTATGTTTTGATGAAGACTGTGTTTCATTTACTGCATGTGATCTTCAGGATGGTATTGTGCTAGTAAAATTTTGTTTATCTTGACTCCACTGAAAGCCATGGGAACTGAATATAGAAGATCTGTAGGAAGAAACACTTGAAGGCTCTTCTTGGGGATATCAAATGGTGTGTAAGAGCTTAGATACCTTAAAATTTAGGACTGAGTGAAATCTGAGTTAGGGATAAAGAAGGGGCATTTACATTGAGGAATGAAGGAGTAGCTTGTGAGCCTCATATTTTCAGGACATACTTAAAATTAAAATTAGTTTGGGAAATGATTTATTTTGAGTCAAGGTACTGCCCAGTCTGGTCTTGAACTTGTAGCCCAAGCTGCCCTCAAACTTGGAATCTTCCTTCCTCAGCTTCTTTTTCCTTTCAAATTATTTAGCTGTTTATTAAATAGTTAATCAAATACTTCAATTCCTATTCATGCTGAATTTCAAAAGTTCAAGGGTATCGGGATAAGTTTTACTTTCAGTTATAAAACTATTTTATCTCAAATTCAAGTTACTGTCTCCAGGTTTCATAGCAAGAGCTAAGAAAGTTTCAGTTATTAACTGTGATGCCAGGCATTCAGATTTCTCACTGGAAACTGAAATTCAGAATCCTCTGTATCTAAAGTTCCTCATACTTCGTTTTGGCAAGCAATCTAACTTGAACCTCACAGAAATTCTCACTCAAATTCTTCTTATATTCAAAGCTGCTGACTCAGATTCTTAAGTGTCAGGATAGAAACCTGCCATTCTTTATAATATGATGCATTTTTACATAGAGTGTATATTTATTTAATTTTGTGTGTATGAGTGTTTGTATGCATATATGTCTGTGTACCATGCATGCGCTTAGTGCCTGGAGAGGCATGGATCTCTGAACTGCAGTTACAGATGGTTGGAAGTCACCATGTTGGGTGCTGGGAATTGAACCTGGATTCTCTGCAAGAGCAGCCAGTGCCTTTAATCACTAAGTCATCTCTTTAGCCTCTGAATATGTTTTAATTGAAAATATTTTGATAAATGTTGAAAAACAAAAAATGTTGTTACTTATGAGAAATTGTAAGAAATATAAAGTAAATGTATTAAAATACATAACATTTTGAAACTTTATTTATTTTTTCTGGACCTGGCAACTAATCTTAGGGCCTTTACCCATGTTGAGAACATGCTCCCTCAATGAACTATGTTCCTAGACCTGTATGTTGAAAATTTATATGTTTAACTACAAATTAAAGCTTAACTTAACAAATTAAATAATTGGATAGATTATTTTTATAAAATACAATCAAGTAGAAAAATATGACAAAAAGTGTTTATTTTGTACTCTGGCCTTTCAGAGTTGCTGTACTGACAAGATGCCTTAGCAGGTAAGAGAGACACATTACAGCCAATTTGATCCCTGAGCTCACATTGTGGAACTGACTTCTACAAGCTGAAAACTCACCTTTGCACATCCCTCGCATATACACAAATACATAATTAATGCAAGTAAAAAGAAAACTGCCCTGCCAGTTTCTGGGTGGTGGTACATGCCAATTGTGGAAGGCTGAGGCAGGAAGATGGTCACAAGTATGAAACAACTTTAGCTGAATAGGAAGCCCATATCTTATCCCAACCCCAAATAAAAGAAGAGAATTGCATGGCAAGTTTATATAAGTGAAGGAATGGTATAGTATCATTAAAAATCATATCTTGTTGTAAGCTCTAGGCATGGTTTGACATATAATATAAATAGCTTAATGTATATGGATTTTAACTTCAGAAAATAACGGTTAAAATCAGAAAGATTTTTCATAAGTTTTAGGTGTGTGTGTTTTCATTTTTCTAAAATCTTCTCAAATTTTTCTCTCACTGTCTCTTAATTTGAGAGTCTAGATTGTTTAGCTCAGGTTGGCCTTAAAGTTGCTGTCATCCTCCTGCCTCAGCCTCCTGTAGGATTGCAGGAGTTCCTTAGTACACCCAGCTGAATTATTTTACTTTCTTCTTGGTAAGTAGCCCACTTTACAATTGTTCTTCTGCATCTTTGCTTGTTTTGAGAAGAGTTCCCCGAAACATCAAAAATCATACTGATTTCTAGATTTCTGCTTTAATATGTCTGACATGAGTCTTGGTTAGGAGGAGCCTGAGGACCTGAGTTCGGTCCCTGGGACCTTCATGGTCGAAGGAGAGAACCGATTCCTGCACAGTATCCTCTGACCTCCACATGTGCACCACCACAGCGTGTGTGTACTTTGCCTACCCCACACAATGAAGGAATAAGTAAATAGGTGTAATTAAATATTGCACTGAGATATTTTTTAATAGAATGAAAAGAGTTCATAAACTGGTTGGAGAAAAATGTCTGCGGGTTCATTCAAGAATTCAGTTCTTACAACTCTGCCCTAAACCACATAGCATGGGTTTTTGGTTTTTTTTGTTGTTGTTTTTATCTAAAGTCTCTTCATTTGCAAACTGATGATAATTTTATTCTTCCATCATGGAACTGTGAAGATAAAATAAGTTAGTGTGTGTAAAACACTTAGATGTACTCCAGATATAGAATTCAATCTCCGCAGCTTCAATTATGAAAGGTTATTTGAAACTTTTGAACTGTAAGCCTGTGCATTATAATGAAGGATTTTTCACCCATTGGGATTTTGATACATACAGACTGCTATGAAGTCAACATGCTCCAGGACAGCAAAAGTTCATATCCACAAATAAAAATAATAGACTTTCACATGTGAAATAGATAGTGACTGAGATGTGTTGACTATAAATACAGAATTAAAATTTTTACAGTTTTTAAAATTAAATATGTGTATGTGTGCCTCATGTATGCAAGGCAAGTATTCCACTACCTGATCTCTCATCCCAGCTTCTGGATTTTATATTTAGTATATTTAAATGTATATTTAAATATCTAATTTAAATTTATATTTACTATAAGATATATTTTATAGTTAGTATAGTTTTTAGTCCTAACATAGTCATTAGAATTTTTAAAAATTATAGTTTTATATTAGTCTCAACTTCCAAGTAAATAAAAACACTTCAGGTAAGGAGAATCTTCTCATTGAAATTGCTTTCAAATGGTTGCACTTAACATTTTGAAAAATTCTGATCATTTTAAAAACTATTCTAGTGGTTTTTTTTTTTTTTTTTTTTTTTTTTTTTTTTTTTTTTTTTTTTTTTTTTTTTTGCTGTGCTCTTTTACTTCTATTTATTTTGAGATAAGATCTCACTATGTAATCTTGGCTACAGCTCACTATGTAGACCAGGCCAGTTTCCAACTCCCAGAGATTCACCTGTGTCTGACTCCACACCCAGCCTTATTTTGCATTTTTGAACCAGAGTCTTCTATGTAGCTTGAGCTGTTCAACTTTAATTTCTTCTTGCTTCTGCCTGTCATGTGCTGGTTTCGAGGCCTGTGCCACTATACCTGGCTCTTCAAATTACTTTGATGTTTTGATGTGTCCTTAGATGTGTGTAGTGGTATCCCTAGTATTCAGCCCACTAAAGGCCTACCTGGTCCTTGACACTCATCACAGAAAAGAAGCTGCTAAGACAAGGTACACTTGACAAGAGTTAGGAGAGGAGTGGGTATACCAATGAGCATTGCTTATGCGTGGATTTGGGGCTTTGAAGCCATGGAGTTGGCAACTAAGTCTAGTTTTTTCTGCTCTACTCATTTTTCTTACCCAAAGAATTTTGTCCTTGAGGTTTTTAAGGTACTTTGTTTAGGCTTACACACAGAAGATCTAACAAGGAGGACATTGATCCTTAGATCACAAGTACATTGGACGTCAGGCATAGGCCATTAGTCATTGTAACAATCTTGTTTGTGAAGTTTCTGAGAAAGGAGAGTGCAATTCTTTTGTAGTGTTCTGGTTAGTGATGTTAAAAATCCTGACTGTCAGCCAGCAAGAAACAACAGTCAGAACCCCGAGAAAGAGGGAGAGGGCTGCGCCCCCCCATGGCCTTCTGTTTCCTAACCAGTGGTGTTCGCAGAGTGAAACAGGTTACGGGTGTGCACGCAGAAGCACCGAGGATAGTCACAAAGCCTTTGTTGCAACAGAAGCTTGTGGTAGAATGTTATCAGCCAAAGTGAAAGAAACACATTCTGGGTCTGTTTTGAGGGTGGGGCCAAGATGATTTCTCATGGATTGAAAGTGGGATATCAAAGAAAGGCAATGGAATTGGATTAGCAAGACTAGAGAAGGGTCAGTATTAGATGTGATGTCAAAGATTCTCAGACATTTGTTAACTAGGAAATACCTTTGAGGGTACCTAGAAAGGTATTAGCCACTGGATGAAATTTGTGAGCGAAGGCAGCTGCTAGTTGGAAATGGTCCAGTGACTGAGCAATGATGTTACATGGTGTAGCAGACAAGGTAGATTCTGCAAAGAAGCCAAGAAAAGAATAGCTGTTTAGGCAGAAGGAGAACACGATAGTCAGTTGTTGAGAAGCTGAGTGCAGCAGTGTCAAGGAGATGGGCTTGAACCTGTATCAAGCTGATAAAGGAACTAAGACTAAATTAGTTCTCCCTACCACCCCTGCATTGTTTGGTGCTGGGGATTGAGCCTGGGGCTTGTGGTGACCCTTGGTGAGTGCTTGGTAGCTACTCTACCAGCTGTACTCTGTCTCAAGCACTAATTATTGGATTTAACATAAGGAAATCATTGAAAAGAGCTGTTCTCACTCACCTCCTTTTAAAATAACAACAGTAAGGACCATGCTTCCCTCATTTTCTTTGCTGAGTGCACTGTGAAACCCTAGCATTAGTTACTGGATGCAGAAGTCAGCAAGGGGCTGTTTTAGCAGTAACCCTACCTCTTTTTGTAACCATACATCTGTTTGCATGATCTTTGAGATTACACATTCACATCACAATGCTTGAAGCACTCTAGGCCTTCTTTTATTGTATAAATCAAGTTCTGTGTGGCCTTGGTGGTGTGCAGTCCTGTGATCTCATAATAGCATTGTAAGTTTTCTTGCCTGCTACTTCAACCGAATTACGTTTTTTGCTTACTTTGAAACGGAGTCTCATTGTGTAGCTCTGGCTGGCTTCAACAGGTGAGTTAAGGCCATAGAGATCTTGTCTGCCATTGTCCAGAGTGCTGGGACTGAAGACGCATGCCATTAAGGCAGGTGACCATTCAAGCCTGCTTTCCTTTCTTTCATCCATCACTTTTCCCATCCCTCCCTCTCTTCCTTCATCCCTTTCTTTGTATTTATTTTATTTTATGTGTATCTGTGTGTGCTTGAGTGTATGCCTGTGTACCTCATGTGTGCAGGAATCTATGGAGGACAAAATAGGGTCTTAGATTCCCTAACTGGAGTTCCAGATGTTTGTGAACCAGCATGTTTGTGCTGGGAATCAAACCAGGATCCTCTAGAGGAACAGCATGTGCTTTTAACCAATGAGCCGTATCTCCAGTTCTACTTTTAAAATTTTAAATTGTTTATTACTTTTAAAATTTAATTTATTTTTATTTATGTATGTTGGTGTTTTGTCTGCATGTCTGTGTACCATGTACATGCCTGGTGTCTGAGAAGCAGATTGGAAGAAGGCATCAGGTTCCCTGGAACTGGAATTACAGATGGTTCTGACCCTTCAAGTTGGGCTACTGGGATCCAAATCTGGGTCCTCTGCAAGAGCACCAAGTTTCTTTAGCCCCTGAGCCATCTCTCCAGCCTCATGTGTACTTGTTCTGAGACAGTCCATTTTCTGTTGCAGTCCTGGATGACTTGGAATGGGTAGACCAGGCTGGCATCTAGTGTACAGTGCATGTCTTGTTTCTGTCTTCCAAGTGCTGACATCCCAGGTACATATGTATCACCATGCCTGGCTATCAGAGCATCTCTTTTGTTTTAGAGCTGATGTGACATTTTGAATAATTTGATTGCAACATCTAATCTATATCTGATGATCAAAAGAAATATCTGGCCTAGAAATATTCCTACCCTGTTTTCATCTTGTTTTGAATAGGGTGGGTATTTGATGAAGCAGTGTAATCTTATGTAATAAATATACAAAGAATAATCTGGGACATGCTTGGACTGAGTTTCTTTCCCTTCAATAATGCAAATAATTAATAAAGACTGAAGAATAAGCATTTTCCAGTACACCGACGAGAAGCAGTGAGAACCCTTTCACCCAGCAGTTTGCACTGACCACCTCTTCTGCTCTAATTATTTAGCCAAGTGCTGGGAATATAAAATCAACATACACACTGACTACAGGGCACCGAAGTATATCGGGTTCCCTGAAAGTTGTTTAAGCTAGCTGGGGCTGGAGAGTGGTAGTTAATGACTTACCTCCAGAAGTAGCCAGACCTTTCCCAGCTTCGGATTTTGAGAGCATAGGAATACAGGCTATATTAAAGCAAGATAGGCAGGATGCCAACATGGGACTGACCTAATCTTCCCAGCTTTAAGAAGTAATTAATGTTTGTGGTAGCTTGAATGACAGTGGCCCCCCCTAGACTCCCCCCCACACACATGCACACGCACACACGTGCGCACACACGCACACACGTGCACACTCCGACACTGTAAGCCTTGTTAGACTACTTTTTTATAAGTTGGTTTGCTCACAGTGTCTCAGAGCAATAGGAAAGTAACTATTACAGTGTCTGAGTTCATTTTCTGTTGCTGTAATATAGAATATAAAAGACTGAGTAATTAATAAATAAAAAAAAATACTCCTCACAGTTTCTATAGGGCAAAAAGTCCAAGATCATATACTAACTCTTCACTGTCATGAAGTTCTCACAAGGCACAAGAGCAGAGGGGGTAGCTCTGGACCCTTTCTGGTTATAAACCATCTAACCCATCACCGAGGCCCCACCTTCAGTACCACATCTAACCAGAATCTTCCAAAAGCACACCAGTGCTGTTCTTTGACCTGTGTTGTCTTGAGCGTTAGCTGAGGATGTGCACTGGCTGCGTCTGGGGACCTCCTCTGGGAATTTGTCTAGGGGAAGATTTGCTAGATTTAGACACTTTCATAATCTTGCTGTTGCTGCCTTTTCCATCATGGCTTTTAGCTCCCCTTTAAAGCTCTTTTTATAATCAAGTTTTCTTTGTTTTAAAGAGAAAACAGGAAAGGTTGGTGCTTCCTGCTCATAAAAACATCACTATCAAGAAGTTAACAGAGCCATAATCTGTTTTTATCAGCCTTCTGTCTCCCAGAGGAAGGAAACTATTTGTCATGGCTCTAAATTTATTTTATATTACAATTGCTTTCATAAGAAGATTGTTATTATTCTTGAACAAAAGAGTCTTTGCAGTTGCTGTGTCTCCCAAGGTATAGTGACAGACTTAGATTTTTTAATTATGCAGCTATAATTAATTTCATTTGAAGGCACAAATTTTAGATTACTAACTTGGACTCGTAATCTCATTCTCCTTAAAATTATAAACCAACACTAACATCTAATTATCACTGCTGAGAAGTAATTTCATTATTATATGGAAAAGGCTCTTTTTTAGTAAAAGTTAGACAGTGATAATCTATCTTAGAAGTACAGTAAATATCTTTTGGTGTTATTTCAAGCTTGAGATTAATTGTGACTATTTGATGGGGTTCAGTTATATGTTACAAACACTATTCACAAGCCTATACATCATTTTCAGGTCATTTAAATTAAAAGGCTTTCATTTGTTTGGGGATTTCATTCTACTAATAATTTTAAAGATTTATTTATTTATTTATTTATTTATTTATTTATTTATTTATTTATTTATTTATTTATGTGCATTGCAATAAATCTTACTTACAATATACCAAATATGGATTAATATTTATTGGAGAGTATTTTAACACTCACGATTACAAGTTAAACCTTAGGATGATCCAGGTTATGGGTGCTGATCCAATCTACAAGAAAGCAGGAACAGGGTGCTCAAGATCCCAGCAGCCCCCTTTTGAATGGGGCGGGCCACACCCCCTTCAGGTTCCCAGGACTCTAGAGACACGCCTCCCAACCTTCTCAGCTAATACCTGAATCCCACCACATATGTGTAGGTGTGTGATTGTGGATTTGTATACATTCATGTAGAGCCCATGGAGGTCAGAAAAAGACAGTGGATTCTCTGAGGCTATTGAGAGTTGCCTAATGGTGCTGGGAACTGAACTTGGGTCCTCTGAAAGAGCAGTGTTGACTCTTAGCTGTTGAGCCATCTCTTCAGCTTCTTTAAAGACTTATTTATTTTTATTTTATGTGTACGGGTGTTTTGTCTGCATGTGTGTATATGTATCCACCTGTGATGTTCAGAAGAGGGTGTAGAGTTCCCTGGAACTGAAGTTCCAGATGGTTGTGAGCTGTTATGTGGGATCCAAACCTGAGTCCTTCACAAGAGCCATGAGTGCTCTTTCTTAACTGCTGAACCATCTGTCCAGCACCCATTTCTGGACTTTAATTGAAGAAGCTGATTAGTTCAGGTCATGCTGTCACTGTTTGCAGTAACAAGTGCAAACATGGTTTTGTTTTCGAGGATCTAACCTACATTCTTTTTACTTTTTACTTCCAAATGATGATTTGTGTTTGTGTGTGTGCATGAGAGGAAACAAAGGTGGTGTCTTGGTCCACATTTCACATGGTTCAGTTGTGATGGGCCCGGAGGACTTCATTTGTTTATCTTTGTGCTGGCAATCTAACTCGGGCCCTTCAGTGCACTAGACAGGTACTGCCCTGAGCTGTCACCCCAGCCCTGGAAGTGCTATTTGCTTGTGTGCATAGAGAGCCAGTAGGTTATTGCCTGTGGCCTTAGGGTGTGTATGTCTTTTGTTTGTTTGCATGCTTTCCTTTTTCCTCAGTGGGAGTGAAGTGTAAGAAGGAATGTAGATGGAACATGATGATTCATATAAATGGGGATCAACAATTATTTGGATGAGGCAGGATTGCCTGATTTCTAGGGAAAAACAAATCTGAAGGCTTTTGAGTTGGTGCACATGTTAGAAAGTGCTATTAGCTTTCCTTAGTTTATTAACTAGGCATTCCATATACTTAGAAAATGATGCAGTAGAGTCCTGTGAACTTAGCAGGTGAATTTTACAGATGTTCAGGGTTCTGCCATGACACCTTCTCTAAAAAGTAAATGTTAGCGGAATCGGCAGTCACTCTGTACCCCCTTTACCCCATGGTAAGATGGTGTAAGCGGTCACTAGCTTTAGATTCACACCTGGCGTGTACATGCCCATTTATGATGTATAAGACAACTCTTCAAGCACAGGAAATTGTGTTATTATTTTGTGTTTAAAAATTGAAATATTTCATCAAGATTTATATAATGTTTGATTTATCTTTTGTTTTTGAAGTCTATTGATTTTATAGGAATAGATTCAAATCACTTGTATGGTTTGATGTGATCATAGTGGGTTTATGGATACCCCGTAATAGGTGTGGGGGTGCAGCAATGTCTTGGTGTGTCTAGTTGGTGGAAAGAGTCTTGAGGATTAACTGGAAAACAGAATTGCTAGGCTAGTGAAGGATTTAGGACCCCTGCCAAATTCTTACTCTGTAAAGTGTTCCAGGACTTTATCCTTCCTCCTGGAGGTGAATTTTTGAGTCCCTTGACAGTGTCACTGGATTTTTGTGAATCTAGTATGTGTGACGTTGTGTTTGGCCTAATATTTAGTATTTTGTTTGTTGATTGGACTTTGAATTTTCTCTGACTGCTTCTTATTCTTAGTATTTCTCAACCGCCTTGGAGGCAGCCTTGACACCTGCTGAGCTATCTCTCTAGCTCGGCTTTTGATTTTTTAGATGTTAATCCCATTGGTAGTAAGCTAACTTCTTTCTATACATTCTAATGCTGTGTGAATGCTTGGGTTTCCTCTCTCCATGGTCACGGTTACGCATAATGACAGTGGCACCCCCTCATTTTTTTTTTCTCTTTATTTGCTCTTGTGAGGAAATTGTGTTCCTGAATTTGAAGGGAATTTCATGTTTTGTCATTAAGTATGAATTTTTGGTCTGTGTTTTGTTGGGAGACATTTACCAGGGAAAGTTTGTGAGATTTACTCTTATTCTTAAGAATTAATTTGCTTGGATGGCTGTTGTTTTTTCTTCTTTGAAAAAAAATGTTTATCCCTTTTCGGTACAGTCTCTTGGAGAACAGGCTGGACACTAACTTGCTGTTTACTGAGGATGACCTTCAAACCCTGATCCTTCTGCTTATACCTCTGGAGTTGGGATTATAAGTGGGTTATAACGTTCCTGCTTTAGCCTGTGTTTCTCTCCTTCTGATCTCTGTTTTCAAATTAATTTTTAAAATTTTCACTTGTTTATTGCGTATAGGTGTTGTGGAATTCAAAGGATACCATGCGGGACTCACTTCTCCACTAGGAGGTTCCCAGGAATTGAACTCAGGTCATCAGCTTGGCCTCAGGTGCCATTAGTTACTGCTCCTCCCTGTTTCATTGGATGTATTTGGCTCTGTTTTAACTCTACATCTATAAAATACCCCTCCCATTAAATTTTTTTAAAAATTCCTTCACTTAATTATGTTTATTTTTGGCTGTCCTGGAACTCATTATGTAAGACCAGGCTGGTCTTGAACTCACAGAGCTATGCCTCTGAGTGCTGGGACTAAAGGCATGCGCCAGCATGCCCAGCCCTCTTTTAGTTAAAGCAGCCATTTGTAGTCTTCGTGTTTCCATCAGGCTCTTGGGGGCTCTATTACTGTTGTGCCTTTCTCATAGATTTCTTCTTAGGTGCTTTGAGAATTTTGATTGACAACAAAGCCTGTCTTTTTAAAATCTGGGGTTATTTAGGAGTTGGATTATATCTCTTATGAGTCATTTTAGTTTGCTTGTGTGAGGTCTTCCTCACCCCTCTATCATTACAGCTGGTGATCAGCTTTCATTGGAACTGTTGGGCATGAAGATTGTTGCCTGATGGGGTGGAGTGAATTTCAGAGCCCAGAAGCCTGGCTGTTTTATTTTCTCAGATAACTTCTGAAGATATTCAGAATCTTTGTAGTCTTCCACAGTACTTTACCATGAAAACGTAGTTTTCTGTTCACAGCTGTGCATGGGTCTCAGTTCCACTTCCCACTTCTGCTTGGCCTGAGTCTCCTTTAGACTGCCCATTTCTGACCCCCTTGCCCCGTTAGGCTGCTCTTCACCAGCTGGACCAGGACAGCGAAGGCTTTCAGGTTTTCCTTACTATAGGAGGTGGGGTGGGGTGGGGTGAATGGTGTCTATGGGATTTCCTCTGTGTTTAGAACCCTTTTTCATTTGTATTTGAGAAGGAAGGATTGTTGTTTTATTTTAATTAATCAATTAATTTGCATGTGTTTATAATGTGTGGATGAGTGTGGGCAAGTGCTGCACTCAGAGGACTTGGAAGTGTTTTTCTCTTTACCATGGCTCCCAGGGGAGCCTAGGAATTAAACTAAGGCTTGAACAGCAAGGGCTTTGAACTGCTGAGCAATCTCCCCACACCCACCCTCCCCTCTAAAGAATATTTTAAAATTTTTATTCATTTCTGTTTCATGTGTTTTGCTTGCATGTATGTACCACATATATATGCTAGGTGCCCCTAGAAGTCATAAGGGAGCTCTGGGGTTCCTGGAACTTCAGTTACAGGTTGTGATCTGTCATGTGGGTGCCAAGAATTAAACCTGGGTTCTGGGGAAAAGCAACAAGTGCTCTGAATATCTGAGCCATCTACTCATCCCAGAGCCTTATAGTGGAGGCCTTGGCTGTTAGCTTGGTATTTGTTACTTAGTTCAGGTTGGTCTTGAACTCTTGGAAATTCTCCTGCCTCAGCCCCCGGCCACCCCCCCATTTGCTGGGATTGCTAGTGTGGCCATCATGTCTAGCTAGGAAGAATTCATGATAGTTCAGAACTGCCTGTTGTAAACCAAGCAATGCTTGCCCTCAAAGGTGCTGCATGATCTTGGGTTCTGATGTGTCTGTATTGTGCCTTTCAACTTTCAAAACCACCAAAAGTTGTTTCCTCTTATTAACAAATTATATCACCACAACAGAGTTTGTAGTGGCCTAAAACTACAGGGTGTATGCTCTGCACCAGACACTAGAAGTAGATGCTGATTTTGAAGTGTTTCCTAGAGTCCAATCCTGGCATTCCTTGGCATAAGGTCCTTCTCTGCCTTCAATGCTAGTAGGATGCCATCTCAAACCTGCACTATGCTTCCCTCAGCAAAGTCCTTCTCTGACTCAGACCCTCCTCCTGTCTTTGGCAAGAACTCTGGGACTATCTAAGTCTTATTCAGATAAACCAGAATAAACTTATTCTGAGAATATCAATTGAATGTCCTCTTGGCCAGATTGAAGTATTCACACTGTGAAGTTGGCATTTGGAGTTGGGCATCATAGTACATACTCCCATAGTCACAGAGGATTGTGGGAGCCAGCTAGGGCATCAGGGGGATACCTCATCTCATAAAGGGGATGCGCTTCAATGTACTTTCTTTTCTTTGCATTCTTTGGCTTACTATGTTGACCTAGGTGATTTTTTTTTAAATGTATACGGAGACCCACTTTGTGAAAACTCCTAACACAGCAATTATTTGTTCTCTTGTGAACTTTCATTTATTTATCTCCTAACTTCTAGAGCAAAAGTCAGTGACAGCCTACAAACTACCTTAATGAAAATGCATGGTGTTTTTGTGAGTTTATTACAATAAAATAATCTTTATTTGATTTGATGGCTTATTTTGTGCATGCATGTATGTACACCCCAACACATGTATACTGCTTGGCAGCAGGCACCCTGTCTTGCTGAGTCATCATCTTGTTGGCCTGGGATCACATTTTTAATAGTCTGAAAAAGAAAAATCAAAGGAAAAAAATACTCTGTGATGCATGAACATTCATGAACTTCACAGTCTGAAAAGAAACTGTTGATGGTTGAGGTGGCACATGCATGTCATCTCAGTATGACGGAAGTCAAGACAAAGAGAATCTTGATTTTTGAGGCTAGCCTGAGCTACTTGATGGTTTAACAAAAATGAAGCAAACACTAAATCAACAATAACAAAACTCCCAAACAAAACAAGACAAAAATCTGAGTCAAATAAAACCTGTAACAGCAAAAAAGGTGAGTGTGGTTTCAACACATCCCCGCTCATTCCATGGGTACCGTTGTGACTCTGCTGTGCGATATCAGAGCTGAATGATCATGGCTGTGATCTGCACAACCATGTTAACAGAAACAGTTGCCAGCTTCTGTTTTGTCTTATGTCTCATCTGTAAGTCTTTCACTTTACTTCATAGTTTAATACTTAATATCTAATTTTTAGCAATCCCATTAATAAAAGTCATGTGCATACATGAATGCTACCCAGTGTGCATGTGGAGATCAGAGGACAGCTTTTGGGTCTTGATTTTTGCCTTCCACCTTGCTGAGGTCTTCTCCTGTGGTGCCCTGTATTTGCCGTGTGACCTGAGTGCTTCCAGCTGACTCCCTTGCCTCCTGTCTGAGGAGAGCTGAGGTAACAGCAGAGGTCACTGTGTTTGCTATTTTACTGGGTTCCAGGAGCAGACTGATGTGCCAAGTGGTACCTGCTGAATCATTTTCTCAGCTTAGAAGGTTTTTTTTGTCTTTAATGTTGAATGAAATGCAGGTTGGTGGTCTTGTCCCATGAGTTTGCCTGAGTTAGCGAATGAACCTCCCACCTGAAACTTGATGTTAGCAGGATGATGAAATTGTGTTACCATGGACACAGGGCATGGTGCCCAGCTGTTGGCCAAACGCAAGTCTACTGAAAGGGTACTTCGTGACTATGACCAGCATTTACAGTCAGTTGATTAAACAAGTCAGACTGCCCTCCACAGTGCGGGTGGGAAGTCTATATCCACTGAAGTTTCTCAAGGAAAAAGATGTTCTGCTCAGTGTCTGAGCCTCATTTTCTTTTGATAAGTAAATATATGTTGTTGGTGGTTTTTCTTTTACTCTAGCCCCATGTTGGAATGCCAAAATATTGTTGTTCGATTTTGCTCTTTTGGGGGGCCGCCACCCACCTCCCAAATATATCACATGCATGGAGACTTATTATTACTTAGAAATGCGCAGCCTTAGCTTGGCTTGTTTCTTGCCAGCTTTTCTTAAATTATCCATCTACCTTTTGCCTCCAGGCTTTTTCCTTTGTTACTTCTGTGTATCTTACTTCCACTCTTACTTTGGGGCTGGCTGGTGGGTCGGTGAGTGTGAGTGTCTTGCCCCTAGCATCCTCTCTTCTTGTTCTCTTGCTCCTTTTTCTTCCTTCCTTCCTTCCTCTCCTATTTATTCTCTGCCCACTAGCCCTGCCTGTCCTTTCTGCTGCCTCCCTATTGAGCTCTTTCTTAGACCATCAGGTGTTAGACAGGCAAAGTAACACAGCTTCACAGAGTTAAACAATACAACATAAACAAAAGCAACACACCTTAAAATAATATTCACCAACAGATATAGATGCACATATTTTCTGTTGGTTTTGTTTCTGGAGACCTCCTAACCACTGCAGCTAGCTACTCCGATGTGTATGTGTGTGGACTGCCATCTGTGCCCCATACCAAGAAACAGCAATCATGTGAAACCGGGACGAAGTGAGGCCCTTCCTCACACCTCCCTTGGGCTTCTGCTTTTGCTGGTTGCGGAAGGAAATGGGCTATATTTGGGTGCTGCAAAGATGACTTGTGGAGGGGCCGAGGACTTCTTCTTAGTTCACCATTGTTTAAAACTGTGAGGTCACTGTGAGAGAGTGATGAAACAGGGCTGGCCAGGAGCAGCCAGGAAGGAAATTGGATCTTGAGGGAATGTTTTTGTTTTTCTCTGTACTAGCCACAGGAGTGGATGCCACCAGGTCCCTGCCATCAGGAGCTGGTTCTGTGGTCCTGCAGATGATTTATTTTGTTCTTATGTTTTGGCTCTTTGACCAAGATTCCAAAAAGAAAACGTTTTGGATAAAAATACAAATAGATGAACACTGTTTAGCAGGTTAATTTGTATCTTTACATATCTTTTTTTTTCTTTTGAAATGTGTTTTTGTGTTTTGCCTACATGTATGTCTGTGTGAGGGTGTAAGATCTTGGAGTTAAAGACAGTTGTGAGCTGCCATGTGGATGCTGGGAACTGCACCCATCCTCTGGAAGAGCAGTCAGTGCTCTTAACTGCTGACCCATCTCTCCAGCCCCTATATATCTTTTTTTTTGTACCAGTGCATATATTACAAATATATTTTTAAAAGATATTTCTTTTTTAAAAAAGATTTATCTCTTTATTATGTATACAGTAGTCTGCCTGCCTCCATGCCTGCAGGCCAGAAGAGGGCGCCAGATCTCATCATAGATGGTTGTGAGTCACCATGTGGGTGCTGGGAACTGAACTCAGGACCTCTGGAAGAGCAGCCAGTGTTCTCATCTGCTGAGCCATCTCTCCAGCCCTAAAAAGATATTTCTAAGAATATTCTTTTAACCAGCGCATATAAATGACTTTTAGTATTAACACATAAACAATGATAGATAATAGCAGAAAAAATTCAAATGGTAGTTTATGTATTTCTAAACAACCAGGCCTTCCAGCAATATGATGCTAGAAAAATCTAGTTTTGAAATTTTTTTTTTCCAAACTGGAAAACTTTGATTATTTTTCTATTACACTATCACATTCCTCCAGGATATGATTGACCCACACGTTTACTAAATGCCTCTATCTACAAGCCTCCTCCACCCCTTCTCTGAAACCTGATTAAGCTATATATTGTCTGCTGTGTGTTGATTATAATCCCTATGTTGTTTACCATTTATTGTTTTTGTTTTTTTTTTTTAAGTGACTGTGGGTCTGAGTTTTGTAATTCCTAACCTTCTTCTGATGGAGGTTGACAAAACTATAAATAAAATGACCAGAGTGACATTTCTTCTTGCTCAAATGCATTTCATTTTAAATAGCTTACCTCTCTGCTGTATTTTCACCTTGATGGCCTTTATGGTCTGTTGTCCCTCTATATTTTAACAATTAACTTCAGATAGTTCTGGAAACAATTTTTGAGTGTTCTTCAGAGCTCAGGCCTTCTAAGTTCCAAGGGGGCCTGGATGTAAGAACATAGAAGTATTTACTCTTGAATTGCTTCTTGCTCCTGGAGAGACAGGTATGGGGGTAGGTTATATAGTACTAGAAAGGAAACAGTAGCTTCCTGTTGAGGAACACAGCTTGCCAGGGGAGGGAGACTAGAGGGGGCTAATTTTCATATGAAACGATCAGAATCATGGACTGAGATGTGTTGCTGCCTGGTTTTACAAGTGCTGTTTTTTTGGTAGCTTGTAGTTGCTCATATGTCAACCTTGTGATTCAGGTGACCTCTGAGACTCCGTGGTTGATTTCTGGATTATTAGTAGTCTTTTTTAAAAAAGCGTAATTGAGGGTCACATTAAAATAGTTGTATTCACGGAGGCTTGTGTGTTTCAGTCAGCTTTCTGTATCCATGGATACCTGGATTCAACCAACTGTATCAAAAATTGTTTCATGAACACAGATATTTTTTCCATGTCGCTCTTCCCCTGACAATTTGGGTGACATTGTGTAGCCTTGACATTGTGTTAGCTGGTCTGAGTCATCCAGAGGTGCTTTGATGCTTAAAAAGAAGTTTTATAAGTATGACAAATTGTTATATGAAACTTGAATTTGGTGTATGCAGCAGGTTCTGGAACCAAGACCCTAGAGATCCCGAGGGACCTCCTGCGTTGTATGAATGTTACCAAGATGTAAACACCTGGACAGTGCTGGGCTGTGTAACTGAACCTCTCATCTCTCCACAGTTGGTCAGTCTGCTGCTCATTGGGATTGCTGCATGGGGCATCGGCTTTGGGCTGATCTCCAGTCTCCGAGTGGTGGGCGTGGTCATTGCTGTGGGCATCTTCCTGTTCCTGATTGCATTGGTGGGTCTGATTGGCGCTGTAAAACATCACCAGGTGTTGCTGTTCTTTGTATCCTTTTTAATAAAAAAAAAAAAAAAATCAAAATTTTTACCATAATCAGGTGAAGTTCTCTCTCATTGTTGATTATGTGTCAATGGTTGCTACTAATTTAATATTATTAGAGAATTCACTGCCAGGTGGCAACCCTTAGACAGTTTAGGAATATCTGGTAAGGAAAAAGCCTTATATTGGGCTATTTCCAACCCTATTTCATCATATCATAAAGTGTTCTACAAACTGAATAGAATCTAATTTTCTTTTGCAAATTCAGAGTTATATTGAACTAATTTCTTTACTTGTAGGTTAGTCTTTGAGAATTTAACAGTGTATTCTCTAGATTTAGTCTTGAGAAAGCTTATACATTTGTATATATATGTTTTTTATTTGGCAGGTTTCAGAATTTATATTTCATTTTGGATGTGAGCTTTTCAAAATATAATTCTCTTTCTCTTCCTTTTTGAGAGAGTCTCTGTAGACTAGGCTGACCTCAAGCTTTGGCAGTCCTTCTGGGATTACAAGTGTTACCCACCATGCCTGTGTGTAATTATTTATAGTTTTCTAAAAGAGTTTATAGTTATAGTGTATTTAGTCAAAAGCAGCATCTTACTTTGCATGTAGGGTAACATTGTTCTAGTTTCTGGGTGAATTGCTTGGAGTGGACTTGAATGTTGCCAACATTCCTGCTTCATACACTTTCAGAGCATTCTCAAAGTCCCTAGCAGCAGGTGAAGCACTTGCTGCCAAATCTGACAGAGTTCAATCCCCAGTCCCCACGTGGTGGTAGGAGAGAACTCTGCAGGCTGTCCTCTGCATGAACAGCATGGCCCATGCAGTTATACTCAGTGTGTGTGTGTGTGTGTGTGTGTGCCCTCTCCTGCCACGCTCACACAAACGGGGCAGATATACTCGTGTGTGTGCCCTCTCCTGCCACACACACACACACACACACACACACACACACACACACACACACACACGCGCACGCGCGCACACACATGCACACGCACACACACACACACACACACACACACACACACGATGAGTAAACAACTACAGTAAGCATAAAAATAATAAAAAAGCATAAAATTGTCCTTAACCTGTAACTCTCAGTACATGATCATTCTCCTACTTGTATTTATTGTTCAGTTTTCAGTGTCCTCTGCTTGTTTAGCTCTGAATCAGGACCAGCAGGTACGTAAAGATTGTTTTTTTTTTTCTTTTTCTTTTTCAGACAGGGTCTCACTGAGTAGCTCTGGATGTCCTAGAACTATGTAGACCAGGCTGGCTCAAACTCAAATAGATCTTCCTGCCTCCCAAGTGCTGGTATCAAAAGCGTGTGCCATTGTGCCCAGCTAGGTGAAGTTTTTATTTTATTTTACTTTATTACACATAGCACAAATATAAAAAGATGGGAGGAAATGACTGGAGAATAAATATTTATTGTTTTTGCCAATAATACTATTTTACCTTGCTACCTAAATTCCTTGCTCCTGAGTGGTTAGTGGAAGGGATTGTGGGGAAGTACCAGCAGGTATTGGCAAATGTGTGTCCTTAAAGAAGGTCTAACTCTCACTGGGTGAGAGCTGCTGTTGTTAAAAGGTATCTTCTTTTCCCACTACGGGGACAGCGCGCAGCACGCAGAGGGTCTGTTTTCCTTGGAGCAATTACTCTTGTTAAGCTCTTAGTTTGTAAAGAAAAGATGGGTTTCTATCTTGGAGCAACTGAAACAGTATTGTCATACTTAGAGAAGTATGCCTTTGAACCAAATACTGTTTTTAAATTGCTTGTAAAAACCCAGGACCGTTTCATTTGTAGGATAGAAATACTGCCTTGTGCATTTATTTATTTGTCTGTTTGCAGATCAAGAGATAAGCTTCTGAAAAGTTGTAATAGTGTTTTAGAGACTGTTGATTTCATCTACACTCTACTAACTGTAGGTTTTCCATTGTAGTTGGATGCTTTTTGGCTCTTTGGCACTTTAGCTCTTTTTTTTGGGGGGGGGAGGTGCTGAAACCCAGCTCACAAACAAATCACACATAGAGTGTAATAGTAGGGTCCCCACTACTACAATAGAGCCTTATTATTACTTATATATGCTCAGCCTTAGCTTGGCTTATTTCTAGCCAGATTTTCTTAAATTATCCCATCTATCTTTTGCCTCCGGGCTCTTACCTTTCTCTCTCCTTTATATCTTTCTTGCCTTCTTATTCTATGTCCGTAGCTGGATGGCTGCCCCTTCTTTTCTCGCTCCCGGATCTCTCTTGCTTCCTCTCCTTTATATCCTCTCCCTGCCTGCCCTGCCTGTCCTTTCTCCTGCCATGCTATTGGCCAGTCAGCTCTTTATTAGACCATTAGGTGTTTTAGACAGGTAAGTAACACAGCTTTACAGAGTTAAAGAAATGAATCAGAAAAGAATTCAACGCATCTTTGCATCATTAAAACAGATGTTCCACACCATAAACAAATGCAACACACCTTACAATAATATTCTACAACACTCAGTAGTATCTGTAATTTTTGTGGGGATGATTGATGTATTTTACTGCATTTCCTAGGGTCAGCTGCTGGAGGTTGGTTGGAACAATACAGCAAGTGCCCGAAATGACCTCCAGAGGAACTTGAACTGCTGTGGCTTCCGAAGTTATAACCCAAATGACACCTGTCTGGCTGTAAGTCCAAACTGTAAAGGTTCTTTCTTTTCTTGAATGTGTTACATACAGTTTCAGAATGATTAACAAAGAACAAGTGGGCCCTCTGAAGCTGAATTATATTGCAAAATTGTTTGGCATATGCTCCTGTTATAGTTTTCACATCTACTACTGTCACAGTTACCTGTTCCATGTCCATTGAGATGCACCGCATTTATCTCCTTGCCTGTAATTTGTTCTCATTCAGCCGTTGTTACAAGTTATGAGAGTCTCAGGGATCTGTCTTTGCAGTTTACTAGGAAGGTAGCAAGAGAAGGAGGGTCTATGTTAAGTTACTCTCTTAACCACCCTCCACCCCCATGGTAGAAAACCCAGAAAATGACCCTCTTCTTTTTCCCACAATTTCTCACTCATTCTGTTGGAGTTAAGCTACTGATGGACCAGTGGAATCCATGCTTACATTTCCTGCTAGACTGGACTACCTAACTCCAACCCCAGTCCTATATGGATAGACTTGGGCCTGGCTCATCTAGAATGTTCATGTGTGTTTATATTTTGGGGCAACTCCTTTCACAAACTCTCTGAGACCCAAGTTGTCTGTCTTTTCACGGAGGCCCTTGTGAAGCTGTTTCTTTGCGCAGGTCTGTATTAACTTCCCATTGTTATATAGCATGTTATTATAAGATGTCTGGCCTAAGACAGTTATCTGTTCCCACCTCAACTCTCCTCAGAGTCTGGTGTGCTTAGTTGAATTGTTTCTTAGTTTCCTTTCTAGTTGCTATGATAGCACCCCTGCCAAAGGCAATTTTAACTTGTGGCTCCAGGTTGCAGTCTATCATCATGGGAAAGTCACAGCTGCAGGAGCTTGAGGAAGCTGGTCACATGACATCCACTGTCAGACTGGGAGAACAAGGCATGCTTGCATGTTTTGCAAGGTTCATGTTCTCCCTCACACAGCCCCGGAGTCCCATCCACAATCAAGGTGGCTCTTCCCACATATTAACATGTTCATATTCATAACATATTAAGACAACCCTTCACAGAGGCCTGTCTCTCGGGTGATTCTAGATTTGATCATGTTAACAGTTAACACAGAGTCTCACGATGCTCAAATGAGGTGTTGCTGGACACTAAAATTCACTCGGGGCTTGGTGTCCTTCCCTTGCTCAGTGGTTGTTTATAGACTCATTGTTCTTATAGGAGTGTCCTGTTTGCTTGGTGCCATAGTCAATTAGTTCTACTGCTGTGAACGGACACCATGACTAAGACAACTCTTAGAGAAAAAGCATTAGTTGGGGGCTTGCTTATAGTTACAGAGGGTTAGTCTATTATCATCATGGAGGGGGGAAACAATGTGGCCTACAGACGTGCTGGGAAAGTAGTTAAGAATTACATTTTGTTCTACAGGTAGTTTGTGTGTGTGTGTGTACACATGCACATGTATATAGAGAGATAGCTAGGCTTAGCATGAGCCTTTGAAACCTCAAAACCCATCCTAGTAACACTTCCTCCAACATGGCTACACCTCCTAATCCTTGTAATCTTTTCAAATAGTTTCATGCCCTGATATATAAACACTCAAGTATATGAGCCCATGGAGGACATACTTCTTCAGACCACCACAGCTGGGTATCTACAATGCATGCAAGTCATCATGAGAATCTCTGTTCTGGTAGAACAGAGTCTTACACAATGCAATTGAGACATCTACCCAAATTTATAGTTCCTAGAAGGGTATGGATCCTACAGAGCATGTACAGGAAATGGCTATTTTGGAAATTTACACATAATTTAAGATCCATACTTGGTGTAGTTTTTTTTTTATGTGTTTTTAAGTAAATGTACTCTGAAGTAACAGATCTTTTCTTTTATTGATACAGAGCTGTGCTAAAAGTGGGCACAAGTGCTTACCATGTGCCCCCATAATCGGAGCATATGCTGGAGATGTTTTGAGATTTGTTGGTGGCATTGGCCTCTTCTTCAGTTTTACAGAGGTTTGTCAAGAAGACACAACATTGCACTTCATCATAAAGCCTAATACTCAAAAGGTCCTTTTCCCCGAGGTCACTCAGTGTGGTGGGAACAGCCTAGCTTAGAATCAGAAGACATCTGACAAATCTAATGTAAACTTTATGATGGGGTGCCATTGTTGATATTTTTGCTATGTGTAAATTGTACTAAATGAGAAGAGATTAGGATGGACTAGTTCTGAGCTTTCTACTCTTTATAGACTTATATGAAAAGTTATAGTTTAATTTTGTCATAAGTAAAACATTTGTATTCCTTAATATATGCTAATATATAATACTATAATGCACACATATGCATATATGTATATAAAGATGTGCTTTTAACAATTGCCCTTGTTGCTAGGCTATGCTAGCACACGCCTTTAGTCCCAGTACTCGGGAGGCAGAGGCAGGCAGATCTCTGAGTTGAAGGCCAGCCTGGTCTACAGCCAGGGCTACATAGCAAAACCCTGGGGGGGGGGACTTGCCCCTGTAACTGAAGAAAGCAGGGAGTGGGAGGAGAGGGGAGGGGTCTTTCCCAGGGAAGAACTGAGCATTGGTTCTCCAGTACCGACGGGCCAGTCCTGAAAAGATACACAGAATAACATATGTGGGCTGAGATTAGTAGGAACAGACGTATATTTATGCACACAATAACAGTTAATGAAAGATGAGGCCATGAATCTAAAGGACGGTAGGGAAGGGTATATGAGAGGATTTGGAGAGAAGAAAGGAAGGGAGAAATGGATTTTATAATCTCAAAAATAAAGTATAAAAATTGTGTTATTTTCAACTTAAAAAGAAATGCCCCTGAAGCTGAAAAGATAAAAAGCAGTGGGAAGGGGAACCTTGGTTCAGGCCCTGCCAATGTGTGCCACTGAGACATTATACCCAGCAACAGATCTAATGCAAGAAACTGGGGGGAAGGGGGAATTCTAAATGACTGGCGTTGAGTGGGCGCATAAGAGGCAGGCAGACAGACACACAGACAACGCGGGGATGAGACAGAGCAGAAGAGGAAATTGAGGAACACACTAAGGGTGTGTGTGTCACCTAGTTGGCAGTGAAATGTGCCTCGCCTAGTGGCAGGTGTTGATCTACCTGCCATTGCCAAGGCAGAGGCTGGCTGGTGGGAACTAACCCCCCCCCCATTTTTCTGTTACTACCTTTCTAAAGCCTGTAAGTAGCTACTATCATTTTTCTAGGTTTATATTACATCCATATATTTGACTAATTAGTACACTTTTATATATTAGTAAGCAGAACCAGAATGCTAATTCTGTATTAAACTCTCAATATATGTCAACATTTTTGGATACTTCTGAGTTAATAATATGTATGAAGAAAAAAATTGTTTTTGAGGTAGGGTCTTACTATATTATAGCCCTGCTGGTCTTAAATTCTCTCTGTGTCGGCCTCCTGGGTGCTAGTGTTAGAGGCATGAACCATTATGACCATTCTTAAATTCCTTTTTAACTAAAAAAAAAAAAAAAAAACCCATGTGTCATATTTCATGAAACAATTATATAACAACATAAAATGATTAAAACGAATACAAAGCTATTTATAAGCAACTTTTAACTATTTATTTGTAATTATGTGTACGAACATAACATGCACAGTTCCCATTTGGCTACTTATCAAAATGGCCAAGTCAAACTTGCAATTATTGCAGCTTCAAATCCAGCTGCTGGTGTGTACCCTGCAGTACCTCTGCCTCTGTCCTTGTCTTCACACCTGACCTCTGGCTTCTCACTTATCAGAACCACAGTGACTGCATGTGTGAGCCCACCTGGAAGATCTCTGCCCCACACAGCCTCACCTTCAACAGCAGGCAGTCTACCACAGTGCTCATATCTGTGTTTTAGGACCAGTCCTGCAATTTGTTTGAAGTCTCTCCTCTTTGAACAGAAAGCAAGCAGATGTGATTCATTAAGTTTCAGTTATTCTGTTGATTAACTTAATCTACACAACATTTATTTTTTTCTTCTTTTAATTCCAGATCCTGGGTGTTTGGCTGACGTACAGATACAGAAACCAGAAAGACCCTCGCGCCAACCCGAGCGCTTTCCTTTGATGAGAAGACAGTGAGAAGCTTTCCCATGTTGGTCTTGCTCATTTTCTCTAATCTTAAGTTAAACTAATTTGTTCGTATGACAGAGGAAACAGTATCTGAAACTACATTCTCAGCAGTGGAACTAAATACTTTCATTATTATGTGTTTGTTGACAATGCTAAAGAAGCAATTGAAATTCGTGGTGTCCCCTGACCCTTATGGTCCCTGTAATCTCCTATTCTCGGTGTCTGGCACTGTCCACTGTGGCCTTTCTAAGCATTTTTACCTGATGTAAACTGTGTATGGCATCTCTGGGGAATGATGTTGTGAACCTAAATCTCCATCTCACTGAGATAACTGTACAGAGCACCTTGCTGTGCTGTGCAGGTGGTCGACATTTATGAAGGGAAGACATTTATATGTCCAGTCCATTAGGAGAGACTCAAGTTCCCCATACTTCTTGTCTTTTTAGGAAAGCTGCACTGTAGTAAAAAATGTTAACCTAGAAGTGATCACTTAGTTCTAGCAGTCAATCATGATTACATCTGTGTGTTCTAGAGATAGCTGTGTCTGTAGGAAACTGACATTAAGTTTTTGACTGACTTAGTCAAGGGCAAAGGAGGTGCCCCTTTGGGAAATGCCCTGGTATAAAATAGTTACTTCACCTTTTAAAATGGGATGAGTTTGAGGATGGTAGAGTGTATCTATATAACCTGATATTCTTTTTTATTTTAATAATTTGAAGTTTAAAACAAGTTTGAAGTATTTGTAAGCAACTTGCAATCAAATATTGGCCCCATGTAATGAAAAGATATTTGATTATCTTAAAAAAATACTTTTTTATTGACATTTCTTGGTATTGTGACAGAGAGTTGTCAAATACAAACATATTTAAATGTGCTACCTCCCATAAGTTGAGAGAAAAATAGTGTTTGTGGCTCTGTATGTTACATTAAAAATTAAAAGCTGGAAACCTTTTGTTGTGTATGGATGTTTGAATCAAAAGAAGGTACTGGGTGGGCATGGATAAACCAAGGTAGGCCAGCGCTTCCTCTTGCTCTTCGATGGCCTTCTATTGTACACCAAAATAGTGTTTAATCAAGCCTTGGAAATGAATCCCCGCATTGATGTCTAATGGTAATTATCCTCAAATTCTTTCTTAGGTTAAAAAATATAGTGTATGTGTTTCTCTCTCTCTCTCTCTCTCTCTCTCTCTCTCTCTCTCTCTCTCTCTCTGTGTGTGTGTGTGTGTGGGTGTGGGTGTGGGTGTGTGTGTAGGTCAAAGGACAATTCCTAAGAATTGTTTCTCTCCTACCATATGGGTCCTAGAGATTAACCTTGGTTATCAGGCTGCATCTGGGTGGCAAGTACTGTTCCTATTGAACAACCTCATGGCCCCTAAATGCTTTGTTGAACTATTTAAGGGGTTAATAAGTTAATATTATCTGCAAGACAAGAAAAGTGTTTTTATTAATTTGAAGAAGTCACTAGCATTTATATGGGAAGAGTACACACATTATTTCTCCTGTTAGTGACAGTTTCCTGTTTTGGTTTGGTGGCATGTGATAAATTATTGACCCCCCCCCCCCCCCCACACACACCGTAAGTTTTAGACCAAGAAGGCTGGTAACAGGTTTATCCACAGATTAATGCACTTTGGAGCATTCTGTTGTTCTGATTCTTCTGTGACTCTCTGCTGCTCACCAATCCTGTACTAAAGTAGAACCTTGCTATTCCTAGGGTGTCACGCTGAACAGTGTGGCCACCCAGGCAGAACTGCTTATGCCGTAAGATAGGAGATGTGACTCATGAAAGGAGCATGTTGAACTTTGCTTTTTCAATCATCCTGCATTTTTCTGTTTACTCAGAGGCAGTTGAAAATATCTGTAAGGTTCTGGAACCCTAGTGCACTCAATCTTCATGTAAATGATGCAAATGCAAAGGCTGTTGCACAGAGAACCATCTAACTTGTCTATAGCTTGGTTTCTGCTCTACATACAATGACTTCATTACAGTCAGACAGTTAAAATCAAGGGCTGGGGGCCCAGAGAAATGGCTCAGCTGTTGAGAAGGCACTCAACATGAGTTCTGTTCCCAGCATCCACAATGGTGGCTCACAGTGGTCTGTAACTCCAGTAGCTTCAGGGGATCTGATGCCTCTGGACTCTTCAGGTACCTACACACACATACATACTCCAAGATGCACATACAAGCACACAAGCACGTGCACACACCAAGCAAATAAGAATAAATTTATGTTTTTAAATCAGCGTCTGGATCTAATGAGTCTTCCGTTTGTTATGCATTTTGTCTTTTGAGACAGGGTCTTGCTATATGATATCCCAGACTGTTTTTGAGTTCTCTGTGTTGCCCAGGCTAGCCTCAGACCTAAGGTGATTTTCCTCCTAACTCATATGCTGCAACAACACCCCACGGTGAGTCTTAGCATTTTGAAATTGCTGGATTATATAAGTGAACCATAAATAACAAATCACCAGACAGTCAGCATGCACATTTTTAAGAGCTAGGGCATTCTTTGTCAAATGAACTGGACTTTTTCTTTGCCTAGGGTCTGAAGGTGATGATCATCCACTGCCTTCTATAGTGCTGCTGTGATCCCTGTTTGTGTCCGCCATTTCATGGTGTTTCGGCATCTGTTGGAAAGCTGTCTGAACAGGCCCATCCCATCCAGTTCCATGAATGGCCCAGCTGTGAGCTTACAGAGTCTAGGAAGGTTCCTCTTGATTGTAGGGGTGGTACTCCTACAGTGTACCCCTCCAGTCCACAAAGTGTGAGGCCTGGAGAGGAAAAGCGCAGATATCAAGTTACAGCAAATGATTGTGTGGCAAACGCTCTATTCCCTTCCATCCAAACCTCTTATCTCCTTGAAGGGAACTCACTACTTAAGCAGTCCTTGGATTCCCTGTTTACATGTTCGCTTAGAGGAACGTTCCTTCGAACATTTACTCAGTCAGCCTTGGTGTTAAAGGTGAAATTTGAGCTCAGGAAAAGCGAGCTACCGCAGAGGGAAAGGGCTTGATGTACTCTCACATCTGAGCTCCTCATGGCTGAAGCTGCCCCTCTCCCATACTCTGTGCTCTGGGACAGCAGTGTTTGCTGTGAAAACCAGTTCTGCATGCTCAACCTTGAAAATGTACTAGCAGACAGAACCTTCCAGAGAGGGAGAGGACACCAGGCATTCAGTTCTTGGTGTCTTTGAGCCAAACCCTCCTTCTTCAGTGTTCCTAAATATTTGTTTAACCCTGCTTTAGTTATTCATCACTTTCTAAATATATTGAACATGTGAAACTGTTTTTGCTTCTTAGCTGAGAAAATACTGAGACAGGAGCATATTTCCCCTGAGGAGTCTAGTAGGAGCACATTGGGACTGCAGACAGGACCACTTACGTGGCAATGATCTATTGGACATGACAAGGAGAAGAATTCTGGTTAGTGAGGGCTTTATGCAAATAGTGATGGAGAGAATGACATGCAGAGGTTCCTGACCACAGACAGGGCTACTCCTAGCTTTATTTTTAATTTTTAAAACTTAATTTTTAATTATGTGTATGTGTGCTTGTGTGTGGGTTATGTGTAGAGCCTGGGGAGGCCAGAAGAGGTTGTTGGGTCCCCTGGATCTGGAGTCGCAGACAGTTCTGAGCTGCCTGATGTGCGTGCTGGAAGCTGGATTTGGGTCCTCTTGGATTTCTCCTAACCACTGTGCCATATCTCCAGCCCCATGGTGCAGTTTTTCTTGAATGTTCTATTGTATCTGGGCACAATAGTTCCTGAGCTCTTGAGGCAGTAGGAAAGAGGGATGTCAGACTCCCCTTCTATGAACCCAACTATCTGTAACTACTTTCTTTAGGACAACTGTCTAGGAAATTCCTTCTTAAGTGAGTCCTTGAGGGAGTTGCCAGAGTTAAAGTATGTTAAAGAATGGGCTTTGCCATTGGAGGAGGGTGAAGCTGCTTTTGCTTGTTTGCCATGCCCCGCTCTTTTCAAAGGCGAGGGCATAACTTTTCGAGGGACCATCTACTAAACTGACATGATCACAGCTTAAACTGAATGAAGAGAGTCCTCAACTTGCTCAGAACTTTTTCTGTCCTTCCTACTGTCTCCTGTTCTCAGGAGTGATGGTGGAAAAACCTCAGTAGCTAAATAAGATCCCCTGATCCAAGGGCAAAACAGAACCAAAGCCCAAGCCCAAATCCAAAGAGGTTAGGTGACCATTTGAGCAAGACTGATTCGACAGCAGGAGGGAGCAGCTTACCCCAGTGTGTTCATGACTCATCTTTAGTCCTTTTAAAACCAGACCTTTCTGTGTACCCTGGCTACTCTGCAACTCACTGTAGACCAGGCTGGCCTCCAACTAAAAAGAAGATTTGCTTACTTCTGTTTCCCATGTATTGGATCAAAGCTATGCTACCAGTCACTTAAAGCCAGTTTTCTTTCTGCCTCTCTCACCTATGAAGTCTAAGATAAAACTTGAATATATACATATATATATTCCATATATATATCATTTTATTATAAGCATATAGTTCCATGGCATTAAGTACATTTTTATTTCACAGCTATCACCATTTTCTTATTGCTGTGAAGAGATGCCATGACCAAGGTGACATAAAAGAAAGCACTTAATTGGGACCTTGCTAGCAGAGGTAGAGAGAGACTGGGCCTGGCCTGGGCTTCTGAAGTCTCGAAGCCCACCCCCAGTAATACCTCCTCCTACAAGGCTACATCTCTGTTGCACGAATAAAGGAAACTCAGATCCAGACCTCAGGGAAAGGCTGAAATATCAAAGAGAGGAAACACCACAGTCAGATCTCACCCAGCTGTCTTCCAGCTTCCTCAGCCTTGCTCCTCATGGCTTCTACTGCCGCATCTGTCTTCCTACATCTGCCTTGAATACACTCTTAGCTCAGTTGTTTCACATCTGGGTTAAGATTAAAGGTGTGGGCTACTACTGTTTGGTAGTTAGCCTTGAACTCACAGAAATACAGAAAGATCTCTGTCTCTGGAGTTATGGGATTAAAGGCCTAGCACCACCACTGCCTGCCTGGGAGCCTGGAACTCCCTCTGTAAACTGAACTGGCCTCAAACTCAGATCTACTTTGATTAAAGGCATAGGTCATCACTCCTGGTCTCTCCCTGTGCTGGGATTAAAGGTGTGAGTTACCACTCTCTGATCCTCCTACACTGACTGTGGGTAGATCTCTGATATCTCAGACTGGTTTTTTATTAAATTTGAAACATTTCCTCACACATCTCCTAATCCCAGAACAGTTCCTTCAACAAGCCTATGGGGCCATATTCTCATTTATCTTGCAAACTGGAATGCTCCATCCATCAAACAGTAAAAACCCCTCTTTCCTCCTTCCCTGGTCCCTAATGCCCAGATTTGCTCTCATTCCATGAATGTACTCTTGGCACCTCATCCAGGTGCCAGGATTTCTGTCCTGCTCCCAGGACGTTGTACATCTGAGCTGCACTTTTGTTTTCCCCTTGTCCACTGATGGACAAAGGGTTGCTTCAACCCTCCCCTGTTAAGAATCGTGCTGAGCATGGCTGGAGCTGTGTGTGCCCTGCTTTCTGCTTTGAATACACAAACATGCATTGCAAACTTGGGGTCTCACTTTATGCTTAGTGTTTTGTGGCACCACTGGTCTGTTTATCATATCACTTTACATGCTCATGGTTACTGACATTTTTCTTCAGATTTTAGACATGATACTTTCTACACCCGGCTGTGGTCTTATCAAAGACATAATCTAGGTAAATTTTTTATTTGAAATTTAAGCACAAATGGAAGATTATGAATGTTGGGATTTGGATTTAGCAGAAAGAGTGGACATTGCTAATGGTTCCATGAGCAAGATCTACAAGTGCCTTCAGAGTGCAAGCTCCAGCTCTGATTTTACGTGCACATATTTTGTATTTCCTGTGGTTATAAATGTAAGACAGGAACCCTTCAGTTCTTTTCATAGGGTCTCTTGCAGTTTTCAATGTTTATTTCTTTTAAAAGAACTTTAAAGATTTGTTTATTATTTTATGTGAATGCATGGTTTTGCCTGTATGTATGTGCACCATGTGCATACTCACAAAAGAATGTGTGAGATCCTTGAAACTGGAATTGTAGATAGTTGTGAGCCACCTTGTGGGTACTGGGAACTTGCTGGGAGCCAAAGCCTGTGCTGGCTGAAATAAAAGCCATTTTCACCTAGTTTAGAAGCTAAGTTTACAGGGTCTACCTGACACACCCCAGCTCTCCAAGAATGAGTAAGTGCAACTTCCTGCCAATTAAGACCCTCTGCAGATTTTGATCCTAACTCTCTAGGAATGCAGCCCTATCTCCCTGTCAGATAAGAACACCTGTAAACAGACAACCTTCCTGAGACAGGATATCCCACAGACTAGGTTGCTTAGGAACCCCTTTTCCCCGTTCTTCGCCCCCACAGCCAACTTCCCGCTTCACTTGCTTTATAACTCCCCCTGAAAATAATAAAAATTGCAGCTTGGCCAGAACCCCTCCCACTCGCCCTCTTCTCGTTCCAGGGTTCATGCTCTCATTGTAGACCCTGCTGGCTGGGCAGGAACTGAATCCGAATCTTCTGCAATAACAGTGAGTACTCTTAACCCCTGAGCCACCCCAAACATTTATCTGTCTGTCTGTCTGTCTGTCTGTCTGTCTGTCTGTCTTCCTGCCTCCCTGCCTGCCACCCTGCCTGCATCCCTCCCTGCCTCCCTGCCTCCCTGCCTGCTGCACGTGCACAGTATACACATGCATGGCATGGCTCACCACGTGAATCAAGGGTTGAACTCAGATCCTTACTGGCAGGTGCTCTCACCTGCTGGGCCACCTTGCCTGTGCCTCTGAAGCTTCCTAAATGGAATACTTTCCCTTTTCCTACACGTGTAAATTTCCTGCTTGGGAGTAGGGGTAAACTCCTACCCCTATGATATTTAGTGTCACCCACATGCTCATCATCCCTGTGAGAGTTAGAAAAACACTCTAGGAAAATTAACAAAGCCAAAGCATCTGTTCAGAAAAGGAGCTATCCGGTGATGCTACCCAGATGGAGAGCATCCTGGGCCAGTGGGGCTAGCTGGCAGGATATCCACATGACTACGTGAGAGTCAGTGTGGCTAGCAAGAATATAGTTAAGGCAGGCAAAGCTACCTGACATGATGCTGTGCTTCCTTATTTCCCCCACCATCAGTGACCTCTGACCTTGACATCACTGGCAGACACCCCCAACTCCATTTCTCTGAGATGTTCTTAGAGTACAGCCTAGGAGCAGGCCCACTAGTGACTGTTCTAGTGGGTGAGTCTTCTGGAGGCAGTCATCGACTTCCTCTGAGATCACTAAGTAGAGCAAAGATTTGTCTATAATTGAATTACTGTGTGCCTAAAGGTTCTGACTAGTATGGGGATGGCTGTTTCTACATGAAATTCCATTATGTATGTGGGGGTGTTGCCTTTCTGTATTATCTTTTACATTAAAGCATACGCTGTTTAATGCTTCTACAGGGTAAGCTCATAGCTTGTCAAGAATACCCTATAGTGTGTCAGGATGATGGGAACAACCCTGCTGGCTCCTGTCTTTGTTGTTTGAATTAGCTTTGTTTTGTTCCTTCATGAGCTTCGTGTGTCCAAATGTTCCTGTTTATTGAGTACATCAGAGCCAAATAGACTTTCCTTCCTTCTTCCTTCCTTTTTTAATATGAAAATAATATTTTTCTATTGATATAGCATCCCACTCAGTGGCTCAAGCTGCCCTTCAATTCAGGGTAGTGGTCTCACCTCTACAAGGCTGTTAGCCAGGGGCTGCTATGCCAGGCTAGCCCAAATAGCATTTCTATGGAAAAAAAAGAAAACAATAGAAACAACCCTTCAGTTGGAGTACTCACAAGACTTTATTTTTTAGAAAATCATGTTTCACCATAGTAGATAACAATATTTTCCCATATATGGGTGCTTAAAAAATACATGTGTTGTAACATTAAACTGTAATGTAGTCAGAGAGTTCACAGTGCTTCTGTCTTCTCATCAGCTGCTGCTCCACACAGCTGGCTCTACAGTTCTGTCTTTAGCAGCTTGAGAGCTTTTTTCATGTTGTCCAGCACTGTTGGGAGAAAAATTAGGACAGTCGAGTTACCATTAGAAATGATACTGTGGTTGGAATGAGCATGGCCCCCTTAGGCTAACGTATTTAAAGGTTTGGTCCCTAGTTGGTGGGGCTGTCTGGGGAGGATCAGGAGGTGTGGCCTTGCTGGAGGCAGGTGGGCTTTGAGGTTTCAAAAGCCCAGCCCAAGCCCATTCTCTGTCTGACTCCTGCTCTCAGCAGGTGCTTCAGCACATGCCTGCCTGCCTGTTGCCATGTTCCCACCATGACAGTCATGGACTCACCCTCTTGAATTGTAAGCAAGCCCCCAGTAATCTTCCATAGGAAGCTGCCTTGGTCATGTGTCTCTTTATAGCAACAGAAAAGTAGCTAAGACAGACACCAGGGATACAAGAGACCGTGGCATTTGGGGGCTGGATCCATGACCAAGTGCCCCACAGTCTAAGGTGAGTAGTTGGTGACCTTGTTATTTTTCTTTGTATAGACACAGTACTCAGTGTTCTGTCCTCCATTAGCAGTTTTCCCTCCAGTTTCTTCTCTGAGCTGCACAAGCTCTGTCAGGAGCTGTTTTGTTAATGTAGAAGCAAATTTAATTTAAATTTAATTAGCTTATTGGGACAGAGGCTCATCATATACTTCTGGATGGTCTGGAACTTGCTATGTAGAACCAGATGGCCTTGAACTCACAGAGATCTACCTCTGAGTGCAGGGATTAAAGGCATGGACCACCACATTTGGTTTAGAAGCAGATTTTTAAATCATGTTCAGGAGAATATTAACAAGTGTGTGCAGCTATTTCAGATTATTTGGAAGTCTGTGGACTATAGGTGAGGACTGTTAGCCCACCGAGGGTTTCTGTACAGATGAATTCACCCATCCCTACAAAAACTTTACTCATTTCTTATCAATGGGACAGGCTCAGAGAGACCGAGTTCTTTTTTAAAGTCACACAGCTGGCAAGTGACTGAACTACTGCTCCAGAGCCCAAACTTGAGCTTATATCTCATCGACAACAAGCGGTGAAGCAGAGTAAGGTATCTGGGTAATGTACTGAGCGGATGCTATTCACGTCTACAAGTAATTATTAAATGGGGAAGGCCTAGTGATCTTTCCTGTTTGCATATCATCTGCCCTTAACGACTTCCACCTTATGAAGACACCCTGCATCTCACAAATGTCCATGCTTAGAACATGCTGTCCTTTGTCCCAGAGGCTTTTCCTAGAGACATTGCTAATGGGCCATGGGAGGGCTCCTTCACTAGGTCCAGGCTTTCTTCTCCAGTATGATTACTATTCTAAGTCTGTACTGTCTATCAGAAAGTTCTGTGAGTATGAACATATCTCCAGTGTGCATACTGAGTAAAGAGGCTGGTGGGACTCCAAAACCAAGGCTGTCATCTCTTGGACATTAATTTAAAATTAAAAAGCACAAATGGGTAATGGCTGAGGTTCAAATAGGGAGGCTCTAAGAACCACTGCAAGTGACTAGAAATTGCTTTAAGACAAAATCCATTTTCCTCCCAGAAGAACCAATCAGGTATCTCAGGTGGTATATCTTGTCACAGACGCCTCACCTGCTTTGCATCAGCCTCTTTCCCTCCCTGTCTCTTGCCTCCCCTTCAAGTTTGGCAGCTGAGTTAGCCGCTCCCCCAATCATTTGCCCATGATCTCAAGTTGAACCTGAATTTAACCTCAGCAAAAATGAACTAAACTATTGCCCTTTTCAATATTTGCTAGAAAAAAAAAAAAAAAACTGAAGCAAGCCCATTGAGACTTCTGCGGGAGTTCTGTGACAGGTTTGTGTGCTGTTGTACAGGGAGAAAAGCTGAGGGGCACTGAACAGATTCACCTGGAGGAGCCAATACCTCAACTGAACCATCTATCCTCTCTCTCCATCACTGTAGCAAGAGGGATCGCTCTCTAAGCTGGAGGCAATACTTACACAGAGCTGTGTCGGAGGGCTCATAAGCATATAGACGATTTGAGTATCTTCCAGTGATGTCTGCCCTCACTGTCAGGGATGGGTCTGCAAAGATAAAGAAAAAGGATGGAACACTTTTGCTTCCAGGAAGCAAAACTGTGTGTTGAAGCTGTTGTGTCCATGCCCCATACATGCAGCACTGTGGCTCTCTACCTGGGTCTTCTGCTACCCGGCCCCAGGGGCTATTATGATCTGAGTAGTATAGAGCAATGTAGGGAACATTCTTTAGTTGCACACTGCAGTTTTGGAAAAGATTTCGAGTCCTGCCATCATATGTGCCCTAAAAATAGGACGGTGAGTATTTGGTGGGGTTTCTTTGAGAAAATGAAGAATTCTTTACTATAGATCTACTGTGAGATTTCTAAGTGATTTTGTTGCTCTGGACTGGCATCCCTAAGAACAGCCTTGGTAATTGGCTACTTCTAATGCTGATATTCGGTTATGATTCCCCTCCATTAAGGTGTTTGAAAGTAGCAGATGGAATAAAGAAATGTGATTTGGGTGGGGGGTGGAAGGACAGATGGTTAACTTGGGTTAGATTGGTTCTTTTTGCTTTCACTATCATCATCATCATCATCATCATCATCATCATCATCATTATTACTTTGCTTGCTTGTTTTGGACAGAGTCTCACTCTATAGCCCAGGCTGGCAGGAAACTCACTATGTACTGAAAGTTGGCCCCAGGTTCATTAAAATTTCCTGCTTCAGACTCCTGAGTACTGGAATTTTGAATCTGAGCCACCCTGCTCAGTTTATACAATGAAACCCAGGGTTTTTTGTACATCTTAGGCAAGCACTCTGCCAGCTGAGCTGTAGCCCCCACCTTCTTTCTTTCTTTAAACAAAATAATGCAAGTCCCTAAGCACAGCAGGGTCAGATAACTACACATGGCACCTTCCATTTTTAAATTGTAATACTTTGTGTTTGATCAGCTGCATTTTATAAAATAGAGATTTGCAAATGTTCCTTTTTATCTCTCTTTAAATATTCCTCTAGGTTTGAATTCATCTATCAAGCTGAGCATGGTGGTGCATGACAGGAATCTCAGCCCTTGGAGCCTGGAGGTAGGAAGATCAGGACTCAAGGTTATCCTTTGCCACATGAGAGTTTGGGGTAACCTGGGGTACATAAGACTCTGAAAAAGCAAAAGATAACAGCAAAACTTCCAAACAAATTTATTCTGTCATATTTTTATGTAAGTTGAAATTATGTGATTAATGAGAAAAGGATACTTTAACAGTATGGTACATCCAGCAGAACAGTAAGGAAGTACAGAGAGATATAGAAACTTTTGTTTTGAAAGGGGTGACTGAGGGGGGTGAGGTGGGGCTTGATGATAGAGCATTTGCCAAGTGTGCATAAAGCCCCAAGCTGGATTCCTAAAGCTGAAACTGGGGTGTGGGGGTGTGGGGGCGTGGGGGTGTGGGGGTGTGGGGGTGTGTGGGGGTGTGTGTGTGATGTGATGAAATGAATGTCCAGAAATGGGGAAAATGACATGTGAGAACCGCTGGATGTTTACAGTCTGCCACTTCCTGGAGGGGACTGTCTTTGTCACTTCAGAATGTTGGAGCAGGGCCAACAGACAGTGAATTACCAGAAACAGAGAGTCATTGTTCAGCAATGACTTAGCGATGGTGCCTCCACATGGGAGGATACAGACACAGCTAACCTTACGGTGGCATTAACACGAAACCATTACACACATGTTGGTACACTCTTAAAAACCATGGCTTCCTACACCACACTGCTACAGAACCTAAGTCACTGGTTTGAGGCACAACCAGAGCAGCTGCCTTAAAAAAAAAAATCTTTATGGGATTCTAACAGTCAGCAAGTGTGGAGAACCAGTGAGCTTCACAAGTTAGTGCCTCAGAATTTGTACTATGGTTGATGACAGAAAATTTGGATGAATATGCTTAGGAACTTTCAGGAGAGTTTCAGAAACATAAGGCACAGCTAGACAACCAGAGATTATCCCCCGTTCTCAGATTATTCATCAAATGAGTACTCTAGTTCAGTCCTTATTGTTTTTCCCCTTATCCAATTCGCTGTGCCCTGTTTTTGTTTTTCTTTTAATGCAAACTTTGGTGAATTAACCCAGGTTGCCTACTTGCTAAACTCTGCCAGGAGTGAGCTTCATTACAATAAGTGACCACGACTGCTTAAGGCCAAGCTTCATATATTCGTTAAGCCATTTGCAGCCTATCGTAGGCCTGCTCTGGGCTTGTATGGTGAGAAGCAACATGTGTAGTTCTGCAAGTTAATACACCATTCTCCAAAAAGGACAAAGTAAAAGCTGAGTAATTGATAGCCAGTGAGGAAAAACATGGCCCTGACTTTACAGATGTGTTTGGAGCAAAAAATGGGAGGGAAAATGAGCAGAGGAGGAAAAAGTCATTTGTGGAAATATGCACACTTTATGATAAAACTGTGCTGCCAGACTTAGTGTTAGTCTACCCAAAATGCCATGGCCCTTGCTAGATATTGGTGACCTTGCTCATAGCAAAGTGCCTGGTAAGGTTGGGGACATGAATGGGGAGGTGTGATGTTAGGGGGAGACAAGATGTGGCTTCAGTTATATAATCTTCAGTGTGTCTTATGTCATTGGAACCCCCACTTACCCACAAACAGAATTCTGGGGACATATTGGCCATCAGGAGAAAGGTGCTTGTCCGTTGTTTCGTACTGAGATCAAGAAACAAAACAAAACAAAAACCAGCTGTTTGTTTATTCTTTAGATATTTTCAAATTGCCAATGCAAAATCAATCTTCCCGGAACTAGAAAGGGCACCATAAGCATGAAGCACAGTTGCTGGGAGCTGGAGGCTAGAAAAGTTATAGAATATATAAATAGGAGTGCTTTGGGAATGAGCAAAGAAACTAGTGGGTATGAAGGCAGCAAAAATCAGGTGTGTATGAAAATGCCACAGTGGAATTCATTCCTCCGTCATATAAAAAAAATGCCACAGTGGAATCCATTCCTCCGTCATATATATAAAAAAAAAAAATGGCACAGTGGAATCCATTACTTTCTAAACTAATTTAAACAATCAGAAAAGAGAATGTGTTTCTTACTATACCATGGGCCTAGGAGACTGCCAGGGAACCTCTTATGCAAAGGATTCACAGCACAGACAAGAAGACAAGTGTCATGGAGTGGAAAGATCAGCACGTGACACAGGACAATAGCCATGTAGCTAATGGATGGGATACTCAAAGAACAAAATGACTCAAGGAGTAAGGCTTTGGGGAAGGCTTCCAGGAGCTGGGAATGGACAGGTAGGAGAGCATTTGTAATAGAGTGGAAGCCTGTGCCAAGGCAGGAGGGTTAGTGATGAGGAAGTGAGTCAGGATGTAAGAAGCTGAAGTCCAGGGCACATGGGCAGATCTGGACAGCCAGAGTTCTCTCCCATGGAGAGAAAGGAGTGACAGATTAGTGAACCGAGACTCACTGAAAGTATTTTTAAGATAAGATTGGTAATTTCTACATTAAAATATGTGTGCCACTTAAGTTACTAAGGAAGAGGCTGAAGAAATGGCTCAATAGTAGAATATTTCTCAGCATATGCCAGGTGCTTGCCTCAAAACCAGAAATGCAAAATTTTAAAAGAGACTATTAATAAGGTAAAGGAGTCTTGGCTTCTCAACTCTGTAAGATGGGGTGCTTGGCTTCTAGTTGATGCAACATGACTGGGCTGCATAGAAACAGTGAATCAGACTTCCAACCCAGAGGATATGTGGGTGATGACTAAGGGGACACTTACAACCAGATTGAGAAGAATAAATTGCTCTGCCAACTTCTGGATTTCCTTATTTTCAGCAAAAACTTTCTTTAAAGCTGTAACATAAGAAAAAAGCCATTGAGCATATGTCTCCATTTTAGTTAGAACCCTTGTTTTCTGTTGTTTTTAAGTTGAATAGTGTTTTAAATATAATACCTACTTTGCCCATCCAGCAAATGGTTTGTGATGTTACTGAATAACTACTTTGTAGCAGACAGGATTCTATATACTAGGTAAAATATCTTGATTAGAAAAGCACATAAAACTTCCAGACTTTATATGCTTATGTGGGAATCATAACATAAACCAGTGCATACTACACATGTAATTGTGTGTAGAGATACACACACAGAGAAAATAAGCGAAGCAAAGGCTTGAAACGCTATTTGTCATGGCCGATCTACCCTGAGGTCAGAGAGTGGTTTATTTGGGGTGAAGATTGCCCAGGCTATTGGAGACAGATCTCTGGAGGTGTAATAAATAGCCTTGGTTGATAGAGATGAGCTACATGAAGGCAGGCTGGATAGAGTGGGAATAAGCAATCTTAACAGGAAGAGAAAACCAGGCAAAGGCCAGGTGGAGTCCAATCTTGCAGACCATGGCCAGGAAGCCACTGGTGCATATTAGTGAAGGATGTGGTTTGTGTTGAACAACTTCAATCTGGCTTTTGAGCAGAGGGTTGGCTGATATGCTAAGTGGTGGCAGTTGTCATATTGTGGACAAGGTGTGATGTTGGCTTGGGCTAAGGTGGTAGCATTGAGGTAATAGGAGGTGATTGGATTTGTACAAGAAGGGCTACTTAATACATAAAGACAAGAGGAAAATAAAAATGCAGAGTCCCTTGTGCTGGAATCATTCAGTGAAGGCAGTGATGAGCTCCTTACACTAACCGTAGGGAAGCCTGTGCAATCCTGCAGGTTGCCTGTTGAAAGTAGTGCTGACTGGAGATATATTTTAATGGTAAATCCAATGATATTTGTTGATGTATCAGATGGAAAAATATGGAAGAAAGTGAGCATGAATCCCAGCATTTCTTACTCAAAATATACACCGTTAATTCAAAACATGGAAACATTCAATTTTCTTTTTAAATGTTTTAAAATATTCTTTCTTGTTCAACAGTGCTAGCTTATAGGAATGTAAGGATAAGGGATACAAACCCTGCTCTGACAAAGACTCTAAGAAAAGTTAGAAGAACAGATTACCTTGACTGTGTGGGCATTCGTCCAAGTGATGAATGATCAGCAGGGGTTTGTTGCTGTGAGAGACACAAGATTGGATGTTTAATAGGATGCCATGAACACTAGATGGCGCTCATGAGCGACCCGAGGGTGCTCCAGGTAACAGGCAGCCTTACCTACTCCTGGATCTGTACAAGGCTTCTTCATAAGTCTGAGTCCAGATGAGTTGATCGCCCCAACCTAGAACAAGAGGAGTTGGTATCTTTAAATCCAATCTAGTCTCAGGCTCAAACCTGCTGAAAAGTAATAGTAAAGACCCAGATAATGTGTGCTTAGTACAAAAGTACAGAAGCCTCCAGAGCAGCCTAATTAACTGTGCTAAATCTAGAGAGAGAGACGCAGAGAGAGAAAATCTCCACGTTTTTCAGCATACACATTTAATACGAAGAGTCAGGAAGTCTTTATGAATTAAGTAGCAGTTGACTTCTACCTCTGGAAAGGGTCTGGGGCAGTTTGGGCCGAGAGTCCTTTGGGTCCTTTTTGGCTCCCGGTTTGACTGTGGTATCTTTGGCTAGAGTATAGCACAGGGCCACGAGAAGCAGGAATGCTGACGCTGAAATTTTCTCCATGGCAAATCTACACAGAAACAAGCAGAAAGGAATTAGATCTACAGAGTGTTCCACGGGAGTGGAAAGCAACGGGAACCCGGTTACACCAGACAGGGCTGGAAGGCTGCCTTCCACACAATGCATGAGTTTTCCGGGAATATTTCCCGTGTGTCTGTCCATCGGTGGCCTATCTGCCATCACCACCTTCAGCCCATATCAGTGGATACATAATATTTGTTGTATCTTATCTCATAGTAGAATAGTATTATAACTAGGTAGGTGTATAATTTGCTGATAAGGAAATGCACATTTAAAAATTATACTAAAAAGCATAATTCTGGTAGGTGATTTGGGGGTACCTCTTCCCCTTCCCTGACTTCTCACTATGCAGATGAAAACTCTAACGTTCAGAGAGTAGGAAAGATTGGGCAAGAGTTCAGAGCAAAGTGCTGTCTCCCATCTCCTTTCCCTGACACAGTTACCTGAAACATAGACATCTTTGTCCCTACAATGAAATGGACACATTGCCCTTGAAGAACACAATCGCACTCTCACTTCATTTAGAGCATGCCAGCTTTGTCTCTTCCCTTTCCCTACCGGAGGACCTGCTCAAATGGTATTAGCTGTGAACAAGACTCATAAAATGAACATTCTTTGCCCTTGTCTAGGCCTGTGCGTACAGATGTATACCGTGATGTACATGCCCTGGAGAATAAAACCCAGGCCGTTTCTTTGTTACATTCCGTTTCCCCTCTGCTTTTTGACAATTAATCACTAGGAACATCTGCAGGAGATGGTCAGGGATAGGATTGTAAATGATGAGACACATTACATGAACGGAAGAAAGAAGCACAGCTAGGTTGTGTTTCCTGACACTCAAAGTACCTGTGGGCCATGGGCAGCTTCAAACTTCAAATCTGGTAAAGCCAAATGCTAAAGATGCTCAGAAAGCAGTGCCTAACTACAGTTTCTAGTATTGGTATAGTTCTGGGTTAAGTAAAATAGACTCTACAAAGGAAATGGGGTCGATTGTCATGGTTTAAGCGCCTAGAAGCGGGATGTTCTTCACAATCTGTGAATTTGAATGGGAACCTTTGCTAGACATTAGACGACTTAAAAGAAGCCACTTAGTTACCAACCCAAGGGATGCCCTGATTTAAACTGTCCAACTCCAAAAAGGCACAAGCTAAAGCAGTGATATGGCATCAGTTTTTGCATTTATTAGAATGCAGAATGCCAATAATAATTTTTATCTTCTTAAATTCTGCAGTAACAATTTGAGCATACTATAAGTTAGCAATGCCTAGCAGCTCTCTGTCGTGCCTTCTGTTTAATATTTAAAAATGGATGAGGGGCCGCATGTGAGAATTATTGTATATCTGGAATACAAGCTGGTTCAGAAGTATACATAACTTCTTTGATTTTATCAACAAATATTTGAATATATGTAATTTATATAAGCACTTACATATATTGAAAATAGAAAGTAAATTGATGACAAGGTGTGGTATTTAGTCCATTGTTGATTCTTATTGTACAAATGGCTCCTAGGACTCCTTTCAATAGCTCTATGGATTACAGGCTGGAAGTATTGATAGGTCACGTGTGTTTTATGACAGGATGGTTTTATGAAGGAAGGCTAACACTGCTGTACAAACATCCTGCTCTGAGATGGCTTTCTGGGATTTACTCTATTGAGTTTTCCTAATGAAATCAGTCTGTTCTGCAAACTTTCTACTCTATAACATCTGCAAAAACCCCTCAAAACCCAGAGCACATGATGCTCAAAGACATTACTGCAAAACTGATCTTTTGCAGGTCTTCCCAACCCCTGGGCCACTGGTCCTCAGGAGCTGGTACATTTTACTGTCACTCCATCCCCAACCTGTGTTAATGAGTGTCCTTGATGGAGGCTTCAATGACTCTGCTGTCGTTTGGAAATGCCCAGCTCTCTCCTCTGACAGTCGTGAAAACTACAGAAGCAGAAAGAAAGCTGTTTCTTGATTTGCAAGCATCTATTCCCCGGGGGCAATCTGAGCTGAGCTTACACAGTGAGGAGCCTGTGGCCTTGGCGTTACCTAATGGAAGAGCATCAAGGACTGATGCAGAATCTCCTGCACCCTAACATAGGCTTGAAAACTCTTGAGTTCACCCACCCACTCACAAACCTCCAGTTTCCTGAGGGGCAAGGCATTACACTGAACCTAGGCAGGAATGTGATACTCCACTACTTTTAGCCAAAGAAAGGCCCAGCAAGCTCCCACCAGCTGAGTGATATGCTTTTCAGACCCTGCTTCCTGCCCTGGGAACCTTCCTTTGATTTTGTCACTTGACTGTCTGCAACTGCACAGCAACCAGAGGCCATAACTTACTCTAGCAAGTGCAACATGAAAAGGATTGTAAGTTATCTTACCTGGGCTCCCCACCCTCCTCCTTTGTGTGAGCTGCTCCGGTTGTTCAAGCTTCTGAATGTGCCAGCAGAGCACTGAGCCTCTATTTATGGGCAGAGCACACCCCAATCCCACCCACTAATCCTGTTTCCACAGACTGCTAACTCAGAGCAAACTTTCCTTGTCCCAAGCAAGTTCCTTGTTTTTAAGTAATCACAGGAAAAGGTCCCCCCCTCCTTTTTTTCTTTCTTTCTTCCTTTCTTTCTTTTTTTTTTGGTAAGCTTACTGTTAGGAGAGTACTATTGTCAGTAGTTTTGGAAAAGCTGGGCAGTGGGCCAAATCCAGGTAAGCTTTAAATGAAGACATTTGATTTGTTCGAAGGTTGATTTGTCTGTATGTGATTGGATGGAAGCTGTGGTTTATAGATATTCATTTCCTTCCGCTTGGGGAGATTGCATTTATTTAGCTTAAAAAAATGATGATTCACAATTCTAGTATCCTTATATTCAAACAGCTGGCCATGGTAGATTACCATATGTATTATTTTCCATAATATACTTTCTCCTTTTTTTAAAAAACAAAACAAAACTATGTTTTAACTACAGGTATAAAAAACACAACTCATCTACCCATGGACTGTTTTATACTTGGAGAGGTTACCAAAGAGAAAAAGGATAGGTTTAACACTGTGAGCTAATTATTGACCTACTGATGAGTGTGTGTGTGTGTGTGTGTGTGTGTGTGTGTGTGTGTGTGTGTGTGTGTGTGTACAGCAAGTTTACTCCAAAGAGTTTAAAGATACTCCAGAGATATATTTTATTTAGTGGTAAGTGCTGTTAGGCAGACAAACAGGAAATCGCTTACCTCATTTTTCATACAAATGCCTGTAATCCACCATCTACTCAATTATTTACTGACAAATTTAAAACTGGAATTAAAACTTCCTCTTAGAAAAATTCAGTTCTATGTTTTTCTCACAAGACTATATGCAATTCTTTTAAAAACTCAGAACAGAACAAAGGCATCTTCAAAAGGAAAAGAGCTTTCTGGATGAAAGGTCTAGAAAGTAACCTTTAAGATGAATTAATGTTACCATATGTAGACATATTTAAAATATGAATATTTCTTTCAGTGGAGGCTTGGATGCTGTGGGCTAGTAATTCAAAGCAATTGCATTTGCTTCTGCTTTTAAGAGATTCTACAGAGACCATTTTCAAAGTTCGATTTAAGGAATGGCTTAAGCTAACGTCTTGAGACCAGAATTGCTTTCTTACAGGTTCTCACTATTTAGCATTTAGGTAACTCAAGCCTTCATCATACAGATTTGACAGTGAATATACTGTACAAACAATGACTCTTTGAAGGCCCAGTTACTACTTGAGGGCATATCTAAGAGTGAAGCTATGCTTTGGAAGTTGAAAAATGAATGGAATGGAGGGTCAGGATTTCAGTCAGCATCCTGCTTCTACTCACTGGATATTGATATCAAAGATGGATGGCATTTAACACCTCTGAAACTGCAGTTTCCATATCTGTAAAGGGGTGGTATTCAACTTATCTGAGTGACATACAACTCTGGGCATGTTGAGTAAATTAGGGAAGAAGAGATATGGCACCTTAGACTCTGAGGATTACCTCAACAGGAACAGCACAGCCTGGCAGGCTGAAGCATCAGAGGTTCTCATGGTTCTGGAGGCTGCCGGTCAACCATCAGTGTGTCAGCAGGGTTAGGGTCTTTTAAGACTTCTATCCTTGGCCTGTAGTCAGAGTCTTCATGTGTCTGTATCTGGTCTACCCTCTGTACCCACTTGTGACCTGATTTTATTTCCTGTGATAAGAACAGCATAGACTAGTGGTTCTAGACTAAGGATCTGTTTCAACTCTACTGCTTTTGCTTTATTTACTTACTATGAGTGCTTAGGCTCAAACTCAGAGCTTATGCATGCTTAGCAAGCATTCCCCTGTAGAACCACACCTCCAGACCTTAGTTTAATTATTTTTTAAGATCCTCTCTTTATGTACAGTCACATTACGAGGTACTGAGGATTTGAATACATGGATTCTTTTGAGACACATCTCAGCCATATCTTTTGATCATTAAAAACATCTCTGATTTGCTAAAATTAACTGTAATTATATAATAGTGCCTAATCTCATGCTAGTAAAGATCTGATATTTGCCATGGCGCTGATAATACAGCAAGGTGGGAGTAATTATTACAACATCCTGCATACACCATGACATCCTTGGCACATCAACTCCAGAGTGAAGTGAATGTCTGCAGTAGCTTTGAGATGGATAGGGGAGGGTTGTTCTTATATGCTGATAACGCAGTGTTGTGTGGTCATCCTTTGTGATCTCTTGATGTTGTAAAAGTATGCTATTGCTAGGCACATAGCTTTGATAAACTCTGGATTATATGGGGATATCTATAAGTAGGACTTGATAATTCCAAATAAGTAATGAATCAATAAAACTAAGCTTGATAACAATGGTTTCTAGAGCTGCCACAATGAAGATGTTTATGTGTGAAATGTTAGTGCTTTTATTTTAAAGACTTTTATATGACCATATTTTTCCTTTTTCTTTTTTTAAGAAAGAACTTTCTTTTTACTTACTCATGGTGCCACATCATGCATCTTGATCCTACTCATTTACTTATCCCTTTGCATCCTCTATTGACTCTTGCAAGTTCCCTCAAAATAGAATGAAATACAATTTAAGAGGAAAAAAGAAAAGTCAGTCTTGTCATGGAAGCTGCAATGTGGCACAGTGAGTCACGCAGTAACCCTTTTATCCATATATCTTTACTTGCAAGTGTTCATTGCAGAGAGTCTTTGGTCTGCTTCAAGGCTTCTAGTTTCTGCTATGCTACTGATTCTGAGCCCTCAGTGGGACTCACTCCTCTTGAATGTCCTTTTGTTACCCTGTGTCCTGGCAATCCTACAGCTTTGAGTCTCCAGGACTGGCTCCTTCATGTGCTCCTATAAATCATAGATTGCGTGGATGTTGGGGTGGGACAACTTATAACCATGGTTCTGGGCTGGATTCTGGGGTAGCTGTAGCTGCCTGCAGCAACGGGCACGAACAAGTGATAGGGTCATTTCTCCTACTTTCATGTTCTCAGGGTGGGCTCTCTCATACCTACACTATCCGGGTCGGCCCAACTTCCCAAGGGCTACAGCTGGTAAGAGGGAAGGTCAGCTCCCTCACCCACAACTATACTGCCAAGTATTTCCTATTTTGGATAAAATCTGAAGACACATAATAAGTAGGAATTATTGAGTGTCTAGTATATTGTTTATCTGTTATTTATTGTATGTGTATGTAATGGCCTGTAACGGGGTCTCCTTATCTTCTACTTTATTTGAGATAGGGTCAGTCTTGGTTACTGCTGAATAAGTCAAGCCCGTGAGTTTACTGAGATACTCCTGCCTCCACCCCATTCTGATTTTAGATGCACTGAGATTTCTGGCTTACGCTAGCTTTTGTGTAGAGTAGATTCTATAAACTCGGGTTGTTAAGCTGTGTGACAAATGCTTTATCTACCGGCCCATCACTCTAGCCTAATTTTTTCTTTCATCAAACAATCAACAATACTAAGCAGCAAATGCTATACCAGTCATAAAAATATAAGGTGGAGAAGGTGAGATCTGTTACTGAGTTAGACAGTTAGATAACTGAAATTCAGGGTGATCCCTGAGGATAGTAAATGGAAGCTCATGACAGTGCTCAAACCATTTCCCCAAACCACTCATCTCTTCAACCTCAGCTACTTTCTGAGACACAGCCTCTGGAGAGCTCCATCACAAGAGCTGCTCCTTGAGACACAGCCTTGGGAGATCCCTATCACAAGATTGGCTTCTTGAGACAGACTCTAGAGAGCTCCTTCAAGAGTTCCAGCTGCAGATTTCAATTTCTCCGAGACACAGATTACACTGCCTCTGAGTTCTCCAAGAGCTCTGATAAAACCAAGAGAACCTAGTAGACCAAAAACAGCCAGCTGAAACCAGATAACTCTTGCACTGATCAATGGAAGAGATGGGTAGATGTCAGTGCAAAAATTCATTAAGCAACATGAAGAACAATATGGCAGCATTAGAACCTAGTGGTTCTACAACAGCAAGACTTGAACATTCCAATACAGAAGAAGCAGAAGAAAATGACCTTAAAAATATCTTTATAAAGATGACATAAGCCTTTAAAGAGGAAATTATAGAAGAAATGAAAAGCACTCTTAAGGAACTAGAGGAAAAGACAAGCAAAAAATTGGAAGAAAATAATAAATTTCTTAAAGACTGGAGAACTAAAAAAAAGCAATCAAGCAGGTGATGAAAACAGTACAGGACTTAAAACCTGAAATAGAAGCTATAAAGAAGACATAAGCTGAGGGAATGCAGGAAATGGAAAGTCTGAGTAAATGAACAGGAACTAGAGATGCAACTATAACCAACAGAATGCAAGAGATGGAAGAGAGAATCTCTGGTGTGGAAGATACAATAGAGGAAATAGATTCATCAGTCAAAGAAAACTCTAAAGTTAAAAAAAATATAACATAACATGTCCAGGAAATCTGGGACATCATGAAAAGACCACACCTAAGAATAATAGGAATAGAAGAAAGAGAAGAATACCAGTTCAAAGACACAGAAAATATATTCAACAAAATCATAGAGGAAAACTTTCCAAACCTAAAAAAGAAAATGATTATGAAGATACAGAAGCTTACAGAACACTAAATAGACTAGACCCTTCTTAAAGCCTTCCTACCACATAATAATCAAAACACTAAAGAATAAAAATAAAAGAATTTTAAGAGCTGTAAAGGAAAAAGGATAAGTAACTTATAAAGGCAGACCTATCAGAATAATATCCGACTCTTAATGAAGACTATGAAAGCTAGAATGTCCTAGACAGATGTTATAAGGACACTGAAGTATCATGAATGCCAGCCCAGACTACTATACCCAGCAAAACTCTCAATCACCGAAGATGGAGTAAACAAGATATGTCACGACAAAACCAGATTTGAACAATATATATTAGCAAATACAGTCCTACAGAAAGCACTAGAAGAAAAACTCCAACCTATCCAAGCTAGGAACACCCACAAAAACACAATAGATAATCCCACAAAGGCAGACCCCAAAGAATAGAAACCATACACCTACCAACAAAAGGAAAAAGAATGAACAATCACTGGTCATTAATATCCCTTAATATCACTGAATTCAATTCACCTATGAAAATACACACCCTAACACAATGGATACAAAATCAGGATCTATCCTGCTGCATACAAGAAACATACCTAAACTTCAAAGACAGACCCTGTCTCAGAGTAAAGAGTTGAGAAAAGACTTTGCAATCAAATGGACTCAAGAAACAAGCAGGTGTAGATATTCTAATATCTAACTAAATAGACTTCAAACCAAATTCAATCAAGAGATCAGTGAGGACATTACATACTCTTCTCAGGAAAAATTCATCAAAAATAAATTTCAATCCTGAACATTTATGCCCCCAATACAAGGGCACCCACATATGTAAAAGAAATATTACCAAAGCTTAAACCTTATACCAAACCCCACACACTAATAGTGGGAGATTTCAATACATCACTCTCACCAATGAATAGGGCTTCCAGAAAGAAACTGAACAGAGAAATAAGGGAGCTAACAGATATTATGACTCAAATGGACTTAACAGATGTATACAGAACATGTTACCCAAATACCAAAGAATATTGGTATTTTCAGCACCCCATGGAACATTCTCTAAAATTAACCACATACTAGTCATAAAGCAAATATGACTAGACAGAGAAAAATGGGAATAACCCTTGTATCCTATCAGATCACCATGGGCTAAAGTTAGAGTTCAACAACAACACAAGCCACAGAAAGCCTACAAACTCATGGAAACTGAACAACTCTCAACTGAACCACCTCTGGGTCAAGGAAGAAGTTAAGAAATTAAAGACTTCTTAGAATTTAATGAAAATACAACAGATCCAAACTCATGGGACAGAATAAAAGCAGGTGCTAAGATGAAAGCTAATAGCACTAGGTTCCTACATAAAAAACATTGGAGAAATCTCAAACAAGAGATGTAACAGCACAGCTGAAATCTCTAGAACAAATAGAAGCAAACTCATCCAAAAGAAGCAGGCAGCAGGAAATAATCAAATTAGGACTGAAATCAGTAAAATGGAAACAAAGGGAACAATACAAAGAATCAATGAATCAAAGAGTTGGTTCTTTGAGAAAGTTAACAAGATAGACAAACCCTTAGCCAAACTAACCAAAAAGCAGAGATAGAGTATCCAAATTAACAAAAATCAGAAATGAAAAGGGAGACATAGCAACAGATAGTTAAGAAATACAGGGAATCATTAGGTGATGAGTCAAAAGTCTGTACTCCTCAAAATTGGAAAACCTAAAAGAAATGGACAGCTTTCTGGGCAGGTATAATTTACCAAAACTAAATAAAGAGCAGAAAAATGACCTAAATAGATCTATAACCCCTGAGAAAATAGAAGCAGTTATTAAAATTCTTCCAAACAAACAAACAAACAAAACAAAAAAAACTGAGGGCCAGAAATTCTACCAGAATTAGAAGAACTAATACCAATACTCCTGCCAAACTCTTTTTATGAGGCTACAGTCACCCTGATACTCAAACCACACAAAGATGTAACAAAGAAAGAGGATTACAGACCAATCTCTCTCATGGATGTTGATGCAAAGTGCTCGATAAAATACTGGAATTCAAGAACATATCAAAAAAAAATCATCCACCATTATCAAGTAGGCTTCATCCCAGAGATGCAGAGATGGTTCAACATATGAAAAACTGTCAATGTCATCCATCATATAAACAACCTGAATGAAAAAAAAACCCACATGATTATCTTATTAGATATCGAGACAGCCTTTGTCAAAATTCAACACTCCTTCATGATAAAAGTCCTGAAGAGATCAGGAATACAGGGAAAATACCTAAACATAATAAAGGTGATATACAGCAAGCCGACAGCCAACATCAGAGTAAATGGAAAGAAGCTCAAAGCAATCCCACTAAAATCAGGAACAAGACAAGGCTGTTCCTCTCCTTATCTATTCAATATAGTTCTTAAAGTTTTAGCTAGAGCAATAAGAGAACAAAAGGATACCAAGGGATACAAATTGGAAAGGAAGAAGTCAAGCTATCAATATTTGCAGATGATATGATCATATATATAAGTGACCTCCAAATTCTACCAGAGAGCTCCTCCAGCTGATAAACACTTTAATCAATGTAGCAGGATACAAGATTCACTATAATCCATAATCCCCGAACATCTTGGTAACAGAAAGAACTTAAGAGAGACATCCAGGGATTCCCTGGGATGGGGAAATAGAGAAGATCTGAGTAAACTGGGATCGTAACAGGGAGTGAGCAAGAGGGAGTGGGAACAAATTATGAGAGAAGGAGATGGTTGAGTGAGAGAAGCGACAGAGGGGGAGAAAAAAGAGATGGATATCTTGATAGAAGGAACCACTATGGGGTTAGAAAGAAACCTGGTGCTAAGGAAACCTCCAAGAATCCACAAGATGTCCCTGGCTAGGACTCCAAGCAATAGTGGAGAGGGTGCCTAAACAGGACTTCCCCTATAATCAAATGAATGACCACCCTAAGTGCCATTATAGAACCTTCATCCAGCAACCGATAGAGGCAGAAGCAGAGATCTATAGCTTTGCACCAGGTCGAGCTCCTGGTTCAGCTGAAGAGAGAAGAGAGTATATGAGCAAAGGGATCGGGATCATGAGGAGGGGACCCACAAAGATGGCTGACCCCAGCTATTAGGAGCTCACCGACTCAGAAATAACTGCTGAGGAACCTTCATGGAAAAGAACTAAACCCTCTGAATGTGGACTACAGTTTATGGAGCCTCTTGCAGTAGGACCAGAGTTTATTCCTGGTGCATGAATTGGCTTCTCGGATCCCATTCCCTACAGAGGAACACCTAACTCTGCCTTGATACTGGGGTGGGGGGGGGGCTTTCAGACTGGATATGGCTGACCAAACTGACTCACCTTGGGATTCCTTGCCCTCCCTGGGGAATGGATGGAGGGACTGGGGGGGAGGGGCTGAGTTAGGAGGGAGGGAGAGCAGTGGTGAGTTGGGAAAAAGCTTTTTTTTTTTTTTAATTCACTTAAAAAAAGATGTCTTAATGACTGTTTGCCTGAGTGAGACCTTTTACTATATTATTAATGTATAATAATGTGAACAAATGTTCATGCTATTTAGACTTTGCCTTCATGAGGAGATATGTGGCGATTTAAAAGCAAGCTGTCGGTTGAGATTGATTTGAGTTCAAACCTAGCTGTATGGCACTGCACATCTTAGTAACTTAAAGTCATGATTAATTCTCTGTGCTTGGCCATCCATCTTGTGAAATGAAACAGCAGGTCATACTTTATAGGATATGTAAAAGGTTGTAAAAAGTAAAGTTATTTCTGCACACATGGCTCAGATTTAACAGCAGCATTTCCTGCACATGGAGGCTCACAACCATTAGTAACTTCAGTTCCAGAAGCTCCAACATCCTCTCCTGGCCTCCATGGGCACCACATACACACATGGGACACAGGCAAACAGACAAGGAAAGGATTCATACAAATAAAATAAAATAAATTAAGACATATTTACAAAAAGAAACAAAGGCATAATAAATAAGGTATGACTCACTTCCATGTGTTGTGATTTCAGACTGTCAGCTCTAGGACTTAAGAATCTTAATTACTTTAAAATGATTGTATTTACTACTACTGTTATTGTTGCTGGTTGTTTGTGTATATGTGTGGATGTTCAGAGGCCAGAAGAGGCTATTGGTTCTTCTGGAACTAGAGATACAGCCAGTTATGTACTGCCTGATGGAGGTGCTGAGAACTGAACTCAGGTCCTCTGGAAAAGCAGCAAGAGCTGTTAATCTGTCTTTGCAGACCCTCAGTTACTTTTTGATGGAAGCCTATCTCAAGTCTTACATGTTAACTTTACATATAACTTACACATAACTTTAAGCCACAGTAACAACTTCACTAGACTTTATAAGTTTTCTTTATAAAGCTGATCTGATAACTAGTCACAAGCAGGCAAAAGGCAGAGTTAACAAGTAGAGAGAGGACCCGCAGTTACTTGTTATTGTTGCTGATAAACCCGATGTTTCTTCCAGTTCATCAACCTACCTTAATGTCAGGATTATAGACATGTTGATCATAATGAGCATCAGTGACTGACACTAATGTCATACTACCGATGTGTTTCTTGTGGCAGAGTGTGGAACAGAAGGCCCAGCATTCAACTGTGGCAGTAACCATTCACATGAGAGGTGGAGAAAATTGGATACATCCAGAGCACAAATATAGAAACGAGATAGGATGAACACAGAATGTGCTATAGCTCCAAGACCAAGCTTCAAAGGGCCTGAGAGTCACAAAGCAGTAATCAGTGAGATGTCAGGGTGGGTAGCTTATAGCCAGACACATGAGAATTTACTTGGCTAGGTAAAAATCAGTTTCCTTACTTTCAGATCTATGCATGCTTTGTGGGTTGAAATAATGGAAAACCCAATCATGTGTAGCAGTGTATGCTGGAAGTCAAGAAGGAGATAATGTGCTCCTCAAATTGCTGAGAATGGCCTGAGGTTAAGCCTACTCTTGGCTATAGTCACTAAGAACATTGTCTTTCATTCTAAAAAATAGCATGATTTCAACAATAAATAATATAGTATTGATAAAATACTTAAACTTTTTATAAAATAAACAAACTATACAGCGTGTGTGTGTGTGTGTGTGTGTGTGTGTGTGTGTGTGTGTGTGTAGAAGCATGTGCCATGGCATGGCTGTGGAGATCAAAGGACAGCTAGTGAGAATCAGTTCTTTTTCCACTATGTGTGTTCAGGGATCAAACTCAGGATTTCACACTTAGCGGCAAGAACATTTGCCTCAGGAGCCCACCTTGCTGACCTGAAGCCTGTAGACTTGCTAGAAGAACTGCCCTAGTTTTTATAGAAAGATAGTTTAATAGTTATTTCACTGGGGTTGCTTTAATTCTGAATCCCATCCGGGATTTCTGCTGTGTCTATGGTTCCCAGGTTAGCTCTCATGTTAAAGTTCTCAGGGATGCCATAATGCTAGACTTTGACATTAAGCTTTCTTCTCTTGATTTATAGAATGAACAAATATTTGTTTGTAGCTCTCCAGAACTTTTTGCCTTGTCTTGAGCTTAAAGGGAGCCTATTCTCACTTTTTAAGTCTCTGTTTTCCCTGAATAAAGATGAATTCCGTGAATCCTTTCCATGGTGGTGGAGATTCTTTTTCAAAGGATGGAAGAATTAAAAGTAATTTAAAATGTGTGAGCCACAGTGTCATTATGTGATTTTTCTATGAACTTGAATCTTTCAAAGCTGAGCTTATATCAGTTGGGTGGCATCTTTTAGAATTTGAAAGCATCTCAGCAGATACCAGAGTGCTGTGTTCCTAATGAAGTCACTGGTCTGTTTTAAATCTAGGTCTATTAACTACCTTGGCTGCATATGAAAGGCAGCGTCATACAGATTAAGGTAACATGTCCTTAGTAATTGGAGTCTGACCCTGGAGTTGACATTGTTAGCAGACAAACACACTCCTTAGGGTGGAGCACTGAGTGAGCAGAGCTACCATCTGGGTCTGTCACTCCTTTATACCTGACAATGACTTTGGAGAACCCAGTACTCCCTGTGATGTAGTTGCCTTGACTTCAATTTTATGAGGTTTCCCAACTATCTATCCATTTGTTCTTCCACCCACCCATCCATCTATCTACCCACCCACCTACCTACCCACCCATCCACCCACCCATCCATCCATTCATTTATTCATCCATTCATCTATCCATCTACCCTGCTCCTTTAAAAGATGTCATAATTTTTCTATCCAGTGTCATCTGATTGTTTTCTGGTCATGACATGTTTTCTCTATTATTTTCTACCCCCTGTATAATAAAATGCCATGTTTTAACGGATAATAGTAAATGAATACCAATATAATATGGAAATAACAGGTATCATCAAGCTACCTGGGCAGTTATAACATGATATAACATGTTATATAATATATTTGTGGCTTGAGGCTATTCTTTTTTTCTTCTTTTTGAGACAGGGTCTTATGTAGCCCAGCCAGCTTCCAACCTTCCAAGTAGCACAAATGCCCTTGTATTACTTATGCTATTGCTTTTACTTCCCAAGTTGTTAGGGGTGTGTGACACCTGCCATGTATGGAGGTATGCTTGCTGTCTGTCAAACAGGTATAAGTAACTTTTCAAGACCTCATTGTGTGTGTGTGTGTGTGTGTGTGTGTGTGTGTGTGTGTGTGTGTGTATACGATAGTTTTTAGAAGATCAAACTAACTTTTCAGCAACCCATGATTCTAAATTTGCTTCCATGGAGTGTGTTTATGTTTATTTTTTAAGCTAACCGATTCTGCAAGTGAAAGAACTGGCTTAAGGAAATGAGCTAGGATAACTTTTGGGTTAAATTGCTAACAATAATAACAACAAAATTTGCAAGGTGACCAATAAATAATAGGTATTGGTTGCTTTTTAAAAAATATTATTTAACTTGAATATGTGTGTGTGTGTGTATGTGTGTGTGTGTGTGTGTGTGTGTGTGCTCTTGCTGCAGTATGCTTGTGGAGTTAAGACAGCTGATGGGAACAAGCCCTTTTACCCACCGAGATGAGCCATCTCACCAGCTGCAATTAGGTCTGGTATACTCGGCACACAACCACACTCTAGTGATCCCAGGAGCAAGAATTTTAAGTGTTGCTTGTCATAAGTAATAAATACTTGAGACAGACATCCAACCTGGTTGTATAACTGTATAATTTTTGTGCATGCATATAACAAACCATCACATATGTATCACATATATATGGGACTTTTGTGTATCAGTTAAATTAATTTTAGATAAATAGACTCCTTTTTTCACAAATTGATATTTTCAAAACTCTTTCACTGATAAATTCAACATCATTCTCTCTGATGACTACCAATGGGAGAATAACACGTATTGTGTTTCTCAGCATGCCTCTATTAGCCTGTGTTTTCCATGAGTCACTTTGTAATAGTTTTACTCTCAATCCTCAGCAGGTGGCCAGCCCAGAAAGCAAACAGAACTTGTCACATTTACTTTCTTTAAGACCTCGTCATCATTTCAAGCTTTCCTCTGTTCACTGTACAGGAAAAGGTCCCGTTTGTTTATTCTTGTCCTCTAGACTCCACACTATAGAGAAAAAGAAGTCTTAACCAGGGAACATTGAGGATGTAATTTTAGAAGTGGCTCTTCATTACAGTTAGGTCAGTTTTCTGTTGTCAACACCTTATGTTAGGTGGCTAGATGAAAGGCAAGTAATTCTAACCAATTACTGTAAACGCTAAGAAATTTAATGAATTTGGTAGTTTCCAATATGATTGATTACTTCCATGGCACAAAATGTAGACTTTCTATGACGTTTTTCCATATGAAATCATTAAGGTTTTTTAAAAATACAAGAATGAGCACTAAAATAATTTTTGTTATTCTTACTCAGCAAACTATTGGTAGAAAATTTTATTTTAATATTCTAAAAAAATACACAGATTTTTTTTCTACTTCCCCATTACACATACTTCAATCCTTTCTCTACTTCTTACTTATTTTAAGATCTCATCTTTGCCTCTTGCAATCCCCTAATTTCATGACCCACAAACATACATGTGCAACATAACTGTGCATGTGTGTGTGTTCGTGCATACACATATATGCATATATACACAGTTTTAAATTTAGGTTCTTCCTGCAAGAGAAAACACATAGTATTCATCTTTCTGAGTCTGCCTTATTTTGCTTAATGTATACCTCCAATTACCATGCATCCATTTCCCTAGAAGTCATGATTTCATTTTTCTTTATGACTGTGTAGAATTCCATTGTATATATGTACCACACTTTCTTTATCTCTTCAGAGTTTATTCAGAAGACAATCCTCAATGTATAATATTTACAGCTGTAGGAAACAGAGTCTAATGACTTCTAGAGAAAAGGAAAGGAGATAAACAGATAAACTGTGGAGTGACAAGGATTTCTGAAAGCAAGTATCTGATGCCTCAGATTGTTCTCAAAACTCCATAGCTGCCTCCATACATGTGACAATAAGGCAGAAGAATTGTAACTGCTGGGCCAGTACCGCGTCCGGTTGCTTGGGGTCGAGTCTTGTCCAGGCGAGGGGCGTCGAGGTTAAATAATCTGCACTCAGGAGTCGTTTAGGTTCCATCATTCAGGATCACAATGAGAGACCCAAGCTTTATTCAGTACATCTTATATCTTAGACCTATTTCTCCCTCCGCCATGCTTCTCTCCTGCCATGCATCTCGCCTAGCTTTTTTCCCTCTAGCTTCCTGCCATGTTGGTTTCCTTCTGCCCCTTCCACTCACACTGACTCTACTCTCTACTCCATGCTTGTCTCCCGCTTCTCTTAGAGTGTCTCTCCTTGTATCCCCTCTCCTCCTGTGTCTCAGCTCTCTACTACCTTCTTAACTCTCTCACACCCTGCCCCCTCATCCGGGCACACCCAAGGTCTTGGAGGATCCCAAAAGACTAGCACTCAGCAGGTGGCAGCGATAAGATTTGTAGCGATAAGGAGATTTGTAGCGCAGGAAAGCATGTTTTTCCTTTTTCCCCCTATTAACATAAGGTTTTAGTCTTTTGGGGAGGAGGATGGGCCATAAGGGCCAGAATGGCACTTATTCGGGAGACAACAGGCCAGTTTGGGCTACACAGTAAGACTCAGTCTACAAACAAACATAAAACCGAAACAGATCTGAGAACAGTGAAGCTATGATTTCTGAGTGTGTGTCACAGTGCTTATTTTTGTCCTACTACTGGGACTGTAACCTAGGGCCTGATGCACACTAGGCCACTGTTTTACCATGCACGCATGCACGCACGCACACTCACCCCTCAAGGCCTTGAGGATTATCTTTTTAACTGTTAATTCATATCCTGAATTCCCCTTGTTCTTGCAGCTTGGCTGCCATGCTCGGGGCCTCCCAGGACTGTTTTCTCCCACTTTTCATCACAAGTTTCTTCACATGTGTTTCCCTATTGAAGTCACATAGAAAATTAACTATTACTGTACCATGGAGAGTGGATGAAAAGATTTCTAAACCAAGGTATGAATTTCGATGAGGTATTTCTTCATTCATAAAATTACTGTTAGAAGTAAAAGTGAAATTTGTGTTTTGTGGTGAATGCTATACCTTTCTTAACCTGTTTGACTTTACATGCTGCTGCGTTTTGGCAAGACCGCTGCTCTTTGTTGACTGACTACATGTTCTGAGTTAGAGCAAATCAGTAGCCATGTCTAAAGTCAGTTAATATTTACTCAAGCATGTGCAATCCAAGAAAGAGTAAACTTAAAAATGAATCCTCAGTGCGCATTATACAAGAACAATAGTACATCCTGTCACATCTTGTTACTTTGAAACAGCACAAAGTTTCAGAGGTAGTAGGGAAGAAACAAGGACACAATTTGGGAGACTGACACCTGTCACCAGGAGCTGTGCACACCATTCTGAGGCTGTGATTTTGTAGCTGTTTCCCTTATTTTTCAAAGCACCATGGAGGAACTAGCTGAGGCAATGATGCCACAAAAATTTATTAAGCTCAGAAAGAGGAAATTACCACTGTGAAAGTGGTGCCCACAGGGGCAATCTCTGCCCATGTTCTGGGTGCTGGCTAAGTATGAGGTGTTTTATAATCATTTCCAATAGCAGTTCAACAGCAGCAACATGAATAAAAAGTACATTGTTCTGTCTGCCATGACACAGGATCTACAGGATCCAGGATCAGACAGGAAGTCAGTGCTTAGTGCAAAAGGAAGAGAAAGAAGAAGGTGACCCTAATGAAATCCTTTGACTGTCTTTCCCCTCAGCATCTCAGCTAGACCTCATGTCTTGTAAGCTTGTCTGGAAAGGATGCCTGTGCAGTCAGTAGATAGCATGCCTTGCTGTGAAGGAACTGTCTAAGGAGCCTCTCTGGCTGGTCTGTGAGCACACTGCCTGTGGAACTCCTGAGAGAACTCTTGTACCTTATTTACTATTGGTACAATCTGGGCAGAGCGCTGCCCTTTAATATCCCAGGTTTCCCTTTCATAAAATGCAAACTGTCCTCCTGGTGTCTTGGGATCATTTTCTACTTCCCACCCCTGACACCTGAACCTGTTTACTTCAACATATTTAAAATTTCACTTTTCATTTCTAAGCATTTTATTGGAATTCTTCTCAATCTATGTGCCTGCTTCCTTTTTCAATGTGTTTTTCCTTATAAATTTAAGTATTCTGGAATTCGCAGTGCTTAAGAAGTCCATCTTCTTTGCCTTTTCACTTTTCATGGGAGATATAGCTTGTGGAGTAATCTATGCCTTTTGTTTGTGAGTTCATCTAGGGGATTATTTTTCTGTTACAGTCTAGGCTGCTGGGTTGTAGGCAGGTTTCTAAGAGCCTTTGTGGTTTTATCTATTTAATTACTTTTATGGTACCTCATGCACTCAAGGCAAGAGTTCAGGAAACAGCATTGCAGCCCTTTAGAAAGTCTTTGAGCTAGCCCTGGCCAGATACCTGAATGGTATCTCTGGCCCATAGTCATTTATATGTCAGTTCTTTTAAAAGCTGATTGCACATTAAGAAGGGGGTGGAAGTACCATTTCTATATCTACACCAAGGAAGACTTAGAACTTTACTGTTTTACCATAAGAATATATCTTACTATATTTTTTTTATTGTATTTACTAGGTTTCTATAAAAGCCAGGTTTCATGGTTACTAAGTGGTATTTTCCCAAACTCATTCTCTTTATACATAGTTTCAGTAGAGATGAAGTTAATTCTAATGCCTTCATCAAAAGGATGCTAAATAAACTCTTTTGCCCTTTTTTGGACATGTTGGGAGTTGAGGGTGATGAGGGAACAGGGATGGGCTTTGCACTCAGGCCTTTGTCTCTCCCATTGGGCAAATGATCTCCGTCCTCCACTGACAGTTTCCAATAGTCTCCGGAACTGTCAGTCTGAGCAGACAGATCATAAAAGCAGTTTCCTGTAATAATCAGGCATGAATTGATTTGTGTTAATGCAACTCCTGATGTGATTGCCTTAACTAAGTATTCCCTTCAAGGGAGGAAGCATAAAATGACCTGAAAAGTGCTGTCTGAGGAGTGATTATTTCCCTGGTAACATGGGAGTGGCTTTGTTTGGAGTCTTGGTGGGGACAGCCCTGCCTGGGCTTTGTTCACATTGACCTTGGAAAAGAAGACTAGGTGGGGAATAGATAAGGGAGACCAGTGGGTAAGCATGAGCTGGTCAGGTGGTGATGGCAAAGCTGTGGAGCACAGATGGGTGCCAAGGCTGAGGCATGGTCCAGGCTGGGTGGGATACAGGAATAGATAAGAGAGACCAACAGGCAAGCCTGAGCAAGCCAAGTGATGATGGCAAAGCTGAGAGACAGCAGATGGGTGCCAAGGCTGAGACCTGGTCCAGGCTGGGTGGAATGCAGCAGCAGTTCATTTTTCTTTTATTAGGTTCCTGCTTTTATGTATTTCTCCCTGAATGAACATGATAATATTCAGGATATGTTTGCACTAGTGTAAACATTAAAAAAAAAAAAAAAAGGCCAGTGATACAGATGGTAAGTTATATTACCCAGGATGTATTATCTTGATTTGAGGAAAACTCAGTGTCTAAAACTTGGCATTTTTTAATATGTTCAGTAGGGCACCTAATATGTGTGCATGAATGTGTGGGTACGGTATAACTAATGTTTCTGTGTGGTGATGAAGCTCTGAGAAGAAACCTGAGGGAAATTTCATTCCATCACAAAATAATCAGGGTGTCTGCCATTTCCAAGCACCTTCCTCGGCACAGGAAATTTGGCAATGAATGAGCAGTAAACTCCCTGGCCTTGTGGAATGCACTTCTCAGGGAAGAGAGAAAGACAGTGAAACAGGCTTATATGACATGTGTAGTGTATTAGGTAGGGGAGGCAAGCAAGATGAAGGGAAGAAAAGCAAGAAGGTAGGCACAAGAGTGAAAGGCGTCTGTAATTTGTTTTTTAATTTTTATTTTTTAAAAAATATAACAAAATACAATGTAATTAGGCAAAACAAAAACTACTACATCAAAGTTGGACAGACAAATCAACAGAGGGCACAGAACCCAAGAGAAGATGCAAAAGCCAGAGAACTACTCACTCACACATTGAGGAATCTCATTAAAACACTGGACTGGAAGCAGTAATGTATCTGCTGAAGACTGGTGCAGGCCAGCACACCCTCTGTGCATACTGCCTCAGTTTCTGTGAGTTCATGTGAGCTTTGCTAATGTTGATAAAGAGGGCTGGTTTTCCTGGTGTCCTCCATCCTTTCTGTCTCCTGATGTGTGTCTGTGTGCTCCCTGAGCTCTGAGGGGAGGGATTTGATGCAGATATCCTGTTTAGGGTTGAGTATTCCAAGGTCTCTCACTCTCTGCACAATGTCTGGCTGTGAGTCCCTGTGTCTATAATTTTGAATGTTTGGGGAAGGCTTCATGTAAATCAAGAAGAGATTGTCATATACGCAGAGGAAGGAACCCCAAGAAACAGTGTTTGATGGCCATGGAGCAGGGCATTGGGTTAAAGCTATATGAACTGGAATCTGGGAGAGCATGAGATACAACCAGAGAGCTAGAAGGGCTTAGATGCTGTTGTCTAACAGAAGACACACACGATAATCTCCATGCACTTAAACACTTGGGCAAAAATGCTGTAGTATTTGGATAAGCTAGTACCTAGAATTGAGGGCTAGAACATGACTGTAGGTAGGTGTCCCCAGCGCCACCTCTGGGAGTGACAGAGGCTATTTCCTTTAAGCCTGTCCCATCTCTTTCTGTAGCAAACCTAGTCTGTCCTGTATCCCAGCAGTACTCCTGCATCATCCTTAGTGCACCTGGGATACCTCTAAATCATCTGAAAAACTAGTTCCTGTCTGGGACACAACTGACACTGATTTATGTTAGTTACCCACATTGCATATCTAAGATGTTTGAAGATAGTCTTCTTTTAAGATGCAAGCTTAATTTTATTTCTTGCACACAGAAGGTCACCTTTGCCTCTAAGTGTGGCACTGTGCTAGATACTCAGTGAGTTATAAAGATGATTGAAATATCAGAAACTTAATACCTAAGAGAGGGGCGGGGCGGACAGGCAAAGAGCAAACACAGAACTTCAGACATAGTTACTAAATTCATTGATCTTTTCACTGCTGCGTAAAATACCCTATGAAAGCACCTTAGGGTAGGAGCTGTTTCGGCTCACTGCTGGGAAGTACAATTCATGATAGTGGAGAAGTCGGGATTGAGAGCAGGAGGCAGCTGGTTTCATTGCAGCTGTAGTCTGGGAGCAGAGAGAGAGCAAGGTGGTGTTCAGTTTGCATTTTCCCCTTTACTGAGTCAGGCACCCCATCTAGGGGATGGCACCTCTCATTATCAGCAGATTGGGTCTTCCCATCTCAAGGAACCCAGTCCTGCAACTCTTGTCACAGGCCTTCTCAGAGGTCTGTCTCATAAGTGATCTAAATCCCCACTAAGCTGACAATTCATGTTCACCATCACAGTAACTAATATGTAAGAGTTATTTTGCAGAGGGGTTACGTTCTAGTGATTTTTAAAACGTAAGACTGTAGGCAATAGTAAGGCTTTCGAGTCACAACTGTGAAATGACTAGAAAGCAGAAAGCTGGGGTAATATATAAGATCTTTTAGTTCTGAGTTCCATGCACTGCTCTTAGAATATTATAAATGCTCCCTTTCTTCCCCTTCTAGTACATTATCCACTATCTCACCTTTCATCTACTCGTGAGAAAGATGAACTACAGAGAAAATAACCATGTGAGAGAAGAAAGGAGTAAAAGGTGAGCAAAGCATGGGGGAGACTCAATTGCTGTGGTCAACTGGTCCCTAAAAGTGGCAGGAATGAAAGAAGTGGAGATGGGGTCCCGAAAGTGATGAAGGGTTTTCCTCACAAGATGGTAAACTAGCCCTTCGTGTGGAGCAGGAGAGCATTTGGAGGAGGGGGAGGGAGGGAAGGTGATGTAGCACAGTGAGGTAGACTTTAGTCTCCTTAGCAAACAGAAGGTGATTTTATAGAAGGAGAGATTGGGTACTGGCAAAGGAGGTCTCAGAGTGGTTGTTGTGATGGGGATGGTCCAGGAAAATGAGCAGATGACTGTCTGGCTTTGTTGTAGGCCAGAGAGCATGGTCCTGAAATGTCCTCAGCAGCCAGGGCTTATGACCTTTCCTCAGAAAACCAAATTGCTCTTCAGTTACAGAAGTCATGTATAACTGCGGTCTTCATTTACTGACATCCTCCAGTTTCAAAAATTTAAGTAGTGCATATTTAATTATGTGATGTTATATACATATGAGAAAAGATGACAACCAACTACTTTCATAATTTAGCAAATAATGAAAATTTAGCAGGAATAGGAGGGACAGGATAATGAATAAAGAGAGAGGGAAACAATATTATATAAGAATGCTTTTTTATTGTATCTGGTGGTAGATTTGGAACCTTTACTAATTAATTAATCAATTTATTTATTTATTTTCCAGAGCAATTATTTTTAAATTTCTGCAGGGTAAATTATGTCTGGAGGATAATTATATTTAAATATTAAAATGTTATTCAGATTAATGATGTCAGTCTTATCATTTGACCAAAGCTACAAGGATAGATTTTGATGGTGGCCCTTGAAACTTGTGTACATGCTGGGACCAAAAGCTACCTCATCTCCAAGGAGTGTGATAGTAACAAACCAACATAGGGTTGCTAAGGGGAAAATACACAGTGAGACTGTAAAGGGTTGGCTAAATATTAAAAGCTCCACAAATACCTTTAGTGCTTCTGTACAGGAAGGACCCATGACCTTTCAGATAATGTTTATTAAATTTCCAAAAGAGGAAAATGAACGACCAACAAAGCAGGCATTGCCACTGGGAATCAGTCCCGGATACACTATAGATAAGCAGGCTGGGTTTCAGGGAAGCTTTCTTTTGAGGAAATGCAAACTCTTTAGAACTTACCAATTGTTCTAATCTCCTGAAGTAGACAGCCATTTATAAATAGAGGACTAACAAGCAAAACCTGATGTGATTTAATGAGGATCAGCAACATGCTAGGTTAGAGGAGAAATGGCTGTTAATACATGGCAGGCTCTGTCGGTAGTGAGCTCGTCACACATGGTTCAGCTAAACAGTCTGGACTAGAGTGCCTGGATACCTACGCAGTATTTCTTGTATGCTAGTTGCTTCAGTGCATATATGCTCTATTGTGCAATCACTGGTCCACCAATTAATGTGAAACTCTCTAGTTTCCTTTGCATCCAAAGATAATCATGAGCCTCATACGAATTTGGAGATCGAGACTGAGATTTTGAGCTTATAACCCACAAATAGAATAAAAAGTGACTCAGGTGGAGTGATAGTATCTTTTCTTTTTTGACAATATCTTTTCTAAGTACCCCAAATTGTCACTTACAGAGCAGTTTTAGATTTGCTTTTCTCTTCCAATCCCAAGCACAATAAAGGGTAGGTATTTGTTTATGTTCTGAAGGATAAATTGAAAGTTCAGGAAGTCTCTTACCTGAAATACTACAATTACGATTCTGCGAAGGTGGCCTAGAAGTGAGGCCAACAAGCTCAGATTTTGTTCTTTTCTTTCTTGAAAAAAGTTCCTCTGAGGATGTGGTTTAGTGAGAAGAGTGTGTGACTCACCCACCCAAAACCACTGGTTCTAGATTCCAGCACTGCATCTACTATGTGTGAATTTCAGGTCAACCTGGGCTACATGAAACCTTGTCTCCAAAAAGAAAGTTTGCTACAAAAACAGATAGTTACATAAGCAAAATGTGAGGATAACCCTTCTTTTAAAACTGAGCCACAATAGCAAGAGCCTATGACAAATATAAATTGGAGAAAAATTATGCCATGTGAACCAGAATGATAGCAGTGGCCAACTTTCACTGTGGACCAGGCTTTCATGGTCAAATCAAATCACTCAGATTGGCTATAAAAATTGGAAAGTGATGATCATTCCACTTAACTTGGTTCTTGACTTTCAGATAACGAGCAATGGACATTTAGGTAGCAAGTTACTCTCAGTTACTAGAGTTTTATAGTGAGGATTCTTACTTACATCCTTGTTTGACTTTGTACAGGAGACAACTGAAGCCCAGGAAGGAAGTTCACTTTTCCCAGGGCTATAGGGCTGGTCAGTTTTAGATACTGGCCATAGCTTGGGACCCAGGAAATCTGGCTCCCAAGATAGTTCTTATTTACTTTCCTATCCTGTCTTTTATTAAAATTCCCAATGATGTGCCAAGAACTTTAGAGCCTTACACTTCAAAATAGAGAGGAAAAGAAAGCCATCAAAACATGGGCCTCTAGAATGCCAGCAGGAAGTGAGAAGAGAGACTCATCCAGTGATGTGTGGGGGTGAAATTAGTTACACAGAATGACATTTACCTATCTAAAGGTTTACTTGAAAACCTCAAGATCCAAACATATATTTTCTCCAATATACCTGCTGCCCAGAAACTCTATTTATTGTACTCTTAGGAAACTACACAGCCCAGCCCGATTCAGTGTTTACTACACCCTTCCTCCATTCTTTGTGTCTGGAGTTGCTGCTATAGGGTGCAAATTAAACAGATTCTGCTTCATCCAGCAAGTTAAACAGAAGAAAGCAGCTTATTAGTGCTGCACTTTCTAAATGATGCTGGCTAGACGTTATTTGCCAAGATATGCCCTTTGAGACTGGTTCTCCGACTGAATTTTAAGCTTGGAAATCATGGTAAAACCATGTGCCTGGGGAGGATTGGACATTGGAATATTAAAAGCCTTTTGAAGTTCTGCTAGGAGAAAGCCTGTTAAACTTTGCTCAGCCAACTTTTCTTTTAGATGATTTCAGTGAAAGATGTTAGGAAGGGTTTTCATCACTGTCACTTCTGTCACTTAATAAACCATCCAGCAACATTTGATAAGCCACAAGCACGGGTTTGGGGAGCACAAACTTCAGGAGCTCTTGAATTGAGGGGACAGTATCACACCAAAATATATCTATTGTTGAATGCAGCTACTGTTTTGTTGATATGGTGCCAATTCTCAGAAGGTGGAGTTGCATGATCAATGCTCTCACTTCAGCCTGCCTCCAATTTCTTCACACACATTGTATCATTTAGCTCTCAAGACCGCTGCTTGGGAAGTTCCTGTCAAAATTATTATTCTTTGACTTCTCATAAAGAAAAACGTAGCTTCAAAAGACAGTATCATCCCAGCTCCTAAGACATCCAGAACTGATGGTTGGTATTGTTGTGTCTTCTAGGCAGTTGGGGGGAAAAAATGAAGTAATGCTAAAGAACTAGAAAAATTATAAAGGTTGGTCACTATGATGTGTTAATATTTATAAAAATGACTAGATTCTGTTCTAATCCACAAATTATTTGTAATGGTCTTCAAAGAAATGCCCATGTTGGTTTGTCTCTAAAATATTTTCAGTGAAATCATAAGGCTTTACACTTGAGAATGGTTCTAGAAGTCATTGATTTTAGGTACCTTGTTTTGCAAGTGGGGAAACTGGCAAAAAGGAGTTAAGGGATTTATATCAACGTCTACTGCTTTAGTGTAAAAGTGAGAGAGTCAGCACCATCCCACCCTCTCAGGCTGTTAAAGTGAAAGGGTCTAGATAGTCACCAGTCAGGTCTGGAGGAATGTTCCTGGAATACAAATATTTGAAGAATGCTCCAGAAAGTGAAGATAAACTCAACCAGTGCATCCAAATCTGTCTATAAAACTTGACCTTTAATTTTCTTTTGCATACAAAAGTATTTAATTCCCTCTTATCCCACAGATTCCAATGCATGAATGGTTCCTACCCAAGCAGCACATTAAGATTCTTTTGCACAAGATTCTGGACTTATTGTTTGGCTAGTGATCCCCTCCTCTCCTACTTTATGACAGAGTTCTTTCTTGTTCTGTCTTTTGCTGTTCATTGATTCTATCTATTCACTTAGCCACACATCCTAACTACTTTGGTTTGCCTAGAATGCTGTCTTATTAATATTCCATTGCTTTGATAAAGACATGACTGAAAGGGAAGAAGAAGGTTTGTTTGAGTTACATACCTGGGCTCACAGTCCATTGAGGAAAGCCAAAGCAAGAACCTGGAGGCAGGAACGGAAAGGGGGGCAGGGAGGAATGTTGCTTACTGGCCAGCTCCCCTCACTTGCTTAGCCTGCTTTCTTACACTGTGCAGTGTGCTGGGGCCTTCCACACTATTTATCAATCAAGAAAACACACCACAATCTTGCCTACATGTCAGTCTGATGAAGGTGTTTTCCCAAATGACCATGGCTTGTGTCAGATGGACAAAAAAAGGGAAAAGACAAAAGAAGAAAATCAGTGTGGTGATATTCTGTGTATCCTTTAAGAAATAAAGCTTGCCTGAGGATCAGAGGACAGAGCCAGACACAGAGTTAGCCATAGAGGTCAGGCAGTTATGGCTCACACCTTTAATACTAGCACTTGAAAGACAGAGAGCCTTGTGGACCTCTGTGAGTCCAAGGCAAGCCTGCACTACACCAGATTAATCCAGTTCATCATCAACAACAATAACAAAAAACAATAGACACCAGAGCCAGACAGCGGCGGCGGCACACACCTTTAGTCCCAGCATTAAGAAGGTTGAGAGGGTGATATGGCTGGTCAGAGGAAGCAGTATCAGGTGGGAAGAGACAGGAGTTCAGCCCTTGCCTTCCTGTGGCATCCCTCTTGCTTCTCTCCCAGTTCAGCTAAGGACTCAGTGGTGAGAAGTTTCTCTAGGGTTTTATTCTTCTGCTTCTCTGATCTTTAACCCCAATACCTGGCTCTGGGTTTTTTATTAGGATACCAGTTAGGATTTGTGCAACAAACCAGCCAGCACAAATGCTTAGTCTTGGCATTTTAATTCCTGTTGGCAATTATTTTCACTTGAACTTGGAATTTCTTCCCTGATTTCCTTGTAATAGAACACTGCAAAAGAGGTTTTTTTGTTGTTCCTTTTAAAAAAAATTTTGTAATACAATTCTCTGTATAGTCATATTTTGGGTGATTGGGGCCAGCCAGAGACAGTCTCATGCTCTGGCACAGACATTTAAGGTGAGGTAATAGCTGCCTTGCAGGGCTTTTTTAAAGGATTAATGATATGTATTTACAAGATGTCTGCTATTTAATAGGTGCTCAATAATGAAAGCTATCAACATTATTAGTGTTAATAACAAGTGTACTACAATCTTTTTGAAAAGCCTTCACATTACAACAGCTGCTAACTTTCTCCCAAAGTATAATGTAATACCTACTCTGAGTATATGTTGGAGGGCAGTGTGGGCACAAGCCTACACAGCCCAAGAACCTCAGCTCTCATGATAGATCCAGGATAGATGGGACATTGGAAAAGTGAGTTCCTTACTTTAAAAAAAAAATGGTGCAAAGAAGATTTCAACCAATTAAAGACAAAAAACTAATTAAAAACTTGACTATTTTAATAGAAAACTAAATTTCAGTAATTGAGATAAAGGGGTCGTAGGTAATTTGTCATATATATTAAAAGATGACCTTTGAATACCCTTCATTGTGGGAAGAGTTTATTGTAGTTTTATAAACTTTGTTCAGTTACTGTCTGATTTTGAAGATGGGCTATCTCTTTGCATGTAGTCTACTTTCTGCAGTGGCTGAGGTGTTCACTGGGAGATCTGGGAGAGTTCTAGATCTGGTAATGATCTAACAAGTTATCAGCACTTGACTGACTTTATTAATGAGTCTTTATGTGGTAATGAGGATGGGGTAAGAGGTAGGGATGCATGCAGACACACACACACACACACACACACACACACACACACACACACACACACACACACACACACCTTCTCTACAGTGGATAGACTGGAAAGCCTGGGATCAGAAGACTTATCTGAAACCTTTCTCAGTAGATAATGGTGGGTTGACCAATTGGTCTTCCTTTTAGTTCCCACTTGTAGTTCAAAAGTAGAGCTTGAAATGGTGGCTTATATTGTTTCCATTCAGCAATGACATTATAATGCTTTGGATTTTTTAGACAAAGTGTCCTATATAGTCCTGGCCTTAAATTCCTGGTCTTACTGCTTCAGGAGACTTGGGAAATAGGTGTGAATCACCATATCTGGCTTCAACAGTACCTCTGAATTTATGCAATTAGAGAAAATGAATAATGATCATTTTCATAGAGAGTTTCTTTTCTGCATTTTGAAGCCAAGTCAGAGAAAATAAAAAGGCTTTTAGTTATAAGTTGCAGGAGGATGAATGTTTACAGAGGATCAGAGTCTGAAGCTATTTCCCTTTTCAGGGATTAGGCTGGAGCAGCCAGAATGTTTACATAAACTAGGTAGCACCCATTAATGTCAGGTGCCCTTGTTCAGGTCCATCCATTGAATGTGTGATGAGCTACAGAGATAAATTGAGCAAATCTGGTAATTCATTATGAATACAGAAATACTTGATCTAATGTATTGCTCTAAATAACTAATTCCATGGTAGTGTGTGTGTGTGTATGTGTGTGTGTGTGTATGTGTGTGTGTGTATGTGTGTGTATTGTATGTGTTATATGTGTATGCACTACATGCACTTACAAAGGCCAGGGAGGGATGTAAAATGTCCTACTCTATGGCATAAGGTCTCTCCCTGGCCTTTGTAAGTCTGGCTGACAGAAAGCTTTGCCAGTCCTTCTGTTTCTCTGGAGCCGGGGCTACAGGTTTCAGCTTTGTTCATAGTCATGCCTGTCTTTTTTTTTTTTTTTTTTTTTTTTTAATGGATTCTGGGGACATGATCTCAGGTCCTCACATTTAAGTAGCAAACATTCTGACTCACTGAGCCATCTCGACAAGTATGGAATCTATTCTTAACCGATTACTCTTAATTTTGAAAATAACCTTTTAAAAACAAGTGTGCATTGTGTAGATGTTTATTGATGAGGAAGGGTTTAAAACATAGGCAATAAACATACTTAAACAAGAGTGACACACCCTGACCACTCTCATTTCTAAGTGTACTCTATCTTGTGTCTAATACACATTTAAAATTATTCTCATGAGGAAGCTTTCAAATTTGTACAATTAAACGTTTTGTTTCTAGAATCCTCCAGGAAGAGCCTCATTTACTGGGTGTGGAGGTCTGAAGACAACCCAATAGGAATCTCTCAATGGTGGAACACTCACCCAATATGTACAAGACTCTGGGCTCCAATGGGAAGAGGATAGCAGGAGGAAGAGAAAATACAAAAAGGTATTCAATTTTAATAAGAACTATTTCTGGGATCAAGGATTACTGAATATAAATTTAATTGTCAAGGTTTGTTTTAGCATTGTCTTCTCTCTTAAGATGCATGTTTGTCAACCTTTCACTAGCTTTGAAGGTAAGGATGTTTTTTAGGATTGATAATCTGTCAGAGACGAATTGGTTTCTTATGTCACATATAAGAGAATACTCTTTCTTATTTTGATGGAAGCACACACATCTGATATTGAGTGTGAGAATCTACTACTACACAAGAATGGTATCACATGGGGAAGGAAGGAGCCAGTACAAAACTCTTCTAGATGATTGGTGTCATACAAAACTGAAATGTGTGACTGTGGTGCCTGAACTCAGCTACCAACTTGACTATACCTGGAATCAGCTGAACCCCAAGCACCTGGGCACACCTACGACAGATTTCCTTGATTGGATCATTAGAGGTGGGACCATCCTAAATCTGGTCACACCTTCTGTGGCACCACACATAGACACACTTTGTTTTTGTCTGCTTGCCTTCTTTCTCACTGTTAACAGTCTGTCATGTTGCCAAGGCATTCTTTCACTGGTGTTAGTGTTACAGACCAGTAGACCTTAGCATAACTGACTCCATGATCAAAGTGCCATTTAGCTCATGCACCCAGTATGTAGACAGCACCACTAGCCAAAAGCAAAACAAAAGCCTAATCCATCAAAGTCCACAGATTTGGGAAAGTCTCTAAATGTACTAACCTTGCTTTTTGGTTTCTGTAGTTTTACTTCTAGTTAATTGTTATTGTTAACTGAATTATGTCAACCCCTTAGCATGTTTTTTGTGATTAAAAGCTCACCCTGAGGAAAGCTCAGTGCTGCACTGGGATTCCCAAACACCCAGTGTAGTAACTGATGGATAAATAAGGACTTTCTATTGGCTCAAACCCATGTCCAAACAGTCTTCTCTGGTGAACACCCCATAACATTAGAATATACTTCTTTGATTTAAAGGTAGGTTGAATGCCAAACTCTCTAGGAATCTTCCAGAACTTCAGCCCAGAGTGTAACTGCTATGACATCCAGTCTCATAGCCTACACTACTAATGTCTTAGATTTTCCATTGGAAGACAACATTGGTGACTACCCAGAATATAGCCTAGGCCACTCTATTAAATTGCACACATACACCTGTGATAGATACAGATATATGTTCATTCTATAAGTTATATTCCTTTATAAAACCCTAACACAGCCACTATTACAATTGGTTATGTGCTACAACAGAAATTGGTGTCACTTATTGCCTCCATAGCTTCTATTTTTCGTTTTCTGTCACTCTACTCCCCAGGCTCATCTTCTTTCACATATTGACCATGCACCTTAAGGGTTAGGTCCATGGATAGGTCATGGTTAACTTGGGCTAGACTTTCTATTTCAGTCTGTGGCCAACTAACTGTTTCAGGCATGATCCTATTCCGAGAGAGGGAGAGGGAGATGCATGGAGAGAGATATATAGAAAGAATGATCCTAATTCCTAAACTCCCTTTGGACCTGAAAACAACAAAAATATCTTATTATTCTGATCAGATATTTTCATGAACTTCCATGAGGAGAAATTCAGCTCGGCTCACAGCAGAAGAAAGCAGAAAATGGAACATGGAGGGCTGTCTTGGGCTGTTTTACTTGTGGATTTTTACAATATCCATTATTCTCAAAGAAGCCAGTTTAACTTGGGTTTTCTTGTCTCCGCGAGCAGAGTTACAGTTCATTGGGTGCTGTTATGTTGTTTTAACACTTGTTTACATTTTAGTTTTTAAAAAAAGGTTCTCCCAGTTGTAACAATAAGGCATTTTATTGATGCACAAAAAAAGTTCAAGAAAAAAAGTAGAGTGCAATTGTAGTAATTTATGTGTAAAATCATAGTGAATGTGTCTAGGATGATGGCATTGCAGACCTAGAGAAGTAGATAAGAAAATAAAGAAGTAGATAAGAAATATATTTTAGTGTAAAATCAATGGTTTTTATGAAGGGCATGTGGTGGGAGGATAAGACTAACATAGGTAACGTCCCACAGCCTATGAGAAGATTTGGAATTGAAAACTTATTATGGTGCTGTTCATCCATATGAAAAAGAGCTAAGCTGAAGTTTGGGTAGAGAGCAAGGATTTCAGTTTGTGTTGAAGTTTGAGAGCCTGTCTTCCTATGATAAGGAATTTACTTGTGAGTCTGGTATTGGGAGAAGGAATCTGAGCTGTAGAGCAAACCCCTGCAAGTCATCAGCATAAAAGTAGACTTTGAAATTAGTAGAATGGGATGATATAAATGACAGAAGGATTAAATAGTAAATAAAAGAGAACCTCGAATGGAGCCCTCTTTCAAGGTGTGAAGACAGAAGAAGAGTGGTAGAGGATGCTAGGACCGTAAAGAAGGTGAACATTGAGAGTGAGCATCAGGCCCAGTGAGATGGCCCTTGCCACCAAGCCTGATGACCTGAGTTCAGTCCCCAGAACTCACATCACAGAAGAGAACCAACTCCTGCATGTTGTTCTTTGACTTCCACATGTCCATCATGGCATGTACACACTTGTGCATGCACACAGGCATATACACACAATACATTACACATGTTGAAAAGAGGCTTTAACTCTGAAATCCTGACCAGTTGAGTAAGGTGATGGTGGTGCTGCGGTGGTGGTGTAGCTGTCAGTTTATTCAGGCATGATCAAAATAGGAGATGTTAGACTATTCTTAAATGCTGGTAAAATAATTTAACTATGCCTTCTGTTTGTGTTTTCATATCTATACATTGAAGACAAAATTTTCTGGATGAAGAATCATAATTAAGCAAAATATCTGACCAAAGGACTGATTCTAATACACATAACTGAGGCATCATTTCGCTCTATTACACAAAAGAGACCTAAAAAGTTCCCACTTTTTTTGCATTTCTCAATGAACGCTAACAGAGACCCACACGCTAGCCAGCAGCCTCACTACTGCAAATGCCCCTTCTCTTGAATTCTCTCAGACTGGCTGGAGAGGGGCAGCAGGATGCAGGGTGATAGGGGTATATGCAAACATTTATTTCTCTCCACAGCTTTCTCAACATCTCAGTTGCCATACTCAACTTACTCTGGGTCCCACCTTTTTCTACCAGTCCCCACGCTCCCTTTTCCTAGAGGTTTCTGACATTTTTCTTCCAGAATCAGCCACTTGAGGCCATTCTTGAGTAAAAGACCCAGTTCTTACATTTCTCTGATCTCCCTTCTGGGAGCACAAGGTAGCACTTTGGAAATTGTGTTTCTTACCTCACTCTTAAGAACTTTCCCATTCAGAGAAGTTCAGATGAGTCAAATTGTCTTCTGTCTTAAATTAAATTTTCAGCCATGTTGGATGAGAGGGTTTGTGGTTCCAGCAACTTCCTTTTGGGAGAGAGTATTTATCTTAAATGTCCCAACCCATCAGTTTTAGAAGTCAAAGTGTCAAGGAATTAAAAACATCCCCAACTCTATTTAATGTGTTTATATTCCAGGGCTGAATCTTACTTTTCTTTTGTTGTTGTTTTAATAAGATTCTGTGTTGTGCGTGGTAAACCCTCCCTCCCACCTGTGTTGGGCAGTTCCTGCAACTCCCCTCAAGTAAGCATTGAAATCCACGTCTCACAGCCCTGGAGCAGGCAGCTCTGTTAAGTTCAGCAAAGAAGCCAGGTCAGAGGCTAGCACCCTCCCTTTTACCAGGTGCACGGGGAACAAAAACAAGAAAAAGAGCCAGGAACGACGGGCACACACCTTCTTTCTGAAGGTGCAACAGGAAACCGAAATTCTTGTAAAGCCGTTAAACACTTTACTCAAGTTTCCTGAGCAGCTTATTCATATGCAGGGGAAAAGTGAATAATGCCAGACCATGGAAAGAAACAGCATGAAATATTAAGAAAAAAAACCCAATAAACAAACAACTCCCCCCCCAAAAAAAAAACCACCAAAAACCCTTCAACAGGACACATTTGCAGGTAGTGAAACTTAATTTTTTTTTCTTTTTTCCCCTCTAAGATGCTTCTACTGTCCATTTTTGCTGATGCCTTTGGATGGAGGAAACATGTTGATTTTCAAATACATCTATGTTTTTGCCTTCCAAATGTTTGGTTTTATCTTCCAGGTCAGGTTTTAGGGTTAAGCAACAGGAAGGGCAGGGTTTGGGCTCATTCAGTCACTTCCCTCAGGCCTCTGAATGCTGAGGTGTCCTAAACTTCAGGCATTCTTTTGAAAGTTTACCTCAGGGAGATTTTTTTTTCCCTCTACATTATTTACTCTGGTCCAGTGCAAATATTTGTCTATTAAGAAATATACAGCATACTGAAGTCATAAACCCACCATCTGCTCATAACGAGCCAACACCCCCTGTAAAGAGCCGGATCCAGGCAGGTAGCCTGTTTCTCCTGCTCTCAAGAAAAGGCAATTGACGCGGTGGGGCCCTGCTTTGTTTGAGCTGCCCCATGCTAAGATTGCTGGATAAAATGTCCGAAAGGGTGTGTGCATTTGTCACAGCCCATAAAGATTGCTTTCAGGTTCTCTTACACAAATCTGTTCACAGTAATGGAGTCAGAAAGGGGCTGTGTTGCCATCAGCTTTAGGTAAATGGATGCCTTTGTGGATTTCTGGTTCTGATGTTCAAATCAAGAATGTAAGAAGAAACCATTTGGCATGTCGCCATTGCCCTGTGCATGTCAGCAGGTCTGGCTACTCTGGGAAGATCTTCATTGCTCCATTACTAAGAGGGGCAGAGAGGATGAGAGCGAAAACATACAAACCTTCAGTCATAGCAGCATGTATCTTTAAAATGATCTATAACCCTTCTTTTAGACTGAGGATGTGTAGCTGAACTTGATCTTACAGCTCTCCCCGAAATGTTTGCTCTGGGGCTTAAGAGTGAGTTAACCGGAACTGGAAAGTGATCCTGGACTGGTAAGATGTTCCTTGAAACAGCTAAGTTTGCTTCTGAAGGATGCCTACAGGGACGCAGCCTTCAGCTCTCTATTTCACACAGTGCCACTCTGAAGGCTTGCTTTGTCATGTTTCTTCTATGGGAAATCCATGTACAAGATGAAGACTGACTGGCTTCTGGATTTTAGAGTCTGAAAGCTTTGAAACAAATAGTAAAGGGATTTTTATTATACCAAGATGCTAGACTAATATCGACATGACATGCCTGAACCATGAACAAAATGATCTCCTCAGATGCCTCTCAAGCTTTCTCTAAGCTTGTACAAATTTTGCCCAATCCAATATGAAAACACATCAAATTTAACTTGCTTATTTGGGGTGAATTAATAAGAAGGATTTTCTTAGCATATTGAAGAATTATATGATAGGTGTAAGTGAAATTCAGCAGTATTTCATAGGGCTAACAGAATAAAGAAAATATGATTTCTACATAGTCACAGACCCAGATAAAGATAGAAAGTAGAGTCTGGGCAATAGCTGAAGACCCCAAACTTTATTCTGCTATTGTATTGGTACCCAAACCTGGAAGGCTTTGGTACCCCTGGCTTTCTATCACTAAGCTTCAAGGCTGGGGATGGAGCTCTGTTGGTAGAGCCCCCACCCCAACCCAGTGTGCATGAAGCCTTGAGTTTGATGTATACCACTTCGCAGGTGGGTGTGGTAGTATATACCTGTAGCCTCAGTGCTCTGGAGGCAGATGCAGGAGGATTAGGAATTCTAGGTTATCCCCAGTTACAAACTGAGATCAAGGACTCATGAAATCCTGTCTTAAAAACAAATAGCTGTAACAACAAACCAGAAGCAAGAAGCAAATTAGAAGCTGAACTGATCACAGTACCTGGAGAAAGCGCAGTCTCCCTAGCTGCTGTAACACAAACCCCTTTCACGGAATGGTGGACACAGGGCAGGCAGGCGCTTCGAAAGACTGAGTAGAGCAAAGAGACTATGGAGAGCAAGTAGGTGTGTGGAGGGGAGAGTCTCTTGGAAAAGATCTGAGAGAAAGTGAAGTATGGGACTGGAGAGGCATCTCTCCTGGTTAACAGTATTAGTGGGACCTAGATTTAATCCTCACACCACATCAGTGTGTCACAGCAAGTATAATTCAGGGTCCACACAATACAGTGCCTTCTTCTGACTGACACAGTCAACTGTATACATATGTACACATGTACACATACAACACCAGTTTAATTTATCTTATGTTCTTCAAATATCGAAGAACTCAAAAAGCAGAATACAATGAGGTTAAGTCCATATACACAGAATCTAGAGCTGCTGGGTTTGAGTTTTGGCCCCACTAATGAGCAGTGTGTCCTTTAAACCAAGTGATCTTGATCCATTTGGAGCTGAGTTTTGTGCAGGGTGATAGATATGGATCTACTCACATTATTCCACATGCTGACATCCAGTTAGACATGCACCATTTGTTGAACATGCTTTCTTTTCCCCCCAGGATGCATTTCTGGTTTATTTATCAAAAATCAGTTGTCCATAGGTGTGTGAATTTATGTCTGAGTTTCAAATTATATTCCATTGACTAATGTGTCTGTTTTTAGGCCAAGACCACACTGTTGTTATTACTATCCCTCTGTAAGGCAATGTTTAGTCAGGGATGTTGATACTGCCAGCAAGCAGATCTTTTATTGTTCAGGGTTGTTTTAGCTATCCTTGATTTTTTTGTTTCCATATGAAGGAAAATTGTCTTTTCAAGATCTGTGAAGAACTGTGTTGGAATTAGAAGAGGACTGCATTATCTGCTTTTGGTACCGTGGTCATTTTTACTATATTAATCTGATCTATGTGCAGGGGAGCTAATTCCATCTGTTGATATTTTCTTCTGTTTCTTTCTTCAATGTCTTAAGTGTTATCAAGTCTTTCATTTGCTTTGAGTTATCTCTAGATATTTTATATCATCTCACAGTTTATCCTATGGTGGAAGGTATTTTTCTCTGATTTCTTTCTTAGTCCATTGTCATTTGTATGTATATAGGAGGCCTACCAATTTTTGTTACCGGTTTTGTATCTAGCTGTTTTCCTGAAAGCATTTACCGGCTACACAAGTTTCCTGGTGGAATGCTTACTGTCTCATGTCTATCATTATACCGTCTATGAATAGAAATACTTTGACTCCTTTCTTTACAATTTTTATAACTTTTATCTCTTTTAGTTTTCTCATGGTTACAGCTAAAATTTTAAATATTATATTGATTAGATAGGGAGAGAGCAGGCAGCCTTATCTTGTTCCTGACTTTAGTGGAATTACTTTGAATTTTTTCCATTTGAGTTGATATTGGCTATGAGCTTGCTGTAGGTTGTTTTGATTATACTGAGGTATGTCCCTTATAACTCTAATTTCTCCAGGACTGTTATAATGAAGGGGTGCTGGATCTTGCCAAAGGCTTTTTCTGCATCTAATAGGATGATCATATGGTTTTTATCTTTCAGTTTGTTTATATGATGGATGAAATTTATCAATTTGCATATGTTGAACCATCTATGAATCTCTTGGATAAAGCTTTTGGTGGGTGATATTTTTGATATGTTCTAGGATTTGGTTTGCAAGTATTTAACTGATAATATTTTCATCTATGTCTATATGGGAAATTGATCTGCAATTCTTTGTTATATTTTTGTATGGTTTAGATATCAGGGTAACATTTGCCTCATCAAGCCAACTGGGAAATGTTTCTGTTTCTATTTTGTGGAATAATTTGAGGACTGCTGGCATTGACTCTTCTTTGAAAGTCTCTGACAATTCTGTGTTAAAACTATCTAACTTTGGTCTTATTTTACTTGGTAGACTTTTAATGACTGCTTCTTTTTCACTAGGGGTCAGAGTTTTGTTTAATTTTCTTATCTGATCTTGATTTGCCTTTGGTAAGTGATATATATTGAGAATAATTATCCATTAAAAAATTTCAATTTGGTGGAGTACAGGTTTTTATAATTTTATGATTCTCTGAATTTCTGCGGAATCTGTTGTTATGTTCCCCCTTTGTGTCTAATTTTTTAAATTTGGATAAGGTTTTTATCAATTTATTTATTTTTATTTAATAAAATTTATTAATTTTCTCAAAGAACCAACTTTTTGTTTCATTGATTCTTTGTATTTTGTTTATTCCCATTTCATTGATTTCAGCCTTTTGGGTGTGACTTATGGTTTTTGTTCTAGAGTTTTAAGGTGTGCTATTTAGTTGCTAGTATGAGCTCTCTCCAGTTTTTTTTCTTTTTAATGTAGGTACTTGGTGCTATGAACTTGCCTCTTAGTACTGTCTTTATTTTGTCTCATAGGTTATGGTATTGTGTGTATTAATTTTCAGTCAATTCTAGAAAGTCTTTAAATTCTTTTTAAATCTCTGGACTCACTTTTCATTCTGTAGAGAGCTGTTTAGTTTCCATCGGTTTGTAAGCTTTCTGTGGTTTACATCCAGCCTTACTCCTTCCTCGTCAGATAGGCTTCAGGGAGTTCTTTCAATTTTCTTCTAACTGTTGAGATTTGCTTTTTGTCCCAGAACAAGGTCAAATGAAACACAGAGAAGAAAGTGTATTCTTTTGTGTCAGTGAAACACTGTCAATATCTTTTAGGTTCGTTTGGTTTATAACATCAGTAGCTGCAGCATTTCTCTATTAGTTTCTGTCTAGATGACCTGTCTGTTGGTGAGAGTGGGGTACTAAAGTCTTCCACCATCAGTGTGTGAGGACCAGTACATGATTTACCCTGTAGTAGTGTTTCTTTTTTGAACTTGAATGCCCTTGTTTCTGGGTTAAGAATTAAATGTTCTCTTGATTGATTTTCTTTTGATGAGTATGAAGTATGTTGTGGAATATCATTTTAAGATGTGTTACATTTGTTGATGCTGTGGAACAATTGTTTAATGTTGCCTAAATGTGTTACATTTCTTTTATGTTGCATTTGTCCAGCTCTGTGAAGCTGTGTTACTTTGCCTGTCTATCTAAAACACTTGCTTGGTCTAATAAAATGTTGAACATCCAATAGGTAGGCAGGAGAAAGGATAGGCAGGGCTGGAAGGGAGAGAGAATAAACATCTCTGGTCTTCTAGACATTGTCAAACATCTGTCTGGGTCCTTCTACTTTTGAGTCTACACTGAGAAATCAGATGTTATTCTAATAGATCTGCCTTTATCTGTTACTTGGTCTTTTTCTTTTGCAGCTTTTAATATTCTTTGTTCTGTAGAGTTAGTGTTTGATTATTATGTGCCAATGGGGACTTTCTTCTTCTTTAGCTCAGGAAAATGTTTATTATTATTATTATTATTATTATTATTATTATTATTATGCTAGAAATATTTTCTGTGCCTTTGAGCTGTGTTTCTTTTTCTTCTATTTCTATTAGTTTTTTTCATAGTGTCTCTGATTTCCTGGATGTGTTGTGGCAGTTTTTTTTTTTTAATTAATGTTTTCTTTGACTGATGTATTCATTCCTTATATCATATCTTCAGTGTCTGAGATTCTATAGCCCATCTCTTATATAATGTTGGTGAAGCTTGCCTCTGATATTCTGTTTCAAGTTCCAAATTTTTTATTTTCAGATTTCCCTCAGTTTGGATTTTCTTTATTGATTCTCTTTGCACTTTAAGGTCTTGAAGTGTTTTATTTATTTTCTTTCACTGTTTGTTCATAGTTTCATTGATTTCTTTAAGAGATTTATTAATTTCTTTTTAAGAACCTTTATCATATAAATAAAGGTTATTTAAGGTTCTTGTCTTGGGCTTCAGCTATGTTGTAATTTTCAGTGTCTATGGTGGTAGGGCTTCTGGGCTTTTGTGAAGCGTATTGTCCTGGATGTCATTGATTTTGTTTTTATGCTGGTGTCTAGGCCTCTGGGTTTAGGAAGATTGTAATTCTAGGTGGTGATATATAGTCTTGTTTTTGTTGGATGGATGTTTTGTTTCTTGGCTTCTGTTGCAATCTCTGGTTCTTAGGAGTGTGTCGTTGCTATGTGTTGCCTTGTAAGAAATTCTCCTGGAATCTTGATAAGTGTGGTTACTGGAGGTTCCAGGTAAAATGTATTTCTAGGTATCGGCAGCTGACACTTTGGAATGGACGTGGCCTGGGGCATCTGAAGGTGGTCCACCAGGAAAGTCTTAGTATCCCAGAAATAGGGAGGGGCAGAGAGTAAAAAGAGTCCTCAACAGAGTCTGCTAATGGATATGGGGCTGAGATGGGGTTGGATTTGGAGGAGAAGAGGGGCAACAGAGATCTGCAGTTAGCCTACCTGCTTCCTGGACAGAGAGGCCTTCACACTCTCACAGAATGCCTGCTGGCATTGGGGGCTGGGATAAAGTGATGTGTGGGGAGGAAGATTGTGTGTGTGTATGAGGAGCTTGTGTGATCCCCTGGACACTGGGGCAGAAATGAAGGGGAGCCTGTTGCTTGGTGTCTGCTACAGGGCTGGGCCTGAGATTGGGGGTTTGGATTTGGAGGAGAGGAAGGAGAGGTGTGGATCTGCTACCTGAGATCTACCTGCTTCCCTGGCTGTGTGGCCTGGGGGCTCCCAGGGTGTATTTGCTGGTGTTGGGGGCTGGGATAATGAGATGAGTGAGGGGAAGGTCAGGGGAGTTCTGTGTGATCCCCTGGAGATGGGGCTAGGAAGGGGAAGGCTAGCTGCAGCAGGTAGTCTATCAAAGGGCTGGGGATAAAATAGAGGGATTTGTTTTGAAAAACAGAGAAAGAGGTGAAGACCTGCTGTTAGCCTTCCTGCTTTCCCGGCCAGAGTGTCCCGTGGGTTGCCAGGGAATCAATTTTTCCTTTTTGTAAAGATATCATCATAGTCGAGTTGGGGTTCACTCTAGACTAATATGACTGTGTTGCAATATTGTGTAAATTCTATTTAGTATTATAATAAAACCTCAGAGACAAATACTGGGAAAAAGCAGGAATATTAAAGAGGTAACAAACCACAGCTTCTTCTCATCCATCAACTCCTCAGGCCCATCTCCCTGAAATCCTCCGATTCCAACTCCTCTTTCTTTAACCCACCAAAGAAGTATCTGAGAAAGCTGAAACCCCCCCTTCTCTTCTTCTGCCCAACTCTCTTAACTTCCTCTTTCCACATTCCTAAAGCTAGGTTTAAAGGTGTGTGGGGGGGTCACCACTTCCTGACATTCTCGACTTGACTCTGTGCTTGACTCTCCTGATAGTCCAGACTAATTTTATTAAATATATATATCACCACATTGTAACTAATGCCATCCCTAGTCCCCTATTCCCAAGTAAGATGATATTTGACGTACTAAGAACAAGGATACGTGTAAAGATTTTAAGGGACATAATTCAACCTACATGTGATGGCTAGTTTTGATTATTCACTGGATATAGCCTAGAATTACTTAGGAAGAGAATCTCAACAAGGAATTGTCCAGTTTTTATTTGCCTATATGTGGGTCTATGGGAGATCATCTTGATTGCTTTAAGGTAGGACTACCAAGCCTACTGTAGGTGGCACCATTCCCTAGGGTTAGGTTATAGTTTATATGATTGTAGAGAAAGTTAGCCGAGGACTAGTATGCATGCATTTATTTATCTCTGCTCTTGACTGTGGATGTGATATGCCCATTTGATTCCAGTTCCTGCAATTTTGACTTTCCTGTAATATGGAATGTAAATTGTAACTGTAAGCTAAATTAAACTCTTTCTATTTAAGTTGTTTTTGTTGGGCGTGTTCATCACAGCAGAAATAAACGTAGCTCAGTATAATGACATATTTGCTTGGAAAAAAATCACTACAGTATGTTTCTGCAAGGGGAAGTAACAAGTATTCAGTATGAATCAAGTTGCATCCCAGTAGATGTATTGCAGACAAGGCGTACACCGTAGTCCTAAACCAAACCTGGGCAAACAGCAGATGAGTCCAGGGCTTAGTGCCTCTGGCTGCAGGTGGGCTCCACAATACTGTTGTTCTCCCAATACTCAAACGATTCTGTGACATTACATATCTGTGTGGTTGTGTAAGAGTGTCAGGGAGTCTCCAGGAAAGGAAGACTTACTGTTCCCAGGGGTTTTCTACTTAATGAAGAACACATTCGCAAGGAAAACATTTAAAAAGCAGGAAAAAGAATTCTCTCTCATTTTTTTACTTAGTAAGACTGGTTCTGAATATGTAGATTGTTATAATTATGTTTTAAGAGGTATCACTCTAAAGTCCTTAGCTAATCTTTATATGTGTATTTTGTGCCTAACACATTCTTGTTAATTGTAAAATCCTAACAAAACAATCTGTGTATACTCTTGTGTCTTAGGGTTAAATCAATTAATCTTTAGCCCTCCAGTATACCCTCTGTTTTAACAAATGGACAGTGGTGGAGCACACTCTCCTTCCACTCAAGATTCACAGGCTCTACAGCTTGTGAGGAACTTGACAGCATGGCAAGAAAGCTGTGCTTCCCCCTACTGGTCCCACATCATTCATGAAACTACAGAAAGGGATTATTTCCTCTTGGTGATGGTGTGCACATCGTATAACTAGACTGAAATCCATGGAGGAGGAACATTGCTTTGTTTTTTCTCAGTCTGTCTTTGCATTCACAGTAGCAAATGCCATATCTGGCATAAAATAGAAAATAGATATTGTACAATAAGGAAATATTATTTTAAAAATATGATCTTTGCATGTGTGCTTGTGCATATGAATGTTCATTTTTGTTTACTTGCTTGTTTTAAGATAGAATCTCTCATTGGCTCATGGCTGGACCTTGCTTGTCTGTAGCTAGACTGGATGATCAGTGAACCCTAGAGATCCATGTGTCTCCACCAAACACTGCAATTACAAGTGGGTAGCACAATGTCTGGCTTTGTTTACATAAATTCTAGAGTCTGAACTCAGGTCCTCATGCTTGTAGGGAAAGCACTTTACTCATGAGCCCTCACTTTAGTCCCTAATGGACAAATTTGGTCTTAGAAATTGACTTGAAATATAAAATAATATAAAATGTTCCTATTTAAGGTTTAAAAATAGAAGACAAGGAAGAGAACAATAGAGTACAATCAGTCTACTAAGGTGCGCATGTCAGGAATTAAAGACATGTCCTCCAGTTGTATCTGATAGGCAGAGTAAAAACAAATATTTATATTATAATTATGTCCTAAATGTATAGCCTGAAATTTCCTGGCCCATCTGGGCACACAGTCCAGGGGAATCTCTCCCACCCGTGGTCCTGCAGCCATTTATAAAATAATCATTCAGAGGCTTATTTTAATGACAAACTGTTTTGCTTATGGCTCAGGCTCATTACCAAATAGCTCTTAAAACTCAGTTCAACTCATTTTCATTAATCTATGTCTCCATGGCTTTGCCTGTGCTCTATTACATCTTGCTTTCTGGGTGGCAGCCTGTAGCATCCATTTGACTCCGCCCTCTTTCTCCTTTATCTCTGCGTGGATTTCCTGCCTGACTCTAACCTGCCCTACCATAGGCCAAAACAACTTCGTTATTAACAAATAGTAACAAAGTATACTCACAGCGTGTAGAAAGACAACCTACATCATAAATGTTATACAGGTCAAACTTTTATTTATTTTTTTATTACTTTAAAAATTGTTTTTTATGTTCAATATCTTTAGCCATCAAGCAAATACAAATCAAACCCACTGTGAGGTTTCACCATACAGCAATCAGAACGGCCAACACAATAAAACAAATGATAGTTTATGTTGGGGAGGATGTAGAGTAAAGAAAACAGTTATCGATTGCTAGCAGGAGTGCAAACTTGTATGGCCATTATACAATAGGTGTGGCAGTTCCTAAGAAAGATGGAAACTCGTTTAGCTAAAGCTATACCACTCTTGGGCATATACACAAAGGATGCTTCTTCCTACCACAGAGATACTTACTCAGACATGGTCATTGATGCTCTAGTCATAGTAGCCAGAAATTGGAAACAACATAGATGTTCATCAATTGATGAATGGATAAAGAAATTGTGACACATTCACACAATGGAACATTATATTCAGTCATTGAAAAAGTCATAAATTTTGGTAAATGGATGGAACTAAAAACAAAAAAAAAAATCATCCTGAATGAGGTAACTCAGACCCAGAAGGATAAATATAGTATGCATTTGCTTATGTGTGTATTATAGCTGTTAAGTCATTAATAAGCAATATGCATAACAATCCATTATGACCAAAAGTCAGACAGGGAGTAAGGGACTAGGTATGTTGTGTGTGTGTGTGGGAAAGGGAAATAGAATATATAGTTGTGAATGGGCAAGAAGTCACTGAAATGGAAGATTTAACAGGGATGGGGAAGGAAGAAGGAATGAGGGAGGGAATATAGGGAGATACAGCTAAAACTAAGATGTATATACATACACACATACATATGTGTATATATACAAATATACATACACACACATATATGAAATCTAAACAAAATTTCCAAATAATAATGGAGACAGAGCCCTATGTGAATACCTCTTGTCATCAAGTGAAGCTTCCCGTACCAGAAATGGGTTACATATGATTGAGTTCTTTGCTAAGAGGCTTTCATAGGAATCCCCAAACAACCAATCTATTGCCAAAGCTATCAGTGGCTCTCCATAAAATCATGCTGAAGGCAACACATACACAACTCGTTGAACATGAGAAGCTGAGCCTACATTGAGCCTTTATCGCTATGGACTAGTATTCATGATATTAGGAGGTACTCTTCATGCTACCAAAGGAAAAAGGTAAACACCAACCCAACTATAAAGTCTTTAATCTACAATAGAGTCCTACTGGCAAAATAAACTGGTGCAATAGTGTCACAAAGCTTATGGGAGTAGACAATCAATATCTGATTTGAGTTAAGACCCAGTCTATGAGATGGAACCCATAATCCATGCTGCTTGGGTAGTCAAGAACCTGAGACTAGATGGGCCAGGTACTTGGGGAAAATAAAATACTATTCTGCCAAAGAAGCATAGCAATAAAAATGATTCCTTGTGACATTCTACCCTACTCATAGATCAGTGCCTTGCTCAACCATCATCAGAGAAGCCTTCTCCTGCAGCAGATGGGAACAAATACAGAGATCCACAACCAGACATTATGTGGGGAGTGAGAGACAGTCAAACACTCAACCCCCAGAGGGATGTCTCTATCAAATCCCTCTCCTCGGAGCACAAAAAACTCCATAGAAAAGAAAACAGAAACATGCAAGAATCCGAGGTGAAGACATGATGGAATCAAGGCCTTCTGGATACAGGGCTGTTGCACATATGAACTCAGACACTTAAGCAGAATGCACAGCATGCACAGGCCTTCCTGAGACCAAATGGAATCATAGAGCTTAAGGAAGTGGAAAAGCACCCTCATCCCTGACCAGAAACTACTCCAACTGATAAATACTTGTAAATGAAATTTTAGATTTTTCCAATTTAATCTCACTCGGAAAATTAACTACTCTTAAGGGTAGGCCTAATTCCCACTAGTAGATGGTCAACAGGAGACAAACTTAATGGCATCTTTGGAGGGTCTTCATCACATAATGTTGTTAAGGAATGTCTTAGGATTTCTATTGCTGTCACTCTTCACCATGACTACAGAAACTTTTATAAAGAAAACATTTAATTGGGGTGTTCACTTAAAGTTTCAGAGGTTCATTTTGCTGTGAGACTATGTTTTTATACACTGTAAATATTTGTCACATCTACTGGTTTAATAAAATGCTGATTTGTCAAGTAGCTAGAAAGGAAGAATAGGTGGGGCCAGCAGACCAGGAGAATTCTGGGAAGCAGAAGAGCAGAGGGAGAGACGATAGCAAGAGGCAGAGGAAATGGGATGAGGATGCTGCACTGAGAAGAAGGTACCAAGCCATATGGCTAACTATGGATAAGAAGCATGGCTTAGCTTAAGAATAAGAGTTAACAAGTAATAATCCTCAGCCATAGGCCAGACAGCTTGTAATTAATATAAGTCTCTGTGTGTTTCTTCAGGACTAAGGAACTGCAGATCTGTACCTCAGGTCTATGCCAGGCCAGAGACTTCTGACTATACCATTCCATTATGATGGCAGGATCATGGTGGCATGCAGGCAGACATAGTGTTAGAGAAGCAGCTCAGAGTCCTACATCTTGCAGGCAATAGGAAGTCAATTGAGACACACTGGGTGGTATCTTGAGCATAGGAAACCTCAAAGCCTCCCTTCACAATGACACACTTCCTCCCACAAGGCCACGCTACTCCAGCAACGCCATATCTTCTAATAGTGACACTCTCTATGAGATTATGGGGATCAATTACATTCAGACCAGCACAGGAAATTTTTGTTTGTTTGTTTTACTCTTTAAATTGTACTTGTTGAAAAGTTCTGTACCCCATGAGCCTCACTGCCAGTGCAGTAATTCAAATCAAACCAAATCAAACTGGAATCAAGAAAAAGCTCAAGTTTAATGAGTAAATATTCCTGGATGACTTTATGGCCCCCAGAGAGGAGACTCAGAAGAAAAGACAAAAAAACCATGTGTCTGTTTTCTGGGGGACAGTTTAAACACCCTGTTGGAGTGATCTTGAACATCTCAGGAGGAAGGATCATTATTTGGAGGGCTTTCAGAGATGAGGCAGGGTTTAGAGAGAGAGATGGGGGTTTGGGGTGGAGCTTCCACAAGAACATTTTAGACTGCTTGGGTATGTGGGTGTCAGGGGCCACAGTGGAGCTTCTACCAGAACATGTCCTTTGTGTACTATCATGGCTTCTAGCATTGTGTTTTATGGGATTTTGTGTGTACAAACGCGTGTCTCTGCATCTATCTATCTATCTATCTATCTATCTATCTATCTATCTATCTATCTGTCTGTCTGTCTGTCTGTCTGTCTGTCTGTCTGTCTGCCTGCCTGCCTGCCTATCTATCTATCTATCTATCTATCTATCTATCTATCTATCTATCTATCTATCTATCTATCTATCTATCACCTGTGCATTTTCTCTGGATATTTTTCTTATTTAGTTGTCCTATTTTATTCTTATTTGTTAGTCTCTGTTTTACTATATTTTATTTTATTATTTCTTAGATGCCTACTTGTTTTCTAAGGAGAGACAGGCAGGAAGAGGGCTGAGAAAGACCTGGGAGGCAGGGGAAGCAAAAACCTGTAATCAGGATATGGTATATGATAAAATCTACTTTAATAAAAGAGAAAAGTTATGACTTTTATTTTTTTAGATTTTAATATAATTACATCATTTCCCTTTCTCTTTCCTCCCTCCAAACCCTCCCATGAACCCTTTCTTACTCTCTTTTTAACATTTGTGGCCTTTATTTTTCATTAATTGCTGTCACATACATAAATGTATATACACATATGTTCCTAAATACATAAATACAACCTGATCAATATGCACAATGTTTTTCTATTTATTGGTTTAGTCAGCATTGGCTAATCAATTGATACTCTGTTTTTCCCGTGTCAGTAAGTTTTAAATTTTCATCATTAATATGTGATTCTAAGTATTCATTTTATCCATTAATGCTATCTTATCATTGTTAGAAATAATCGATATGGTGTAAGGATTGCTCTCTAAAAACAATGTTTTATCTGATAAATTTTTTATATCCACTTTTCATAAAATTAATTTTGCCTGCCAACTTATCATTAGCAGAATTTATGTCATGGATTTGGTGAGTTGATTTCTTTTCTTTTTTTTCTGAAATTTTTAAAATTTAGAAGTGTTTTTACATACCAACCACAATTCCCTTCCCCCACCCCACTTCTTCCCACCCCACCCCTCATCCTCTCCTCAAAGAGGATACGGCCTCCCAGGGGGAGTCAACAAAGTGTGGGATACAATTAATACACCCTTATTTGGGAAGACTATGCCTCCTGCTCTCAGCTCTCCTTAGATGTCTGTAGTTCTCTGTGTCTGAGGAGGCCTCATGGGCTTTCACCATTGGGATTGGCATGTTCATCCAACTTTCCCCATCAGGTTTGGCATATCCACTGTCCTTGTTCAGCTCCCTTTTCAGCAGTTGTGGTGGTGAGACTTTATGGGTGTGACTTCCGTCTCATAGCAAACTCCCTGATTCTTCGTACAATCTTCCTGCTTCTTCTGCAATGATTCCTGAGCCTAGGTGTAGGAGTAGCCCTGTAGATGTATCCATTGGAAGAACAGCTTATCTAAATTTAACTGGGCGACCATACTTTAGTACACGACCCTGTTGTTATTGCTTGAAATGTCTTTTTGACTATCATGTCTGTTTATAATGCAAATGAATCTTGAACATTCCTAAACACAAATTTCATTCACAAAAAATTTTACATACCATTTCAGAGAGTTGATATTAGTAATATTTTGTTAATATTGAGTGTCAGGGGAAAATAATTTTAAGAGTTATAGACATAAGCAACTAGAAAGAGGTTATGCATATGCCTTTATTGCATGCCCACCCTAGATGCCAGTGTGTGGCACTAAGTATGAAATGCAGGAGCAAATGTGTTGCTGATGCCAAGGAGCTCATTTTGTGAGCAGTTGATCATCTAGACTACAGGATTTAGAATTAAATGAGTTTAGAGGAAATTAAAGATTCCCAAACTACATTTACTATTATAGTTACTACAAAATAAATAACCATTTAAATGAATTATATTAAATGTATGTATAATTATTATTAATGTATAAAATACACATTTTTTTACAAACGAAAGCCAATGTATACAGTGACACTTCATTCTCAATAAAAGCAAGTGAATATATATGCATTAATTAAGATATCAATGAATCTTTTCTGTAGGTCACAGCAATTGACTGCTGACATTTTCTCCCTCTTTCCTGTGTATTCATCAATGGAATCAATGGTATCACTTTAACATTATCCATTGAAAGAATATTAAGTGTCTCATCTTTATTTTACTTTTTATTTTTAATTTTAGATCAAATTCAAATTACTGATTAAATACTAATATTAAAATGCACTGGTATTCTCTGATTTGGAAGAATGTGTGTGTGTTTATGCCTTTTGCAGATAGGTTACATGAAGACATAGTGCCAAGAGTTATGCAACCTATTTGTATCCAAGTAGATCAGTTTACGATGACCAAATGACAGTCATTCTCTGACTCATCAGTCTTGGTGTCAACCAGGCATGTGTATCAGTGTGTATCTGGCCCACATAATTTTTTGCCTCAAGACATCTCTGAAATGTAATCAATGTCTGTGGTTTAGGAATATTAACTATCTAGAGGGTATCCTGTCTCCTGATAATTATTCCTTTATGATCATAGGGTTCCTTTTGGAAAAAATGTCTTGTTATTTAAAAGATCCTGCAACATTTTATTGACCTTCTGGCATCTTATGTGAAGAACTGAATTAAAAATTGATCATCTGATAATTTCAGGAGGGTAAATCATCTTTTCCTGATAATTATTTGGAGAAATTCTTTAATATAACTGAGACAATTTCACGTCTCTTTAAACAATAAAAATTTAAAATATCTACACAGAAGAACACGAAGCTGAAATTTAAAATACACCCAAAGCTTATTTGAATTAGTTTCCAAATGCTTATCTTAATCTAGGTGGAAAATAAATAAGTGCTTCATTCTGAAATATTCTGCTGAATATTTAAATATGGGACAAGGAAATCACATCATTCACAGCAGCAGATTTGATACACTGTTGAAGATAGTGTGAAATTAGATTAGTGGACAAAGTGAAGGAGAGCAGAGGAATAGAAGTAACCAGAACTTGTTATACAGGCCTCCTTCCTGCTCTGACCCGCATTAGTGACTTGCAGTAACCAGGGGGTCTGAGATCAGTGGCACAAGGGAGGAAGACTATTTTGGCTCGGGGTTTCCAAGGGTCTGATCCATGGTTGGTTGGGTCCATGTCCCAGGCAGAACAATTGTGTGTGCGTGTGTGTGTGTGTGTGTGTGTGTGTGTGTGTGTGTGTGTGTGTATGTGTGTATGTGTGTGTGTTGTGGGGTTGGTGGGGGTGTCGAAGGCTCCTCTTCTTGGTCAACAGGAAGTAGAGAGCAAGATAAGAAGGTGTAGGAATGAGATAGCCTTACGCTACCATCATGACCTATATATAACCTCTAGCTGGATTCTACCTTCTAAAGTTTCCAGACTTTTTTACTATCTGAGAACCATGACTTCAAAACACAGGCAGTGGGGGCATTTTATATGCAAAGCATAGCAATTTTGAGCTCATGGCAAACTGTCTTTGCTAGTGAGATGTAGGGAGCCAGCCGCACCCTAAAGATGGCGCTTGTATCGGGCCTATGACTAAGCGGTTTAAGGAAGCTCCTTAGTAAACAAGTCACTGCGCATGACACCTTATAATTTTCCAGCAAGAAGCCTGGCCCCCAGACAGATACATCATATCGGGTGAGGGTGTGCTGACCAATGGGAAAGGCCCACGTCAGAGATAAAGAATGTTGCCTATAAAAGCGGCTTGCCTGGGAGGCTTGGGGTCTTCCGTTCTTTGCCCTAGTGTGTGAAGCTTCAATAAACCTGCTGCAGAAGGATCCTGTTGTACTGCGTCTTGTTTGCGGGCAAAGAAGGCGCGGGACAGTGAGATAGGTAAGCGTCAAACTACAGCATCATCATGTATTTCAGAATTTATTATAATTTTACCTTCATAGACTAACACAAATGTCATAATCTAAATAAAAATGTTACAAAATCCATGTGTTTGGACATTTTGTGTGTTTATTGTGACCCAGAGGTTTTTGTCACACATTTGACTTCTTAGCACTGAAGCATCTTCATCCTTACAACTCTGACTGGATAAGTCTTAGTGCTCTCTTCATGTTGTCTACCACTGAAATAGGAGGAAACACATGTTGTCTTAGTAAATGAAAGTAGCGGTAACATGTAAATGGTGATATACAAAATTGGATTGTTTAACTTTTACTTTAGGTGGCTCATTAGCACACTGTATTATAAGATAAAGTAATATTTGTAAATTCAGGGATTTCACCAACCAGAGGTGGTTCATCAAATTCTTTTACAATAAACAGTTTATTAAGGAAGATTTGAAAGGGTTTTCTTTTTACTTAGCTATTTAATTTATCCAGTAATCCTGGGTCTGAGATTAATACCATCTTCTTAAGTATGGCTAATAGTGACTTATTAAAAATAAAGCCCTAAGTAAATTTGTACTTCACTATTTATAGGCATTTAAGACAGGCAAAATCATCATTATTGTTATCTGAGAAAAACATCTCAGGTCTTTGACACCAGAAGATAGAGTTATCTCTGTTAATATTTGTGTGTGCTAAGTTCTTATATATCACACAATCCAGTGATCATAGGAAGCTGTAGGCAACCCTGATAAAATAGAGATACTGAGTCCTCTGAGAAGTTTCTGGTTGTTGTTGTTTGTGGGAGCTGGAAGTCTGCTCTTTAATCCCCTGCCCGCATTGAAGATTAGGATTGTGAGCAGCATTAATTTACACCATCGTTGACCCTTTGGCAGTCAGAGTCAGCTGTCACTACTGCCTGGTATAATTTATGAATACTCACACAAGGGCAAATCCTGGGGTTCATATGTGTACAGTCTGTTAGAGTATCTTCCAGTTATATCAGCCCTGACAGTCAAAGAAGGGTCTGCAAAACAACCCAAAACAAAATCACTCACACGTTACTTAACAAGTTCTTAAAGTTGTTCATCATCCCCACTCTAAAACCAAGGTCAGGCAATTTAAAAGCAAAGTTAGTCTTTATCGGGAATTCACAATGGATCCTCCGACAGTTCCTTTTCTGAAAGTTATCGCTCTCTTTTAGTCTGTTTTGGAGTATTATACTGAAAGTCCATTGGCAAGTTGATTTTATAGCATAAATTGCTTTTAAATGTTAAAATCTGTAAGTAAAACAGTGAATTTTGGCTGTAGATTCGTCAAGAACACAATGTAATTGATTGGGTTAGAAATGACTCCCCTTAAAAAGATTCCTGTTTAAGGTGGCGCCTCAAAGTAGATGAAAGCAGAACTGTTGATATTCCTGCCAGTTTTAAGACCCCAACAATCAGAATTGTATACACACCAACAAACATGATCCTTGGCACGTACTGTCCATCAGGTGACAAGTTCTTGTCCGTGGTCTCATGCTAGTGGAAGGTGAAATAAAAGAACAATATAGGACTGTGTAGTATTCTTTGCTAAATTTTCAGGAAATTATACATTTAGGCCTTTTAAAATTTTGTAGTAACTAATACTTGACCCTGCATGTTTTTAGAGAACAGAAGAATTAAAATTTTTCATGAAGTTTTATGGCATTAAGGAAACACTGTTGAGTTCATGTACCATGAGATTCAGCATGATAAAGCCACTTTGAGCCATTTCTTGTATTTCTTCATTTTTGGCAAATTCCTTTTTTAGTGCTGTGAGAAGAACAAATATCAGTTAGCTTAAAGGGTCAAGACACTGTCAATGTAATATCAAAGCTAGTATGTTTTTCCATCATTTACACCAGTGACATGGGTGTGAATGAGCTAGAGTATGTCCATGGAGAGCCAAGGGACAATTACATTCGTGAAGACACTAGTTTTATAATCTACACTGCTCAGTAACTCGTTGGTTAAAACAGTTTCTGTCAGCAACCTTTTCTAATCACTTTCATTCTTTTAAGATGTGGGTGTCACATTCCAAAGAGCGCGTCATGGTTTCGCATTCAGGAGATACGATCAATCATTGTAATCTTTTGTCTAGACTGTGTCTCACTAATTAGCCCAGGTTTACCTCTGACTCACAGTTCTTCTGTTGCAGTTACAAGAGGGCACCCATAGGTGATGCTCACTTGGTCTTTAAGTATCTTGGTAGAATGGTGGTACTCTAGGAATTACATTTTTAAAATTGGATTTGCCTTTGTGCCTTCTAACAGTTCTCACGAGCTCCCTTCTACCTTAGGTTGAATATATAGTAAGATCCCAGTAATTGAAATTACCTTGACAGTATTGACACTCTTCCAGATGATGAATAACCATCAATGGCTTGTTACTAGACAGAGAAAGCATAGACTCAAGTTAGGATATTAATGCTGAAAAAATAGAATTAGATTTAATTTTTTGGTACTATTGACAACACTTGAATAAAAATCTCAGACTCATACTTCATGGCAATGAAGCCTATATTGGATAGTGTCACCTGGTGTGTGGCCCTAGAACTCACCAAGTACAGTATTATAAACCTCATCTCACAGGCTCTGTACCAGACTAAGTCAGAGTTTGTGTGGGGTACAGGGACCATTGCTTAGAGTAGCAGGGAGCATGTAGCTCTACTATAGCATGTGTAGATGACTAGAAAACAATACTACCTCCAAGCCTCAAGGAATGCTATAAACAAAATTTATTTTTAATGAAAACACGATATATGATTTCAAGAGAGTCAACTTAAAATATTCTTAGTTTATCTTTTAAGTTTTTATAAAATAGTCCTATTTAAGCAGTTTTGTATTCTTCCTTCATGTGCCAACCCAACTTTACAAATAATTCAAGTGAAAGTCCCCTACTAATAGATTTTTCAGGATCATTTTGATTTTAACTCCGAATTAGTTAGTTATACTAATTTACTTCCGAACTCTAGTCTAAGAGCAAAGTGAAAACAGTAATTATAGAAGGAGGAAAATGATTACAATGTAGATAATTGCATGTTTTAGGTTTCATCAGTGCCCCCAAAGGTTTATGGTGGAAGCAGGGCCCCAGTGGGATGATGAAGTGGTAGAAAGTTTAAGGGTAAGAAAGTGCCAGGGGCTCTATAGATAATAATAAGGGTAGACAATGGCTTTGTTCCTAAGACTCTGTAAATGTGTCCCCTGCAATTGGACTGGTTCCCACAAGAATGGCTGTGAGACTGGAATCTTTTAACTTTCTCTGCGAACAATCATATCCTGTGAGTGCCATCTGTCATGAGGTCTCTTCAGAGCCAGGCAGATATTGATGCCCATGTTTTTGAATTTCTGGAGCTAAGTAAATTACCCAACCTCATATATTTGATTATAGCAACACAAAATTGATGGAGAGACATATAGGATTTTTGAAATATGGCTTTGTTAATAAGGGAATCAAAGAGAGTCATTTTAGGACATATTTATCCAGTAAAAATTTTATATTAGCTGATTAATTTATTTGGTGATGCTGCTAATCAATCTTTGCTTTTGAAACAGCATCTTATGCCTCCCAGCTGGCCTTGAACTGTACACCTGCCTAAGCACCCCATAGATGGGTTTTACAGTTGTGTGCTAACACTTCCTGCTACCTACTGAACTATTAAGTAGTTGATACTAATCCTCCTCAAATTCATCTAAAAATTGGAAAGAAAATAATACATTTATACGTATTATTTATATGTAATATGTTAATAAGGCTAGAATTACCCTACTAATTTTAGAAGAAAAGAAAAACTATAGGTCATACCTGTTTGGTGATCTAATAAAAATGTCCCCAAAGGCTCTTAAGGAGTGGCTGAAAGGATTAGGGCATATGATCTTCTTAGAGGAAGTTTGCCACTGGCTTTGAGGTTTTAAATGCTTAAGCCAGACTCAGTGTGTCTCTGCAGCCTGTGGATCCAGATGTAGATCTCTCAGCTCCCTCTCTAGCATCATGTCTGCCTGCATGCCACCATGCTTCCCACCATAATGACAATGAACTAAACCTCGGAATATATAAGCCATCACCAATTAAGTGGCTTATTTTAACCATTGCCCTGGTTATGGTGTCTCTTCACAGAAATACAACATTGATGAACACAAGTGGAAAAAAATCCTTAACAGTATCCTAGCAAATAGAATCCAAAAACATATTTTAAAACATCTTTAGCCATAATTGAATAGTATTTAACCTTAGAATGTAGGATCAATCAAATATACTAATAAGTATGGTACCCCACATTAGCAGAATGAAGAATCCCATGATCTCTCAGTAGATACTGATGAGCATCTGGCAGCACTTAACATCCGTTCAATCACAGAAAACTAGGTCTAGAAGGACTGTCCCTCAGCACAAGAATCATATGACCTTAGGTTGCATGCCCAGTGGAGAACAGCTGGAATCTTTGTTATGTGTGGTATGTGTATGTGGCACATGCACACAGATGTGTGTTTATGAACACCTGTGCATGCACGATAGGCCAGAGTAGGATGTCACTGTCAGTTTCTATCAATGCTCTGCCTTATTTTATTGAGACAGTCTCTCACTGAACTGGAAGTGTGCCCTGTCATCTAGGCAGGCTGCCAGTGAGCTTCTGGGATCCACTTGTCTCTACAAAATCTCATGGATTTCAGACTAGCTGGGGAATGACCTTGAACTTCTGATCCTCTTGTGCCTACCTCCAGAGTCCTGGCATTTTAGGTGTGTACTACCATACTCATTTTGTATGACTATGGGGGTTAACTTGGGGCTTTTGCCTGCTCTGCTAGAACGCTACTAGCTGGGCTGCATCAGCAGCCCTAAATACTGGCCTCTTTAATAGATGAAATCTTAGTCTTTAATCTTTCAAGAATTTCCAAGTAAATCTTACTCTATCTGGGCAGATTTTTTTGTGTTCTGAGACTGTAATTTGTCACATGTTGTTTCTTCCACTCATATTTGGAAGGGAGATTTTTCTATAATAGTTATTCAGTTTTGAGATCATCTAACTCAATTTTCATTTGATATCCTGTATTTTCTCTTAATCGGAAAATTGAAAATGAACTTTCATTAGATATTTGATAAATTCTCCAAAAATAGATGTTTAAAGATAAAAAATGATGTCACATTTGGTCATTGTGCCTGGGCCAGTTCCTGGCACATAGTAGATGATGCTCATCTAGAATGTGACTGATTAACTATGCACATGAGTTTCTGGTTAGGAGTTTGATTACAATGATGAGAGAAGTAGCTAGAGCAACACCGTAACAGGCGCTGGAACTTCTCAGGGCATACAGTAACACGGCAAGAACCACAGCATTCTTTCAAAAGCTAACACTGTGATTTCTGGATCTTCAATGAGACACAAGAACTGGCAGGTGAACAGTAACCAAGAGAAATTTTACCTTTTGTGAGCATGAAAGAGACCTTCTTCATAAGTTTGTACCCAAGTGATATCATCTCCCCACCCTGATGAAGAGAGAAATCAATGCATTATTCCAGGGCTATAGGTCTATGTCTGAGAGCAGATGTCAACCTATAAGACCTATGGCAGCCCCAGAGCTGTTGCCTGACACACCAAGTAAAAGATAGTAAATTATATCTGGATACAGAGAACTGGTGTTTCATCATAGGAAGTCTCCGGCCAGTCTAGCCCTGGGATCTGGATCCTCAGTTCCAGATAAGCTCAGGCTTATTGCTTGCTAACTCTTAAACTAACCATGATTTTTATCCTGTTTAGCCACATGGTTTGGACCTTTTCACAGAGTGCCATTTTGTCTTCTTTCCCATAGGTCTTGAAATTTCATGTTTGAAAACACCCACACCCACACACACACACACACACACACCCACACACACACACACACACACACACACACACACACACTTATTCTAGAGACACTCAGTAAGTGGAAGAGGGAAATAGAAAGCTGTGACTATAGTAAAGAGACCTCATGGTCTTAGAAAGGAGACAGAAATAGTTGTGTATTTGTGCTAGAGATTAAAGAATAAAGCTCCCGAGAGATGCTTGAATATAGAGCATCCAGGAATATTGCAGAATGTTTAGGGCTTGCCACAAATATGAGTGAGAAAGACTGAATTGTCAGGAAAAACTATTTGGAGGCTAGTTAGGTTCAAGTTTTCCTGGGTTCAAATGTCAGACTGTGGTATAACAGCGGTAATCAAAGGCAGAATTGTGAAGTAAGATAATCATGAGTTTGTGTTTCTTTTTCTTTCCTTTATTGATCTTTGTAGTATGTTCCCAGAGTTATGAGGACAACACTACAATCCATTTTAGAACATTCTCACCACTTCAAAGTAAACTTTTTTTTTTAAAAAAAAACTAATTATATTTATTTATCCATTTATTGTGTGTGCATGTGTGTGGGGTCATAATGTGGAGCTCGAGGATAGCTCAAGGGTGTGGGCTTTAAGGATTCTGTTGATTTAGTTTAGGTCACCAGGTTTAGCAGGAAGCATTGCACTTGCTAATCCATCTTACCAGTTCTAAATGCTCTGTGTTTTAGCTGTAATACACCTTCTGTTCTCTAGGTCTTCCCAAGCTCTAAAAAACTTCTAATCTGGTTTCTACTCCTACAGTTTGCCTACTCTGGACATTTCATGTAAGTGGAACTGCCCAGTATGTGGTCTTTGTGATTTTATTGTTTCAATAAGCATGTTTTCAAAGTTCTTCCATGTTCTAAGATATATTAGTACTTAATGACCTTTCTATGACTTAATATTATTCCATCATATAGAGTCACTTAGGAAGTGAAAAAGTTAATACCAGGAGTAGGATATTGCTGTTGACAGAGCTGACCTTGTTGTTTTGGAGACCATTGTGGAAGGACTTTGTTACTTTGGGCTAGAAAATCACTGAATGTTGAGAGCTCAGTGAACTGCTCTGTAGGGACTTGGGAGAGTTTTGAGGTCAGTGAAAACAATGGAGGCCTGATTTATGATGTTTCAGAGGGAAGCAAAGACTCTTCTGTGCTTTCTGTGTGAAGAATCTGTGTTTTTGGTTAGCTGGGGCTGAATAATCAGCTGTGACTAATAAAATATGAGAACTACTAAAATGCAATCTTTGCTTCCCTGGGATACTTGATGCTGGTTGACTGGAGTTAAGAAACTAACAGTGATTAAGAAGAGGTGAAATCTAGGAAATGTTTCCTGAGAGTCGGCACACTGAATCTGTGTTCCAGAGACAGAGCTGTACCTTCTGCTGGCAGCTGGACTTGGTAATGTGTATGAGCCACTCAGGTGGTACTGGTTCAAGGAAGGAGAGGTCATGGAGAGAGCTGAGGCTTGGCAATATGAGAGGCCTGAAAGGCCATTGGTAAAGGTGTAGCCTCAGCGGCAGTTGGACCCAGGACTGAAAAGCTGAGAAGGGACAGGCAGAAAAGTTGAGTCTTGGCACCATGAAGCAAGCTTATAAGAGACTGTTGATGGAAATGCAGCCCATTTGCAGCAGAAGACCTCAGCATTTTGGAGATGCCAGTACCATGGGAAGACCACCAAGAACAGCAGCAGTGGAGTGGAGACAGGTGGAGCCTAGAAGGCAAACTGTGTGTGTTACAGAGGGTGGAGCTGGATAAGTGACCCTAGCCCTTTGGAGGAGCCCAGAAGACTGTGAGTGAATCCCAGGCATTAGATACTGAGTTATTCACACTGCTAGGGTTTGTTCTGATTGTTATTGTGCCCTGGTTCTTTCTTCTTGAAGTAAGACAGTATTTATTTTTTATTTTATAGAAGCCTACAATTGAGAGACTAAATTTTTTAAAAGATTTTTAGGTTTTAAAATAAATTGGATTTTTTTTTTAAGGAGACTGAATTTTAAAGTGTTTGAATTTGCAGTTTTTAAAATTGTGGTGTCGATAATAATGTGTGATCTTGGGAGTGAACAAGAAAGGAATGGTCATGGCTTAACAGTGATGTGTTTGAGTGTCCAGTTGGCAAGGGTTAATTGTTCTGTCTGGTTTTATGTCAACTTGACACAAGCTAGAGTCATCCAAAAGGAGAGACCCTCAACTGAGAAAATGCTTCTGTAAGGTCCAGCTGTAGGACATTTTCTTAATTAGTGATGGATGGGGAAGGTCCAGCCCACTGTGGGTGGTGCCATCCCTGGGCTTATGGTCCTGGGTTCTATAAGAAAGCAGGCTAGGCAAGCCGTGATGATCAGTCAGTAAGCAGCACTCCTTCACGGCCTCTGCATCAGCTCCTGCCTCCAGGATCCTTACCTGTTTCAGTTTTGCCTTGACTTCCTTCAGTAATGGACTGTCAATTGGGAGTATGAGCTGACTAAACCCTTTCTATACAGTATTTGGTCAAAGTGCAAAGACCATCACAACAATGGTAACCCTAACTAAGAAACCCCTTTTTCATCATTCAATGAAAACTTGAATTATTTGCTATGGTGAACATCTAAGAAATAGTTTGTGAATGGATATGCATTTGTTGGGGAATGTAGAGTACAGGGAGAAGTGGAATTGCTGAGTTAAGTGGTAATTGTATTTTAATCTTTTCATTGTCCTGGAATCAAGGTGGCCTCGAGCTGAACTCATCTGAGATTAAAGGTGAGTGGCACCATACCTGACATGACATGTTTTTAACTTTCTAAGAAGTTGTTTGTTCTACAAAGCCATTGTGCCATTTACAATAATTGGTTTGTTCATGTTAGATCTAATATCTTAACATTGGAAGACATGTTTACTGTTTGGGTTCCCACCCTACAGGATCTTTTCTGTAATGATCCCGAAAGACACTCTGATGTTGCTGAAGCACACTTTACATTAACTTACTCTGGAAATAGGAGAGCAGCTCCTTGATTAATTTTTTTTTTCTTTGCTTATATTTGGATTTTAGATGTATTTATATTTAATTTTTTTTCATGTATGGGTATTTTGTTTGCATGTATGTATATATTCCACATGCATGCCTGGTGCTCATGGAGGTCAAAATTAGATTCCCTGTAACTGGAGTTATAGAGGACTGTGAACTGCCCTGTAGGTGCTGAAACTTGAACGCATGTCCCCTGGAAGTGCAGCAAGTGCTGGTAACTTCTGAGCCACCTCTTTAGCTCTTCTCATTGGTTGTACATGTCCCCCAATACTAGAGCTTTAGCAATGGAAACATTCCAGTTCTTATTTCCTGCTAAATTTAATTTTAGCAGAGAACACAGCAGCCTGGGCTAACGAATCAAACCTGGGAAGGTCAGCTTCAGTCAGGCTGGAAGTTGCAATGGAGAAGTTGAAAAACCACCTACAACAGAGTCCTTTCTGCTTCTAGAAGGTCTATAGGTGCAAAATATAATAATAAAAATCCCTGAAAATGTCTGTAAAACTTCACCTTTCTTGAGAAAGTAAAACAGTGCTTCAGACATTAATGAATCATCTGCTCTGTTTTAATCCACTAATCCCTGGGAATACAGAAAGAAAGAATAATATAACTTTCCAAGTATCCATAGTGGCTATGGATACATTCCTCAGGGAACATATTGTATCACAACTGTTTCCATACTATCTAGGTCATAACCACAAAGGGCCAAATGTGACAGAATTTAAATTCTCTTCCAGGCATGGATTCATGGCTATCCCTTTGTCTCTAGCTTTGGCCATCCTTTTGGGCCTTCAATGGTTTTAGTCACTTATGATCTATGCATCTATTGAGTATCTGCTGTGTGCTAGCCACTGGACTGGCTTCTGGCCAGTTCTTTTGTTAAAAGGACCGTAGGAAATGTGGTCTCCTTGTGCGTGTGTATGTTTTTTAATCCTGTTCTTTCCTTGCCAATCTTCTGCTTTCTCCCCACTCGTGTCTGCCCTGACTGTGGGCCTCTGCTGCACTCTGTTCTCAGCCTCCTCCACTCCTTTCCACCTTCCTCTTTCCCTCAGCCATCTCTAACAGAAATAGAGAGCCAAAGAACCAACCCATATAAACCAGCTCTCAATGCACTGACTCTCAGCATGAGCAGGCATTTTTTTTTTTTTTTTTGGTATCAAAACAGCATCTTAACAGCTGAAGCAGTAGCATCAAGTTGTTCAAGCCGTAGGCATTCCAATTTGTTTTTCACAAAATTGCCAAAAAACAAGGCCATCAAGATGGCATAGCAGATACAGGCCTGTATTGCCAAATTGCTGACTGAGCTTTGGTCTCTGTAACTCAAACAGTGCAAGGACAAGTTTATCAGCTGTCTTCTGACCTCCACACATAATAAACACACATACTAAAACCCCACTGCAGTTTTAGGTCAGCATCTAACGGGTCCCCCAGGATACCAATGTCTCATGCTACAGCCACTCAGTCCCACTATTGAAGAGCAATGAGCAGTTGCTAAAATACTCATTCTGTAACTATTAGTTTGTTTGGAGAGCTCTGTGGTAAATTATATGCAGGGAAATAGTTTTTACTCTTTATTTGCAGTACATATAGATTATAAATCCTAGGCTAAAGCTGAATCAGTTCACTTAGGTACACAATATGGACACACAGCTGGCACTCTGTAGATCTGAAGAAATAAACAGCATGGAAGCCACCTGCACACTGCTCAGAGCACTGTTCTAAAGAGTGGCCAAACATTGCATGGTTATCCTGATTATTGGAATCAATTATGTGGGGGAAATAATTCTCAGCATTTTTCTGCTCCATGGAAATATTAAAACCAATTTTGAGAACTGTTTATCATTCATTTTCAAAATGAATATTTATTTGTTTTTTTAAACCAAAGTAAAACTGTAAGTATAAAAAAAAAATTAGAAGATTTTCTGACACTAAGGCAAAAGGCAGACATCCAAAGTCAATCAAACCATAGATACCAAGCCTGATCTTTACAATGTCTACAAAAGATGCATCAAAAATGCTATTATTGAGTCAGGCACAGTGGTGCATACCTGTATCCCAGTGCTGGGGAAATAGAGTAGACAAAGCTCTTTGAATTTTAGGCCAGCCTGGTCTACATAACAAGTTCCAAGTCAGCCAAGTCTACATGATGAGACCCTGTTTCAAAAACAAAGCAAGCAAACAAAACAAACTCCCAAACCCAAGGGTCTTTATTTCTTTGGAATGTGGTTATTTCTGTCTAAAGCAGATGATCCTGTCAGTGTTCTGATTTACTTCCTGGAGTCCCGGTCAATAAGGAACTAACCGGGCCTGCCTAGCATCCTGACTGCAAGATTCCTTTAAGAAAAGGCTCTTCCCCTTTGCTCGCCCCTTTCCTTTCTCTCTCCTCCTGCCACAGCCTGGACGCACCTCTGACCCTCTGACCTTTCCCTCTCTCTCTGTCTCTCTGTTTCTTTCTCTCTGTCTCTCTCTCTTTCCTCTCTCTCCTCTCTCTTCCCTTTTCCTCTCCCCTTCATGCTAATAAAGCCTTCACTTGAGCATAGCCTGTGTGTCTCTTTTTGAGGCTCCAACCAACGCACACCAACCACCACCACTGCCTGCCTACATGGGACTGATCATCCACCCCCCCTTTTTTTGCTTGTGATCAAACTGTAGTGGGTTACTAGATATTTTGAGAACAGTTGAAATGATTGAGTTTAGAAACTCTAGTGAGATTACAGTACCTCTTGAGAGTGTCTGAGGAGGCCTCGTTTCTTTTTTGATAGCAATGGCAAGGTTGGAAGGAACTGTGATCATTAAAAGGCAGAGGGCCAAAGTGGAATGTAGCATCGTGTCTTCTAGAAAGTCACACAGAGGCAGCTAGATGGCAGAAAATAATTTTCAGAATCTGGTCATTTTCAATCGTCTGCTATTAAAAGATATTTGGACAAGCCCTGTGCTGAGAGGTTCTTTCACATGAGATAATCTCCGGGAATTATTTTAAAGTATTTAAGACATTGAACCATCTTATTAAATGTCAAGTTCATGATCCTGGCACAGAGTGACATTAGAGAGAAGGCTGAGGGCAGCCAGCTGCCCCAGAGGTCCCTGTAGTGTGTGTAGCTCTACAGAGAAACTCAAACACGATTCTGTTCATTAATCTTCAAACTGCAATATGCGAAGCAAAATTGACTCTCAGCACAAAGATTCTTTGTCTTTTCATCTTTCTGTACCTAATAGCTAAAAACAACACCTTAACTCGATAGCAAAATGAAATGATTAGATATGAAAAGCACTGTTTCAGCTCAAATAAAAACAAACTAGAATACGGACAGGCCTGGCTCTCCACTGCAGCAGAGTCTCCTAACTTCCCGATGGTTTGCCTTTCTCTTCAGTTTACAACTCTTCTCTTTAAAAACTGTCTGGATTGTCACATTGCTAATATTAAACATTTGGATAACAGAGTAGAAATAAATACACAGATATTCTTCATGTTTGTTTAAAATTTCTTAAAACATTTTTCTTACAGATATGTGTTATTTGGCAGTGAATTCTACCATAATAGTGAAATTTCCTAGCCCAAATTTAATAAGCAGTCACTTACTGATTCTGCTTGAGTTGGATATATTTTGCTCTTTTAGGAATTGTGGGAAATGGAATCAGTAAGATACAACAATTTGGTGCCAGAAAAACACCTAGTTACTGTCATAGTTAATGTAAAGTAGCATCTGAGACCTCAGAGGACAATAGCTCAGTGGAGGTATATGGACCCTGGTTTCTCTAGATGCTTTTGATAAGGGATAATCTCTTCTTCCAGTATGTTCTCATTCTCAGTGATGTCTCTGAACTCATGGAGTCTGCCATTCCAGCTTAGCCTTACTGAAATTATTTCTGTCCACAATTGCCATTTATTACCTTTGTGCTCAAGCTCTAAGAATCCTGTTAAACAATAACCATCTCTGATAACACTATCCATCCGTTTCACTTCTTATAGTTTATCAAGTCATAAAACATTTTAAAACGTCATTGTGTCCCTTACACTCTGGCCATCTTGTCTGTAGAGGATGGAGGGAAAGCTATGGCAGATTTTTAGCAGAGAACACAGCAGCCTGGGCTAATGAATCAAACCTGGGAAGGTCAGCTTCAGTCAGGCTGGAAGTTGCAATGGAGAAGTTGAAAAACCACCTACAACAGAGACCTTTCTGCTTCTAGAAGGTCTATAGGTGCAAAATATAATAATAAAAATCCCTGAGAATGTCTGTAAAACTTCAACTTTCTTGAGAAAGTAAAACAGTGGTTCAGAATTTTTGAGATCTTAGAAGGAAAAGGTAAGAAAAGTTAAACTGGGGAAAGTATTTGTAAAGTCCTTGATGTTAGGAGCAAAAATGAACAGAAAAGAAATGTGCAACTCTGTCATCTGTGCTAAATTCAGAATGGAGGAGGAAACTATAGTTCTTCATTTGAAGTATTTATGCACTTATTACATGTTTATGTACTATTGTCCAGCACCTTTTTATATTCAAAATTAAAAACCTTTGTTAGATGTTACAAAAATAATACTGACTGTATTTAAAACAATACAGCTTGGACATTGTTGTTTGGGAATGAATGATGCTTTCCTTGGTCAGAGTATGAATTGCTGATCATCCTCAAGTTATAGCTGCATGGGACAGACATTTGGAGGAATTCAGACAATTATCACATTACAGCAGCATCTGATGCCCCCAGGAAGCACTAAATCTCACATTTACCAATAAGCTTTTTTCAACATTGACCATTTAGCATTTCCTGACACCAGGCTTGTACTTTTGAAAATGAATTTAACATAAGCTATTTACTTCAATATTGAAAATTTCTATATTTTAAAATACAGCTTTTGGGAGCTGGGGAGATGTCTCAGTGGTTAAGAGCACTAGCTGCTGTTTCCAGAGGACCTGGGTTCAATTCCCAGCATGGCAGCTCACACCTGTCTGATATTCCAGTTCCAGGACACCCAGTGATCTCACACAATCGTATATGCAGGCAAAACACCAATGCACAGGAAATTAAAGTAAATACATTTTAAAAAAGTTATTTTGAAAACAAAATAAGACTAAAAAATAAAACAAAAAATAAGTAAGCACTATTGTTAGCACCCAGAGAATTAAAAAAAATAAAAGTAATTTAGGTTAATTCTGGCTTGTTCTATTATTAACATGAATTGAGAGCAAAACTGTGAAGCCCATACAGGAAGCCAGGCTAATAGCAGCAGCAAAATATAACTTCATTTTATGTTTCCCATTTTTAACCAAAAGCCTCACTTCTAAATAGCAAAACAATTACTTGATCCTTTAAATATAGCAAAGGTTGAAAAATTAAACACCAAGCAGTGTGGAAGTTTAGCTTGCTTACCTGAGCTGCCCAATGATCTTGTTAGAAATGGATTCTGGATCTTTCCCGTTGTGAAGGGGTGTGGATTTATAGACACACACACCTGACCTACAGCTTCACCTGCACAGCCCCAAGAGCACTGTCACCAGCGCACTCGGAAACAGATTTGTCCAAAAGACTTGGCCTCTTCCCAGTTCTCATGCTTTGCAGTGAGAAAGCTCTCCTTGCTCTCAAGTAGGATTGCATGTCTTCATAAAATGAAATCAAAGACTTTTGCTTCTTTTCACTCTACCATTTTTTTTTCAAGGTAATTGAATGCTCGGCTAGATATCAACACTGAAAGAAAAAGGAAAGAAAAGAAAGGAGTAGACGGCAGGGGTGGGGGACGAGCGCAGAAACTGTGTGTACAGCATTGTTCCCAGTGGAGGAGTCCAGTGAGCTTTGAGGCTTAGATACAAAGCAAGTAAAAATTCTTCTAGGTGACTCAGATTACAGGAATATAATAAAGAGCTAAAGAGATCAGGCTTTCTTTCTTTATTTGGAGAGGGGGAGGAGAAGAGGGGAGAGAGAGAGACTTTTAATATTTTATGATTTGGTTATTCTTTGTGGTCTTTTTTGGTTTGTTTTGAGAATTGTTATATACTTTTTTTTTAACCCAATTTCTGAATTTATCTGATTTAGTTTTAGAGAACGGCTAGTTTCTGAGAGTTGAATAATGGGATCTCCTGTGTGTGTCAAGTCAGCTCTCCAGTGTTGCCCATACTTCCAACCTCTAGTAGGATGATGTTGTGTGTCTTCTCGCATTGACAAGTCCATCAGTAAGTCTTTGAAGTGCTGCCCACTGCTGAACTTTCTTCTGGGATGTTTAAGTAGAAACTTCCAGCTCAGTCATAGATGGATTCTCCACATCTTAGAGTCATAGCATGTGGTATTTTCAGCAAAAGGATTTTATTCTCTAGTTGTAGTGGTCAACTGGTAGCCATGGCAATCATCTATTTTGTGTGAGAATCCTCTGTGGCTTCACTGATAAGCTAATGGGGAGAAAGCAGGATCTCCCCCAAACAAATTATCCAGCTTGAAATGTCCAAAGTGGTGAGGTAAGAAACCTAAGTCTGTGCTATTATTTCAGTCAAGGGGGTTACTTCTAGTGTTAATGTAAGCATATAAGTGGACCATAATTTTTGTAAATTAATTATGAGGGGAAATCTAGGAAAACTTATTATTAGATACCGACAAATGTAGAGAAAACAGTCCATTTCTTCTACTGAATAGAGTCATGTCTGGATGGAATGTGTAGAACTCTGGCAGCCATTTTGGTATCATGAGGGTGGTAGGAAAACAAAAATAATTTAATTGAGAGAGAAATGGGGAAAGTTTAAAAGGAAAATGTTTGTAATAATAAATTTCTGGCCAGGACTAGCTCCAAAGATCTGGAGTCTCAAAGTAACATACAGAAGCTTGTATTAGTTTCATGCTGATTGACCTATTTCTATATTGCTAGCTAGTTCTTTCATCTTCTCTCAATCTATTTCAGTTAATCTGTTTAGCCATGTGACTTGGTACCTTTTCTCAGAGCAGCATGGCTGTCTTCTTTCCTCTGCTTCTGCTAGCATCTCCATTGCTGTCTCTCTGGCATCTCTGCTCAGCTCTTTCTGTTCCCAGAGTTTTCTAGGTCTGTTAATCCCTGTCCACACTTCCTGTCTGCCTTCCAGCCAATAAGATTTTTATTAAGCTAGTAGGCAGGACAACTATTTACAATGTAACAGAGCATAATCCCACTACATTTCCCCTTTTTTCTTTTGAAAACAACAACCCCAAATCTAACTTTCTTTGTATAGATTTTTTTCCACCTTTGTCTATAACAACTTTAGCCAACAATATGAACAATGAAAAACATCTATAATCCATTTTTTTGGAATGAGAATGTAGTTCTCTAGGTTACTTCCTGCTGAATGGGAGCAATGGCAACCACAAGGGAATCCAAAGAAAACTTTAGAATTATGGACAAGTCTTTAGTGGAGTAGTCTGTGTGAAGGCATGGATTTATCCTTACAAAGTTTTGTTTCTGGAAAGGAGCATTTTGGTGCCTGAGGGCGGAGTCCAGGTTGAGAGTGTGCCTGATAACCAATAAATTAAGAAGTTAGGTTTGTGCCAGAAAGTTCAGACAATGGCTACTGTACCCTAAACCCCTTTGCACAATCCTGGAATACCAAGATGTGCAACACTCCACTTATGTGGGCTTTTCTTTAAAACTGCCCTCACCTCAGGGCTCAGGGTTGATAACCGTTCACTGCATTGGAACAAAGGGTATTGACCTGGGTTTGTTTGTAACTTCTTCATAACAATAAAAACTCTCATGCATTTGTACTGAGTCCAGCTTTCTGTTGGTCTTTGGTGAGGGAGTTCCCTTGACACAGGTACAATAGTCTGTAAGGCTGGGTCATCTCAGCCTGTCTCCTTGAAGTCATTATGGATGCAGAGCTCAGAGGAAATTGCAACAGAGGTGTTCTGAAATGCTGAATGATCTGGGCCATTTGTTTTTATTGGAGACTTTTCAGGGGGACTTCCTCAATCAAACCTTATTTTCTTTAACCAGGAATAAATCCACAGCCTCTCATTTTCTGTGAAAATAAAAAAAAAAAATCTCTTTTCCAAAGTAGCATATATTTTGATTTTAAATTTAAAGTCAACTAATTTACAAAATATATAGGTTGGATTAATCTAGCAGCACTAATAATCAAATATTTTTTAGCAGCTTTTACTACTTCATTTTTAATCAAAAAACTTAAAGACAAGACAATAATATGCAGTATCCAGACACTCTTTGTATTTTCCACCTTCATGTGGCTTATTAACATTTTTTATACTCTTATTTCTTTTCTGAAGACTTTATATTTCTTCCCTTTTCTTTTCTCTCCCAAGCCTATGCATATTTTTAACCACACTCTAAAATATTTAGAGATTATTTGAATTCACCTTTACTGTATATCTTTTATCCTTTTCTGTTTCTGACCACACCTTTGCTGAATACCCAGCTCCCTCTATTTCTTTCTGTTTCTGACCACAACCTTAATCTGCCAAGGGGTGGCTAAGGATCAAAGGCTTCACTATGGTAGCAGGCTGGCTCCACCCAGATCCTAGTCTAACTTCATAGAGTTTAGCTTTTTAGCAGAGCTATGGGTAGGACCCACTCCTACCACTCTGGGGAATTTTATGGTCCACATAATCACCAAGTAAAGCACTGCTGTCTGTTATTCATGAACTCCATTTAAGTATTTGGCAGCAGGGCCTCTTAAAAGACTCACAAGTGTTTTGCCAATAACACTGATTCAGAAAGCCTTCCCTTTTTGTCTGTATAAATAGAAAGCTTAAATCCATCATTGCATTGAGGATCCTATGAGACTTCAGAAACTGTCCTTTTTGCAGCTTAAGCTGCACCCTGAAAGCCAGCCATTTTGTAATTAAAGCCCATATGCCACACCAGGGCATCTCTGAACCATGGCTCATGTGAGAGACACAACTCAGAAGCGATTTGGCTCCATTTCTATGCTCTAGAACCCTTTTAAAGCTTTCTCTGGCTTTATATGTATGTATATGCCATTTGTAATAATAAGTATCTGGCCAGGACTAGCTTCAAAGGTCTGGACCAGCAGTCCTAAAGTAACACACAGAAGCTTTTATTAATTTCATGTTGATTGATCTATGGCTTAGACATATTTATAGCTAGCTCTTCCATCTTATCTTAATTTATTTCTATTAATCTGTTTAGCCATGTGGCTTGTATCTTTTCTCAGAGCAGCATGGCTGTCTTCTTTCCTCTACATCTGCTGGCGTCTCCAGTGGTCTCTGGCATCTCTACTCTGCTCTTCCTGTTCCCAGAGTTTTCTAGGTCTGGTAGCCCCACCCACATGTTTGTTTGCCTTCTGGCCAATCAGCTTTTTATTAAACCAGTAGGCAGGAAAATTGTTTACAATGTAACAGAACATAATCCCTCTAGAAATATATTTCTTTTTTTATATTGAAAATAGATTATGCTCTTATATACCACATCCTGATCACAGTTTCTATTCCTTCTGCTCCCCCACCTCCCCCTAGATCCACTACTCCTACATCTCTCATCAGAAAAGAAGAGCCTTCCAAGAGACAACAACCAAACATGACAAAACATAATACAATAAAACAAGGCAAAGGCCTTCACACTGAAGCTGAACAAGGCAACCCAAGAGGAGGGAAAGAGCCCCAGGAGCAGGCAAAAGAGTCTGCTCCCAGAGTTGGAATCCCATAAAAACAACAAGCTAACAGCAATAACATATACACAGAAAACCCAGTGTATACCTATGGAGGCCCCGTGCTTATGATTCAGTCTCTGAGAGCCCACAACTGCCTTGCTTAGTTTATTCAGTGGTCCATATTTTCCTCGTATCCCCATTCCCTCTTACTCTTGCACTCTTTCCACCCACTCTGTAAAAGTTCCCAAGCTTTGAAGGGAGGGACACAAAGGGGACCTCTGATTTAACTCTCTCTCCACATAATCTCTGTTTGTGAATCTCCGTACCTGCTCCCATCTGCTGCTGAAGGAAGCCTCTCTGATAACAGGTGGACAAGGCACAGATTTATGAGCATAGCGGAATACTATTAGGAATAATTTCATTGATTTGTTATCATTTTTTAAAAGACCAGACTGAAGTGTGATCTTAATTATTCTTAACAATAAAAACCTATCATCAGATATTGAGGGTAAAAGCTGAAAGATCAAAGAAGCAGAGTAGCAACCAGTGACTTTTTAATTATATAAAATCTTTGACTGAAATCTCATTTTCTATGCCTGTCTTCACCTCCCTACTGCTGGGATTAAAAGTGTATACCACCACTGCTTGGCTCTGTTTCTCTTTTAGACTGGTTCAGTTTCTTGTAGCCCAGGGTGGCCTTGAACTCCTGATCTTCCTGCTGCCTCCTCCCAAGTGCTGGGATTAAAGGAGTAAAGGTGTGTGCCACCACTACCTGGCCTCTCTGGTTAACTAGTGGTTAGCTCTGCCCTCTTATCTCCAAGCAAGCTTTATTTGTTGTAACAAAAACCACCAGATCTGTTTGGTTCTATGCTAAATCTCTGAACTATATAGTCTCAGGTTTTTGGCCATCCAGCTCTGTAGAGGAGTCAGGGATGGTGAGAGGTCTATCTTGTTGATTTTCTCAAAGAACCAATTCTTTGTTTCATTGATATTTTTGAGTTATTCTCTTTATTTCTATTTAATTGATTTCAGGTGATGATGGGAAGCAGGGAAAGGAGGCTGCAGCTGGTGCTTTGTTGCAGCCCTGGGGACAGGCCTGGGGATTAGGTCTTGGGGAACAGAGAGAGAGGAACATATTTTCAATATTTATTCAGCTGAGTGAGATTTTTTTTTTCTATTGGGTTTTGACAATAGTGTTGAAAGGGATACAATGCTGTACTTGCTTGTTTCTGCCACTGAAGTATTTACTTTTGTCAGTTTTCTCATTGCATGCTGTTGTAATAGGGCAGGAGAGATACTTCAGCAGGTTAGAGCTGAGGGGCCCCACGGCAGTTAAGGGACAGAGATGTCATGCAGGTATTGCAGGTGGCAGTCAGTGTGGGTGGAGCCTTGAGAAAGCCGTATCATGCAGGCAGCACTTAAGTGAAGAAAAGTTTTATTATTAAAGGGGAGGAGAAGGAAGGGAAAGAAAGTGAGCAGGGGCTGAGGTGAAAAGAAGAAGAGAAAGAGAAAGAACACTAAATTGAGATGCTGTTCTTCAGGAGCACCTGAGACATTATATCTGCTGTTTCTCTGGAGGTGGGAAATGCCTCTCTCCATCCTGTAAGAGTCAACAGATCAGGAGATAATGGAGTTTTTATGAGTGGGCTTGTGGGTGAAGTTAGTCTGCTGGCATATACCCACTTGGTGTCCTTCATTGGTGCAGTGGCTGGTGGTGTATCTGGAAGGCCCGTGAGGGTTTGTCCTTGGCACGAGTCTGGTAGAAGGAGTGGACCTGTGTAGAAACCCTGCATGTGTCTATAAAACAAACGGCACAGATTTACATCTTGGTGTCAAAGCAAAAGCTATGGCTTTGCATTAAAAGTTCTGAACATTTTCTAGGGCCTAGTCTTAGCCCAATAAAACACATCTTTGAATCTATAACCAGAGGGCATTTGCTGAATGGAAATGGTTGTCTCTGAGTGAAGGAGGGAGGCTTCTATACCCTCTCTAATGCTAACCTGTCTCTCAAAGTTGGAACCAGTAAAGTCTGTTTGTAGTCAGCTGCATCAGTTTATTAAAACTTCATTTATGTTAAAACTTGGAATCTCTAAAGTTATATCTGAAACAAGTTTATCCTGTATGGAGTCTTTGAATGAGGCACATGTGTCTGCATTTTTAAACAGGAAATTGACTAATGAATTACCAGGAAGCTTGTAGCCTTGGGGTTGGGGATAGAGCTGTAAAACTGGCAAGTCTACTAAATATACTGGTCATCAAGCACCAACAGATCTGTGAAGAAGAAGTAAATGAGCAGAAGTGAGACAGATTTCTAGCAGGTGATCCCAAGTCTCTCTGCGGCCCTTAGGGGCCTAATCCCAGAGGCCTCACTTGTTCACTTGCCAAGCCCAGAAAACCTGACAGATTTTTTTTTTTTTGGTGTGTATGTGGAGTAGAAATTTGGGGAGACTGAGCCACCTTGACTTTGCAGCATGGGGCAATTGATCCCCAATCGCTCCACTTATTCATAGTCTGGACAGGACCTCAGCTGCAGCCCAAAGCGCAAAGCAGCTTTTTGCTGCGTGGCTGGCCCTGTCACACCTGAAGCAAGTCTCCAGTGGGGGTTTTTCTGTGGCTACCCATCTTCTTGGAGGAGATACAGGATGCTATCTGGAGATGACATGTCTCTCTGTCATAAAAAGCTTTTATACTGAATGTCATATTCTCAGATATCTAAAAGTCTTTGAGGACTATCTGACTATTAGTTATTGTGTCCATTAACAGCTTTCAATATGTTAGTAGCTTTCATAAGGCCAGGACTTGCTGTCTCCTAAGAAGGTGAAGAAGAGTGACTGGGGGGAGATCCCATGGTCAAATGGGATCATGAGAAAAGGGACTTGTGAGTTGGGGTGTGGCCCAACTCTGAGAAAGGCACCCTCTTGGGAGACCAGAAACTCTGCTGTTGGACCTTTTATCAAATACCTTATTTATCAAACATATGCCATCATTTGTTTAAATTCCTTAGAAGCTTGATGTTGAACATTTGGCAAAGACATAGGTATAAAAGCTAAGTTAGCTTTTGTTAATTTAAATAGATCTTATAGATTTACATTTCTATTATATAGAGTGCATTATAAACCATTTTTGAATTAAATATAACTTTCTATTTTTATCATCGTATAAAAAGTCCATACCAATTCAAAATATTTGAAACTTGTTTCTTTGTTACTCTAGAAGTTGATAAGATGAGCAGCAGAGAGGTTCATTAGATATGCAACACAAATTCTAGTTGTTATTAAGTGAAAACCTAGAGCCAGATATTGGGGGAAAGCTGAAATATCAGAGAGGAAACAGACCACAGTCAATTCTCACCCAGCCAATTTCTCAAGGTAAAAGCTATCTTCCAGATTCCTCAGCCTCACTCCTCATTGCTACAGAATAAATCTCTGTCTTCCTGTGCCTGTCTTAAATACCTATTTTATCCAGCTGTTTCACTTCTGGGTTCAACACATCATATTCTGGAGTTAAGATTAAAGGTGTGAACTACTACTGTTTAGTAGTTAGGACTTGAACTCATAGAAGAATCTCTGTCCTGGAGTTATGGGATTAAAGGTGTGAGTTACCACACTCTCTCTCACCCTCCTGAATTGAATGTGGGTGGATCTGTTTTCTGAGATTCCAGTTTGACTTTATTAAATATATAATATATCACTACAAATCCCCTTTTATGTCAAACATAAAAAAGGTTATAACTAACATAAGAAAACCCATATACAACAGGCCCAATAATTATATACACAATTATACGAGTAATGTCCAGTCCATTAAATAATTGATAAATTCAAAGAAAATATTCCATTATCCTATTTTAGTGAGTCCAAAGGATTATACATAATCTCCCTTCTATCTAACTTGTGTTACTAACTAAATACTATATTTTGATGTCTCTCAAACTTACACACTTTAACTTCTAAGTGAGTTTCTTTTCTAAAACTGCTACTAGAAAACTGTAACTATCTCATCTTCAACCACCTCAGAGACCCAATAAGGAAATATTAAATAAGTAAACAGCATAGGCAAGCAAGCATCTTCCAAAAAATGTAATAAATGAAACAGCTGACTGTCTGGACAGTCACCCAGGGTTGTTCTGTATCATAGAAGCATCCATCTTTGGTCTACAGGGCTAACATGTCTGACAGACTTCTCTGTGAAGCACGATATTCTCAAATCTTCCTACCTTGTCTTGGCAAGGTTTGGAAATTCTTTTTTGTGTGTGTCTCCTGCTTGTCCATTTTGGACATCATACTATTAATAGTCAAGGTAAGAGCACTTTCTTGCTCAGTAGCTAACTTTTATTACAAAAAAAGTTAACTCCATATGGAGTTTCTTTGCTGTCTTTAATCTTCTTTGAAGTAGATTGGGGCTTCCAGGAGCAGATGTCCCATTGTCATAAAAATAGTAAGACCCTATGTTATTAAAATATCTTAAATGTCAAATTCTATGCATCTCTGAAATATTAGAAGAAGACTTGTTCATCTAAAATGTATCTGTTTAATCTTGAAAACGTATCTATGTTGTATTTAGATTCTGGACCCGACTTTCAGGCCTAGCCCAGAGGTTTTGAGCTGCTCTCAGCCCACTGCTGCTTAGACCCAAATAATCACCTAGACACTTGAATTAACTTTATACTGATCAGCCTAGGGTCCAATATAACTTGTTAACTTTTTACTCTTAGACTAACCCATGACTCTTATCCTATTCAGTCATGTGGCTCGGTACCTTTTCTCAGAGCAGCATAGTTGTTCTCTGTATCTGTTGGCTTCTCTGGGAGCATCTCTTCTTGTTCCCAGAGTTTTTCTTAGTCTGGTAGCTCCACTCACACTTCCTGTCTGCTTTCAGCCAATCAGTGTTTTTATTAAACCATAGGAGGGACAGTTATTTACAATGTAATATAATTCCAATACATGTCTAATATGACTATAAGTTTGATTGTAATGTCTAACTATCAACTTGCATTTCTTTAAATCCTAGTTAGTTGGTAATAATAACTTTCATGGGCTAGCAGTTTATATTACATTGTAGATGAACTGTATATGTATAATACCTTTAACAAGCATAGAGATATATGTACAGTTACCAAATTAATTTCAACTTAATATAATATAAACAATTTGTACACATTATACAAAAATCTAATCCAATGTAAAATATTTAAAGCTAGCAATTGCTTTTTAAAAGTAGATTCAATAATGTACCCTTATATCTTATCATATATGTATCCCCTTTTTTCTTTTTTTGGGGGAATGTGGGTGCTGTGTTCTTAAATCTACTTCCTGCTGTATGGGGCATCTTTAGGGAATCTTGAAAAGAAAAGTTTTGTTAATTGTTAAGTCCTGAAATAAGTAGCTGTATCCTTTGTTGTCCAGTTTCTGCATAACATCTCCATAGCAGGGAAGTGCACGGCTTGTCTCAAATCCTGGTTAGAGTAGTCTGTGAAGCTGGTTAATCTCAGCTAGCCACCTTGAAAGTGTCCTGAACAGTTTGTAGTCCAAATCTTATCTTTGTTGTTTTTTTGTTTTCTTTTGTCAGCCTATGGCTTTGTCATACTCCATATGAAGTCAGTGTTGTGGGGCCCCATCTTCCTTCTGGATACTTCAAGTCTGCAATTAGGCCTTGTCATAGATCACTGCAGAAAACTGAAAAGAGACTAAAACCCAACACAATATACAGGAAACTAAATAAAGCTTTTCTTCAATAATTAATTAGTATTCTATATGAATATCAATATCACAACAAAAAGTTTAAAATATGTATACATACACAATCTTATAGATTTTAATATAAGTATTTAGCATAGGAGTAGTAACAATAGAGTAGTCCCTTATTTTTAGTTATTCTTCTGTCCCATATCAGATGGCTCTCCTTATATGATACTGAGATTTTGCATTTTCCTTTAACAAGTATGCTTGAGTTTAGAGAAGGAGAGAGCCACACTCCAACTCTAAAGCCAGCTTTAAATTATAATTAAATTGGGACTTCAACTTCTCTTACAAATAAAGACATATAGAGGTTAAGCAATGATATTTTTACTCTGTAGAGTATACTGTTAACAATAGGCCCAATATTTCTTAACTTGTAAATTTTTCTGGATAGCCTCCCTTCTGTTTTAGACATTTAGTTGTTCAAGGTCTTTTTACTTCTTGAAGATGGGTGTTTCCAGTTTTCTGTAAAGACAAAAACAAAAACCTGCCCCAACCCTTTGTTTTTCTTACAACTTAAACAATTATAATGTGAATGGATGAACAATCAGTTCTTATTTTCATGAAGTTTCTCTGGTTCAAGTTGAGTCTTGATTAATTTTGATGGTACTCATAGCTTTTCTTTACCTGTGGAAACAAAAGCAAAATCCCTTCCCTAACATTGCACATATCTTGGCTTCCATTCTAAGGTCAGTACATCTTTGAAGTAGACAGGCTTATTTAGCTCTTTTTTTCTCTCTCTATAGTTCAATGCCTTTCAGCAGCTGTTGTTTCTTTCTCATTAGCACTAAGAAAATTCAAAGTTAATAAAGCACTATGTAGTCTATCACTGGGGGTCTTTGTTATACCTTTCTGTTTATTTAGCATACCCTTTAGAGTTCGATTTGATCTCTCTATGACTGCTTTCCCTGTAGTATTGTGTGGTATTCCTGTAATATGCTTTATATTATAATAAGCAAAAGATATTTCATGTTACTAGACACATATGCCAAAGCATTGTCAGTCTTATTTGTACAAGTATTCCCATGATGGCCATAACTTCTAGCAAATGTGTGATTACAGAATCAGCCTTTTCTGAACTCAAAGCAGTTGCCTATCGAAATCCTGAAAACGTATCTATTGCATGATGTACATATCTTAATTTTCCAATTTATGTAAAATAAAACATATGTACTAGGTTGGCCCATATCAGCAGCTTTCATTAAGTCCATGGTTCACAGGCTGAAGTCAACAGCTGATGCCTGGATGTTAATCAGCCAAGTGGAAACCTTCTGAAACAGATATAGACTAGAAACAAAAGTTAAAATTTATGATCTTACTTAGAACCTTTAGACCCATAGTGTTAGTAATTGGGAAGGAGAATTCTGTGCTCCAACCAGGAGAGAGAAGAACAGAGAACACTCAAACTCCTGCTGTACTGATCTGAAGTCTGTTTGACCCCTGTGAAATGGATCCAAGGATTTCTTTTGATCCTCTAAAGCTTATATGAATCCTTTGAGTCCTCACCAATATGGTGATATATATTGAATAAATTCTGCCTGGAATATCAGAGAACAGAATCACCCACAGTCAAGCCCTGAGGGTCAGAGAGTGGTGACATATGCCTTTAATCCCATCACTCAGGAGACAGAGATCTTTCTGTATTTCTCTGAGTTCAAAGCCTAAAAACAAAACAGTAGTGGCTTGTACCTTTAATCCTAACTCTAAGATTATGATGCAGAGTTGAACCTGGAAGTGAAACAACTGAGCAGAATTGATATTTAAGGCAGGTATAGGCAGACATTCAGGTAGTCTGTAGGAGCAACCAGCCAGGCAGAGGACTCTTGAAGATAGCTTTTATCCTGTTTACCCTGAAAAGTTGGCTGGGTTACAATTGACTGTGGTCTATATTTCCTCTCTCTGATATTCCAACTTTCCCCCAATATCTGGCTCTGAGTTTATATTAACTACCAATTAGAATTAGTGCTTTAAGCTAAAGCTATAGTTTTGGGTTAAAAGCATGTAAATTTCTCTTCCATATAGAGAGTTGAGTATAGATTGGATAGAGATGTTTTATATTTAGAAGACAACCAGAACTTTTGAAATCTTAATATAACAATATCATAGAAGGGGAAAGTAATTTGAAGCATTTAAATCATATATATGTGCCGTTGTAACTGGTATTTATTATCTTAAATTATTTTCAGAGACCCTCAAAGCTTGCATAGACTTTTACATCTTAGATCATTTTTTAGCATGAGACCTAGTAGCTTTAGAAAAAGCAAGACTTGATTTTTCTGTGTAAAATGTGCTGACAAGTTGGTTCATAGCTTTGTAAATTTAAATAATGTTAAAAACTGTTCTTAACAAGGTTTAAGATCTCTCAAATATCTTCCTGAAATATCAAAAATTAAGCATCTTCTTTTAATTGAAGAGGGAGAAAACATGGCATGACCACAGTCAAGTTGTTATTGTCTGAATTACTCTTACATTACAAAGTGTAACTGCCAGAGCAAGTTGTGTTCTTGTGTATAAAAGCACTTAGGTACAACTTTAATTTTTTTTTATTAAGCAAGCATTGTTTTATCTAGAAAAGATGGTTGCCAGACATGTGGCTAACTAAAAATGGTGGTAATCTAAGATGGAACCATGCCATATGATTTCTGTAAATTTATCTATGCATAGATTTTAAATTATTAATTCCCAGTGTGAATAGTTTTAATTTTTAAAAATTTTAACAGATTTTAATAATATATAAGTATATAAATTTATAAATTTTAAGGTAAAGAATATTCACATAGACCATGTATACACAGAATTGCATATACATACATGCAAAATTAAAGCTAGCATACATTCATGCATATGACGTTAAATCCAAATCACCTGCATATACAACAGAGAGATATATTGAACAGGGGTTGACTAAATAAGAGGAAAGTGAGAACCAGTGTGTGCTGAGCAAGAGGAAGCTGGCCTCTTCATCTATGACTCTCTCGTTGTAGCAAACTATAAAGCTGTCAGAGAGCAAGAAAGCAAATTTGTTATAAGTGGAGGAGGGGAAATCTGAAAGCAGACCCAATATGAGCGAGAGGGAGCAGGTCTGCTGCAGGTGTGAAGGTCATGGTGTGAAGTAGGCAACCCCAAGGGACTGGACAAACATGCCATTCACAGCAGAGCTAGTGCAAGAGCTTTGAGAGAAAAGAGTTAAAGATGCATCTGGGTGGGGACTTGAGAGAGACAGTCCCCAACCACATCAAAGATGGTGATGAACTCAAATGACCTGTCTGTCTTTACCCTCAGTCGAGATAGCACCTGCCCACGTGGTTACATGTATTTTTCCCCCTCCCAAGACATACAGAAACCTTTTGGAACACATAAACTCAAGTATTCAAAAATCAGTCAGAAACACATTCATGTACATGCCATATCAATCACACATTTCCTCTGCACATAGAAAATAAACTTATCAGAACGATGGACAAAACTTCCCAGGAAACTCAGCTGACCAACTTAAACATACAGAAATTAGAATTTACAGTACAGAAGAGGAACTATAGGTCTTCAGGCATAGACTGATAGTAACGTGGATGAAGGCATTCAGCAGGCTGGAGATGGAGCGGTGGGTCTCCTGGAGGTGGGAGGGGGCAGAGATAGGACAGGAGACATTTTGAGTGAAGGCATGATGGAGTGGAGGATAAGAAAGGGGTTCAACAGGTTAGAGCCCCCAAGCCATGGGTCTTCCAGGCTGCTGGGATAGGAGAGCAAACAGGACAGCTCATAGAATTTTTGAAGAGGGTTGGGGTTTTTAAGGTGGCAGACCCTTGGATAAGGAGTCTGTATGACTATATGCCAAGTATGACTATAAGCCCCCTAGCAAGTTATGGTGGTAGGTGCATTTTTCATGAATGAGGTAGAGGATCCAGAGATTCAGAGATTCAGGGCCACTGGTTGATGAGTGGGCACAAACTTTTCCATACACCATCACATAGGGAGCAGGAGCCAGGGACTGAGCCTGAAAGGTAAGTAGTTGCCTGGGCTTATGGACGAAGCCAAAAGGCGAGAAACCATGATCAAGATGAGACAAATCCTTACTTGTGGAAAATGGCCAGAAGAGAGGGGCTTACCAATTATAAAGTGAGTGTTGAAGGTGAAATTTCTCAGCCAGCAGGCAGGAGAAGGCACCATGAGGGCCTGCTAAGTCACATAGCACCAATGTAATACAGCAGGAGAGAGTCCTTGGAGAGGTGGAGCCGAGGGACCCGAACTATAGTTAAGAGACACAGACGCCGTGCAGGCATGACAGGTAGTGGTCAGTGTGGGTGGGAGCCACAAAAAAGGACTCACTGTGTAGATGGTACTTATGTGAAAAGTTTTATTATTAAAAGGGGGGAGAAGGGAAGGAAGGGGAAGTGAGCAGGGGCTGAGAGAAGAGAAAGGGAAAATAAAAAAAGAGAGAGGAGGTACATGCTACTTTGTGGCAAAACAGATGGAGAGAAAGAGAGAGGGAGAGGCTTCTTAAAGGATGCTGGGCCCATCCCCAGGGGGCAGGTCTGAATGCTAATACAAGGTACTCATAATGCAGCTGAAACTCAGCCTGCCACATTAAAAACTGCACTCATGGTTTTCACTCCTCTGTATGTCTCACTCCTGTTTCAGGTGAACGGTTTGTGGCCCAGGGCATCCCATTCCACTTGGCTGGTGTCTCATTCTTCGCTGTGTAAGAGGGCTTTGGACCAGCTTGGCAGTCTTTACTGTATGAGTTTTGTTTCTTCAGGTTCTTGTCTCTTGAAATTAAAAAGATTTATCTAGCTATGAAAGTGTGTTAGCACTCCGTACTCCTTACTTTTGCTTGGACTTAGTGAATCCGTTGTGTTTGGTTCCCAGAAATGCTTTTTCTAGCTAATAGAGCTGGTTATTGATTTTCATTGCTCAGCTTTGTTTTTCTGGAGAACTCACTAGAAGTCTGTGATAAATTTATTTTTGTAATTTTCCATCTCTTGTATCTTTCTCAGAATCCTGCATTTCTCAAGCTGTTTTCCTAACTAACTCATTTGATTCAAGATTTGTACAAGAATGTTGGGCATTGAACCCAGGTCTTAGTGATGGCAAAGCAAGTGCCTTAGTGATGGAGCCATTATACAAGCCTCTATGATGATGCTAAGATGCCACCATAAAGGATATAGCCAGTATTAAACCTTGAGAATGAACTCAGTTTCCTATGCTAGCATCTTTGCTGGATTTACAGGATAGATGCCTTTGTACTTCATGACTTCACAGCCTCATGCTATAATTTCTTCCTCAGGAAACCTCAAGAGGATTACTTTTCTCTCACAGACAATCCTATGTTTCATGGTTCCTTCTATGTCCCTTGAACGTCCTATGTAAGTATTACATTATAGACCTCTCTAACTCTGATGGAGCCTCTGCTATCATACAGAGGTCCCAGAATTCTCACTTTTGCTATATATACTCTTCTGTCTTCCTAAGAGAGTAGTTAGTCAAGGTTACTATTGCTTTGATGAAACACCACAACCAAAGGAAAACTGGAGAAGAAAAGATTTATTTCACTCACACTCCTATATAACTCCCACCATTGAAAGTAGTTAGGGCAGAAACCTGGAGGTAAGAACTGACGCAGAGGTCATGGAGGGGTGCTGCTTACTGGCTTGCTTGGCCTGTTTTTGTTGTATCAGGCTTCTGGCCCAGACTTTCTGGCCTAACCTCTTAGCCTGGACTTTCAGGCCTAGCCTCAAGGTTTGGATCCACATACCCTCAGACCATCAGTCCCATAGAGACACACAGATGCTTACATTAATTTTATACTGATCAGCCTAAGGCCCAGGGATATAACTTGCTAACTCTTTACCCTTAATCTGACCCATGATTCTTATCCTGCTCAGCCATGCAGCTTGGTATCTTTTCTCAGAGCAGCATAGTTGTCCTCTGCTTCTTCTACCTTCTCTGTGGCATTTCTGCTCTGTTCTTCCTGTTCCTAAAGTCTTCTTAATCTGATAGCCCCACCCACACTTTCTGTCTGCCTTTGGCCAATAAGTGTTTTTATTAAACCAGTAGGCAGGACAATTATTTACAATGTAATAACATAATCCAACTACATGTTTTCATATAGAATCTAGGATCATCAATCCAGGAGTGGACCCATCCGTAATGGAATGAGCCCTCCAACATCAATCACTAAAGAAATCTCTGTATAGAATTGATTACAGTCCAATTTTACAGAGACATTTTCTCTGTTAAAGCTCCTTCCTCTCAGATGACTATAGCTTGTGTCAAGTTGACATAAAGCCAGCCATCACAGGATTTTCACAGTCACTGAAAGCTAGCAATTCATCTCATATCTGTGAGCCTAGCATTGCAGTTGTGTGCCTTGCTCAAACTCAGAGTAAATAGGAGAGGCTGGCTTATAAATGTAGTTACTCCAAACCTCTACTACAGAAGGGAATATACGTACATAGCAGTGTATCATGAATGTCCTTGTGAAACAGAGCAGTCAGTTCCTGAGTGTGGCTCATGGTGGGCCTTCATGGGAGCAGATTCTCCAACACTGACTGGAGGAAAAGCAAGAACCAGAGAGAAGTGTTCTCTTTAGCTGCATACAGAGCAGTGTGAGTACATGTTTTAATCATTTTATGTCATTGTTATCACTGTCTCTATGGGTCCGAAGCAGCGTGTGGCTGTTAGAAATGTGTGAGGAGAAATGATATGGGTCCTTGGTCCCTCAGTCTCTTGTCTCCTCCTCTTTCTCTCTTAGAACTGGGATGTTTGAGTTTAAGTCCTAATCTTGGTTGCCGCTGTAACCTCAGACAATTGTTATTATAAACAGAGACATTCACACTGTGCCTCAGACAGAATGATCAGGGATTAAAGACAAAAACAAACAAATTTACAAGAAAGCAGATAGAGACTTCCCGGGTGCATGATTGGTGAAGGTTGGAGCATGGGGTAGACTTCCCATCAGGCTTTCATGTAGGCTCCTGAGATAACAGAAGATGCACACCATTTTAAGAGTAAAAGAAATAAATGGCTATGAAATGAAAGTTCATAATGAAGTCATATTACTTATCAGATCTTATTAATAGGACTACTGTTAAAGGGAGTCCACTCACTCTGGAAACTAAGGGACACTTGAATGGTTTATTAGGGATTTTCCCAAATCATATGATTTTGTAAAGGCAATATCCTCTCAAGATGAGAAGCAGTGAGGTTGATTTATCATTAATAAGTTTGTAATGTGGAGTGTTAACAGCAGTAAATTTAATTCTAGACTCTCTCTCTCACATTCTCTCTCTCAACTTGCTAGTAAAAGTGGAGGGTCACACAATCTCAGAAGTTTCTGTGTCACTGATCCCTGCTAACTAATAGGCACCTGCTTTATTATTTTATCAATGTAGTAGTTTAGAGAGAGTTTCCAAGTATGAGTCTTCAGTTTCTGGACAATCCAATGTGCCCTATTTGATATGCTAGATTACTTCTTACAAAACTGACTGGAGAAAAGAGTTTTCCCTCTTATCTTTACCTGAGCTATGTTTAATATTGTTCCACATTGTGTTCCCTTGCCCACCCTTTTTCCCTGGTCAGTAAATAAATGTCTGAATAGTTTTGGTAACATTATTTGCCTTTTTTATTTTATTGTGACAAAGCAGAGAAGAGATGATGTAGGGAAGGATGAGGGTGGAAGGAGATGAGTTGGATGGGAGGAGGTATGGAGGATGAGATGGAGGAAGGCAGGGAAGGACTGATGATGAGATGGAGGATGAGTGGAGAGAAGGAGGTTCGAAGGGAGTGTGCATCTTTTTCTTGTCTCAACAAATTGTTCTAGGGAATGTCTGTCTTCAGAGAGATTTCTCTTAGAATCCTGAGCCCCTGAAGCTTGGAAGCTGACACAAGGTCTGATAGTTTATGTCTGTACATCAAAGAAGAGCTGTGACATCGAGTAACAGTGAAGTCTACCATAGGATGGTGTGCGTATGTAAATCTATATATCCACACTGTCATGCCAGTAGACAATCATTTATGTCACCAAAACACTCACCAAGATCAAATGCATTTTATATCTTGACATTTCTTTTATTTTCTTAATAAATTTATTCATTTAGACAAAATTTCTGTATGTAGTTCTGGATGTCCTGGAATTTACTATGTAGACCAGACTGACCTCAGCCTCACATTGACCCACTTGTCTCTGCTTCCTGAGTGCTGGGATTTAGTGCACCACTATGCCTGGTGCTTGTCTTCTCTTCAAAGAAGACACACAGGTGGAAGCCCCCAGGGATTTCCAATACTTGATGGATATTTTTTTCATTGGCTGCTCCCATGAGAAAGGGCAGACAATGGACATCTCAGGGTAGTGGTTCTGGTAATGTTTTGAATTAGCTATAGTTACTGAGGTGTTCTTCTAGACACCTGCGATATTATCTTACTGACTCAAAGTCAACACACAGCTAACTTAGCATCATCCTGAAAACTTGGCTTTGGCATCGCTGATCTCCTCTGGCAGACAGGCTGCTTGTGTGTGTGGTTCGACCTGCCTCTGCCAAGATGTCTGGAGAGTTTGGTGAGAGGTTCATGTACTAAAATACAGATGTGCAGAATACTTGTAAAATATGAGTGTGATCTTTATCTCTTTAGCTTTAAGAACCAATGGTTGTCACCATGACTAAGCACTCCATCCCATCAGTGTCAGGCTTGATGTAACAAAAAATACTTTGTCATTGTATATTTTTAAAAAAAATACTCATTTATTTATTTCATGTATATGGGAGATTTATTGATTTTGTGCCAGAAAGGGACATCAGATCTCACTATAGATGGTTGTGAGCCACCATGTGCTTGCTTAGAATTGAACGGACCTCTGGAAGAGCAGCCAATGCTATGAAACACTGAGCCATCTCTCCAGCTCCCACTACCTTCTATTCTTCCAAGTTCTCGTTGAGTATCTGCTTCTGCTTCTATCCAGCTTTTTCCCTCCATGCTTTAGTCTTGATAATCTGTTTCTCTCTCTCTCTCTCTCTCTCTCTCTCTCTCTCTCTCTCTCTCTCTCTCTCTCTCTGTGTGTGTGTGTGTGTGTGTGTGTGTGTGTATGCTTAAGAAAGGCTCTCTCTTTACAGCCATGCTAGTTCTAGAACTCACTTTGTAAACCAGGCTGGGCTTGAACTCATGAAGATCCTATTACCTCTGCCTTCTGAATGCTAGGATTAAAGGTGAGCACCATCTGATTGTTAAGACTCATCTGCATTGTCCAGTTATTGGTTTCACAGTATATCTAGGCTGTATTCTTGTCATGATGAGATGTTATATTGATGCTATGGTGGCTTCTGCGTATGTTATTGATAAACTATTTCCAAGGTCATAGTTTGACAGCTCAAATTAGGATAGTCACATCATATGAGTTATTGAATTCAAACAGCAATAAGTAAAGGGAGAGAGGAGGAAAGGCAGACATAGCTTGGAAAAGGCTTGTGAAAAGAGACACAGGACTGCAAATGTATGATTGCCTCATGTCCTGCTTCTTCCTACAGCCTCTTCCTGCTGATGGTGGGTCTACACTGACTGAAACTGAGAGGGAGAAGTAAGAGTCAGCTGAAGGAGGAGCCCAGTACCAACCAGCTACATGTGACAGACACAAGACAAAGTGACTGACGAATGGATGCTGTTCAATACGAATGACTTTTATGCTGATGCATTAGAAAATATGGGGAGCCAGAAAGAGCATCTCCCATGGGTGACTGACTTGAGGATGATATTACTGGACCTGCCAGGATTTGGATATAGGAAAATGGTACTCATAATATGTTTTAAATGTTTGATTTTAGTACAGTGAAGTACGTTTCATTTAACAATTAAAACTGTACCCAGGGACCTTTAGGAAAGTATGTATCCATATAACTGATAACACAGTTATGGTAAAAAAAATATTCATTAGCTCTCAAAGATTCCTTGTGCCAAACAGTTCCCACCCCCTCTGTGTTTATAGATTAGGCTTATCCCTAATGAAATCATGTAGGACGCAATTTTGAATTTTTAGTTGCTTTTTTGAGCTACATTTCTCTTTTCATTCATTCTTTCTTCCTTCCTTCCTCCCTCCCTCTTTCTTTCTTTCTTTCTTTCTTTCTTTCTTTCCTTCCTTCCTTCCCTCTTCCTTTCTTTCTTTCTTTCTTTCTTCCTTCCTTCCTTCCTTCCTTCCTTCCTTCCTTCCTTCCTTCCTTCCTTCCTTCCTTCCTTCCTTCTTTCTTTCTTTCTTTCTTTCTTTCTTTCTTTCTTTCTTTCTTTCTTTCTTTCTTTCTTTCTTTCTTTCTTTCTTTCTTTCTTTCTTTCTTTTGATGTACCCTGCATCATTCACTTCTGTTTCTTGTAGAATATACAAGATAATAATAATAAATATCATTATTTATGATTATAATAATAATAAATTCCCATTTGGTTACATACTCACCTATTGAACATTTATGTTCTTGTTAGCCTTATGTTCTACTGAATAGGATTGTCATACACATAGAAGTAGCAGATTTTGTATGGATATGTGATGTGGAAATGTCTTTCTGTATGCTGTGAATCTCAATCTTTAAATAAAGGAGCTGTTTTGGCCCATGACAGGCACCATAGAAAAAGTAGGAGGAGAAGTCACAGCATAGATAGGAGAAGGGCAGAGTCAGACAGACCAAGCCAGAAACCCAAAAGAGCAACATGTAAGGAACACAGGTTAGCCATGGGCCAAGGGGCAGACAGATTAATGGAAATGGGTTGAGTTAAGATGAAGGAGAAAGCTAGCAATGTGCCTGAGCCATAGGCCAAACAGCATGAAGCTAATATAAGTATCTGAGTCATTTCTGGGGGCCTGAGCAGCAGCGGGCAGCTAAGGGATCTGGGGTTGCAGGTCTGTGTGTCTGGACCTCTGGCGCCTGGGACTAAGAAACCTAATTACAACAGATGGCGCCCAATGTGGAGCGAATATCCACTTAAAGCCTGAGAAGGTTTAAAAAGGGTTTTAGCACAGAGACTGAGCCAAAACAGCATCCAAATTGTGTATCTGAAGCAGGTCATTGTACAGAGAAACTGTGGTGTCTGGGTCACATTCAAAATGGTGCAGGTGGACTGGTGGCAGGCAGTGTAAGCTGCAATCAGGCCAGTTCCTGAAATCTCACAGAAGACTCAGTAGCAAGTGATTGATTTAAGGTTTTTGTTTATTTTGATCAAAAAGGAAACAAAGATGGTTTCGTAGTAGCAGCATTTTTTTGGGTCTGCTCTGTTTGCTGGCCATGAACAGAGACGTGGTCCCTTTAAGAGATCTTACTGATTCAGCTTTATCTGCAAAAATTATGCAGCTCTTTAAGAGAGTGTATTTTAAAAGCTTCTGGTTGAAAGATGATTAAGGATTCACAATAAAACAGATTCAGATGAAAAAAACCTGTAAACGGGTTACAATGTGTATAAAAGGTACATAGGCTTCAGAGAGAAAGAAAGAAGGCAGAGAATGTCTTTAAAAAGAAAAATAGAGTAATAAAAATATAATAAGCCACATAAATATGGAAAATAGACACAAAGTCTGGATTTTGGTTGTTATTGTGTTTTCTTTTAATTTTTAAACTGTTAATGAGCTACCTGCAGAAAGACAATGGATTACAAATGCAAAGGCTACTAAGTCAAACAAGAATATATATTTTAAAGATATTTTCATTTTGAAATTTGTGTCTAAGGATTTATTGCTCTGGAAGAGTTCTGCTTTTGTTTCCACAGAAGATGAGAACCTGCGGATGACTTCCAGGCAAATATGGTTTCATCAACCAAGACCCCCTGAAAAACCCTCTGTTGAGAAGAGATGGCCATTTCAGCTTCAGGGCTATAGACTATGATCCAGTCTCAAGAACCCGTGAGATTTTCAATGCCCCTTAATCAGCAGGAAGTAGTAATGGAAAACTACATCCAAATTCCCAAAATATTGCTTATAAATGTTTGTTTTCATTATAAATGGTTAATGGTCATAGTTAATCTCTTTCTAAGAAGAAAAAAGGGATATGGTATATGAATGATTTTTTTTAAAAATTAGATTATTGAATTTACTTAGATCAGGAAATCAGCTGTTAATCTCAAAATGTTTTACATTGGTATAGATTTTGGTTTATTGATACACATTTAAGGTCAATTCTCTTATGCTGTATGTATTTTTATACTCTTGTTTAAGATGTGATGTTTATGTAACTGATTTAAAATTGTAATGTATAATTAAGAAATGCATGTTAGTTAGATTTTTAGGTATACAAAGATATATTTCAATTAGGTAGGTAATCTTCAAATACTTCTAAGACCTACAGAATATGTCATTTAAAATGTTTTAAGAACTTAGACTTTACTGGACAGTGAGACAGGTCTGCTCCTGGCAGCACCAATTTATTTCAAGAGAAAAATGAGCATTGAAGAGACTCCATATGGAGATTAGTTTCTTTGTGGCATCAGTTAGCCACTGGACATGAACCTGTTTTTATATTGACTGCTTGACAGTATGCTGTTAAAACTGGTCATGCAGGTTCCATAGGAAGGTGACCTCTGAACTTTGGCAGAACAAGCCAAGATGGTCCTTCAGGTTCCTGCTTTACAGAGAAAACTGTCAGACATTCTTCAGGACTCAAAGAGAAGCAATTGATGAACTGTACCATAATGGGCAGATCTTATTTCCTACTTCACTGAAATGAAAAGAGATTCTGGGCCTGTAGGCTGAAGATGGATGCCCCAACTTTATAAAGAAACTTTGGGTGACTGTCCAGGCAGATAGGCGTCATCTCTGTCATTTCTAGATTTTGGAAGTTGCTTGCACTTCCAGTTTACTTGGGTAAATATATCCTTCCATGGTTTTTGATGTAGTTGAAGATTAGATAGTTATAGGTATAGTCTTAGTTATTTAAAAGATATATTAGATATGAAACTTTAGATTCATAAAGATAAGGTAAATGATAGTTTCTTTAATTTTGCTAAGTACAAGTAGACTAGATATTGTAATTGTAATTCTTGCTTGATGGCTATTTTGTTATATGTAAATTTGCTACATCGAAATCGAAACCTTCCTTTTTGATTAGACAGAAAGGGGGAGGTGATGTGGGAATGTCTTTCTGTATGCTGTGAATATCAATCTTTAAATAAAGGAGCTGTTTTGGCCCTTGGCAGGCACCATAGAAAAAGTAAGAAGAAAAGTCACAGCATAGGTAGGAGAAGGGCAGAGTCAGAGAGACCAAGCCAGAAGCCCAAAGGAGCAACATGTAAGGAGCACAGGTGAGCCATGGGCCATGTGGCAGACAGATTAATGGAAATGGATTGAGTTAAGATGAATGAGCGAGCTAGCAATGTGCCTGAGCCATAGGCCAAACAGAATGAAGCTAATATAAGTGTCTGAGTCATTTCTGGGGGCCTGAGCATCAGTGGGCAGCTAAGAGATCTGGGGCTGCAGGTCTGTGGGTCTGGACCTCTGGCACCTGGGACTAAGAAACCTAATTACAACAGATATGTGTTTATTTCCCATCAGGAAATGCCATTAAATATAGTGGCAAACTCCTATGGTTAGTGTGTTAATGAATTCCACATGTCTATTTCTGAGATGTTTGTATCTATTTCCATTGCTGTTGGTGTGCTGTGCACTGGACTACACTTGGCACTCTCAGTCATTTTAACTTTAGGCATTCCATGGAAGGTCCATGTGTCTCTTTGGAGTTTTCTTTCTCTAATGACTAATAATGCTCATCAGTGTACAGCTACAGATAAAACACTGGTTATGTTGCTCTCACTGTGAACAAATGAAAAGCAGTAAAGCATTGTGGGGAAAAGCCAGGCAAGAGAAAGATGCTCAGACTACCAGGATCAAGGGGACAGGTTCTATAAGTGGCTTAGTCAACTGGATATGGAGGACTAGCAGTGAATGCTCTGCCTACCACCGCAGCACAGTGAGGCTCATTCTGATGACAGTTGGCGCCTTCAACAAAGTGACAAAAATTTGAGACAGAAGAATTGAGAACCAGGAAAGTCTTTGAAGAGGGGCATAATCCATATGTCAATGTAGTTTTCATGGCCCAAAATTATAGGTGCTTTTGAGGAATGGTCAGTCCACAGGCCATTGAGTACATTTATTGACAGACAGAGGCAATGTTCTTGAAACAGACTGGTACTAGGTTTCTCGGAAGACTCCCATAAAAACTGGAGATTGAGCTGGTTGAAAGTACAAATGAACATGATACAAGAAGGAAGAGAAAAATCTTTTTATATATGGAGTCCTTGTTAAACACAGAGAAATTATAATGTGAAATAAACATGCCTGAGGGTTAATGGCAACACCATTGGAAGCTCTGCCTTTAAAAGAAAGCAAACATTTAGGATACATGTGTCTTAAGAAACTAAGTAAGTTGTTCTCTTGGTAAGATGAAAACAAAGATAGAGCAGTGTGTATCTGTGTGTGTTCATGTGTGTGCACACATGTATGGTATATGAGCATGTGTGTGCTCATGTATGTGTGGATATACATATATGTGTGTGGTATATAAGTATGTGCATATGTGCATGCATACATGCTTGTGTGTGTATGTGTGGTGTATGAGTGTGCATGTCTATAGATAGGTGCATTCATATATGCAGACACATAGAAGTCAACCCTGTGCTCTTCACATTAGTCTTTGAGGCACGGTCTCTCTCAACCTGAAGTTTGCTACTTTGGCTAGACTGGGACCCACCTGTCTCTCCCTCCTAACTGCTAGGATTATAGGTACACATTACTAGGCCCAGACTGTGTGTGTGTCAGGGGGGACATGGCAATCCATGCTCAGGTCCTATGCTTACACAGTTGTAGTAGTGAGTTCACGGGTCCCATGCCCCAGAGGTCCCGGATCCACAGACCTGTCGCCCGCCGCCACCCGGGTCCCCTGAAACGACTCAGACGCTTACATTAACTTCATGCTGTTTGGCCTATGGCTCGGGCATATTGCTAGCTAGCTCTTACATCTTAAATCAACCCATTTCTATTAATCTGTGGGCCACGTGGCCCATGTGGCTCACCCGTGCTCCTTACATGTTGCTCCTTGGGCGGCTGGCTCGGTCTGCCTGTGACTCCGCCCTGCTTCTCCTACCTATGCTTTGATTTCTCCTACTTCTTCTATGGTGCCCGCCATGGCCCAAAACAGCTCCTTTATTTAAAGATTGAGATTCACAGCATACATAAAAGCATTCTCACATCACTTCCCCCTTTCTCTCTAATCAAAAAGGAAGGTTTCAATTTTAACATAGCAAAATTACATATAACAAAATAGCTATCAAGCAAGAATTACAGTTATAATATCTAGTCTATTTGTATTTAGCAAAATTAAAGAAAATACTCTATCATCTACCTTATCTTTATGAATCTAAAGTTTTATATCTAATATATCTTTCAAATGACTAAGAAAAACTGTATATATAACTATCTAATCTTCAACTACATCAAAGACCACAGAAGGATATAATATTTACCCAAGTAAACCAGAAGTGCAAACGACTTCTAAAATCTAGAAAGGACAGAGATGACACCTATCTGCCTGGACAGTCACCCAAAGTTCCTTTATAAAGTTGGGGCATCCATCTTCAGCCTATAGGCCTGGAGTCTCTTTTCATTTCAGTGAAGCAGGAAATCTGCTCTGCCCATTCTGGCACAGTTCATCCGTTGCTTCTCCTTGAGTCCTGAAGAATGTCTGACAGTTTTCTCTGTAAAGCAGGAACCTGAATGATGATCTTGGCTTATTCTGCCAAAGTTCAGAGTTCATCTTCTTATGGAACCTGCATGTCCAGTTTAAACAGCATACTGTCAAGCAGTCAATATAAGAACAGGTCCTTATCCAGTGGCTAACCATTGCCACAAAGAGAGTAGACTCCATATGGAGTTTCTTCGATGCCCATTTTCCTGTTGAAGTAAATTAGTGCTGCCAGGAGCAGACCTGTCTCACTGTCCAGAAAAGACTAAGCTCTTAGAACATTTTAAATGCCATATTCTGTAGGTCTTAGAAGTATTTGAAGATTACCTACTTAATTGAAATATATCTTTGTATACCTAAAAATCCTAACTAACCTAACTATAAGTTTGATTATCAAAAGTGACTATTAACCTCCATTTCTTAATTATACACTACAATTTTAAAACAGTTACATGAACATCATACCTTAAACAAGAATAGAAAAACACATACAGCATAATAAAATTGACTTTAAATTTGTATCACTAAACCAAAATCTATACCAATGTAAAGCAGTTTGAGATTAACAGCTGATTACCTGTAAATTCAATAATCTAATTTTTTAAAAAAGCATTCACATACCATATCCCCCGTTTTTTCTTAGAAAGAGATTGACTATGACCATTAACCATTTATAATGAAAACAAACATTTAGAAACAATATTTGGGGAATTTGGGCAAAGTTATCCATTACTACTTCCTGCTGATTAAGGGGCGTTGAAAATCTCATGGATTGTTGAGACTGGATCATAATCTGCAGCCATGAAGCTGATCTGGCCATCTCTTCTCATCAGAGGTTTTTTCAGGGGGTCTTGGTTGATGAAACCATATTTGCCTGGAAGCAATCCACAGGTTCTCATCTGTGGAAACAGAAACAGAACTCTTCCAAAGCAATAAATCCTTAGACACAAATTTCAAAATCAAAATACCTTTAAAATATATATTCTTGTTTAACTTAGTAGCCTTTGCAATCCATTGTCTTTTTGCAGTTAGCTCATAAACAGTTAAAAAATTAAAAGAAAACACAATAACAACCAAAATCCAGATTTTGTGTCTATTTTCCATCTTTATGTGGCTTATTATATTTTTATTATTCTATTTCTCGCTTTAAAAACTTTTTCTAACCTCTTTCTTTTCTCTCTGAAGCCTATGTACCTTTTACAAACATTATAACCCGTTTACAGGTTTTCTTTTTATCTGAATCTGTTTTATTGTGAATCTTTAATCATCTTCTAACCTTAAGAGCTTTTAAAATACATTTTCTAAAAAGAAGCACAGTTTTTGCAAATTAGGCTGAATCACTAAGTTCTCTCAAACGGACCGTAAACAGAGTACACCTAAGAAAATGCTGCCACGAAGAAAATTTGTTTCTCTTTTGTTCAAAATAAGCAGAAATCTAAAATCAATCACGTTACTGAGTCTTTTGTTAGTTTTTAGGAACCCGCCTGATTGTAGCTCACACTGCCTGCCGCCAGCCCGCCGCCGGCGCCATTTTGAATGCGATCTGGACCATGCTTTCTTTGTACAAAGACCCGATTTACATCCACAATTTGGAAGCTGCCTTTGCTCAGTTTCTGCGATCTAGAACTCTTTTTAATCTTTCTCAGGCTCTAAGTGGATAATCGGCCCACGTTGGATGTGCCATCTGTTGTAGTAGGGTTTCTCGGGTCCCGGACGCCAGAGGTCCCGGACCCACAGAACTACCGCCCAGGACTGCTTTGCCGCCCGCCGCCGCCCGGGTCCCCTGAAACGACTCAGACGCTTCTATTTACTTCATGCTGTTTGGCCTATGGCTCAGGCACATTGCTAGCTAGCTCTTATATCTTAAATCAACCCATTTCTATTAATCTGTGGGCCACGTGGCCCATGTGGCTCACCCGTGCTCCTTACATGTTGCTCCTTGGGCGGCTGGCTCGGTCTGCCTGTGACTCCGCCCTGCTTCTCCTACCTATGCTTTGATTTCTCCTACTTCTTCTATGGTGCCCGCCATAGCCCAAAACAGCTCCTTTATTTAAAGATTGAGATTCACAGCATACATAAAAGCATTCTCACATCACACAGTAGCACTTCAGCCACGAAGCCATCTCCCTAGCCCTGTCATATACTTCTTCATAGGAGAACTACTTAAATTCAACTTAATTTTGTTTGTAAATAGCAGGCTCTGGAAGGTTGTCTGTTGCAAAAATTGTAAAACAAATAAAACAAGCAAAAACTCCACCTCCAATCATAAAGTCTTATATTTTCTCAGAAAATAGAGAAAGCTTCACCATCCTATACAGTTGGCTCGGTCCTCAGTAATAAATAACAATAGCAAACCCATGGTGTTGCTGGCTTCTAAAGGCTCTCTTGTGGAGGGGGTGAGAAGACAAAGGTACAGACACCGGGAGTCAGGTGAAAAGAAAACTTCAGCAATGGAGAGAGCCTCACATACCCTCCCCACAGCCCAGGCTGTGTTCTAATCTGTTGACACCCCTCACTGCTGGCACCATCAGGAACTCACTGCTTATTTCTAGGCCCACAGGCAGACTCCAGATTGGCTCATAAAGAAGTATATTAGGTGCCTTGGCAACTGGCTTGAGCCAATTTCTTCTACCCTATGGGACTGTCTGACTACATATCCACCCTTTTTATTTTATTATGTGGGTACTCAATGGGAGCCAGAGTTCTTTACCTTGACCTTGTTGATCCTATATCATGGTACTCAGCAACTGAACTATGCCTATCTTAGGATGGCTTGCCAAAGAAGGTCTTACCTGTCATTGACTACAAGCTCTTGACTAGTGTTCATCCCTGAGTAGCCATCCTGGGTGGGGAGGATCAAGCAGTAGCATTTAAATTTCAGAGAACCAGGCATGTGTAATCTCCTGTGGAGGGCTATGAGCAGGATGTCTTAGAGCGACGAACACCCAAAGAGTCCCCTTAGTGGCTGCCTGATGCTATCTGATGTGTGTAGAAGACACTTAAAAGGAGAACAATTAAAAAGCACCACTCTACTGCTCAAAACATAAGTGAGAATCCAGGAGGGAACAAACAGCCTTTTTATATTATGCCAAACCCTTTCAAAACATAGAGTCGAAGGCCATGCCCTTGTCTGATTCAATTGGAAAATTTTGTGTTAGCTATAGTGAATAATATAGAAACTTAGTTGATCTTGGTCCCTTAATATATTTAGTCAGCTTCTGTCATGTTAAACTAACATTCCTCACCTCAAAAGGCATCATACAAAATGAGGAAAAGTGAGGGTCCACAAGTGTTCAGCTTTTAGGGGGCCAATGAGAACAGAAAGGGAAGTATACACTTTGCCCATCCTGCATTATTCCCTCCTTGGTGGAAACAGGATGCTCTGTGGCCAGGTGTAGGGGTATTATGTTGTTTCATGGAAAATAACTGTCCCACCCACTGGTTTAATAAAAAGCTGATTGGCCAAAGGCAGGCAGGAAGTGTGGGTGGGGCTCCCAGACTAAGAAAAACTCTGAGAACAGAACGCCAAGCAGAACACCAGAGAGAATTCCAGAGAGAGGCCCGGAAGAAGCAGAGGACAACTATGCTGCCCTAAGAAAAGGTACCGAACCGCATGGCTGAACAAGATGAGTCATGGGTTAGATGAAGGGTAGAGAGCTAGCAAATGATATGCCTGGGCCTGAGGCCGATCAGCCTAAAACTATAGTAAGCCTCTGTGTGTCTCTGTGGGACTGCGTGACTGCGGGTCTGCAGGTCTGTGGGTCTACGGGTCCTAAACCTTGAGGCTAGGCCCAAAAGTCCGAGCCAGAAACCTCATACTACAGCCAGGCACACATCTCTTTCTGGGATCCATTTGGGCACAGTGGCACTCTGGTTTTTACACAAGCATACCCTCTCCCATAGGTCAGCAGGGGAGCTGGTGGCTGCCATTGGAGGGAGTTAGTATCTCTCCATCTCACTGGGGTCAGGGGCGAGTTCTTTGGCAGAGACACCAATGCTTGTAGGTCAGGCTCAGCCCCTTGTCATCAAAACTGAGAAAGTTCATATGGAAAAGGACCCCTGTTAGGGCTAGATGAGGAACTTTCCTAGCCTCTGGATAGATAGTTTTGGCCAAAAGCTCTTTAAGAGCTCTGTTAGTTCTTCCTGTAATGGCTTGTCTCTGTGGATTACAGGGATGCCAGTGGTATTGGAAATCTTTCAGGACCCCAAAAGTCATTGAATTGTTGAGAAGCATAGGCAGGGCCATTGTCAGTTTTAATCCCATATTACTCTTGTGACTAACATGGCTGACTTGAGGGCCTCAATGGCATTAACAGCCTTTTCTTCAGAGAGGAAAAGGGCATATTCAAAAGAAGAGAAGGTATCTACTATTACATGAACATATCTAAGATTGCTTAAGGGAGCACAATGGCATTGGGCAATTAGCCATGGAGTTGACCCCTGCACATGGAAGTGGCCCCAAAGGGGTAAGAGGTGCCCAGGTGGCACATTACTAAGACAAATGCTTGCCCTGCAAACTCGGGGAGCAGTCTATTCAGGTTCTGTGGAGACAATGTGAGTTGCTGGTGCAGAGCCCTGCTTTGTTCTACAGGGTCTATTCTAGCTGTTAATATGATGGTATATGTAATCTTATTTCCTTGGGCCAATATTCCTGGAAATTTGGAGTGGAATCTAATGTGTGGCGGGTACCAGGGCTCAGCCCTCTGATATAAGACGTCTTGTATGATCAGCATAGTGCTGGCAATGGAGGTCCATGAGACTTTGACTTGAGAAAAGGCCAGCACACCAACTGCCAGTATAGTGTGTACTGGCTATAAGAAAATGTTAGTGGGCTCAGCCTGGCACTGCACTAGAACCTTGATGAGGATCAATAGCTCACCCAACTTAATGGAACCAGGGTTAGGTATAACATATGTAATATCTTTGAAGTCAGGATGCTGGATAAGAACATATATCTGTTTTCATTGGAATCTGAAAAGGCCAGAATGGTGTGAGGGATAGAGTGGAAGGGATTACTACATGGGGCTATATCTTTATTGGAAGTGTGGGGAGATCTGATAAGATTTTGTTTTTTGGCAAATCACTGTCAATAGTTCCTGTCAGTTTTGCCACCATTTCCTGAAATGAGATAGAATTAACCCAGAGGAACTGGGTAATTTTTAAAGAAAGGGGAAGACAAGCTTATCTGGCTCTCATCCATGTTCTTTGTTCCAGCATTCCTGCCTTAAGGCTGAGGTGGAAGGACGGTCAAACTTAGAAGTGACCTTATACAGGTCAGAGTGTGCTTGGTGTATCCACAGAAATGGCCCAAGTTGCCATAATACTCCCCCAAATTCTCCAGGTGTTCAGAGGATCATTGCCAATAAGGGCTTTTGGGGATCATATTGTTGCAGACTGGAGGTGGCTAGAGTGGCCAAAACTTTTTGTAGCAAATCTTTACCTTCTTGGGTAAGCCTGACCTTAGTGGAAGAAGAGGTGGGTCCCTCCAACAACAAAAAGAGGTGTCTCATTTCCTTATCAGGGATGAATAAGAAAGGTTTAAGACAATTAACCATGCCACATAATTGTTATAATTCTCAGAGTGAGTACAATTCCTTCATTTTCAATTTAAAGGAAAGAGGAAAGAACTGCTTAGCAATGGAAAAGCCTTAAAAGGCAAAGGAGGGTACCTTATCTGGTGCCACCATCAGATGTAACAGTGTGAGATCTTCTAATAGTCCCTTGGCAGTCTTTTGCAGGTAGGCTGCATCTGGGTGTGCCAGGAGGAGATTGTCCATAAAGTACATCCAAAGGATGTCTCCGGGACATTAACCAAAAGCTGGGGAGACACACACTTGACCCATTGTGGTATTATTTTTTATTCCTTGAGGTGGGACAATTCATTGATATCTTTTAGCTGGTTTATGCATATTAGGTTCCTTTGGTGGCAGAAGAATTTGAAAAAAGCAATCTTTAATATATAAAACTAATATATAATAAAGTAGAGGGACAGCACTAGGGTGGGGGAGGCCTGGCTGTGTGAAACCCATTTTTTTTCCCATTCGATCATTAACTGTTGGGGGTGCAGCCTGGTTCAGGGTGGGAGGTTGGGGTTGCTTCTATGTTCAGTGTCCTGTTAGTTCCCCTTGGGGGAGGGGGCAAAGATGGCACAGATATCAATAACACAGCCTCTGGGCACAGGTTGAAACAAGCAAGTCTAATTTTATTATGGAGGAGAAAACCTTAAATACTTTTCCTAGACCTCCCCCACAACCAGAGGAAAGGTCTTTGATTTGCTGGTATGCAGGGCTATAGGAGGCGGTCTCTCGCTGGTCTAGAATGTTGTATCCAGTCTCTGCCCTCTTAAGGCCATCAGGCTCAGTCCCCAGATTGACTTATGCAGAAGTGCTTAGGAGCACATGTTTTAAGTTATCACCAGTTTGCACTGGATAAGGCCATACTGGTCTCCAGGCCCCTTAGATTACAATTAACAATTAACTACATGAAAATCCTTCAGGAGATAATAGCGTCCCAATCTCTTGAGAATAACAAATATGGGGTATTATGTTTATTTGTAGATGGTTCTATGTGCCCCATCTTTAGCTGTTCAGCAACAAATTGTTTAAGAATAGACAACCTGTGTTCAATTATAGACCACTCTTTCACCCATACTTCTTGATCTGAGAGCCACATCAAGGGATTGGGGCTGGGAGCTTGATCGCAGTGGATCTCACAGGGACAGTAGCCCTTAGAATTAGGGGTGTGGATCTCATGCAGGATTGTGGACCACAAGGCCTTTTCATGGACCTTGATGTCATCAAAAAAAGACCCTGTCATCTATAGTGAGGGCAACCCACCCATATCCTCCAAAAAATCTCTGCCCCACAGGTTCCTAGGTATAGTGGTAATGGCAGAGTGAATAACTCCCTGATTGCCATCAAGGTCAATGGACTGGATGAATGGTGGTTTTAGAATCCTGTTGACCTCCCTTACCACTGATGGGGCCAGGGGCCAGGGGCCAGGTTTAAACTTCTGGGGGGGAGGGAAGTGAAGTGTCTCAGTCTTAGTTAATATGGTAGCTTCGGCAACAGTGTTCACCAAGCCTTTGACAGGCTGCCTGTCCAAAAAAAAAAAAAAAAAAAAAAAAAGTCATAAGGTCATTAATGGGGGGAGTGTAGAAAGATTGGCAAATGTCCAGGAAGTTTTTTGGACTGAACAAACCTCTTCTTACTGGTGGAACTGAGAAACACCCCTCTTGGAGATCAAAAAAACCTGTGCCTCAACTGGTTATGATCTGTAAACCTTTGCCCAATGAAATCCCTTATTGCATCTTAGGCATCAGGTCCTAGGTTTTCCCAGGGGGTAGTCATGCTGCAAATGCCTGGCTTGCCACATCCCCAGCAAGTTCTATGTATCTGGGGGCCTTGGTGTCTCATTAGAATTCTGCCTGTCTGCAAGAAGAGCATCCAGGGAGGTGGGAAGAACAGCAATGGAATCAGTGCTGGGGTCTAGATCTCTGGTGGTCAGCACCCATTTATGTATGTCAGTGCAAAGGGCTACTACAGCATTGTGGGTGGGCGTGTTAAGCCCTCTCCAAACCAATTGTTTGATTAACATTTCCCTAGTGGGACCTGGGTCTACTCTGCACTCTACTGACTCATTGACATGGGCCAGGAATTCAGTGAAGAGCTCCCCTGGCTGTTGGATAAGATAGTGAAAGTAAGCCAAGGGGTCCTGGAGACTACAGGCTCTGAGGACCTTGAAGGTCATGTCTGAGACCTGTTGAAAATAGGCAATCAAACCAATCTGTGCCTGGTGTTCAGGATAGACATATTCCTCACACCTTCTGAGCAGGACATTAAGTAAACTGTTTACCATGGCATGGGATCCTGCTTGATTGTCATAGGCCAATCTCTAACTGAGAAAGACTACAGGCTCCAACAGAACTTCAAGCAAATGGGATCGTAACACAAGGTTTCATGTCCCCATGTCTGGAGCTGCTATTCTGGACCATCAATCCCAAAGTCCCAAAGAAACACACGGATGCTTATATTAATTTTATGCTGTTTAGCCTGTGTCTCAGGAATATTGCTAGCTAACTCTTTCATCTTAATTTAACTCATTTCCATTAATTTGCTTTGCCACATGGCCCATGGCTCACCTGTGTTCCTTTACATGTTGATTCTTGGGCGGCTGGATAATGTCTCTGTTTGATACTCCACCCTCCTTCCTCTACCTATGCCTTGATTTCTCTGCCTACTTCTACAATGCCTGGCATATGCTAAAACAGTCCTTTATTCACAGCATAAAGACATCCCATAATCACTTCCCCTTACAAAGTGTTAAAATATGTGATAGAACACGCATTGCAGGTAGAGAAGGAGCACCATCTACTTGGTCTGTGGCTCTTAAGCACTGGCGTCTTCACCGTCACCTGCTCATGGTTTCCCTGCACCGCTGATGAAAGCAGGAATGTTGCTGAGCCTGGGTTTATTGGAAGGAGTTATTGCCTGTTGTAGTGAGTTCTCGGGTCCCGTGCGCCAGAGATCCGGGACCCACAGACCTGCCGCCCGGGACTGCTTATCCGCGCACCGCAGCCCAGGCCCCCAGAAACGACTCAGACGCTTATATTAACTTCATGCTGTTTGGCCTATGGCTCAGGCACATTGCTAGCTAGCTCTTACATCTTAAATCAACCCATTACTATTAATCTGTGGGCCACGTGGCCCCGGCCCGTGGCTCACCCGTGTTCCTTACATGTTGCTCCTTGGGCGGCTGGCTCGATCTGCCTCTGACGCCGCCCTGCTTCTCCTACCTATGCTTTGATTTCTCCTACTTCTTCTATGGTGCCCGCCATGGCCCAAAACAGCTCCTTTATTTAAAGATTGAGATTCACAGCATAAAGAAGGGCATTCCCACATCAATTGCCTATGGTGATATGGCCTAAAATGGCAAGGACAGATGTGCTGTGCCACTCACATGAGTCCAGTGGACAGCCCTTGCTCACTGCCTGGCTTCCTGGAAAGCTGGTCCCCCAAGGCTGAGGAAAGCTGCCCTAGAGAGACAGTATCTTGTGTGTGTATGTCTCACAGTGGATTGCAGTCCAGGGACCCAGAAAGTACCATGCTCTTGTCTTTCTGCCTTGGTGCCGCTCATATAAATACCCTCCTGTTCTCGGAGAAATAGGGACTTAGCCAAGGCTGTCCTGGCCAGTTCTTCCTTCTCTAACATACACAATTCACAGTACACTCTACAGTTACTTAGAGATCTAATAGTGAGACAGAGGAGATGTGAGTCAGCCAATGCTACCTATGGGCCTATCCTGCTAGGGCCGTTTTTATTTCTGCTGAGAACCACCAGAAAGAGAATATCAAGTGTTAGAAGAACAGGCTTAATTCTTATGGGTCAAGGAAGAGTGGCTGTGGCTGGGGAGCAGTCCAGGGGTAGAGCATGCTGAAAAATCTGCCTAGTCAAGGGAGCTTCAGGGGAGACTCCTAAGGCTTGCAACTCTCTGAAGAAGCTATGAACATGCCTAAAAAATACTCAGCCTTAGCTTCTGCCAGACCCATGATCTGCCGGGTAGTGGCTGGCAGCTGTTCAGGGAAGGCACTTCTCACTCGGCTTCCCTTGCTTCTCCTTATCTCGCCCCACGCCCTCTAGAGGCAGTAACTGAGTAGGAAGCAGAGGAGAGAGCGGAAGGAAGTTCCAGATAAACTGGTAATCATGAGCCCACTAAAAGTTTCGATGTTTAGTTTGAAGAACAAGAAGAGTTTGATTTGTATTTAAGGATAAAAGTGTTAATATTTGCAATTAACTTTTAACATTTATAGAAGTGTGTACTATTTGTATGGAAATCTCAGAAGCTGCTGTTCAGGGCAAGTGGAGGGTGAGGCCTGGTGACTCCATTTGTTACCCAGGGTTCCCAGGAAGCTATTGTCTACTTACTTAGAGAGTCATAAACAGTGTTTTGAATGTGAGTTCTACTTGGTTGTCAGAAAGGATACCAGTGGGAAAGAAAGTGGTGGACGATGTGAGAGAGGACAGTGTGTGCCCGGAGTGAGTGAGGAGCTGGGTTCCAGGGACTCTTAGGGCAGCCTCATCCTCATGCTCTCTGGAGAGCATGGCTGAAACCGCCATCCCTGTCCCAGGTCAGCTTGAGGTATTTCTCTCTTCTTGGCTCTGCCCTGAAGATGTTCTAGTTTTAGCTCTGCCGCTAGGACAAATACTCCAACAACCAGCAGCTTAGGGAGACCACATTGATTTTAACTCTCAGTTCTGGGATTCAGTCCATTCTGCAAAGGAGGTCAAGCAGTGGTCATATCACATCCACAGTCAAGAGTAGAGAGAACAGATTTGCTGTATAAGGTTTCTGGCCTGGACTTTCCGGCCTAGCCTGGTGGCCCAGCCATTCAGACCCATAGTCCCATAGTCCCACTGAAACAGATAAATGCTTATATTAATTGTACGCTGAGTGACCTGGGGCCCAGGCATATAACTTGCTAACTCTTAAATCTTAAACTAACCTTGTTTAGCCATGAGGCTCGGTACCTTTTCTCAGAGCAGCATTTCAGCGTCTTTCCTCTGCATGTGCTGGCATCTCATTGTTGTGTCTTTGTGGCTTCTCTAGGGCATTTCTGCCCTGTTCTTCCTGTTCCCAGAGTTTTCTAAGTCTGGTAGCCCCTCCCACACTTCCTGTCTGCCTTCAGCCAATCAGGGTTTTTATTAAGCCAGTATTCAGGACAATTATTTGCAATGTAACAACATAATTCCACTACACAGATTCTTGTTTGGTTGCTTTTTCTTGGCTAGCTTTCTCCCCGCTTCTACTGTTGGGAGCATGCCTAGGGAATGGTACCACCTTAAACTGGATCAGTGAATTGACAGCTTCCCCGACTCCACATATGAAGCCAACCTGATCTGGACCATCTTGTCAGGAATCTCTTCCCAGGATTTTAGATTGTTATGTGGAGCCAGCATAGATGTCAGAAGACTGATGTTCAGGTGTGGCACTGGAAATCTTTGGCCAGAGGGAAAACATGGAACCATCCAGCTCACTATTGTCCATCCTAAGAGCCTGGAATAAAAATTATCCAACTGACTGAAATGCTGTCCACATGCTCAGTGTCCCTTATCTCAGGACAAGTGCTGTCTTGACTCACAGTGGGAAACCACAGTGCCAGGAGCTGATGAGCCTCAGCCTTCAAACACACGTAACAATTGCTTTTAGAACAGGGGATGTCTTATAATCCAATAAAAAAACCAAAATTAGACAACCTTGTTATTATTGATAATAATTGATCTGTGTTTCAGATTTAGAATGCTTGGTTGCTCCTACTTCACACACACCTTTCTCTCTCTCTCTCTGTGTGTGTGTGTGTGTGTGTATATATATATATATATATATATATATATATAGGTTCAGAATGGGATCACAATCGGCAAAGTGTAGAAATTATCTGGTATTGAAAGGTCAAATTCTAGGTTGTGAATGATGTGTCTCATTCCTTCCTTTCACGGCCGGGCAGCCCAGCTCATTGCTTGAGATTTTCCCTCCACAGCCAATGGCCTCTGCTGATCCCTATGGAGTGTGGGAGTGTGGCTCCAGGTCCTTTGAGTCTGCAATATCACTTTCCACACTAAACTTTTCCCAGAGAGAAAAAAGGTCAGATGTGTTCTAGTTTTAAGCAATTTCTGGGATTTGAATACAAATGGCGTTTAGAGTTGAATGAATCCAGCATTTTAAATGAAGGCTTGTTCAGTACAATCTACCTCAGTTCACTGAGACTTTGGCTTTTGAAATGCACAGTGGCATTGCCGTGGGTCACCATCAGGGAGCCGACCTGATTCTGAAGCTTAATTCTTTTTCCTCATTGAGGTGTGTGACTTGGGTAAAGAATGTAATCTTGTCAACTCCAGTTTTCTCCGTGAAAAGTGGGATAACTTCTGAGTTTCTCAGGACTAAGTAGGTAGTTGTGTGTGATCTACAAGCAGAATCTACAAGAAAGCAACCTGGCCCTTGTTCCTTAAGCTTACGGAAATTTTTAAAGGCTGTTTCTATGAAGTAATTTAGTTAATATTTGGAGAGGATTTCAGAATTTCAGGAGTATCTAATGTAAATAGCAATAATATTATTCCAGTTAAAGCAAATCATTTCAAATATCCTACATAATAGGATTAAATAGCCTTTGTATTTTTAATTTCAAAGATATGTCCACAGTGCCCCCTGCTGGCCAAGAGGAAGAGACACTTCTAGGCTATTTCAATAAGAAAAAAATCAAATGCAAGGATTATTTTGCTTTGATATCTTTTTTTCAGCACAGATGGCCACCCTGTCATTTGCTTTAGAAATTTACATTATTCTTTCAGTTCTCTGTGATGTTCCTTTGGGCTATTAAATATCAAACTATTGATCTCTTTACTGGATCTGTTTAAATGATCAGTATCATGTTAAGGCCAGGGATCTGCACTGAACATCTCTTTTCACTCAGAGGCTAGGACAGGCAGACATATGGTAATCACTGGCTTTATACCACATAGAAAACATGCTCCAGTCTCCAGGCTGACTGCTGAGTTGATGTGAAGCTGGAGATCAGTCTCTGAGAGACCGCACGAAGACTCTGGCTGTTGTTCACACCAGACTGCAATTTGTGGGACAAGAACAGATCAGGACCCAAGTGCACCAAAAGCACAGTCAGCTGTAAGGTGTCTTCAGTGTCTGTAGCAAAACTGTAATTTAAAGTGGCTGTTATAATCAACACTATCTAAGTCTTCTAGATTATAGATCCTTATACAACATATTATAAATTTATTATAAATTATGGACATGGTTATTACATATACATCTATAAGAAACCACTTAAGTATGTGTTACTGTTAGCATGCCATTGATATGTATGTTTGTGTGTATGTTATATGCTTTATATATTTCAATATATGTTTATGCTATCATATAGACATGCATATGTACTTATACACATGTCAATATATAAGCAAATAATTGAATATGTCTCATAAACTACACTTCCCACACACTTTTTTGATTATTATCAAGTTCATGTAACATAAAATGTATCATCCTAAGCACTTAGAAGAATATAGTTGTGCATTTAGTACTTAAGAGTGTTGTGTGGCTATATCTATGACCCATTTCTAGAACGTTTACCACCACAAAGGTAAACCACACACCCATCCACAGTTGCTACCTGTTTCTCTCATTTTCCTTGGCTAATGCTGGTTTTCAGCTCTGTGTCTCTGAATGTGCCCATTACCGATGTTTCATGGAAGTGGATTACACACCATGTGACCTCTTTGGCTGGTTCTCTTCCTATAGCGGTGCTAAGGTTCACTCATTGGTCAGTGTGTATCAGTTTCATCTTCTCACAGTTAAGTCATGTTCCATTTCTGACTCTACTTACCCTTGTCTGTGCTCTTGGGAATGGCTTTGTTGTTTGCACTTCATGGGATTGTGAACAGTGACATCATGAGTTTTGTACAGGCCTCATTAGAACACCTCTTCTGAAGCCTTCTGAGTGCATGTAGGAGTAGACTGTGTGGCCATGTGCTGCTCTATTCTCTGTCAAAGTCCAAAATCCTGAAAATTTCCAGACTCTTCTCACTGGTGACTATACCTACTATCAGCATTGCTTGCATAGCTGATATCTGTAATTCTAAAGTCTTTTGAGTATAGCTCTTCTGGGGGTCTGAGGGAGGGCTCTCACTGTACTTAGGGTTTTTATTGCCTTAATATCTAATGACACTGAACACACTTTCCTGAGCTTGTTGACTATTGGTGTATTCCTTTACTGGTGTTTCTATTTTAGTCCAATGGCATCAATAATTTCTAAAGGGAAAAAATGGATAAAACCAGGGCTGATAAATGATGACTAGGCCCCCTAAGGTGGCCATGAACAGAATCTCCTGAGTAAATGAGGTGTGTGGGGGGGGGGGCAGGGTCCCTCAGCGGCTTCTCTGAGTCTTAAGAGCTGAAATGCAGTTTACTATTTTCATCCATTCAGGAGTCATTTGAGGCCCATTGTAGGGTCACTGTTGCTATGGGAACCACAGGGCAATGTAGGGTCATGGTCTCAAGAAGCTGCTGCTCACTGCCCCCCTTTCTCCTGTCTCATTTGTCTCTGTGCTTTGTTTTTCTGTTTTCTTCTCTGTTTCTACCGTGAACTCTGTTCCCTGCATCTCCGCAGGCGTCCTGGTGTCACAAACTCTGGGAGAGGGAGCCATCTCTTTGGTTGGTTCATAACTGGTATCTTCCAGGGCTGACCTTTTGCGTCATATTCTCATGGCTTTTGTGCGGCTCCAGGTGCGCCAATCAGGAAGCCAGGCAAAGCCACAACCTATCTGTGGGGCACTGATTTGAAGGGACCGCCAAGTATGAGGTGAGCATGGTGGGTCTTCCACGGGCCATTCACTGCTGTGTTCCAAACATTTGTTATTTACATGCATCTCTCTTTTGATAGCATGACAAATAGTCTTGTATTCACTGGTTAAAACCAGCACAGCTATGGTACAGTTTTGAAGGTCAGCAGTATGACAGGAATCCTTGTTCACAGAAAACAATTGGCTCCTCTGTTTGCAGGCACCCCAGGTGAGACTGTCCTGCTCCCCAGCCTTCAGAGGCCACTGCCTTCATTTTTATGTAGCTGAATCGTTCCAGCCTGCTTCCATCACTGTGTGGCTTTCTCTGTTGCTTGAATTTATCATGTTTTCTTTCACATGGGCCCTTGTGGGCTCTATCTGGGTGTGTAATAATATCTGGATATCTCCTGTCCTGGGATCCTACCCATACTGCAAAATCTTACTGCAGTATAAGGCAGTACCCCAGTCCTGAGGTTCATGTTGTTAGCCCAGGACAAGGTCCCAGTAAGTAAGAAACTAGATTCCCAGGATTTTAGTCTTTAAGTACATGGCACTACAATTCCTAAAGGCGTGTGTACCCGGGAGTGCCTAGTGTCTTTTCCATTGTTCTTGCGGGTCTGTACTGTAGAAACAGCTCTGTTAGCTTAATAGGAACACGTTGGAAACGAGGCACACAGACTCTCACACAGTAGATTTCTCACAGGATTAAAACAATCCTGAAGGTAATTAGGTCACTCCTCAGGTCTCTACAGCTGGTGCATTAATATTCAAGAGATTGCAGCAGAAGGCATGTTGTGTTCCTCTAGGTAACCTCGCCTCCTATGGAGCTGCAGGGTCCTTGTTCTCAGAAGTCCCCTTCCAACTGGCTCAACCAGATCCCTTCCCATGACCTTTGCCTTTCCCCCACATGGGTCATGTCCCAGAGACACTGGAGACGGGGTCAAACTACACCAGTCCAGAGGGGCTAGACTGGTTAGGCTCTTGTTAGAGCCAACTAATGTTGAAAAAAATGGGGTGGGGTGTTACCAATACAGAGAGATTAAACACCTCAGGTTTTTTGTTTGTCTTAAATATTTGTTCAGGGAGTAGACAGGAAGTTAGGCTTATTTGAAAAATGTCTTATAAGTTCAAAGTATTTCTCTGGTGAAAAGTCTGATTTTTATTTCTGCTTACATACTGTTCTAGCTCCACTCCTAGGATCTAGAATGAGATTCAGTGTAAATGCTCATGTGTGTGTGAATTTACACACACACACACACACACACACACACACACACACACACACACACACACTTTTACCTTCCTTCCAGGTCACGTTTATCCCAGCTGTGTCTCCAGGCACCTAACACAAAACCTGAACACATGGAAGCTGACTTCTCCCTGTTTTAACTGGAGAAATGGTGGGGTCCTGTTTTGCTCCCTGAGCTAATCTATGAGGCAAGCCAGCTTGCCTCGGCCTTCCCAAGGTCTGTCACCTTGCTATAAAATCACCATTTTCCTCCTTTCCTCAGCTGTAACTTGTTTCTACAAGCAGCAAAACTTTTGGGTACAGCCTCAACTCATCCCTCATTTTACCCACGGTTTTCAAAGAATACAGCATGGTAGTACTTATCTATCCCAAACAATAGTTCAAATTGCCATTTCCTGTGAGGAAGCCTTTCTTTTTCTAGTCTTTTACCTTTTTGAACTCTCGGTGTTCAGTAGGAGGCCAAGTTCATAGGCTGACTTCTCTCAGGGGCTGTGTGACATCACCTGGAGGAGATGATGGCAGTGTAGTGATCTCTGATGAACGTCCGCTGGAACGGGGCCTGAAGAGCCTGCCCCCACCTACTCACATACTCACAGTGCTTTAGCTCTGATGTGGCTGAAGTTTGGCCTCCAACTAAACCCCACAGCGCAAATTCCATGTTCAGACCTGGCTGTGGATCGGACTGATAAGTTTGGAATTGCCATCTCTTTTAAATACCTTTGTTACTAAATAGAAAGTCTTCCGGAAGTTACCTTTGTGTTCATAGCATGTTTTCTTCTTAGCTAATAATTAAAAAAGAAAAAAAAAGAAAGGAAAAGAGCCTGATTCTGTTTTGAGTGTTGATGGTTAGCTTCAGAAACCCTCCCTTCTCAGTTACTGCTTCCAGCTCACGAGCCCTTGCAGACGCTCTTGTCTTCAGAGTCTGACTCTATGGATTTTTGTGTGTATTATCCCCTCTTTTGTTCTCCTGATGATTAGATGCAAACAAAGTCTAAATGTACAATATTTTTTCTGAGCCCATTTTTTGTTTCCTTCTGGAAGTTTATCTGTGTCTTCTGTTTCAGATCCCTCAGCAACTTTGGCCTTGAGTTTTTTTTAGTAGGTGAAGTTGGGGCCACAGAAGGTAGCAGCAGACCATAGCAGGGGGCAGCCAGGTTGGCGTTCAGGAGACAGGACCACATTTGCTCCAGGCCTGCTGAATCCAATCAGACCACTCTCCCCCTGTGGCCAAGCCTGTCACTTAGGAAGGATGCTGCTTCTACTCATTTTGTAGCTGTGACAGGAAACAGTGAGCTGATTGATTTGTGGACAAGCTTTATCAGGAGAGACAGCCTAGAGACTAAGAGGCCATGATCAGGCCGTGAAATAAGAGGGCGTTTAGGAGGCCATGCATCTTGTCAGAGAGAGTATGATGGGGCCTTAATGGGAAAGAGAGGCTTCCTTTTAAAGTATAGAGGTGAGATTCATGGAGAGAGTTAGCTTAGACTACAGGAGGAAGAGAGATACAGCTGCCATGGATGAAATTAAAGGGAGTGTCCTGAAGGGAGGGAAAGGCATGGGGGAGGATGAGAAGAGAGAGAAGAGGGAAAGAGAAAAAAAGGAGGGTAAGAGGGAGAGGGAAAACTTGTTTCAGAGAAATTCCTCACTTTTATGACTTTCCCTAAGATGTGGGAAACCTGCGCTTATCTCAAAGGTATCAGAGTCATTGGCTCTGAGGGGCACAGACGATAAAGAGCATTAGTCTATTAGTTTGTAAGTTCCTGCTACATCCTGAGGGAGGTAGAGAGCAGAACTACAGGGCAGGCAAGGGAGAGAGAGAGAGAGAGAGAGAGAGAGAGAGAGAGAGAGAGAGAGAGAGAGAGAGAGAGAGAGAGAGAGAAGAGTGAACTTGTACATGTAATAAGGGGTCTGTGATATCTCAGTAACTTTCTCTGGAGAAGTGTTGTAACACTGCAGAGCTGTAAATTCTCACAGATAAAGAACGTTCTGCCCAGGTCTGGTACACAGCAGCCAGGGCTCTGCTTCCTGCGCTGTGGGCAGGCAAATCCAGCACCTCTCAGGCTTCTGTCCAGTTTCTGACCTGGCACCTGATGGAATTTCCAGGCACTATTTCAAAATCTGTTCATACTGAGAGACACACGTCTTCTTATGCGGGTACTAGGAAATCACATTATGTTATGAGGCCCTGTTGGCAATTGTTTCATGAAATCTACACCCCTTGCTATGACTCACTGAGAGCATCCCCACATAGCACTTCACCTTAGGATATATTTAAATTCCTAAGATACAGAACACATCCTGGTTAATTAAACTTTATTTTTCTTTTGTTTATTTATAACTTTTGGGTGGTGGCTCATAGAGGACTGGAGACGAGGCCCCAGGAGGCTTTCTGTAAAGGGTTGACGGTTCTGACTCAGCAGCTTCCCTGCCCACAGTGTCCATTCTGCAGTCAGAGAAGGGGAGGATGGCTGTGCTGTCTTATTTCTTATTCTTTCAAGGGCAGAGTCAACATTTCTGTGCTCTGATGGGCCTGGCTCTGGCTTGGTAAAAGACAACAAAGCAGGTAGGTTGTCAGTGTGAAAAGACATTAATCATTGCATGAATCCATGATAGACGGAGGCCTGTCCTGTGTAAAACCAAGAGCAACAGCAGATTATCTTCTTGATGTTAAGCTCAAGTTCAGTTCCAGCCTGGCACAGACAGTCTTGGATTCATCCCCACAGCTGCGGGCCCAGCCTGCATCCATGGGAGAGGGATGCTTTAAAGCCCTACCCAGCTTTAGTTCTCTGTGGTTCTACACTCAGCAGTGTGATAGACAAGAGCATCAGTTCTTCCTTAGCACCATGGTGCGGTCCCATGGAGTGGGACTTTACACCATGATAGCGCACTTTGTTCTTTTGTTAAAATTTTTTTTGGGGGGGGGCTAACAGAGAGATTCTGTGAAACTCTTGTGTGTGGGGATTCAATAAAAGCTTCAGAAGTTTCAGAGATATCAGAGGGAATCTACCCACAGTCTATGTGAGAAGTTAATAAAAGCTCCAGAACTTCCAGAGCTCTAACCACAGTCGTCTAGGAGAATCAGAGAGTGGTGATTCACACCTTTAATCCCAGCACAGGGAGTATCCTGGGAGTAGTGACCTACGCCCTTAATCTCAACTAAGTCGAAGTCACTTTAGATTACAGAAGGAATTCCAGGCTCCCAAGCAGGCAGTGGTGGGGCCAGGCCTTAATTTACCAAAAGGGTATTTAAGACAGGATAGAAACACAGGAGGAGAAGCCAGTCCAAGGGAAGTGAGGCTGAGGAAGCTGGAAGACAGCTGGGTAAGATCTGATTGTGGTGTTTACTCTCTCTAATATCTCCAATTTCTTCAGAGATCTATCCCTGAGTCTCATTTATTCGTGCAACAATTGGCGCCCAACATGGGCCACGAACCCACGACTCTGAGATTAAGAGTTTCATGCTCTACCGACTGAGCTAGCCAGCCCAGTTTACTTGGGCAAATATATCCTTCTGTGATCTTTGATGTAGTTGAAAATCAGATAGTTATAGGTATAGTTTTTCTTAGTCATTTGAAAGGTATATTGGATATGAAACTTTAGATTCACAATGATAAGGTAGATGATAGAGTATTTTCTTTAATTTTGATAAATACAAATAGACTAGTATTGTAACTGTAATTCTTGCTTGATAGCTATTTTGTTATATGTAATTTTGCTATGTTAAAATTGAAACCTTCCTTTTTGATTAGACAGAAAGGGGGAGGTGATGTGGGAATGTCTCTCTGTATGCTGTGAATCTCAATCTTTAAATAAAGGAGCTGTTTAGGCCCTTGGCAGGCACCATAGAAAAAGCAGGAGGATAAATAAGAGCATAGTTAGGAGAAGCAGGGCAGAGTCAGGGGGACCAAGCCCAGAAGCCCAAAGGAGCAACATGTAAGGAACACAGGTGAGCCACCGGCCACGTGGTAGACAGATTAATGGAAATGGGTTGAGTTAAAATGTAAGAGCAAGCTAGCAATGTGCCTGAGCCATAGGCCAAACAGCATGAAGTTAATATAAGCATCTGAGTCATTTCTAGGGGCCTGAGCAGCTGCAGGTGGCTAAGTGGTCTGGCGTGTCAGGTCTGTGGGTCTGGACCTCTGGCTGCCCGGGGCCAAGAAACCTCATTACAACAGACTTTGACTTTTTCTCCAGTGTCCCGCTTTTCAGCCCCCCCCCCCACACACACACACACGAGAGGGTAAATGTTGATGCTGGAGACTGTCAATCTTTGCTTCCTAGGCTATTCTGCACAGGCCACCTGGTGAAACTCAAGAAAAAAACAAAACTTCACAGCTGAGGTATTCAGTTTTGCTTTACTCAATATGAAATTTTAAACCTCAGATTTGATCCTCATCAAAACCATGGTGTATTATAAAAGAATGAACACTCCTGTGAAAATTGACTAAGGTATTGCTTTGTGTAGTTCCAGAATGTTCTGTTAGCAGCTTCTCCTCACAGAGAGCTATAAGTTTAAAATGTGACAAAAGCATATTTTAATATATTAAAGCCCAGAAAACTATCACTAGTGAGGAAATGACCTTACTATAGTTAAGACATGTGATTAAACGTGCTTAGAATGAAGTGTGAAGTGTGTGTGTGTGTGGGGTATGGACACTCAGGAACATCCTCCTGACTTATGCAGGAAAGCCTGTGACACAGAACAGCCTCCCACACACATATAACATGGAAGGAAAGTTGTTTCAGATGTCCTGGCTTTATTTTTAAATGGGCATTGTTATCAGAATATATGCCAGGTAGGTATTTCTCATACCCAGATGTTATTGTCTTGGTAGTGGGATTATGTGTTGTCACATTTAAATAACTGTCTGGCCTACTAGTTTAATAAAAATGCTTGATTGGCTGAAGGCAGACAGGAAGTATGGGAGGGGCTACCAGACTAAGAAAACTCTGGGAACAGGAAGAATGGGGCAGAAATGCTACAGAGAAGCCACGGAGACACCATGATGAGATGCCAGCAGATGTAGAGGTTGAAATGCTCTCTGAGAAAAGGTACCGAGCCACAAGAGAAGAGTCATGGGTTAGTTTAAGAGAAAGAGCTAGCAAGTTATATGCCTGGGCCCCAGGTCAATAAGTGTGCAAATAATATAAGGGGCTGTGTGTTTCAGTGGAACTGTGGGAGTCTGGGCCACCAGGCTAGTCCGGAAAGTCTAGGCATGAAAGCTAGCCTGGAAAGACTGGGTAAGAAACATAATACTACATTGCCCCTTACCTGTCATTTGTTCAAAACATGAGCAATAAGAATCCCTCACAACAAATCTTATAAATTGTCCATGAAGAGTCTAATTCCTTCAATAAATATATTGAAAAGTGCTGTATTTAAAGAAGACATAATCTATGGAGTAAGTGTTTTTCTATGGGCTGGCAGTGTTGTAGAGGTCACACAGGCAGATAGGAGCCCTTTTCCTCCACTGCTCACCTGTGTGGGCTCCATGATCACTGTTTTCCTACCACACCCCTGTAGCCTGCCCTGTTTTTCCAGACATGGGACACAGCACTAGTCTTCCATCTTCTGAAATGTTCCATTTTCTGAGGCTCTCCAGTCCTTACCTTCAGGTGCACTAAGGTCCCTAGAGCGCCCTCCCTCCAACCCTCAGGATTTGTAATGTGTCTTGTTGTGGTTTGCATGTCCTTAGGAGGAATCCTCTCAGTTTACATGTATTCAATTCATGACTTTTCATATTGTGAGCTGAGGATGTTGAGCAATAGCAAAGCTCCTGTGTGATGATGGCTAATTTTTTATCAGCTAGACTGCATTAAGAAATGTCTGGTGACAGGGGGTCTGGAGAGGTGGATTAGGGGTTAAAAACACTTACTGCTCTTGCAAAGAACCAGGGTTCAGTTCCTCTCAACAACATGGAAGCTCAAAATTGTTTTCAACTTCAGTTCCAGGCGTTTGGACAGTCTGTTCTGACCTCTGTGGACACTCCACACCTGGGATGCACATAGACCTGCTGTGTACTTCCACAGCTGACCTTGACATTTGTTTTCAGAAGCTTCAAGTCTGGCATGCACAGGATTTAGATCATCATCATCATCATCATCAGTCTGTCCATCTATCCAGATTCTTGACCTTTTGGTTAAAGTATAAAAAATCCACTGATAAGAGAAAACTGAAATTTTCTCACATAAAATTAAAATATTTTGAAATATTGACTAAAATTAATATTGATATTTAAAGTGTATACATAGTGGTAACATCTTGAGGTGTAAACTGAGAAGAGTAATAGGTTATTTTCTAGTCAAGTTTACTTGGTTTGGAGACAGGGTCTTAGCACAGCACTTCAGCTGATCTCAGCTATTTGGTGATCTTTCTGTGTTTTCCCTCCAATCATGAGACTGCAGCACAGTCTCACTTAACACATCATCTGTTGTTATTATTTGTTTGACGTGTGTGTACGTTATACTTGTATATCTTGCATGTTTGTGTATCACATATACACCTGGTGCCCAGGCGGGACAGAAGATGCTGTAGGATCTCCTGGAACTGGAGTGACAAACAGTTGTGAGCCGCCATGTGGGTGCTGAAACTTGAACCCCGGTCCTCTGGAAGAGTAGACAGTGCTCTTAACTGCTGAGCCATCTCCAGCCCCAACTTCACCTTTTGTTTATTTTTTAATGTCAGAAATCATAGGCTTTCTGGTTTTATGTGTTGTTTATAATTATAAGTGTGTGAGGACAGATGAGGGGAATAACCCACTTGTAGTAAATCAGTGCCATTTGGTACACAAGTGCCAAGGGCTTAGGTGGGCTGACTTTTAAGAGAACTTTGCACTCTCCTACATCCTTCATTGCTTCACTTTTATTGGTGTGCACAGGGCCCTTTCTTCTGTAGTAATTGAAGGCAGAAGTTCTGCCACTGTTTGGTTTATGCAGACTGTCCACTGGAACAAGGGTCTAGATTGATGATGATAAGGGCTGCAGCAGTGTCTGATCCCTGGAACTGGCGTTACATGCAGTTGTGAGCCCTATGACTTGGGTGTTGGGAACTGAACTCAGGTCCCCATAAAGAGCAACATGGGCTCCTAACCATTGAGCCATCAACCACTCCATCAGTTTTGTGATTTCCACCCATAGTCCTGTATTATCTTAGACACAGAAACTAAAAGCAATTTATTCTCTACTAGAATAAATGGGATAGCTAATTAAATAACCAATGAACAATTAAAAGTAATGGTCATTTGTTATTGACCTGTCTAAGGAGTTGATAAGTGTTACGTTTCCTCAAAGAACACAGGAACATTTCATTTCTCTTTAAGCAAAGCAGAAAGAGAGTAGAGAGATGGTTTCTGACTCAGAATATGGAGAAGTAACTGTGAACACAACCTTCAGGACTAGAAGATCACAGAGTGATAATACGTCTTTAAAGTTAAAATTAAAAATAAAATGAGGAGAAAATGAGTGGAAGGGTCACTGAGCTTGGGGCCCTGGTGTGCTTCAGTGACCTCTCATGCTGTGCTGCTCCGTGTTGGCATCACCAGACAAAGGCCTGTGCATAGTGCAAGTGTTTTCAATTGGTTTTCTCCTGACAAGAAAAAAGCAGACAGCAAGGAATGCCTGACGTTTTCTTGAGGGCTTTCTACGTGTTCATCGGAGGCCACAGGCTTCCAGTAATCTCTCTGTGCAGTTTTCCTGAGGTGCACAGCTGAACAGGTAGACTGGGCCTTTCAGAGGCTGGTGATCAAAACCTGGAAATCACTGTCTCCCACAAGGAGAGTGGGGAGTGTACACAAGTCTCAGTTGTGGGTTTGGGGTGCACAGACTTACTTCCCCTGAACCATTCCCTCTTCCCACACCCTTGTGTTTTTTTTAAGATGCTTCCCTTTTCAAGACCCTGCTTCCTCTTCCTTCTGGTGTCTTCCAAATTGCCTCCCTTCCTCCATCCTTTATGACTACTCCCCAAGAAAAGAGTCACCCTGTAATCACCCTGGAAACTATTCTTATTGTTTTTCTGAGGGTCCCACTGCTTTGAAAAGAACACCGAAGTTGTTTATATGTCTGGGTTTGGAAGCCAAAGAGCCTGCTCACTAGCATTAACTCCTACTGTGAGACCTCCATATTTGCTGTTCACATTTTTTCTGCACTGGAGCAGCTATGTGCAGTGCACACTGTCTGCACAAGGTGGCGCTGTATGCTTACTGACCATGCAGTCTAATAGCAGTATGGCCTTTATCAAAACAAAACTGTTCTTTAAGGAAGAAAATCAACATTCCCATATAGACTCAAGATACCAATGTTTATTGTTCTTTGAACTTACCCCAGCTGCAGTATAGCTAATTACTGCTCCTTGAATGTGGACTTGCAGTCCTGAACCTTTCACGCCTCTTCTGAAATATTTGTAAGATCTAAAGAGGGATCGATTTGCTGGGCATGGTTGTCTTTAATCAGCAAACTTGGGAGACAGAGGCAGGCAGATCTCCATGAGTTCAAAGACAGCCTGATCTATAAAGGAGCTCCAGGCCAGCGTGACTACATAGTGAGACCCCATCTCAAGGAGAGAAAAAGTGAAGACCTTTCTCTGACTATTGTTTATATGAAGGTCAAATTATAAATAATCAAGAGCAACAACAGTTCTTCTTGAAGAAACTCCTAAGGCTACTGCTGATTGACATGTTTTCTGATAAACTATTACAGTGCTGTGAGCTCCTCTTCACAGCATGTTACTCAGGTCTTTCTCCTCCTCCTGCTCCTCCTTCTCTTCTTCTGTACTTAATTACACACAGAGACTGAAAGACTAGTATGTCACATGGGGATCATGGGAGTGCTGATGCCCAGGAGGCCCATTTTCAATAGCTAGGATGTAAAAAGGGCCCAGAAGATGATTGCCATGGGCACTTGGCTGTGTGACTCATAGATTATATTTTGTGAAACTTTGATTTGGTAAAGAAAATTTAAAAAATAAAAACCATCAGATTTCCCAGGGATTCAAGAATAAACAAAGCAATAAAGATATACATTTGTAATAGCAGTATATCCCAGACATAATAATGCATATGTTAGAGTTTATATAAGTTAAGTAATAAATTTACATGTAAGTCATAATAATGCCAAACAAGATCATGCAAACATTCCTGTGATACAAACCAGGACTAGTCCCCAGGAGGCTCTGACTTGTGGAACTTTCTCATGGAGTTCAGCTGAGGAGATGCATACACCACCTGTACCAATGCCTGCTCATGCCATTCGTTTTTAGGGTCATGCCCACAGGTACCTACATGTTCACACCATGCAATCCTGTGCTTCAGGTCTGAGGGGTGGGAGGCAGGAAGGAAACCTTTAGACTGTTAGAGTATGTAGAACTGCTTACTTGCAATGGGACAACGGAATTAAACAGTAGACAACAGTTGGACATGGATTAACAGAGGGAGGGAACCAGTATTGTCTGAAGTGTTTAAACAACTTAGCATTCTGTGTTCCATTCTTCTGTGCTGCCTTCTATTTCCCTCACATCTGCTTAGGATGAGCTCAGGATCTCTGCAGTGGTTTTCATTTCTTTTTTTCTTTTTTTTTTTTTAACCCCTTGAGTGCTGCTCATGGACAGAATCTATGTGTCCCAGGACAATGTGCTTTTCACATTCTTCGTTTCTTTCTCTTTCCAGTTGTTGCTCAGAGAAGTCCCCCACCACCACCAAAAAGGGAAGAAAAGTTATTTTTAAGTTTATCAAGTCACAAAACAAACAAACAGGAAATTTAAAACAAGAATATGAAAATAGCAGGGACCAGCCGGGAACAGGGAAGGTGTCAGAGAGCGGAATGGGAAGAGAGGCCTTGGGGAAGATGGTCAGGGCCTCACATAAATGTATAAGAGACCATGACGAAGCCCATTATTATGATAACATGCTAATAAAACCTTGTTGAAAAGATTTCCAGGGTGAGCTCTGTCTCCATTCTGCCATTTGGAGGCCTTTACTACAAAGAATGTTTTCTTAAACATTTGTCCCACTCATGAACACAGGTCTCTCCCTAGATCATTATGGAACATCAGTAAAATATGCTGTGTTTGCATGCAAGTGAAAGGAACCATACTGAAAGGCAGAGGAGACTTTAGCTCGTTGGAGAATCCAGTCTTCACAAAGCTGGGTCATCTAAGACACGTGGACAAAACCAGTAGCGTGAAGGAAAGCGAAGTGGTTGGTTATTCTAGAGGAGACACGTGTCGCAGGCAGAGGGTCACAGCAGTGATAGGAAGCCCAGATCCAGGAATGGGATGCAGAGTTAGGACCAACTTTTAACTTTAAATGCACCTTTGCTAAAGTGTTGTCTCCAACACTTCAAGGCTATTCTGAGAAAGTTATTTTCCCAGCTGGAGAGAGGAAAACAGAACCAACACTCGGGGAGTCACAACACAGGAGGTCCAGAATGGGGAACAAAGATACTTGTGGGGTGGACATCTTAAACTCTTAAAAACAGCACTTCTCATCACTAAGAAATACCAAGATGTTGGAGTGAGGAGTGACTGGGGGCAGAAGGAAAGAAGGAGAGGAGAGAGAGAGAGAGAGAGAGAGAGAGAGAGAGAGAGAGAGAGAGAGAGAGAGAGAGAGAGAGAGAGAGAGAGAGAGAGAGAGAGAGAGAACATTTCATGCTGCCCACCCAGCAGCCAGGTCAGATGCTCCCATCAATGGGAGGGAGAACCAGAGCAGTGTGGACAATTCTGAATGTCAGGAAGCAGCAAACAGTGACAGTGAAGGTCTGAAAATGTAATTACCTAGAACTCTAACCTCTTCTAAACTGTTGATCATATGTGAAAGCAAAATGTGTCTAGAACATGGTGATTAAGAGAATATTGTCCCCATGCATCTTAATTCAAAATGATAAAGCATCTTAATTCAAAATGATAAAGCATCTTAATTCAAAATGATAAAGCACTTCAGAGGTTTTAAAACTATTTTGCTTCTCTTTTCATCTCTCTCTCTCTCTCTCTCTCTCTCTCTCTCTCTCTCTCTCTCTCTCTCTGTGTTTGTGTGGTGTGTGCATGCGCGGCTGGGTGCCTGGTGCTGATTTACAGGCCAGAGAAACCCATTAGGCATCTTCCCCCTACCACTTACAATCTTATTCTTTTGAAGGGACCTCTTTCTGAACCCAGAACTCGTGTTTTTCAGCTAGAATGGCAGCCAGCAAAGCCCCATTGACTCCTCTTTCCCTGTCCCCCATTGCCCTGGGTAACGAGTTAGCCTCACTAACTGGTCTTGGCCCTGTTCCCCCATGGCCCTAGGGCTGCGGGTTGCGTGTGAATACACATGAAACCACATCTAGCTTGTTGAATGGTCCCTGGGATCTAAAATGAGCTTCTCATGGTTATGCTACAGCCACTAGCTAACTCTTCAGCACTCAAGGGAAAAATTCTTGTCAAGTATTTTTATAAGCTAAGAAAAAAAAAGAAAGGAATAAATTATAGATGACTTCAAAGGATATAGTCAATAGTGGAATTGGTCCAAGAGGGTCTGGTTAGTCATAGGGTAGCAGTTTTGTGAACAGATTGAAAAACTTAGTCTCGAAGAGTTGGTAGTATTTTTTTATATTTGTAATATTTTTCAAAATTAAGCATATGCATGTGTATCTGCATGGGATATGCACACTTGTGTAAATGCCCATGGTAGTCAGAAGAGGGTGTCAGCTTCTCTAAAACTGGAGTGACAGGTGGTTGAGGGTGCTGGGGACTGCCTTCTGATCCATTAACTGCTTAGTTCTCTCTAGCCCCTAGGAGGATGATTTTAAGCAGTAGTGAAATGATTAGAGTTATGATGCTGGAAGATATGAGGACAGGAACAAAGCATAGATGAGTTTCCTCAGCAATAACACAGCTCAGTTTCACTGAAAAGGAGTCACAACCCAAGTATCCTACCACCATGAGAGGGGCACGATGCTGGGCAAGTTAACCGGATGAAGGGTGCTGTCTTTCATGTAGCATGGAGGTTATGTTGTTGGTCTTATTGGGAATGACTGCATTTTACTTGGCTTGTATGTGAATGAAGTGTTCTATACATGTAATAGGCAAGTTTCACTGTGGAAAAAGTACTAGAGAAACCTTTTTTTAGGAGATTAAGCTCCAAAGTAGGGGATGGGGTGCTTCTCCAGTCATGAAAAAAACTCATGGCTGAGCACCAAGGTAAAGATGCAGGTCTTTATTCTCAGTTTTCAAGCTGGACCTGGAGGTTGGGAAATCCCTTGGTTAGGGGGAGGATGGTGTGATAAGTATATAAACTCATCATGGAAGACATAGGCACATGCTATGCTCAGGACTCCTGTGTGTATGTATGTGTGTGTGTGTGTGCTCGCCAGCACACATATGCTCATGTGTGTGTGTGTGTGCTCGCCAGCACACATATGCTCATGTGTGTGTGTGTGTGTGTATCTGTGTGCATGCTTGCCTGCATATGCACACACTCATGTGTGTGTGTACGTGTGTGTGCTCCCCTGCACACGCACACACTTGTGTGTCTGTGTGATGGCATTCAGCTAACTATTGTAAAATCTCAAGATATGTGAGCCAAGTGTGCCAGCTGCTGATTCTGTCAGAAAAACCAGCTTCTTCCACTTTCTAGCTTCTAGCATTTTCCAAGAACATCTTATTGGATGGCCACTAGACTGATATTAGAGCTTCCTACCTGCACTATTATATTCAGTGATTATATAAGTTAGAGTTCCACCATTTTATAGGAAAGTATGCTGAGTTATTGAATCTGGAAATGTGGTTTGAGGTATCCTTTTAGAACTAAAAGGATACATTTATATCACTAATGAGAATTTTATCAGAGCTAATATCAGTAAATTTGTGTCCAATGGGCAGAGTACAAGAGACTAAAAAGAATAGAAAGATTATACATTTTATAATAGAATGACAAGATATTAAAGACTACTGACTGTAAAAATATAACTAATGAAATAAGAAAGAAAGACTTATTTCTCTGAACAAGACATAAATTTAAATACTCTATTGTGCTGTATGTCAGGGACAACAATAACAGATGTACAATGAACATGAAGGACAGTATGTCACAGGCTACAGGCATGTAGGAACGTTGAGAGCAGGGGATGTGATCTTCCCCAGGGAAGAGCCCCTGACCAGTAATCCAGTATCAAATGGTCAACCCTGAAAACATGTACTACAAGTAACCTAGACAGATTGCACAGGCTGTATTGCATATTTATGAATCTATATTTAGCAATAACAATTAAAGAAAAAGAGGCCATGAATTTGAAAAGGAAGGAGACGTGGAAGGAAAGAAAAGGAAGGGGTAAATAATGTAATTATTTTAGTTTCAAAAAAAGAAAAGAGAATGTATATTGTTCTGAACAGGAGAGGGAACCATGGCATGAAATAAAAAGAGAAACAAAAGTAGGAAGTGGTCGATGGGGAGAGGGGAGGGGTAGGGTGGAGATCAGGATTATTGCTTTTCATTTTAAGTTCCTTTTAATTGTGTGTGTTTTTTTAAAGCAGTATACACAGTTTATCTTAAAAGTTTTAAAGAAGGCTATTTTTTTTTTTTACTATGGTCTTTACAATATTGCTCAAAACATTTTAAAGAATATATCCATAAAATGCACACCTTTAATAAAATCTTCTACTCCGGTTATTACAGTCCTTCGGCTCCATTTGGGTCAATGATCCCAGGGTTTGGTTTCTTAATGTTGCAAATGGTTTCCTTCCATTTGTGTCACTGTCTCTAGCTCTTTAGCTGTTATCCACGTGTTCCCAGCTGATGGCAAGACACACAGTTGCTCAGTGATGGTCCTCGTAGACTTTGTCAGGAAGACGAGCAGGGACCAAGACCCAGACATGACCAGTTAGATCAGATGTCACCCTCTGTATGCAGGTGTGAGAGGAAAGGGCTTAGTGAGGGGGTTAGTAGAAATACATGTGTCTGAATTGTTTTACAAAGAGCATCCATGAATTAGAAAGAATCATCTTTCTCAAAGTCTACTTTAAGGGAGAGGTCCATGGTCAAACAAGATTAGAAAAGCCTTTTATTTAAGCACACTGAAACTAGTCCTGTTTTTAAAACAGCATGCCTTCTCAGTTAATTTGAACAATATAAATATCAAACACAAAATGGGCAGCTTTATTTCAGCAGGTATTTTATAGAACTAAAGTTCTGTGAAATACATTTTAGAAATTTGGGAAGTTAAATTGGGAAATTATGAGAAAAAAGATCAGGTAAGGCAGAGTCTGGCGGCATTTAGACAGAAGAGTCAGTGTTTCAGTAAAATAACTGAAAAGGAAAATTGTTTTAGTAAAAGTCAACTATCATGTAGTACAGGAAGGAATCGGGTGCCTGGGAGGGAGTGGCTGCGGGGGCAGCTCTGGGGAGGCGCAAGTGCTTCTGAAATCCTGTGCCCGGCAGACTGCAGAGAACATGAATGGAGTCATCACAGAACAGCTGTGCTTCAGACCCACAGGTGCAGAATTGTGGAACAGGTGTTCGGACAACACCTGTCCACAGACCAGCTCTTCCTCCTCAGAGCGAAGACAATGCAGGGCTACTCATATTTTGGAATACATCCTGTAGCTCTGGCTGGATGCTTGCAGCTCCAGATAACAGTGAATCTTAGAACAGAGCAACACTGGTGTGGCTGTAACTTTTGCAGTTTGTGGTGCTATTAAAAAGCAATTTATTTCTTTTATTTACATTTTATGATACAAAGTTTGTTCTTATCACAGAGCTTAGAAATTTGAACATTCATTTTCTTTTGCGTATTGAGTCTGCATTTCTCACATTTTACCTATATTTTACTTACAAGAAATACTTAGGTATACTTAATTGCCAAGGACAGGACTCTATCTTTGGAGTGACTGTTAAGAAAACTAAGAGGTATTGGAATTCCTGTGACAGTCTGTGTGACACACAACTGCTCAGGGATGAATAGTAGATGGAGTATATGGTGTAGACACACTGCATGAGGGATGAATGGTAGATGGAGTATATGGTGTAGACACACTACAGGAGGGGTGGATGGTGGATGGAGTATATGGTGTAGACACACTGCAGGAGGGATGAATGGTGGATGGACACTAACATCCTCATTGGAATGTAGGCATGTCTAGCTACACCATTAACTAATGCTAAAACAATTTCCTTGTCTTTTAGTCAGGGAAATCCTGATGCTATCTGGTCTAAACAGGACATTTTTTTCCCCTTTGGAAGCCGAGTGGTGGGAACTCAGGAGTGAGCCATAGGAGAGCACACAACAGAAATGTGGAGTGAAAGCTTGTGTGACAGGTCTGTCCTCTGAACAGCCCTTCTGTCAGGATAGATCCTTTGCCCACACAGCCTTAAAGAGAGCAGATACCCACTGAAGTGTTTCAGTAGATAAGATATGGTGACAGAAGCCTGCTGATAACCAATGTTCTTCCAGTGACTCAAGATCAATAGTATGTGAGACTGAGTCCTAGCATGATGCAGTATATGCTTAAGTTTCTAATGAAATATGGGTGGTTTTTCATCATGAAGCAATTGGAGAGAAAGGTTTCTTGGAGAAAATGAGTTTGTATTTGTAAATTTCCCTTAGCTTAGAATTTTAAGGTTTATCCTGAAAAAGATAATTTCAGGGTCGGAGAGATGACTCACTGGTTAAGAACTTGTAATGTTCTTGTAGAGGACCTGAAATTGGTTTCTGCACCCATATTGTGCTATGCAGTGCCCTCTTCTGGAGTCCACAGGCACCTCCACTCATGTATGCATACCCATATACAGAATCTCTCTCTCACACACACACATGCATACACAATAAAAAATAATAAAAATAATTTTTAATGACATTTCCCTAATGTGCTAAAGTTAATGACAGGAAACTTCCTTCACTTTAAAAATGATTTTCTTAACTTTTGTTATTTTGTCACAAAAAAACATATTTTGCCGATAATTGGAAGAATAAAGAAAAATAAAAAGAAGAAACATAAAATTTGAATAATAATAGCCTAAAAGGCCATTATCATTAACATACACACAAAAGATTATGTGATATCTTTTGGTGTCTCAACATCCAAATTTTGTTCCTAACAAAGAAGAAAACTCACAACAGAATTCACCGTCTTTGCATTCTATTCATTTTCTGCTCTATGGAGATGTGAAAAATGTGTAGAATCACCTCAATGCATAAAGAAACTAGCTTAATGCTGTGCCCCATATCCTTATTATTTATGACTTTCATATTGACTATTAAAGCACAAGTTGCCAGACACTCAGCATATAACCTCCATTTACATTTTTGTTTTGGAAAAATGTAGGCTGAAGCAGATAAGGCAGATTGCCCTCGGAGAAAATGTGTTCTTTGTGGTTGTTATTGACACTTTTATTCCATATTTTTCTGATAGTAGGTTGTAGAGAAGATCAGGAAAAGAGATGTTTCTAGTGGTTTTCAAGAGCTGTGTCCCCGAGATCAGTGCCCAAGGCAGGCTGGCATCCTAGGAGGCTGTGGTACAGAGGGACCTGGGCAGTGGGCAACTCTGGAGCCCTAATGTGGGCTGAAGGTCGAGGCCTCGTAAGGGATTTAATGTTCTCCTGCAGTGAAATAAACTCAGCAGGTTTCTCCATCAATGCAGGCTCTGGCCTCTTAGAGGATTTGCTAAAAGTCTCCCTCCAGAGTCCAGGAGTATCTTTTCTCTCGGACTTAGGAGCTGCCCATGTGCAGTGTTGATAGGCAGCACAGGTGGTCCTACTGGCCACACTCCTCCTGGTCCACTAGTTCACACAGGGCTTACATCTCTGAAAGATCAGCTTATCTTCCTTAATATTTTGAATCCCATTATAAAGCACTTAAATTAAATCTTTCTTACAGTTTTTAACATACATCTGTTGTGATTTTTCTCTTTAACAGCAAATATACTGTTACTTGAGGCAGAATGTTATCTATGATCTCCCCTGTTGTTCTGTCTGTCTCTTCCATTGCTCTCTTTGGAAAAACGACTGAGACTTTAGCTCTCTCCTTGTTTTCTGCTGGAGGAGACAGGAAGAACTGCTTCTTTGTCACAAAGGGAGGAGCAGCCTGGCTTCCTTTGCCAAGGTGACTTCACTGGGTGCCCTTAACCTGTCCCAGCGCCTCACTGGGCTTTGTTTAATGGATTCTAGGGCTACCCAAGGGTGAGGCATAGGGATCTGTGGCTCACAGAAGGGACCCAAGCCACAGGACAGGAGGGGAACTGCTACTCTCTAATTGTGGCATTTGTCCTATACAGGCTTCCTTCCTTCTTATCTCCCTTTTTGCTGTTTAGTAGAAAAATAGGTTCTATCTATGATACAACTCATTCCTGCAAGAATAGAGGGGGAATTTTTTAAATGAGACTCATTTGTTTTACAAATTGACTACTAGAATAAAATAATCTAAGAAATGAAAGTTTAGTTAATAATATGTACATCAGAATCATAATAAATAATACTTGTGAAAATATATTTACATTGCAATATCTTTCTGTCAGAAGAAAAAAATTGACAGTGAGACCCAAGGGAAGTTTCTTAGGCTTCCTAAGCCCTTAGATCAGCAATTACTTATCTGTAAAATGGAAAGAGGACCTGTGTTTTTTATCGTTTGTGTTATGAGCCAAGACCAGCTTTTCAGTACAATTTGTCTTCTATACAAATATCAGTAAGTACCAGCAGCTTTGTCGCTTTACCTGAAGTAGTACTGTTACTCAGTGTGTGTTTGCATGTGTGTGTGTGTGGGGGGGATCAATGTGAATATCTGTGTTTCTATGTGTATTCTGTATGTGTGAGTATCTGAGTAACTATATGTATGTGTGTGCCTGTGTATATGTATGTGTCTCCATTTGTGTTTGTATATGTGTGCTGGGGACAGCCTTGGGCATTTGTCAGACACTATCTATTTTTTTTTTCTTTTAGACTGAATCTCTCATTGCTCTGGAGCATAAAAAGGAGGTTAGGCAAACTGACCAGGGAGCTTGGAGGCTACCTACTCTGCCTTCCTAGTGGAGACTGAGGGCAGTTTCCACTCTGCCTCTGCTTTTTACATGGGTTTTAGAGATCAAATTTAGGTCCTTCTTATTATAAGAACTTGGCAGACTTAACTATCTATCCAGCTACTTAGATATTTTAATCCTTAACAATAATTGTCTATATTACAAATGACATTCAACTGAAATGATTTTATCATCTCTTAACTTCTGTGAGCTTACTTTTTGTATTTATGAAGAACTTTCAGTATATTTGCTATGCTTTTAAAATAATACAGTCAAGTAAAGTCATGTATGTGGAGGCAGTTTTGCAAGGGAGATGTAGCTGTTTGAATAATGATGCTCCAGAGGCTCATATGTTCGGATGGGGAACTTTGTCCCCCAGTTAGTAAACTGTGGTGACCTGTTTGGGAAGGATTAGAAAGTATGGCCTTATTGGGAGAATGTGTCATTGGAGTGGGCTTTGAGATTTCCAAAGTGCATGCCAGGCCCAGTGTCTGTCTGTCTCTGTCTTTGTCTCTCTCTTTGCATGAGGACCGGGATGTAAGTTTTCAGCCCCAGCCTGCCTTTCTTCCACCATGCCATGATGATAACAGACTAAGCCTCTGAAACTGTAAGCCAGTCCCTAATTAAATACTTTCTTTTCCAAGAGATACCTCTTCCCAGCAGTACAACAATTACTAAGACGAGGTGATTCTACTATCACTGCTGGCCTCCATCGTTTCACTGCTCACCCGTCCTATACTTAAAGATGGGAAAGACAACACACTACACAAAGTTCTGTAAAAATTACTTGAACAGAAACAGGTAAATACAAAAACGCTCCATAATAGATATAACCAGATAGACAAGATTCAGAACTGAGTTGTCTGTATTCCAGCAATCATGTTTATTACCTATACTTACTTATTCTTACCCTAATATGAAATATCGTTATAGATACAAGTCAGGATGCACACCCTTCAGTTATGAGTAACTTCTGTTCATGGTCAACAGGTTCTGGAATTTGTTAATCAGAATGATCTGGTAGGTAGTTCTAGATGCCACAAATACACCAAAGAATGTCTGTATAAGTACAACATGCTAACTGATTGTGCTATTGGAACATCCTCAAATAATATTTGAGCTTTTCTATCATCAGGGAGTATATTAGACACTATATGAACTGAATAATGGTGATACCAACAAAGATCACAGGACTGCACCAGGTTGTATTTTCAAAAGCTCCTTCCATGTTTTTGAGTGAACTTCTTGATACTTGAGTTAGTCTCCTAGAACAAATAGAGTGTATTGGAGTCATTGTAGTTTTATGATGATAGAAAATGCTTAGGTTTGTTTTTTAATGACATGATCTTATATTCTTCTTTTTGTTCATTAATGATTATGCATGTAGGTGTTTTGGCTACTTATACTTCTGTTCACTGTGTACAGGCCTGGTGCCCAAGGAGGTTAGAAGAGGGTCTGAGACGCCTCAACTGGAATTATAGGCAGTTTTGAGTTGTGCAATGTGGGTGCTGAGAATTGAACTCATATACCCTAGAAGTGACATGAGAGCCATCTCTCAAACCCTTTAGACTTTACTTATGTGGATTTTAATATTAAGAAGTCATTTACCCCTCCACTTAAACATGATTCAATTAGGACTTGAGAAATCGCTCAGGAATTAAGAGTATTGGCTGCTCTTTTAGAGGACCTGGATTCAGTTCCCAGCAACCACATGGCAATTCACAACTGTATGTTGCTCCAGTGCCAGGGGATCTGATGCCCTCTTCTGATCTCTAGGAGGCACCAGGCACGTACATATACACATGGAGGCAAAGCACTCATAAACATAAAAAAGTAAATCAAATAACAATGAAACAGTTTACTCTGGACTGCATAGATCTTCTCCAAAAATACTATGGTTCAATTATATGGATGTGTATTAGTTTTAAATAGTCTATAAAGATAAAAGATCAAAAGAATATAAATAGTTGTTCAAAGACTAATTATTGCATTTTCTAAATCTAAGGCTTGATTTATTGCTGTATCTAATCTGGGTCTAGTTGATACATTAATTTTTTCAGTCTTCCTGTTTATGTAGTTTTGGTTCCTTAGCGAAGATTAAAATGAAGTTGCGAGCATTGTAAACATATGAATTTATTTATAAACAGGAAGATTCAAGCGAGAAGGGCTAAAGTCTGGATCTATTATCAGGTTAAGATCTTAGATAAAGGGAAAACATGAGCAGCTTTGACTCACTTGCCAGAAATGTCTTTATGGTTTTATTTTCTCAGTTTTCTCTTGTGACCATTAAAGAAGATAAAACACTAACAATGCACAGAGTTGAATCACACACTCTTAAGAACAAGTATAGGCTGGAACTGAGTTTGTGCTTCTGACCCAGGTGGAGATAAAAACTGCACTTGTATTCTACTAAAAAAGCTATTTGAAAGGTTTTCCACAGGAGCCAGAGAGATGGCTCAGCAGTAAAGTGTACTGGCTTGGCTGCTTCCCACAACCAAGTTTCAAGTCCCAGTAATCACAGAACCTGTAACTCCAGTTCCACACTTTACAGAACCCTCTTTAGAACTGTGGGCACCAGCCTCACACATGGTGCACAGACGTACTTGCACACAAAATATTTATATGCACAAACAATTTAAAAATAAAAAATTAAAAATATCCTGCAGAGGCAGAAGAATCAAGAAGGGAGAAAAATTTATAAGATTCGTTAGATGGAGTGAACATACTCCTGAAGACTGCTAAACATATAGCTCTATATTTAAGGGAGTAAGTGATAGCCATTTCTACAAATAGATCTATTTTTAATTGCTTCATTTACATACATGCATTATGACATCATTGACTTAAGAACTTAGCTCATTATGAAAGGTTATTACAAATTTCATTTTAGTTGTGTAAATGGTATTTTTTCTTACAATTGTTTATTTGAGTAAAATGAACAGCATTCTGGAAGTCAATGCTATTTGAAAAAACACAGAGATTTCTTTTTAAAGAATATGAATGAGTTAAAATGTTTGCCCCTGATATTAGGTGGCAGTGGATATTATTCTAACTGACATCATCATGTTGCTTTGCATGCGATTCTTAATAAGCAGTAGAATATATTTACATCAATTACCCTCTTAAAAATGCCAGTGAGCCTTTATGATATTTGCATTAAGCACATAATCAAACTTCCCACTTAACTAAACTGAGTTCTTATGTGTAGCTCCAGCAGGCAGACTGGCTATCAACTCATTGAAAGCCATGTTAAAGCTGGGTTCTGGAAGCTCTGTTGATTTCCTATTTTCCCACGGACCCTGGTCTGTCCACTGCTAATTATAACTGGAGACTTTCTCTAGAAGAAATAGAAGAGGTGTTTGTAATGACAGAAACCAGACACTAAGTAGGTTTCCTCAGTCACCATTTCAAAGGGCCAGTAGCAACTAAAGATCTGTATAGTAAGCTCAAGCAACAGTGGGTTCTTCATGTTCCTAAACTATTCTGACTCAAGTTGTTTCCTGAAATAGACATAAGATCCAGTTATCTTGACTGGCTGAATTCAGTCTGCTGTCAGGCGACTGTTTGTCTCTTAGCTGACATAATTGTTGTTGTTTTTTCCAGACAAGGTTTCTCTGTGTTGCCCTGGCTGTCCTGGAACTCACTCTGTAGGTCAAGCTGGCCTCGAACTCACAGATCTACCTGCCGCCTTTGCTTCCTGAGTGCTGGGATTAAAGTCATGAGCTACCACTATCTGGCTACATGGCATAATAATTCTGCAGCCAGAAAACACCTTTTAGATATCACCTGAAACTTCTTTCCAGATATGGCCCCTTTCAGCAATCCTGATTTGGATTTCTTGATCTGTTGTTTTTGCTCATAATTCTGTCTGGCCCTAAACTTTATATATGGAACAAGCCAGCCTTGAACTCACAGAGTCTCACCTGGTTATATCTTCTCAATGCTGGGCTAAGAGAGTGGGTCACAACACTCACGAGTCCCAGGTTTTTGCTTAGCTGCCCTCTTACTGTGTTTGAAACATGGAATCACAGCAAACCTTACACTGTCCTGGAAAGCTGTCTCTTGGTCTGTAACATAAGTCTAACAGCTGAAGTCATAATGAAACAGCATGGTCATGAGTGTAATAAAAATTATTTGGCTTTATTACACCATTTATGGAATGTGCTGAATTTATACAGGAAATGCACAAAGGTAGCTCTGAGCCTTTCACATGTTGTCAGGGATCACTCACTGAATGCTGAGATTGGCTTGCTCCTGCACTGGCAAAGGAATAGTTGAAGTGTGTGTGTGTGTGTGTGTGTGTGTGTGTGTGTGTGTATGTGTGTGTCTGTTTGTGTGTGTGCACGTGTGCGTGCGCGTGTGTGTATATGCATGTGTGTGTGTACGTGCATGTATGTGTATGTGTGTGTGTCTCTCTCTGTGTATATTAGAATGAGAAGTACATACAATTAAATTGTAGGTAAGTGTCTGAATCATGCCAGAAATCTTGATAGTGTGTAAGCGTTCCCTTTTGATTTCCTGTTGGAAGTAAAGAATGTACAAAGGACACAGCTGTTAAGTCCAGCAGGATTCTAGTGGTCACTCAGTATCTTGTTCATTGCTCACTTGTGTTCCTCAAGTGGGAAAACAAGGTTCTCCTCATTTACCTTTTGCCTCATTACTATTCAAAGGGGTGTCAGGGAGGGGTGTCATAGTGACCTGGAGTATGGACAAAGGGCATTATGGAGCAATTGCAATCAGGCATTGGTATTTTACCTGTTTGGATATGGCCTAAAAATCAGAATCTTCTTGGCATTATGGCTTCTATGGATTGTTGCTAAATTACATTTGAGATACAATTTTCACTTTTATCCTACATAGTTGGAGAGAATTTCAGGGTCCACTTCTGTTTGGGAGGAAATATACCTGGCTGCAACATGGTAGGCATGGCCTGAAAGACAAGGCTCTCATGTTTTGTGGGTGGGTTCTCCCTCTCATAATTCTACTACCAGTGGGTCTCATTTTGTGTATGAACTGAGGAAATGGGTTAAGGAAACCCTTTGAGATCTTCCAGGGGGAGGCTGTGGGGGATTGAGTGCTCCCTCAGCTTAAGGGGGAGACTAATGAGGGAGTGAGTGCTCCCTCAGCTTAAGAGACAGAGAGGGACTGAATGGTCCCTTAGCTTAAGAGGCAGAGGGTGAGGTACTTGAGTGTTCCCTTAGCCAAAGGGAGCACTTGGGATAAAAAATATAAACAACATGCCATGGAAAGAGTTTCATATGAATTGGGGTTTAAGCCTGTCCTTTGGGTCTACAGAGATGACTCAGTCTAGTCAATAAAGTACTTGCTATGCAAGCGTCAAAACCTGAGGTGGATTCCTCACCCACATGGGAAGAAGCTGAGCATGATACCACATGCTTGTAACCCTAGTGCTGGGATTCTCTAGCCAGCCAACTAACATTTGGTGGCCTCCAGGCCAGTGAGAAATACCGTGTCAAAAAGAAAGAAAAAAGTAAAGCAAGCAGTATCTAAGGAATGACATCCAAGGTTGTGTACACACACACACACACACACACACACACACACACACACACGCACCTTAAATTTTTGGTGTTATTTTCTTTATGTATACAATTATGAGGCATGGGAGACCCACTGGAATCTATAAATAGCAATCAGTAGCAGACTCTAGAATCCTAGCCAGGACTCTCACTATCCGACATAATGAGGAGGGTTATGAAACTTAGAGGCTGCGGGGCTTTAGTGGATGAAGTTTGTCACTGGGGTGGGCTATGAGAGTTACAGCCTTGTCTTCATTTGAACTCTCCTCATCACCGACTACAGCAAACATGATCTTCCATTTGTGCTGTATTCTTTTTTTTTTTTTTCATCTCTAGCTTCTTTGTAGCCTAAAATTGTTTCCGCATTATTTGGATCTTGTGATACCTTATTATGCATCTCATCTCTAAGCTAAAATAATGGGATGAGACTGGCAGAGACTCTCAATTCAGTTACAAAATTTTGTGAACTGGGTGCTTTTAATTTATGAAAGTTTATGAGAATCAAATAACTTGGGATCTTTAAAACTGAATATTGACCAAGTGATTGAGAGTATCTGGCTAAAACATTGTCATAAAATTGTTACAGTGCATGTTTTTATGTTGCATGCATGAATATTTGAGTATGTGAGCCCACACATGTGCATGTGGAAGCCAGAGCAGGATGTCAGGTTCCTTTGTCTACTGGCTTTTTCTTTGAACACAGGGTCTCTTACTGCAGAAGCTCACCATTTTGGCTAGGGTAGCTGGCCACTGAGCTCTGAGAATCTACTTTCTCCACCCTCAACTCGGGTATGGCAGGTGTATGGCAGCCACACCAGGGTTTTATATCTGTGCTGGGGATCAGAGCTCAGGTCCTCACATTTGCATATGTATACATCTCTTACTCACTGAGCCATTTCCTCATCCCTGTATGAGATTTTATTTTGAATGTTCAGAATCTACGTTTTAAAAGCAAGTTTCTGTTTGGTATGAAGGGTTTATAGAGTCTGTAATTATGAATTTACAGAATAGGCTCATATAGGGAGTGAAGAGTTAGAAAAACACATGTAACAATCTCACAATCACAGTGAAGATAGATGATTTGAAGAAAGCCACTCAATGGGATAGGAAGCACTAGCCCGTGCTTTGAAGTGAGTGCTATGTATGCAGTTTGTGACTTTTGACAAGCATTTGTCTTAGTCTGGAGATATGGCTTAGGGTGTGCATTGGTACTCAGTAAACAGATGGTCATATTAATAGCTATCCTGGGAATGGGCTGGATTTAGGACACATGAAAGCAGAGGATAGAGGCCTGGCAGAGTTCTACTTTGAGTCTGCAATGTCAATGCTAAACTATGCAGTGAATCATAGGCTTTTGGATGGCCAGTAAAGGAAGCTGAAATCATAGCCTTGGAATTACCAACAACTGTTTGATGGAACAGAGGGTAATTTTTTTCTTTTTTTCTTTTCTTAGAACAGTAAGAATTTAATGAGATATTGATTATTACTTCTTGAGCAATGAAGTTTCAATGTGTGTATTCTTAAATTTGACCATTCAAAGTGTTTTGGTAGAAATCTTTCCATAATATAAATACATCTTTATGGAGAAAAAGCAGTGTGAACAATACCAAATGCAGGACTTGGGGAGTTGGAGAACTTTAAGATGCCTCTGTCTATCCAGGAATGGTGTTAAAAAGAAGCTAAACCACCCTTCATAAAATAACCTCTCTTCATTTTACTTTTGGAAGTTCTGCTTACAGAATCTCAGGCTCATTTGTATAAGGCTAAATCACAGTACCTTTGTGTAGAAATGTCCAGAAAAGTGTGGAACATCTGGATTACTGTTTTAACTTATCAATCAAACACTCAGCATACCCTGTTACAGTTGGTTACAACTTTGTGAGCAATTTTCCAGAGTTACTGAATAATCTAATGTTCCCAATACGGTGATCATCCTGCTTGCAGCCGGAGGCAGTGTAGTGGTCCTATGCTCACACACCTGTGTCACTGTGACATCTCTAGTTTGGTTTCTCTCCAGCACTCAGTTCTGCCTGTAAGCCTTACAGCTGGGATGGAAAGGTATCCTGGTGGTTCAGAGCCAAGGAATAAATACCCCAGAGTCACACTGCACAACAAAACCCACACAAGAGATTTATTGGGAGGGAAGAAGGCAGGAGAGCAGCTGCCTCTGCTCAGGCAAGAAACAGCAGTGAACTGGGCAGGAGACAGAGCTTATATAGTTTCTTGGGAAGGGAGGTGGAATTTTGCAGGGTGAAGCTTTTCAAGGTGGAGAATAATGGGATTTAAAAACCAGAGTTTGGGCTGGGTCCAGAATTAGGGGAGTTAGTGTCCTGTGTGTGGAACCTGGCAGTTGGAGGTTCTCAGGGGAGAAGCCTTGTAGATGGAAGATTTTCTCTGTCTTGCTTGGCCTGCGGACAAATATCTCCCACCCGTGGTCCCACAGTTGCTTATGAAATAATCATTCAGAGGCTGAATATTAATTATAAACTGCTCAAGCTGTTACTGGCTACCTCTTTTATCTTAAATGACCACATTTCTATTAATCTGTGTATTACCAATATCGTGTTTCCCAGCAGTTAGCAGTGTCTGCCCTGACTCTGCCCATATCCTCTTCTCCCCTACTTGTATTTCCCACCTGGCTGTAAGCTGTCTTACCATAGGTCAGAAAGCTTCTTTATTAACCAATGGAAGCAACACATATTCACAGTGTACATTTTTAATTCCATGAAAACATTTTTAAAAGCACCTTTTCATAAGGCCTACTTTTTTTTTTTACTTGTTGCAGAGATATTGTGCGAACTACAGGTTCATTATCTACAGTCGCTTCTTTCTCCGAAGCCTCTGTGTGCTTCTCAGAGTTCTCAAAGCAGCCCCACCCAGCCCCTCAGGGCTGCCATCTTGAATCCTTTTCTTAGCAACAATTAAAAAAATAATTTGATTATTTTTTGATGATTCAGTAAAAGACTTCTACTGCTCTTGAAGAGGACCTGAGCTCAGCTGCTAGTGCCCTTGATGGGTGGCTCACAACCGCTTGTCCAACTCCAGCAGGATCTGACACCTCTGGCTTCTGGGGGTGCTTGCACTACTTGTGTATATATTTATCCACCCCCACATACAGATAATTAAAAATAATTAAAATAAATATTAAAAATATTTATTTTCTGTGAGTGGCTTATGTTCATGTGTATGTGTGGCTTATATGTGTGTATGTGTTTGATGTGTGTATGTGTATATGTGGTTAATGTACATGTGTGTGTAGTTTATGTACATGTGTGTGTATGTGTGGCTTATATGTTTCTGTGTTTGATGTGCATGTGTGTGTGTAGAGGCCAGAGGAGGATGTTGTGTCTCCAGCTCCATCACTTCCCACTTTATTAAGACAGAGTCTCCTGAACAGGAAACTAGGTTGGCAGCCAGCCAGCTTAGGCAACCCTCCTGTCTCTTCCCCATGTAGCTCTAGAGTTATAAACACACAGGCAACTTTACCCTCTCTTGCTTTTTATGTGGCTCCTGGGATTTGAACTCAGGCACTCATATTTGTGAAGCAAATATTCTTACATACACAGCTATCCCTCGAGCCCTTTAGCAAAGTTATTAATCTTTTATTTTCCTGAAAAGGGAGGAGATAATTATAATCTCATTTATTTGCTAGTAATTAGAAGAATACTTGAATGTTAGATGTCTGGGCCAGAGTAAATGGCACACTTAAATCTCAAAAGAGTTAGTCATTATGTTTGTAATTGAAAATGACCAAATCAAAGTCAATGAAGCAGCATTATAAAATAAAGGCCCTTTTACTTTGATGAGATAAACCCAATGGTAGAAGATTATGGAAACCCAATCCAAATTTGGGTCTAGGGACGGAAAACTCCCTACCCCACCATGTGTCCTGTTTGGCTCTTTGGCTTACCTGGTCACACCCAGTCAGTTCACCACACCTTGCTGCCTTGAAATCTTTTTGTGGGACAAACAGTCAAATTCTGTATGCTAATAAGCATAGCTTGTTTCCTGCCACAGTCCCAATGCTCCCTATTCTACAAACATGGTCTTAAGTCTAACCCCTCAAATAGTTTGCCATTTTGTGGGCTCACCTTGACGCATGTATGTTTTGTCAACAGGCTGGGCTTTTTGAAGTACAATTGCTGCTCTTTCTGGTTTTCCTCTCTCTTGAATATATTTTCCTTCCTCACCAGAGAATGAATTCTTATAGAGAAAAAAATGTGAATTTAGGATGATATTAAAAGGAAGCCAGACTACCCTTTCAAAATTAGCCTCTTCTTTTCTCCATTGGGACTTCTATTCATTCACAGAGGAGCAGAGACTGGCTTGTATGCAATAATGACATTACCATTACACTTTTAAATGATGCATAAATATATTCTCATTTGGTTAAAAAGGGAAGGTTATATAAATTATAAGACATTTGGGAAATGGCACAGAGAGGCTGGGAACTTAGGTTAATAATGCGGATTTTATGTTGATGATTCCTGTACAAGGCTACCAAAGACAACTTGTACAAGATGGATATAAATCCCGAGAAGATGACTCAGTTTGCCATGTGCTTGCTTGAGTTACATCTTTAGAGCCCACATTTTAAAAATCTAGGTATAGTGACAGGTTCTTGTGAGTCTAGTGCTGGGGAAACAGAAGATCCTTGGAACTCACTGGCCAGCCAGACCTGACTACATCATGAGTTCCAGCTCAGTGAGAGACTCTGCTTCAAAAATAAAAAGTGTGTGGTACCTAAGATATACTCTGGCCCTCCACCATACAAGAGTATGTACATCTGTACATATATGTCCACTTCCACATGAACTCGCGCGCGCACACACACACACACACACACACACACACACACACACACACACACGGTAGCTACAGAATGAGATTAGGTTGATTAAGATAAAGATAAAAAATGTTAATTTTTTCCCACATTTTTTCATACTTTCAATTTCCTATTGTATTTAAGACAAATAGTTTCTTTTAAGCACATAAAATGATTGTCAAATGAATTCTTCATATAATATTTATGAGCACTTTTGCTGGTTTTTATAATGCAAACATAAAAATGTTTCAGATACGATTTGCAAGAGAAACTGTCTTGAAGCATTTCTATGAAGAAAGCATGCAGTTATAGCAGAACTACGTGTGTTTGACATGTCATGTACATGCCTTAGCCTCCCTGAAAGGAAGACTAGCTTAATACATTTCTAAAAGAATTAGCTATACAAAGCCTTCAAATTAAAGAGACCAGTTTCTTTGTGTTAAGTAGATTGAAAAAAATTAAACTGTTGCCCCAAATCAACTTTTGTGACTGATGACAATCAAGTCATTGCATTTTGGCCCTGGGTCACTACACCAGTTGTCACTCCAGTCACCTGACTCAGAAGGCATGGCCACTGCTGGAGTCTCCAGGTGTGTAGGTTTGACCTCAGCAGGCTTCCACATTGTCCCTGGGTTTCTTCTTTCTTGTCCCATGTAGCTTTGTCTGCTAAGCGTAGTAACGTTCACTACTGCCTTCTATGAACCAAAGTCTGTCCTTGTCCTTTGAAATTCTGTAGTTAGAAGTACATTAGGCCTGAGTCCACTGCCATGTTGATGGCCCTGACATAGAACTCCAGATCACCTCACTCTTTGTACAAGCCGGCTTCTCTCACGTTCCCCTGTGTGTCTCAGCACCAACTACAGGCAATGAACACACACACAATTCAAAATTAAAAATAATTATTTTATCTATGTTCATATGCATGCATGCATATGTACAGGTGTCCACAGAGGTACAAGAGGGTGGACCTGGAGTTACAGGTGATTTTGAGAGGCTTGACATAGGGCCTTCTGCTGAAGCAGACCATGCTTTTAACTGCTGAGTCATCTTTCTAACCCTGCCCCCAAATTCTTTTTGTAAGTTTTTGTTTGTTTGTTTTGAGCTGTTCCAGCTGTTCTGGAAAAATTTTGCTCCATAAATATTTCTTCTTGATAACTGATCAGAGGCCATGTCTCCATGGTACCTCCTGCAATTCCTTCAGATGAATTTCAACCTTCTGTTTTCCCATCCAACCATTCCATCTCAGAGAACAACTGTATGTAGACTTCTATTCCCATTGTTTGGAAATGTTGCTTGGTGCCAGTTTGCTATTAGTGGCTGCAGGTTTCTGACTCCATCAAATTTCAAAGGGCTAGGGCTCCCTTATCCACTTCTATCTTATCAGAGAATTCAAGAGTTCACTGTAAGCCTCTGGTGCTCACAACAAATTGTGGAATTTAAAATTAACTGGGAACAAGATAAGGCCAATAAAACAAAAATAAAAGAAAGAATATGAGAGAAAGAGAATAGGAGACAGATAGACAGACAGCAGAGACAAAAATAGAAAAATCAAGAACCTGGTGCGCACCAATCAATAATTGCTTTCAAGAAATAGATTATTCAAAAACAGCTGCAAGATAGCTCCTTATGATTATCCTTCAGATCACACTGCTAATTAAGTTTCCAGATGGAGTTAACCACTATCCTAAAAATGGTTATAGATGTATGTGGTCAGTCCATTAAGAACTAACCATTGTTTTAGCTTTTACAGGATCCCAAAGAGATGCCATCGCCCTTAAGTCAGCAGGAAGCAACCTTATAAACGACTACGCCCCCTTTCCCAATAAGTTTTATGCTCCAAAGGTTGTGGGTAAAACTGGGTAAAAGACAAAACTATAATATAGCATCAGAGATCTTTTTTTGAAGAAGAGAGGGGGAATAGATAGGATAGATAAAGGTAGACTGTTCTACCTACCTATACTTCATTTTAGCTGAATGTATGGGCTAAGCTAAAGACAATTTGCACTGTCATAGATATCTGTATATTGATACTAATGCGAAATCATTTTATATGTTTAATTGTGATAATTTGTACATTGGTACAAAGTTTAATCTGAGATTGTTTTATGTAACCAAAGCAACTTGTACTTCGATATAAATCTGAATCTGTAACTATTATGTAAAGCTGAATCTGAAATTGCTATATTTTATGTATGCTTCTACCTTTGTTTAAAATATTTGCACATCATTGTCATGTATACTATGCAATTACTACCTTCATTTAACTATACTAGATATAATGTATGATTGCACTAGTTATGATATATGCACAAGATGTTTTATATACCTCTGTTTGGATGATATATATGTATTTACATGTCTAAAATGCTGTGGACACTTTACCTGGTAAAATACCCCTGGCTAATGTTCGATAGTTCTACTAAGGGTCATTGTTCAGAGATTGTACACCCCTTATATAGGTATTCTAATTTTTAGTACAGGGTTTATTCCTTAAGACGATAAGATCTGCAGTCAACACTATTTAAGGTATCATATCCCAGTCATGTCAGATACAGGTTAGAATATCATAGATAGACAAGAATCTTCAACCGTTTCATAGACCCAGAGAATATGGCATTTAACATTTAAAATTCGGCCACGAGAGACACGACGACTCCTGGTGTCACTGCTCCCTTCACGAGATGGTGTTGAGCATCAAAGATACTCCATTGGAGTTGGTCCTTTTGGCAAAAAATGGCCGGTTGAGTAAGGAACTGTCCTTACCTTGATTGCTGACAGTACACACATGATGTCAAGCTGGATGAACAAGTTGATAGATGGAGACTGACGAAACCTGCCTAGACAGGATAAGACAGTCCCTTCAAAATTGTTCTGCTTGTGAAAAGATCTGTCAGATACCATAGGCCTATAGCCAATCTGATAGATGCTCTAACGGTGCACAAATCCAGAGGTGATTGTCCAGGTAGCTGTGTTGCTGTCCTCTCCCAAATTTTGGAAGTAACTACTTCCATATACTTCTTTCAGACAAATTCACCTTCCTTCTCAGGTCTTGAAGAGGTTGAAGAATAGATGTTTAAGGTTTTCACCCTAGTATCCCTTAGATAAGAACACTCAGGTGTTAGATTCTCACTTTCCCAGATTAACCCTTTAAAATAACCTATACACCCTACTATCTACCAATATTCTAGAACTATTAGATGTACCTTATATAAGTTAGGCTTTGATTAGCAATTGTACTTTAACCTCTCCTAGATACTACCTCATAATGATTCCTACTGTACATAGTCTTAGTTTAGAACCTTCTTAGTTAGAAAAAGGGGGGGGGGAGATGTTGTGGGATTCAGGTGTCAGCTGATAAGGTCCAAAGAAGCTTATCCAGGGTCCCGGGCTCCTGGAGGGGGTGTGGCCAACCCCATTGATAAGGGGCTGCTGGGATGCTGGGAGGCTCTCTTCCTGGTTCCTGGCTGCTGGAGGAAGGATCCCATCGTCCGTCCGTCTGCAGACTTCGGTCCCTGTTCAGGTGCTACGGTAATCTGTTGCCTGTACCGTGAGTGTTGGCTTATATTCTAATAAATATCTATCTGGTATTGGTGTCCCTGTGGATAAACTCCGCCTACAAACCACTACTTACTTTATTGTTGTTTTGCTGTGTAGTCCTGATGGGCTTTGAACTGACAGTTCTTTGACCTCTGGCTTTCAAGTGTTTAGATTTGGTACTACCTAATCTAAGTAGGTGCTACCATGCTCCCTCTTAATCAATCAAAAATGATAGTTGATGTTACAGATGTTCATTCTATGTACATTATGCAGGTTGTATAATAGAATATTTTAAAACTATATGTAGAATATTGGTTTCAGATATTTTGAGGGGGGATATAGAGAAAGAGCCCACTAGAAATGTGACTGCTTTTAGTATAGGTATCAAGTTTTAAATCTAATATTATGAGCTATAGAGATGGTCCAGTAGGTGAAGGTGTTTGCCACCAGGGGTCATGGCCTGAGTTCATGCTCTAGATGTGACATAGTGGAAGGAGAGACCCTCCACTGTACTCGATAGCAAATGCTTAATAAACAAATAAACAGATACAAAAAGAAACAAATGTGTGCAATTTACGTAATTAAATTTAATATCACATCTTTTTTCTTCAGGTTGTTTTGCAAAGATATGAAATTCTTACTAAATAATCTTGTCTGTTTTTATATATAAAAGAATCAACAGAAAACCCATTAATATTAATATTTATAAATTGAGAAAACATCTTAGAACAATTAAAGGCTTTGAAATTGGAAATGCTTTCCCAAGGGAAGGGGTGACAGTATTCTTTGTTGCTGTTTCCAAGTGAGTTAGCAGATTCTTGGCCTGCCGAAGTCTACTACTCCTAATTGGAAGTATTCTGGCTTGGGCAGGCTTTGGAAAATCTCCCAAGCTTGAAGGGAAATAAACATACTTCAAGAATCAAGGCTCCTTTTAGAAATTCAATTTTAAATAACTTTTTTGTAGCACTTTTGGCTGCAGCTCTCACCCGTGTGCCCCCCCCCCCCATCAATGTTGCATTCCTTCCTTGTCAGCTTCCCAAACCAGCTATTTCCTGGGCTCCCAAGGACTTGAAAGCCTTTGGCAAGCTGAGGAGGAAAAAGGGTAGGAGAAACTCACAGATAGGATAAGTGAGAAATGATGTTTCCATTTCCCCATATTCTTGGCCAGATCGGTTTTCTGTGTGGGAGGAGAAAATGCTGGAACTGTTTCAAGCACTCCACAGAAATTCAAAGAGATGGACTCAGGGGCTGGGCACATTAAGTCAACAAATATGCAGCACGTGTTGGAGACATCGTCTAGGGAGAACTTTAATAGCACAAGCTGTGCTCTGAATATGCTTGATTCAGCTGTGGAGACACAACACTCACAGTGTTTAGTGGCAGCGGGACACATAAAAACAACTCTGAAGTCCGACAGTTAGTTACTGGATTACTGGATGTATGATAGGAACAGAGAGAGAGGGATGCATTTTGAGAAGGAGGAGGTTTTATGGGATCTTCACAAAGAGGATATTTCCAGAATTCTCTGAAATTAGTAGGAATGTGTCTCAGAAGATGAATATTGGACTACAGTTTGAAGAATTATGACAATATTAGCGGTGTGGTGTGTGTGTGTGTGGTGTGTGGTGTGTGTGTGTGTGTGTGTGTGTGTGAGAGAGAGAGAGAGAGAGAGAGAGAGAGAGAGAGAGAGAGAGAGAGAGAGAGAGAGAGAGAGAGAGGGAGGGAGGGAGAGAGAGGGGCAGACAGATAGACAGACAGACATAGCCTAGTTTCACCTTGAACTTCAGGTTTACCTGTCACAGTCCCTTGAGCACTAGGATTACAGGCAAGTGGCACTGTTTTTGGCAATAATAACTATTGTGCATGTTGTGTTACATGCAATGCACATATTCCCTCTAGACAGAATAGCATATGATTTTTGAACACACACACATACACATTTAAATCTAGTAATTTCCATATGAAAAAATGACATTCTTTGAGCCTGGCCTCTTTTGCTTAGCACAATGAGTTCTACCCATTTTTCAATACATGGCATGGTCTCTGATCTCATTTTTCATTATTTCTTTATAAAATACCATTGTGTATATATATTGTATTATATTATATATTTATTTATATTATTTGAAAATTAATATTTAATAATAATTATCTGAATGCTTATTAATATAAACTATACTTTAAAACAATTTTAAAAAGATAAAACTGTCTTCTAGAAAATAATCCAATCCACTCCCCAAAACACAAAAAACAAAATTAAAAAAAACCAACATGCCCACATCCTCAGTAAAATCTAGCCACACCCCATTCAAAGTCCTAATACCCCAAAATTACATTTCTAAGCCTTTCTAAATAATGCCTAAATCCCACTACATATATGTACATATTCTATGTGTGTATGTATACATGTATACATGTATGTATGTATATATGTATGTATGTATCTATCTATCTATTTATGTATCTATCTATTTATGTATCTATTTATGTATGTATGTATGTATGTATGTAAGTATGTATGTATGTATGTATCTATCTATCTATCTATCTATCTATCTATCTATCTATCTATCTATCTATCTATTTATCTATCTATCCATCTATCCATCCATCCATATGGACGTCTATCCCGGTTCATTTTCCTAGCTATTGTGAATAGTGCAGTGATAAGTGTGCTGGGTAAGCATTTCTGTGGTATGTTGACTTGGGATCCTTTAGGATTTTCTGGAAGAGTGGCCTGGTCACATCTGTTGCTGCTGTGTTTTTAGCTTTCTTTTAGAGTTCCAAAGTGGATGTAGCAGGCTCTAGGCCACTGACAGATTACAAGGGGCCATCCTTCCCATTGTCCTTACAAGTATTTGTTATCCACAGCACATAATAGCCACTCAGGCTGGATTGAGATGGATTCTCAAAGGATTCTTAATTTGCATGTCCCTGATGGCTAAAGATGTTGACACTTTTCCAATGTCTGCTGGCTGTTTATATTTCTCCTCTTGAGAAGTCTCTTCAGTTCACTTACTCACCAGCTGATTGGATGATTCATTTTTGTGGTTTAATTTGTGCAGTTCCTTATAGATCCTAGATACCAATCCCCTGTGTGATGTGCTGTTGGCAAAGTTTTCCCTGTTCTGTAGGTGGTTCCTTTACTCTGGTGACTGTTTCCGTTGCTGGGCAGAAACTCTCTCTGTCTATTTATTTTTTATCTCTATGTTTATATTTGTGCATCTGCATTTCTCTTATGATCTTACTTGGGAATCTTCTCGTTGAGGAGTCAACTCTTAAAGACTTAACATCCTCATACCCTCCAGAGAGGAGATAATAACTGCTGCAGTAGTGCCAACACCAAACCATGTAAGATATAGAAATGCACTTAAAATTAATTAAGGCAAAGTAGTGCATCACTGCTTATCACAACACAGAAAATTATGGTGCAGCTGGAAAATGTGCTGTGAAGTTAAGAGTTGCCTAGGGTAAGTGTCAAATAGTAAGTAAGTGGGTGAGAGGAAGCATGAATATGGACATGGAGGAGGAGCAAAGCTAACTAGGAGAGAGCAAAAGGAAGAGAAGGATGCCATGCAGAAGAAGACAGAAGAACAGCCATTAGGAAGACACACAAAAAAGAAAATAAAACCACAGTTGAAGAATTTCTAGGAATGAAAAGCTAGACAACAAAATTAGATAAATACAAGGAGAGGAATGAAAATAATGGCAGATGAGTGGTCAGTAATGTCACATAAATGCACCACTAACATTGTAGGTGGAAGGGAATGAAATGGAGAGGACATGGGCAAAAAAGAAGAGAAAATATTCTCCAAATAATTTTTTTAAAAAGTAAACAAAAGTGGAATTACGTATGAAAGGGAATAGAAAATAAAAACATGGTTGAATGAATGGAACAGAGTAGCACAGGGAAGTGGCTCTGCAAGTGTGGAGCCTTGGATGCTAATCTTTAGCACCCACATATGAAGCAAGGCATACATGCATGTGTTCCTGTCCCCATCACTGGGGCTGGAGACAGGTGGATCTTGAGAACTTTCCAGAACAGAGAGATTGGAGTTCAATGAGAGACCTTGTTTCAAGACAACAAGGCGAAGAGTGAAAGGCAGAGACACCAATGTTCTGCTGTTGGCTTCCGCATGAATGTGCATGAGCATGTAGTAGTGGGTTCTCGGGTCCCGGGCGGCCGAGACCCACAAACCTGCCGCCCAAGCACTCTTAGCCGCCCAGCCGCCCAAGCCCCCCAAAACGACTCAGACGCTTCTATTAACTTCATGCTGTTTGGCCTATGGCTCAGGCACATTGCTAGCTAGCTCTTACATCTTAAATCAACCCATTTCTATTAATCTGTTGGCCACATGGCCTGTAGCTCACCCAGCTCCTTACATGTTGCTCCTTGGGCAGCTTCAGCTCATCTGCCTCTGACTCCGCCCTGCTTCTCCTACCTATGCTTTGATTTCTCCTCCTACTTCTTCTATGGTGCCTGCCATGGCCCAAAACAGCTCCTTTATTTAAAGATTGAGATTCACAGCATACATAAACGCATTCCCACATCACTTCCCCCTTTCTGTCTAATCAAAAAGGAAGGTTTCAATTTTAACATAGCAAAATTACATATAACAAAATAGCTATCAAGCAAGAATTACAGTTATAATATCTAGTCTAATTGTATTTAGCAAAATTAAAGAAAATACTCTATCATCTATTTTATCTTTATGAATCTAAAGTTTCATATCTAATATATCTTTTAAATGACTAAGAAAAACTATACCTATAACTATCTAATCTTCAACTACATCAAAGACCACAGAAGGATATATTTACCCAAGTAAACCAGTGCAAATTTTAGAAGTGCAAGCGACTTCTAAAATCTAGAAAGGACAGAGATGACACCTATCTGCCTGGACAGTCACCCAAAGTTCCTTTATAAAGTTGGGGCATCCATCTTCAGCCTACAGGCCCAAAGTCTCTTTTCATTTCAGTGAAGCAGGAAATCTGCTCTTCCCATTCTGACACAGTTCATCCGTTGCTTCTCCTTGAGTCCTGAAGAATGTCTGACAGTTTTCTCTGTAAAGCAGGAACCTGAATGACCATCTTGGCTTATTCTGCCAAAGTTCAGTGGTCATCTTCTTATGGAACCTGTATGTCCAGTTTAAACAGCATACTGTCAAGCAGTCAATATAAGAACAGGTTCTTCTCCAGTGGCTTACCATTACCACAAATAGAGTAGACTCCATATGGAGTTTCTTCGATGCCCATTTTTCTCTTGAAGAAGACTGGTGCTGCCAGGAACAAATCTGTTTCACTGTTCAGAAAAGTCTAAGTTCTTAAAACATTTTAAATGCCATATTCTGTAGGTCTTGGAAGTATTTGAAGATTACCTACCTAATTGAAATATATCTTTGTATACCTAAAAATCCTAACTAACCTAACTATAAGTTTGATTATCAAAAGTGACTATTAACCTTCATTTCTTAATTATATACTACAATTTTAAAACAGTTACATGAACATCATACCTTAAACAAGAGTAGAAAAATACAGCATAAGAGAATTGACCTTAAATTTGTATCAATAAACCAAAATCCATACCAATGTAAAACATTTTGAGATTAACAGCTGATTTCTTGATCTAAGTAAATTCAATAATCTAATTTTTAAAAATTATTCATATACCATATCCCCTTTTTCTTCTTAGAAAGAGATTAACTATGACCATTAATCATTTATAATGAAAACAAACATTTAGAAACAATATTTGGGGGATTTGGGTGTAGTTATCTATTACTGCTTCCTGCTGATTAAGGGGCGTTGAAAATCCTACGGATTTTTGAGACTGGATCATAATCTGTAACCATGAAGCTGATCTGGCCATCTTTCTCATCAGAGGCTTTCTTCAGGGGGTCTTGGTTGAAGAAACCATATTTGCCTGGAAGCAATCCACAGGTTTTCATCTTCTGTGGAAACAAAAGCAGAACTCTTCCAAAGCAATAAATCCTTAGACACAAATTTTGAAATCAAAATACCTTTAAAACATATATTCTTGTTTAACTAAGTAGCCTTTGCATTTGTAATCCATTGTCTTTCTGCAGTTGTTAGCTCATTAACAGTTAAAAAATTAAAAGAAAACACAATAACAACCAAAATCCAGATTTTGTGTCTATTTTCCAACTTTACATGGCTTATTATATTTTTATTACTCTACTTCTCTTTTTAAAGACTTTTTCTAACCTCTTTCTTTTCTCTCTGAAGCCTATGTACCTTTTACAAACATTGTAACCCGTTTACAGGTTTTTCTTTTTATCTAAATCTGTTTTATTGTGAATCCTTAATCATCTTTTAACCGTAAGAGCTTTTAAAATACATTTTCTAAAAAGAAGCACAGTTTTTGCAAATTAGGCTGAATCACTAAGTTCTCTTAAATGGACCGTGTATCTATTCCTGGCCAGTAAACAGAGCACACCCAAGAAAATGCTGCTACGAAGAAAATTTGTTTCTTTTTTGTTCAAAATAAACAGAAATCTAAAATCAATTGCATGCTACTGAGTCTTCTGTGAGATTTCAGGAACTGGCCTGATTGCAGCTTACACTGCCTTCTGCCAGTCCACAGGCGCCATTTTGAATGTGACCCGGATGCCACGCTTTCTTTGTACAAAGACCCACTTCCTATACACAATTTGGAAGCTGTCTTTGCTCAGTTTCTGCGATCTAGAACTCTTTTTAATCTTTCTCAGGCTTTAAGTGGATAATCACCCCATGTTGGGCGCCATCTGTAGTAGTGGGTTCTCGGGTCCCGGGCAGCTGAGACCCATAGACCTGCCGCCCAAGCACTCTTAGCCGCCCAGCCGCCCAGGCCCCCCAAAACGACTTTTGCTAAATACAAATAGACTAGATATTGTAACTGTAATTCTTGCTTGATAGCTATTTTGTTATATGTAATTTTGCTATGTTAAAATTGAAACCTTCCTTTTTGATTAGACAGAAAGGGGGAAGTGATGTGGGAATGCGTTTATGTATGCTGTGAATCTCAATCTTTAAATAAAGGAGCTGTTTTGGGCCATGGCAGGCACCATAGAAGAAGTAGGAGGAGAAATCAAAGCATAGGTAGGAGAAGCAGGGCGGAGTCAGAGGCAGATGAGCTGAAGCTGCCCAAGGAGCAACATGTAAGGAGCTGGGTGAGCTACAGGCCATGTGGCCAACAGATTAATAGAAATGGGTTGATTTAAGATGTAAGAGCTAGCTAGCAATGTGCCTGAGCCATAGGCCAAACAGCATGAAGTTAATAGAAGCGTCTGAGTCCTTTTTGGGGGCCTGGGTGGCGGTGGGTTCCTAAGCAGTCTCAGGCGCGCAGGTCTGTGGGTCTCGGACCTTTCGGCAGCCCGGGACCGAGAAACCCCACTACTACATGAGCACACTAACCTGCACACTTACATGCATGTACCAGGTACATACACACAATCCACACACATAACAACTACAACAGAGCAAAGTACAATAAAGGGAAACACACTATCAAAACTGTAGTAACAAGGGAAGCAAGGGAATTATAAGGACTAAAGCAGATTTTTAAAAAGGACAATTTGTTGGAGAGAGTACTTTCTAGAAAATTGGAGACTGCCAGTATGGAAGGGAGAGAAGGCATGGATAACTTGTGGAGTCTTGTGTGTCCGTGGCTTGTGCTGTTTCTGAGTCTGTATTGCTCTGCTGGCTAATTTTATGTCAGCTTGACACATGCTAGAGTCATCTGAGATCATGGAACCTCAACTAAAAAATGTCTCCACAGGATCCATTTGTAGGCAGCCTGTAGGGCATTTTGTTACTAGTGATTGATGATTGATGTGGGAGGGCCCAGCTCACTGTGCATGGTGCCATCTCTGAGCTATAAGAAAGCATGTGGAACAAGCCATGGGCAGCAAGCCGGGAAGCAGTTCTTCATAACTTCTGCTTTAGTGCCTGCTTCCTGATTCCTGCCCTGGATATCCTAGGTGATGTACTATGATATGGAAGTGTAAGCAAAATAAACCCTTTCCTGCATGAGTTGCTATTGGTCAAAAACCAAAACATAGACAATTTACAGTGTCTTTTGCCTGGCAGAACATCTTCACTTTGGTAATTTATCTTCTTACATTTCTGCCGTCTGTGTGCTGGAGAGATTTCTTACTCCCCAAGAACCCCCAGATTGAATCCTTGGGGTGAGTAATGTTGAAGGGACCCAGGACCCTGGATTAAACACAGGCCATACCCAAACACAAACCAAATGTAAAGAGGCTCTTTATTGAGCATGATAAAAAGACAAGATGGTTGAATCTGGACCAGGCAGAAACAGCAGCAAAAGGCTTTGCAAGTGCTAATTTTAAGAGGAAAAAATGGTAGGTCTGTCCCAGTTAAGGCAGTGCACAGACTTATGCCAACCATTACAGGCAGAAATGTAGCCCTGGGGAATGAATTCTTGAGAGGAGCCAGTAGAATTCAGATTGGCTATATATGGTCAGCTGGGGGACTACTGCTCCCCCCCCCAAAAACAGGGTCCAATTGCATTGGGGAGCATATAATTGGAAAGACTTTCATCATCATAACAGAGTGGTCTTCCTTGGGGTGCCCAGGTTGGTTTTAAAATGAAGATAGTTTGGGAACATGAATGGCTGGCGATGCTTTTGCTAAATTGTGAAAGGGATGGGGCTGATATGGAAAAGCAGAGAGAACTTGTCTCTAGTTCCCTGGGGACAAGTTGTTGGTAGTGGGAGGTGGTAACTGGTGAGAAATTGAGGCTAGGGGAGGGCATTGAAGGGGGCCACAGACAAAACAGTGGGGTACATTGAGGAGTGGTCAGTGGAATTGAGAAAAGAAAGGTTGTTGGATGGCCTCAACCCAAGTGAGAGTTTGGCCATGAGGGTGTGTGTATCAAAAGGGAGATGATCTCAGAGATTTGGTTTTTTTTATGTCATGTAGTTAGGAGTGTAGGATTTGTTCAGAGTGTTTGATGTTTAAGGATACCTGGATTACCAAAGTGATAGAGGAGCCATCTGGCAGTGAATGTCAATTGTGCCCAAGGGTTAAAGGAGCTGACTTATTTTTCTCTGTAAAATGCACCTTAGACTCCAGTGGCCTATCTATCCTTACATGGTCTTGGATGTATATTTGGAGAGTGTGGATTTTAGTGGTATGAAGGAGTATGGATATTATGAATGGCTTTCCCTAGACCTGCCATTGGACAATGTAGGTGGCCTAGTGGCCTTTGCAGGCCCAGTAGGAACAACTGCCATATTCTGGAGAAGTAAGGTGGTCTTAATCCAGTTGATCAAAAGTTCATAAAGGGTATATTGTTATGATGTGCAAAATTGAAGCAGCACTGGGGTTTTGATCAGAACACCATATCCAGCTGTAGGACAGAGAACCTTGCTGACATCCTGAGCAGGGTTTTGTCATTTATGAGTGTTTCCTTGACGTAGAACCACCAGGCCTATTGGCAATTCAGTGGGTGATGAAATGCAAGAGTAGGCAAAGGAGAATGAGAATAATCTTGTTCAGGATAAGGGTGGTGGAGAATGGGTGATCTTAAGGGAGCAGGGACTGGAGGGTGTGGATGAATATGTAAAGTGGGGGCTAGGAGACTTTGAGGAATGAGAAAATTTTTAGATGAGATAGACAGACCCAATGTAGAATTTCCCGGAGTCTGACAACAGTCAGGGATGTGAATATGATGATGATAATAGGGCCCTTTCTATTTAGGCTGGAGAGGTCTGGTTGATTGGTTGAGAGGTGCTAGGAAATCCAAACTCCCAGCTGAACTGGCAAGGAGATGCTTGAAATATATCCAAATGAGCCTGCAAAAGAGTTTATCAGGAATGGAGAGAGGCAGGCAAGTAGTCCTGGTCATAACAGAGTTCTTCAAAACATTAATTCAAAGAAAGAAAAGCCATTGGCTGGAATGAAGAAGAGCTAGAGGGAGGGACTTCAATCCAGCTGAGGTAAAGATCCAGGGTGAGTTTGCTTAGTCTTTTTTTTTTTTTTTTTTTTTTTTTTTTTTAGAGTTTCTTGCCAGAGGACTGTGGATGAAATGGAATATAAAAATGCTAGGACATTTGTAGAGCTGGGTGACTTGAGATGTGGATTCTGGACTGTTATCTGACTGGAGGAAGGTAGGCAGTCCAAAGTGAGAGACTATGTTAGAGAACAGAAGAGTGGCTGTGATTGATGCCATTGTGTTTGTAGTTGGATCAGCCTAAACCCAGCCACAGCATGTAGCAGCACAGACTAATAGATATTTAAAGTGTTTTTCCAGTGGGCACATAGGTAAAGTTACTCTGCAAGTCACAGTCAAGAAGCAATTCCTGGGCTTGGTAAGTAGGAAAGGTAGGGGTGAAGTAGTGGAGGCAGAGTTAGCCCATGACATACAGTACAGATTTGAGTTAGGTTCTGTAAAATGTTTATCACATGGGGTGAGAGTCTTGTAGGTTTAAAGAAATGATAGAAAGGGTTTGTTTAGTCTTGGAATGAAATATTTATTCTAAGTAGTGAAGGAGGGTTGGGGATTTTGTTATCTGGGTTATGTAGTAGGGTAGTCTGGAAGGAAGTGGGGTGAGTGGTAAGGGATGAAAAGGCAGCATGATGGCTGCCACGCTGGCACAATTGCCCTTTCCGACAATGGAGGGGTCAGTCTGATTGATGTGTCTTGCACCAACAAAGTCAACTTAAAAAAATAAAAGAGAAACCTTGAAGAGGTATGGATATATGAAGAGTTAGTAATTAAATTGCTCTTTACATTTAGAAATTCTCATTGCATCCAGATGGTCAAGTGTATTAGCAAGATATGGAAAGCACATTTGGAGTCTGTATATACTGTTAATGATGTCCTTTTGATGAATTGGAAGGCTCTGGTGAGGATTGTTAGTTCTGTTTGTTGATTGGTAGTGTGAGAGGTTAAGGAGGCCACCTGAATGATGGCATTGTCTGAGACAACTATATATCCTGAAACATGGCGACTCTCTGGCAGAAAGTAGCTGTCACCTGTATAAAAAGTATAGGCAAAATTAGCTAGAGGACCCTCTTGTATGTGTGAGAGATGAAGGAGGAGGTTTTTGAGAGTTTCTGGACAGGAGGGAAGAGGATCTCAGGAAGGTTGGGGTAAAGGGCTAAGTGTGCAGGGACTGTGGAGAGGGTAGGTATGAAATGGGAGAAATGGGAGTGAAGAATTTTCAACAAGAGAAATTTGAAGGGATAGAATCTGAGTCAGTGGAAGATTTGTAAGTCAGGAGGGGAGAAAGGGGAGAGGGGGAGAGGCAGAGGGATAGGGAGAGGGATAGGGAGAGGGAGGGGGAGGGGGATAGGGAGGGGGAGGGGGAAGGTGGAGGGAGGGAGAGGGAGAGGGAGAGGAAGAGGGGAGGGGAGGAGAGAGAGAGAGAGAGAGAGAGAGAGAGAGAGAGAGAGAGAGAGAGAGAGAGAGAGAGAGAGAGAGAGAGAGAGAGAGAGAGAGAATATGATGTGTGGAATTCCAGGGTTAATTTGATAGATTCAGAGATGAGCAGAGAGGCTGCAGGAAGAGCATGCAGACAGGGGGCAGCCATGCCAGCCACGGATGGTGTTTTCTAGTTTAGGAGAGGTGGTGGCAGGGTCAGAAGGTTTCATTAGGGTTTTGACTGCTAATATGGGAATGTTATAGGATAAAGAAGTGGGGCATAGACACTACTTGGATGAAAAGGATTGGATGATGGGTTGAGGCCTCTGAGACTGGTTAAGGTTGGGGTGCTGGAGTTTGGAGATAAAGGCAGAAGAATATTTGAGTGTAATAGAAAGGGGGTTATGATGTTCAGCAAGGGAAGGGCAGGTGGCATCCCATACAGTGGGGTTGACTAAAGAAGTGGCTATTCCTAAGCAGCATGAACAAGAGGACCTTTGGGATTTTGAAGATAGGAGAGTGTATAAATAGAGGCCGAGGAAAGAGGAAGAGGGATGTAGGAGAGTCCTGGGAGCTGTTGCTGACGTAAAAGGCAAAATCATGTCAATTCTGGAGAGAACCTCCCTTCCTAGTAAGGGGGTGTGGGACAGGAGGGTGTGGGGGGAACTTGGGAAAGGAAAGGTTAAAGGAGGAGTTTGGAGTGGTCTGGAGGACTGGCCATGTGCTCTGACTATGGATGAGGATGGGGGACTGTAACCCAGAATTCTCTCAGGACTGAAAAAAGTGGCTCTAGTATCTAGGAGGAACATGACAAGGTCACCCGACACAAGAAGTGAGACCCAAGACTTCTGGAGAGTAATTGGAATATATTTAGTCAAAGCCTGAGTCCCACCAGTTCTCAACTGTAAGGCCCAGCAGACACAAAGGAGGTGCCAGGAGGCTAGATGATCTCAGAGAAACTGTGCCCTGGCAGCAGCCTAATGCCCAGTGGCTCTCTTGGTGACATTTAGAGAATGGCTGGGTAGGTCTGTGAGGATTTGGACAGGCACAGACCATGACCTTTCTTGCTACACTTGAAGCGAGGGCCTGATGGTTCCTTTTGACATGACAGCCCCTATCTTTGGGGTACCCAGCAACAGGAGTCTGATGATAACCTTAGCCAAGAGTTATTGGTTGTGTTTTTCATGATTATACAAGACCTTGTATGCCAAGGCCAGGACTTCAGCTTGGGCTGTAAGTAGGTCTTGATATAATCTAATCATCGGAGTGGGTAAGATTGGGCAAGCAAGTAGGTCATTAAGAGTTGTAGGGTGGCCATCCAGGGTTTTCATGTACAGGGATGTGTGTTGTAGTAGGGTCTGTGTTAAAGCATTGGAGGAACTGAGAGAACCTTCCAGATTTTTTTCAAAGTTAATTGGTTTGAGGACCACTCCTCTCAGATCAGAGAGGAGACAAATAATGAAATGGTCTCCCGCCCAACAGTCATGGCAATTATTTTAATTCTGTTGAAGATCTGTGTCAGGATAGCTGCAACTCCAGAGGGGTAGATTTGATGTATTTGGTCCATCTGATCTGCAGAATCATAGCTTTATCCAGGACATGTCTGCATTCCTCGGGAAGAGCTTATTAAAAGGATCATATAGAGGTTGAGAATGTGAGGCCATATGACTGAGGTCTGAGGTAATGGAATCTAGATATTTTTCAACCTGGGCATATTCACTAGGAGAGGAAAGGACATAGATACGAGTGGGCCTTCCATTCCTGATACTTCTCTAAGGAAAGAAACTGAAGGCAGTTTATTGCAGGAATGAGTGTGTGGGAGGTGGGACAGAAAAGGAGAGGACCGATAAGATTCTAAGAGAGAGCTGATTGAGAAGAGAGGTGGAGACAGCGGAGGCAGGATCTGAGGGTGCAGAGGCTAGCCTCTACTGCTCTGGTGAAATCCAGGAAGATGGAAGAGAGTGAACAGAGTGTGGTGATGAGGACAGGGATAGGGAGGAGGGTCATCAGCAGGATCAAAGGATGGGCTTCCAGTTTCAGGAGCAGAATAATTGGGAGATGAAGTAGAAGAGTTAAGGGCGAGGATAACATGGGAAGGTAAACAAGGGATGCACAAAGAGAGCTTGGAGCAAAGAACAAAGAAAGCAGAAACAGAAGGGACCCCTGTCCATTTTCTTGCATGCATGCAAAAGCTATAAAGATTCCATATGGTAGAATAAAAGGTGCTGTTAGGTAGCCATTTGGACTGGTTGTCTAGAGGATATTGAGGCTAAGCTTGAGTACTGAAGTGGATGAGCTTAGGGGCTCTAAGTCAAACTCTGGAGTGAGTTGCAGCCTTGTGAGATCTTGGAGAAGACATCCCAAGGGTGAGTCAGGAGGGCTGGAGGGAGCTGTTTCCATCACAAATGGTGGCTGCTAGCCAACGTCAAGAGCCAAGGGTATCCCTTCAGGTTTTGAGTGGCTGATAGAAAGGCCTATGGGAAGAAGGGGTTATCACCAAAGCTCTGTTACCAAGAAGGGGATTCAATTGTCTGAGGAAAAATTCAGGATCCTTCAACCAGATTTTAGGACACTGGATTCTGGTGCAGTAGCCATCAAAAGTGAAAGGAAACTGTCAGCCAAACCACACTGAATGGAATGTGCCCAAGAGCTTCCAAAGGAGTCACCATAACCAATGAAAGTCCCAGTGGGATGCAGTATCCTCAACCCCACAGGACACAGCAGGGGTGTACACTTGGTCGCCATCACCTGATGACCTAGGGACTATTTAAGACAGTGAGGGTGGAAGACTTGTTGATAAGCCCCTGTTGGATGAAGTGATCAAGTGTCAGGAGGGAAAGGGTTGGGGGGGGGGTTATACTGCACCCAATCTGAATCATGGAACCAAAATGAAGGGACACACTCATGTCAGGATGGTCCCTCTTGACTCTGGATCATCCACAGACCACACCAAAATGCCAATTTCTGAGCACAAATGAGTACAAAGGGGTTTAGATAGCTGAAAGCTGAGGCATAGCAAGAAGTCAGACACATGGCCGCTGGAGCTCTCTATCCATGGACACGGGTCCTCACTAGACTAGTTGTGAGCGTAGTGAGAGAGGCAAGTGTAAGATCATTTAAAAGACCTGCAATCTTTGTGATAGCATATGAGTACAGAAAGAAGAAGATTTTAGAGAAAATGCTTTATGTTGGGGCTGTGTAGCTGGCAAATGGAGAGTAGATAAATGAAACTTAGCCTGTTACCATTGGGATCATCATGAGAGATGATAGGTCCCCTTCATGATCAGTATCAGCAGTCCATGCCCTGCCATGCCTGGCTTCTTTTCTCAGGAGTAGGCTGTGAAACAAATCTTTGTAATTTGACCCATGAGTTTTTCAGAGTTTATTACTTAATTTTGACAAATTTTAAAGTCTTCTTACTTTCTTTCTGTTATTGATTTAACTTAATCCTGCTGAAGCCAGAGAACATTCTTGATATTGCTTCAGTCCTTTGAAATTTGTTGAGACTTGCTTTATGGCCTAGAGTATTTTCTCTTTTGGTAAATGTTCCATTGCACTGGGAAGGACAGTGTTGTGTCAGTGAGGTGCTCTGCCCTATATTGTCAGACAAGCTCACTCTGACGCTGCTTTTACTTGTTCCTCAGTCTCAGAGAATGCTGTTCCCTGCTGTTTTAGCCTTTCTCATTCTGCTAGTTTTCTCTTTCTCTCCCTAAAGATTTGAAACTTTATTAATAAATGCAGATAGGAAAGTTTACTATATTATTCTGTTAAATGAGATTTTTCTACCATGAACTGGATTTCTTGTTAGCACTGCTTTTTAAATCTAGTTTGCTGAATGTTGTTATAATACATAGTTTCCTTTGGTTAGTGGTTTCCATGGTAAACCTTCATTATTGTTTTGGACTTATTCTGTCTTCTAATCATAAGGATGCCTAATGAACCAGAAGGCATCAGAGTGGGAAGACCGAAATTCGAGGAAGGGGAAGGAATGAGCAGGCCTAGAAAATGGACAGAGAAGGAGAAGGAGAAAGATGGGAAGGAATCAGGAAACTAACATTTCAAGCAGGATGCAAGATTAAGCTTTATCTGACACGTCTACAGATACACTTGTCATATTCTAGAGGCAGAAGGACAGATAGACATTAACGGAAGGTTAAACTCAATGCTATGGTTTAATTAATGATTTTTTAAGTTATTGTGAACAACACACAGCAATTCTAAGTAAATAACTGTTACCAAAAAACAGACAAATACAAACCTTAAAGCAGGGCTGGGGAGAGAGCTCAGCAGTGAAAAATGCTCATTGACCTTCCAAGAAGACATGATTAAATTTCCAGCACCCACATATGGCTAATAACTAGTAAGCTGACATCTTCTTCTAACCTCTGTGAGCACCAGGTATATATGTGGGTGTGGGGTATTGTGTTGTTTCATGGTAAATAACTGTCCCACCCACTGGCTTAATAAAAAGCGCTGATTGGCCAAACGCAGACAGGAAGTGTGGGCGGGGCTACCAGACTAAAAACTCTGAGAACAGGAAGCACAGAACAGATTGCCAGGCAGAATGCCAGAGAGAAGCCGCAGGAAGCAAAGGACAACCATGCTGCTCTAAGAAAAGGTACCCAGCCGCATGGCTGAACAAGATAAGAGACATGGGATAGAATAAGGGTTGAGAGCTAGCAAGTGATATGCCTGGGCCCTAGGCCAATCAGCCAAAAACTATTGAAATCATCTGTGTGTTTCTGCAGGACTGTGGGACTGCGGGTTTGTGGGCCTAAACCTTGAGGTTAGGCCCGAAAGTACAGAACAGAAACCTCGTACTACATGTGGGGGACAAACACACAGGTGAAACACCTAGCTACATAAAATAAAAATTAAAAATTAAAGAAAACATAAGTAGAATAACAAATATTGTTTATGAAATATAGCTGTTGAGAGTATATATTTTATACAGAAAATGGATGATAAACTTAAAGCCTAGCATGAACCTTTGGGAGGCTTTCCAATGAGTTCTTAAAGCATCCACCTCCTTTTACGTTGGTGTTTCGACCTTTCCTCTCCTTTCAGGTACAAAGGACTTCCTTTGCTCATCTGTCTAAGGCAGGACATTTTTGTATTTGCGTCCCTAAGTAGGATGAATGAATGGTCCATTACTAGTGTTTTCTCTGAGTCAGGGAGAAAAGCTGAATCCTTTCCATGCAACAGAGCAGCCTTGCTTCTGGAAAGTACTTAGCTGGTTCATTCTGATTGTCCCTTCTTCCAACCTCTCAAAGAGAAACTGTTTTCTATTTGTACCCAGAGCACAAAAGTATATGGTTAAAGTTTATAATTTGGCTGCCCAGAAGGAATAATTTGCATCAACAAAGAAATACAAAGACATTGAGCAAGCTTATTGCTAATCCAGAACAAATGCCAAGATACAGTTTGGTCCTTAAAAATAAGTGTGGACCACTGGGTACAGAACAACATACTTGCCCTGTGCAGGTGATCACTTACGTAGATTCATAATCCCCACCCCTCCTCTGAGAAGCCCGACTCAAGCACCTCATACACACAGATGTGTTCCTACTGGGATTGTAACAGATGCCAGGCATCTCAACTTGATATCCTGACACCTCTTCTGACAAACAGGACATTCAGATTGTCCCATTTGATTTAATGGAAGCCAAATCAGCTGATTCTACTTGAAGACCTGTGAAATGTAGAGAAGGCAAACAGAAAGTCCTGGAGGAACAACTGTTCATTTTGTGTGTGTGTGTGGGGGGAGTGGGTCATGCATGTGTTCAATTTGGGAAAGGAAAATCTCCTCTTGATTCTAAATCTGAAAGCAAAGAGGATTCTTCCAGAGTATATTCATGCTAATAGAAAATTCAGACTTGGTGATCCCCACCCCGTCTCTTCCTCCTCCTGAAGAAAGGATTTCATGTGATCCATTCTGGCTTCATTCCCACTACATAGCTAATGGTGACCTTGAATGTTTGGTTTTGATGCTTCTATCACCCAAGTGCTGGGATTATAGATATGTACTACCATGCTTGGTCAGTGCACACTAGGCCAGCACTCATCAGTGGCATGACATCCCCTCATGGTCTGGCTCTTCTCCTCCATGGAAGGCCACCAGCAGAGCACTTGGTTTCCATTTCTCTCTTGACAGTAACTTAAGAACAGTGTAAGTGACATGAAGAAGTTTAGGTCATGATTACATGTCACTTACAGATATCTCTCCATGTTTGACTTTACTAATTTTAGTATATATATATATATATATATATAATATAAAATCTGTATCTAGTGATGAGATACCACATGCTGTTTCTGTATATGTGGACACAGTAGCCACTCTCCCCCTGATGTATACTAATTTTATTGTGAGAACCCTCATAATCCTTTCTTTGGGCACTTTGAGACCTGCAGTACACAGCTTCTGTGGACCAGCACCGTACAGTGCAGGAACACCCAGAGCAGAAAGCTTTCTGCTATCTACCTGAAATCACTAGCTAATCAGCATCCCTGTGGACTCTTTCTGCTGTCTAACCAGAATATCGCACTCATTGGCTAATGTTGCTCCCTTGTACAGCCTGGATTTCAGAACCCTTACTAGCAGTGATGAGAGAATGAACAGAGGCATATGTATACAAAAGCTGGGAATGGGTGGCCTGGGGAGCCTAGATGGAAAAGCCACAGTACCCTGAAAGCCCAGCATGTTTATTATATACAGTTGAAAAGCGAGATGGGGTTACTACATGCAGATAAACAAGGAAGGAGGTTTAGCTGATCTCACCAGGTGAAGTCTCTGAGGGGAGCAGTCAGAAGGCTATAAACATCCAGGGGATGAAAACTATAGAGGATATTTTTTGCCCATACTGTTAACATTTGCACCTGGACCTGAGGAAGGCTTTGGCCTTGGTCTGAGACTCATGTGGGGAAGACTTTGCCATTCCCATGGTACTGAGGCATGGGGTCCTTGACATGGTCTTGCCCATGTCAAAAATAAAGACTTACTCAAGACTTCACTTGTTCCCTACAGGCCAGTCATTCCCTACTCTTCCTCCAACAGTGTCCCTAGAACTCACTGTCACAATTCTGTTAAAAAATCTCTTCATGATCCACATGAGAGACATCCCCTCATGGTCTGGCTCTTCTCCTCAATGGAAGGCCACCAGCAGAGCACTTGGTTCTAGAAAGCTTTTCCTAAACTCTCTTTGTTCTTAGATTGTGATGGATTTCCCGTGTTTCTACAGCTCCAGTGGCTCTTTGGCAGCACTCAATATTGAATTTTAATTGTCTACTATTGAATCAAATTATTTATAAAAAGTGTGAGCATGTGTGTGCTCTCATGTGCATGTGAATATGCCACAGCCTGCATGTGGAAGTCAGAGGACAATTTTTTTGAGCCTGTTCTCTCCTTTTACAGTGGGACCAGGGATCAGATTTTTGTCATCAGGCTTCTGTGGCAAATGCCTTCCCCACTGTAAGCTGTCTTCCTGGGTAAATCTCATCTTATTCACTTTTGCATAGATGGGGTACATCAAGTCCCTGTCAGGACTCACCAAAGGCTGCCTGCCTGATAGGAGATTCTGAAGAGAAACACAGTCAGGCTGGCCCCTGGGAGGCTTGGTGGTTTTCTTTCTTCATATTTTGTTTTATGAGACTGAAAAAAAAAATGGCATTGTAAGATTGAGTCAGATGAACTTGTTCTCTAAACATTGGGATATATCACAGATTAACTTTGTTTAAAAATATAACTTATTTAATTTTATTACAGCATTTTGATTCCAAAGTAACCACACATTTGGACAATGTTTTCTGTATGACAGACAGCATCTGCAGTCTTCCCAGTGACCTCATCATAACAACAGAACCAGGAGGAAGATGATGCATATTTTTTTCAATAAGCAAGCAGAATTAGTCTGAGAACAGGTTTTCTGCTGTTTAAAAAATCATTTTCCTTTGCTAAAAATACTTTTGATGAGTCAGTTCTTCTTTAAGACTTCACCACATGGTCAGTGAAGCCCTGGGCCTCTGGATCTGTGGTACAATTAATGTAAATGTAGGAAACTTGTTTTGTGTTGTTTGTAAATGGTCCAAATTTAAGTTTCTTTTAGTAACAGGATTTCTGTAAACACAAACTTTTGTCAGAAGAGGCCTTGTATTTACTTTTTGATCCAACTTGGTGTGTTTATTTAATCTGCAGTGACTCAGCTTTCTGGCTGCTTTAGGAATTTGGAGTGTGTATTCTCATGTTGCCACAGCTCATCCAGGCTCAGAAAGAAGACATTTTAGTCATCAGAATTTCTCTATATTTCTATGAAAGTATGGAAAGTATAGCAATCTGATGATGAGCCTGATTCTTGCGCAGATGCTTCATATTTACAGAATTATTGTCTGTTTCTTTTCCATGGAAAAGGCAGCGTCAGTACAGATGCTGACTGACATGTTGCCTATCTTCCTGTCTTTCTCTACTGCACATTCCAGAGAAAATACAAAGGAAGAGGTTGGTTTCCATTGGTTCAGAAGGTCACAAAATTCCATTGTGTAGATAAATAATTAATTGAGCAACTATATTAACTTTTCAGAAACTCAAACAAGCAGAAGGAGGCAGTTCATGCTTATTTAAGTAAGCTGGACTTACACTGTGTGCCCCGAGTCAATATTTCCCACCTCTGTTGGGCTGCGCTTTCCCATTCAACAAGCTTTAGCTGGTACCAACTTCCCTGGACTGTGGCTACCTCTGCTCCTGAGCCATTACAAGCCCTGGTTGCTCTAAGGTTCATCTAGCCTGTCACAGTGTACTCAGCTCATGCTAGCCACACAGGGCCTGCCTATTTCCCTTTGCTTTTTTTCCAGTGAACTTCCTCTGCATCATGCATTTCAAGTAGGGTCTCTGAAAAAGTGTGAAGAGCCGTCCTGTAGGCTCTATCCCTTGTGATCCATCAGTGATGGTTAGCATCACAAGAAAGATTCTCTGAGAAGACTGACTGCCATCATCAGGGCATCCAATATGACCCCAGAGTTTAATGGTGTACTTTCATAGAAATCAGGGTCTTTTAAAGCTTAAACTCAAATTAAATTTAATATTGACACAATTAGCATAGACACTCCATGTTAGGGGAAACCAAAAAGATTGTTTCTCCCTTCTGTACACAAATGTTCCTTGCTTGCATCCTCCTGTATCTGGAGACTCACTACTTTTGAGACAACCTGTCTCATTTTGGACAGGTCTGACAGAAATTCCTTTTAGTGTTTGGCTGTTTTTTTTTCTTCTTTTTGCGGTTAGCGTCTAAGACAAGCCATCTGCACCTCTCCTTTGAGCCTCTACAGGAGACACTCATCTGTCCCCAGTGCAGGGTGCCCATCACCATTTCCTTCTGTTCTGCTGCTGAGTTCTCACAGCCAGCTTGATGAGCATAGTCTGCCTCCAGCTTCCGCAGCACTCCTTCATCAGAATGAGGTCTCAGAACTGCTCTTTCTGCTATTGCTTTTGAAATTAGAGCCCAAGAATGAATTCATACTTGAGTGTGTGTGGACATTTAAAGTGCCATAATAAAATTGTGACCTGCATTTTTGAGGTTTTAAATACTAATTCTCCTTAGGCTCATTTTGCATTTATGTAGTAGGTGTTCTGAACCTCTTACCAACATGTGGTACTTATCCATGCTATCTTTTATCTTCTTGGAGGGAACATTTATTGTAAGTCTGGTTTCTGAATGTAAAATGTGTTCACTCTCCCTTTTGACTTCATAATGGCTCTGTGCTTTGTAAGTAGACATTCTATAGCTCAATCTAAGCATAAATGGCCAACAAGACATGAATGAGATCCCTCATATTTTCCCTAGAAATTACATTTTCAATGTCCATCTTTTTTTAATTTAATTTTTTTAAAGACAGAGTTTCTCCATAGCTTTGATTGTTCTGGAACTCATTTTATAGATTAGACTGGCCTCATACTCATGTAGATCTACCAGCCCCTACTCCCCAAGTGTTGGGATTAAAGGAGCTAATGTCCATCTCTTCACTGGACACCTGATGGTTACTAAACTGCTTACATTTTACTTTGTTATAGAAATAGCAGGCCATTTTCCCATTGTTTCTTAAAGAATAATATGAACAATATTGACAAAACACTCAATGGAAAATCCACAGAATACCTCTCTTTATCAAAGCAAAAAGTGAAGATAATTCTGGACAACTGCATTTCTCCAACTACCTAGCTGCTCACTTTTTAACTATCCATTTTTCCAAGCCACACTCTAACCACCTGTCCTGGAATTTGTCACACAACTCATTATTTCTAAAGTACACCCTGATGTTGAAAACCAGATCAAACCAAACTCCAACCCTCTAATTTTCTCTTTCTTACCCCCCCCCCACCACCGTCCTATCATCCTGTCATATTTTCAGAACTCTTGGTTGCCCAAGCTGGACTTTTTCTACTAGGAAATGTGGTTAACTTGAAGCCATTTGGTGATCACCAAAAGAATCCCTTGAGACAAGGGTTGCTCCCTCCCCCAGGCTCAACCAAGTCCCACCACACAGCACCTTGGCTCTATTGAACAAATATTTCTCCCCTCCTATCTTGAGTTTGCAAAGTTTGTCAAATAGTTTTCAGTGCTGTTAAAATGGGTTGTAAGTCACAGAACATGATACCCTGTTACTACCCAGAGGCAAACAAGTCCCAGAGTAAGAAAGAGTCAATAGTATTCTCTGTGCTCCTTAATATTCTAGTACTTGGTATAGGTATTTGTGCAGCCCAGGGTAGCCCAGATGGAAAGAGATCCTGTCAGGAGCTCAGGCATACTGAGCACTGCAGCTCCAATGGAAAAGTACTCAGGCATTTGGCAGCCAATGAATACTGAGTGTTACAGCTCAAAGGAAAGGTATTCAGACTCTCAGGAGCCAGTGAACACCAGAGGCCACAGTAAGTCTGCTTCAGGGAAAGGCTTTCCCAGTGTTAACAGCTCTGGCAAAGGGGGGCCTCTGTTACAATGGAGTTTCTTAGCCTCAGGGGGCCAGAGGTCCAGACCCACAGACCTGCTGCCCCAGCCCCCTTAGCCGCCTCCTCCTGCTTAGACCCCCCCAAAATGACTCAGACACTTACATTAAGTTCATGCTGTTTGACCTATGGCTCAGGCATATTGCTAGCTAGCTCCTTCATCTTAACCCATTTTCATTTGTCTGTCTGTTACATGGCCCGTGGCTCACCTGTGTTCCTTACATGTTTCTTCTTTGGGCATCTGACTCACTCTGTCTCTGACTCCGCTCTTCTTTTCCTACCTATTCTGATTCCCCCACCTACTTCATCTATCGTGCTTTATTTAAAGATTGATATTCACAGCATACAAACAGACATTCCCTCATCACCTCTCCATTTCTGTCAAATAAAAAAGGCTTCAATTTTAACATAGCAAAATCACAGATAACAAAATAGCTATTAAGCAAGAATTGTAGATACAATATCTAGTCTATTTGTATTTAGCAAAATTAAAATACTCTATCATCTACCTTATCCTTGTGAATCTAAAGTTTCATATCCAATATACCTTTTAAATAACTAAGAAAAACTATACCTATAACTATCTAATCTTCAATGACATCAAAGACCTCAGAAGGATTTACTATTTACCCAAGTAAACAGGAAGTATAATCAACTTCCAAAATCTAGAAATGACAGACATGACACCTATCTGCCTGGACAGTCACCCAGAGTTCCTTTATAAAGTTGGGGCTTCTATCTTCAGCCTACAGGCTCAGAGTGTCTCTGGAGTACTTTTCAATAAAGCAGAAAATCTGAAAGAATGCTCTGCTTATTCTGGCATAGCTTATCAGTTGCTTCTCCTTGTGTCCTGAAGAATGTCTGACAGTTTTCTCTGCAAAGCAGGAACCTGAGAGACCATCTTGGCTTATTCTGGCAAAGTTCAGAGGTCACCTTCCTATGGAACTTGCATGTCCAGTTTAAATAGCATACTGTCAAGCAGTCAGTACAAGAATAGGTTCTTATCCAGTGGCTAACCATTGTCACAAAGAAAGTAAACTCCATGTGGAGTTTTTTCGATGGTCATTTTTCTCTTGAAGTAGAGTGGTGCTACCAGGAGCACATCTGTCTCACTATCCAGAAAAGTCTAAGTTCTTAAAATATTTTAAATGCCATACTTTTTACATTCAAGAAGTATTTAAAGATTAGCTATCTAATTGAAATATATCTTTCTAGACCTACAAAAGTCTAACTAGCATGTATTTCTTAATAATACATTACAATTCTAAATCAGTTACATAAATGTCATACCTTAAACAAGAGTAGAAAAATACATACAGCATAACAAATTGAGCTTAAACTTGTATCCATAAACCAAAATCAATACCAATTTACACTATTTTGAGATTAACAGCTGATTTTTGGATTAAAGTAAATGTAATAATCATTTTTTAAAAATCACTCATATACCATAACCCCCTTTTTCTTCTTAGAAAGAAATTAACTATGACCATTAACCATTTATAATAAAACAAACATTTATAAACAATATTTTGGGAATTTGGGTGTAGTTTTCCATTACTACTTCCTGCTTATTAAGGAGCGTTGGCAGTCTTACAGGTTCTTGAGACTGGATCATCTTAGTCTGCATCTCTGAAGCTGATATGACCATTGCTTCCAATCAGAGAATTTTCAGGTGGTCTTGGTTGATGAAACCATAAGAGCCTGGAAGCAATCCACTGGTTCTTATCTTCTGTGGAAACAAAAGCAAAACTCTTCCAAAGCAATATATCCTTGGAAACAAGTTTCAAAATCAAGATACCTTTAAAATATATTCTTGTTTAACTTAGCAGCCTTTGCAATCCATTGTCTTTCTGCAGTTAGCTCATTAACAGTTAAAAAATTAAAAGAAAACACAATAATAACCACAATCCAGACTCTGTGTTTTCCATCTCTATGTGGCTTATCATATTTTTATTACTCTATTTCTCTTTTTTAGGGGATTCCTCTACCCTCTTTCCTCTCTGAAGCCTATGTATATTTTACACACATTGTAACTCATTTACAGTTTTTTTCCCATCTGAATCTGTTTTATTGTGAATCCTTAATCATTTTCCAACGAGAAGAGCTTTTAAAATACTCACATTCTCTTAAAGAGCCAAATAGTTTTTGCAGATAAAGCTGAATCAGTAAAGAGGCTGTGTCTTTGTTCCCTGCTAGCAAGCAGAGCAGACCCAAGAAATGCTGCTACTAAGAAACCATCTTTGGCTGTGTTTCCTTTTTGTTCAAAATAAATGGAAACCTTAAATCAATCACATGCTACTGAGTCTTCTGTGAGACTTCAGGAACTAGACTGGTTGCAGCTTATGTTCCCAGCCACCAGCCCACTGCCATTTTGAATGTGGCCCGAATGCCACACTATCTCTGTACAATGACCCACTTCAGACACAATTTGAAATCTGCTATTGGCTCAGTTTCTGTGCTTTAGAGCACTTTCTAGTCTTTCTCAGGCTTTATGTGGGTGTTCAGACCACATTGGGATGCCACTTGTTACAATAAGGTTTTTGGGTCCCAGTTAGCCAGAGGTCTAGGCCCACAAACCTGCCACCCCAGACCCCTTAGCCATCTGCCACTGCTTAGGCCCCCCAAATGACTCAGACACTTACAGTAAGTTCATACTGTTTGGCCTATGGCTCAGGCACATTGCTGGCTAGTTCTCTATCTTAACTCAACCCATTTCCATTAATCTGTCCTGCCATGTGGCTCGTGGCTCACCTGTGTTTCTTTTTTGGCAGCTGGGTCAATCTGATCTGACTACACCCTCCTTCTTCTAACTATTCTGATTCCCCACCTACTTCTTCTTTGGTACTCACCAAGGGCCAAAACAGCTCCTTTATTTAAAGACTGATATTCACAGTATACACAAAGACATTTCCATATCAGGCCTTCTGGGCAAAATTGCTGCAGTGTCTGGCTGAAGGCTTCACTTCCCCATTTCTCTGCTTGCTGCTCTCTGTTCAGTGAATGTAACAACTAGGGCTCAGGCAGGGAAGGTTCCCTGGGCAGTGAGAGTGTTAAAGTTTCCCTCCCTCAGGTGCTCTCTGTTTAGACTCTGCTGCTGCTGCTGATCTGGTGAAAGAAGATCTTCACCCAAATGTCATTTAAGAGATTTATTGGGAGGTAAGGATCCAGGAAAGTGTGGCTGCCTCAGCTTGGAGTGGGAGAGGGCAGTGGGCTCTGAATTTATATAGGGCTTCTTGGGGGGGGGTGTGGAACTTTCTAGGAAGACTTTCAGGGTGGGGATTGGTCAGATATTTTGCTCCCCCCACTTCCCTGATTTGGGCTATGGTTTCAGGAACAATGTCTGTTTCTTTCACTGGCTCTTTTGGGCTTTTTGCCTGTAATTTCAGGGCCAGGGCACATTTCTTCCACTGGCTCTGATTCTAGGGCCAAAGTGTACTTTGGTGCTGGCTTCAGAGTTAGGGCACTTTTTTTTTTTTTTTTTTTTTTTTTTTTTGCTTCTGGGTTCAGGGATAAAGTATTTCTTTATCAGGTCTTAGATCCAGGTTGCGTTTCTTTCACTAGCTCTGGGCACAGAGCCAGGGTAGGTTTCTTTGACTAGCTACTTTTCCCTATACTTGGCATTTGGTACCAAGGTGAAACAAGCTGTTGGAACTCCATCCATGGCTTCCATCTTCTAGGAAGGAGCAGGCATTTGACTTGGAAACAGCTTTCTTATTCAAGTTATCTAGAACTTCACCAGATGGCTGCAAGAGAGAACAGAACATATAGTACCCGAGCAGGTGAAGTTGATTTCCATTACATAAGACAAGAACAGCGACTCAGGGATGCAGACCAGACTCTACTGTGAGTTGACCCTCGTTTCTTCCCTTCCCACTTTCATCTCCTCCCTTCTCATGCCTCCCCTTCCTCACTTTCCCCTTTCCTCTTTAAAGAGAAGGTTGCATGCAGCTCAGGCTGACCTTCAACTTTCCATCTGGCCAAAGATGATCTCAGACTTTTGATCCTTTTGCCTTATCTCTCAAGTGCTGGGATTACCAGGGATCAAACTCAGTGTCTTGTGCATTCTAGGCAAGCATCTACTCACTGAGCTGAAGCCCCAGCCCACAAACATTCCTTCCTTATGTCCTCCAGACTTGGAATTGCCCTAAGGAGTAAGTACATGGCCACTCTACCGACTACAATATGTAGAGATGTTTCATCTAGAAATTAGCCTTGTTATCCAGCTTTCTGTTTTTGTTCCCGTCTGTGTATCCACAGTGGAATCTTCAGCTTCTTCCTCTCCCTGATCCTCTGTGGACATTGCTTGCTTGTTACTCAATCAGAGCATCATCATCTCCGGCTCACAACCAGGATGAGTCATATTCACTTCCAGATTGTTGATTCATAGGGTTTTGATTTTTTTTCTTCTTGAAAAACTTTCTTCTGTAAGTTTTCAAGAAGGAGAGTTAAGTAAGCATTTTTCTTTCCCTGTTCCCAATCACTGTGATCTCTCTGAACCTCTCCCTCTTCTCTCAGAGCTGGGTATGTAACTCTGGCTCACCTCCTCTGTTTTTACCTCCTGTCCAGTGTTCCTTCCAGGATAGCAAAGGAACCAACTAGAGTCTTTTACGGAGACTTTTCAGGGGACTTGTGGGTTTTTCTGAGGGGGCATCTCCCACCCACCTGGGGAGGTAGAATGAGGAGTGGTTGACCTGACAGGTGGCAGGTGAGTTATATCAAGTTGGGTGAAAACATATGTATGTTCTGTTTTATTTTTCAGGGTGCAAAATGTCTATTCTGTGTGAACAGTGGCTGGTGAGGGATGCACAATGGTTAGCCACAGGATTCACAGTGGCTGGTCAGGGTTCACAATGGCTATTCAGGGTACACAGTGGCTGGTCAGGGATCACAATGGCTAGTCGGGCTACACAGTGGCCATTATGTTCTGACTAAGTGAAATAGAGAAACTGTACCATTGTCTCCAAAGATTGATATGAAAATTGAGATTCATAAATCTGGAATCCCAGTGAATCAAAATCTTAACATAGTACTCAGGTGGTGTTTTTGAGGGAGTCTTGATGTTAACTAGAATGCAAGACTCTTGGACTCAGGACCTGTCTGGCTCCTCTTGGATGAGAAGAGACTACTTGTTTCTCTTTCAAAATAATGTAACTGAAAATGTCATGTAACCATCTCAGAATATATTAGATATCAATATGGTTAAGTTTCTGATCTTTTAAACTAATTTCTTATTTTACAGTGAAAACAATCTCACTTTAGTTTTATTATGTGTCAAAGCCAGTTGTTGGAGACTCCACGATCATTTTTTACCCTTATTCTCTTTCCTCGTTTTTCTCCCCTCCCGCTAGCCATTTTTCCAATTATTTTTCTTGTAATACAGCATTTCAAAGTGACCAGAAGAGGGCACTATGCTGTAGCAAGTCTGGACATCAAGAACTTGAAAAGACAAAGTGGAGATTGACCTCAAAGAGAAATTAAAATGAGCTCATAAGTGTTGTTACATACACAAATGCTTATTGGAATTTAATTACAGTGATTTACACAGACTTGACATGATCTCACGGCTCATAAAACAAATCATTTTAACAGCTGTGGTCAGTGAGGTACCCTCTTCCCCTCTTCTCTATGGACAGCACTTATTTTTCAGCTTCTTACTCCTGAACATGATGCTCCATCGAAAGAGGATAAATTCTACTGAGACCACAAAGGAGCTGTGACTTTTCAGGAAGTGCCTGTTTTGCTGGTCAGCTCTGCGGTATAATTGCTTGTTTTTAACATGGGGAAACCTATATAAGCTTTCCCAAATAATTAGGTGGATAAACAAAATATTCAAAGAGAAATGGGGCCAATTAGACTTTTATTTGTCTGAGACATATGCACAGTGTAGTTTTTACAAATGGATAGACTCCTCCTTAGAGACTTGGTCCTAAATTAGAATTCCTGGAATTTTTGAGGGACAAATAAGCCTACTTTCCTAAACAGAACAAAATCCTAGTTACTTGTTGAGAGTAGACAAAAGAGAGGAGCCCCCAAATGCTCCAGGATCACATTGGAGTTAAAATTTAAGAGCGCAAACGCGTGTTTCCCTATTCGACCACTTTGAAACATAATGGACACCATTTCAGAATATTCTTATTTGTGCATGATTTTCTTGTGCTTAACTCAAAAGTAGACAAGTATCAAACTTTTTTTTTAAAAAATTAAAATATGATCCCATGAGTGTGTGAAACAGTAACACATCTAAAAGATCAAGAATTTGGCTGTTTTCTGTTCTGAAATGAATAGGCTACTAATATACACTGAGTATTTTTTTTATAGTACTTGAGGAACTATTACTATATATTTTCAATTTAGATTTTTAGATTACTGAAAGAGTACTTGTGTGTGTGAGGGGGGAAGGGAGAGACAGAGAGGGAGGGAGGGAGGGAGGGAGGGAGGGAGGGAGGGAGAGAGAGAGAGAGAGAGAGAGAGAGAGAGAGAGAGAGAGAGAGAGAGAGAGCTACTGTGGCTTCTGTTGAACCTTTACCTGGTGTTTTCTGTCTCTTGTCTGTGAGTTTGATCATTAGTTAGCAGTTCATGCTGCCATGACTGAAGATGTAGTTTCATTAGCAGAGGGGAGATGGCCATCTGCTTCTCTTTGTAGACCTCTGTAATATCAGCCAAGGAATAAAATATATGTGGACTTTTTTCTTCCTCACTTCTCATTGCAACAACTTACATATTTTCCCATTATCACTCTCTTTGAATTCTGAAAAGCTGCTCAAATATTTAGAATTAAGCAAATGTAGACCTCAACATAAGTTTCCTCTTCCACCTTCTTCATTAGGAACATTCATAAAATATATTTTTGAAGGATTAAAAACTCTCCTGTGCAATTATAACAGTTATTTCTGTACTCACTTCTTTTGGGATTTCTGCTCTTGTTCATTTGTACATGTTTCCATATTAACTTTTTTCTTTTTCTTTTCCGTTTTAAAAAACATTTTAAAAATTATTTTTAGTCATACATATTAGTATCTCTCCTCTCTCTCTCTCTCTCTCTCTCTCTCTCTCTCTCTCTCTCTCTCTGTATGTACGTAAATGTGGGTTTTCTGGCATTAGCTTTCCTGTAACTGGAGTCACAGGAGCCATCCAACATGGGTGCTAGGAACCAAACTCTGGTCCTTTGCAAGAGCAGTATGCTTTCTTAACTGCTGAGCTGTCTCTCTAGCCCCTTAAGTTGATTTTTTTTTTGTTTCTTTTCTCAAAGCCTCAGTATAATATACAGACATTTCTAGTAGTCAAGATAGCTACTTCTCGCACAGCCTTGAGGGTCTTTGCCCCCAGTGCTACAGGTTTGCTATAGATATTCAATTTCCTGTGTGATTAAGTCATTGCATAGCAAGGGTGTCATTTTTTTTTTTTGACAGGTAGAAGGAAGTTATGAAGAAGTTTGTAAACAAAGCCCTTTGTTTCTGTTTATGAGGTTGCCTTAGGCTAAAAGTGAAGTCAAGGGACATAGCCTAGGATATGCATATAAATCTTTTTGAGATCATTGGAGACAGTGGTTCAAGAGCACCCACTTCTGATGATGACTGTCATCAGAAGGCAGGGGACTGTTTCTCCACACCTACATTTCACACTTCAGCCTACAGCAAGAGAGTTGGAGACACATTTTCCATAGGGCCTCACAAAACTTGGATGTCTTTCCAACTATTTTTTTATAATCACTTTCATATTTTTTCCAAAAGGAAACAGCTATATTTTGAATAGAAGTTGGAAAACAGTGAAATACTAATGAAATTATCCTGAATAACAAAACCAAAGGTGCTCCAAATCTTATTCTAGAGACACTGAGAAACTTTAAGATATAGATAAGTAAATGATAATGTATTCACCTAAACCCACCATTGTCAAACCATCATTATTTTATTTTATTTTATTTTATTTTATTTTATTTTATTTTATTTTATTTTACTTACTTACTTACTTACTTACTTACTTACTTACTTACTTACTTTTTGGTTTGTCAAGACAGGGTTTCTTTATGTAACCCTGGCTGTCCTGGAACTCGCTTTGTAACCAGCCTGGCCTCAAACTCAGAGATATGCCTGACTCTGCCTCTCAAGTGCTGGGATAAAAGGTGTGTGTCACCAGTGCCAGGCTCAAACTACCATTATTAACATCAGGCAAACATCTATCCTCTCCCCTCACCTTTCTTCTTCTCTTTTCACTCTCTCTTTTTTGCCTCTTCCCTTTCCCAGGTTTTCTCTCTGTAAAATACATGTGCATGCATGCTCACACACAGCTGGCTTATAGGAGGATAGAGACACATTAGAATACAATTTTAAATAACTGGTTTAGAGTATTTATATTTAACAGAAGAAAGACACTGAAGCAGGACTGAATAAAGCACTGAATTTCTCTTAAAAATTTGTTTGCTGTAAAAGATACTGGGCTCTAGTGAATCTTGAACATATTTTATAAGACATTTAAAGAATCCTCTGGGAGAAATTTATATTAAGTTGGTAACTTATTCTAATCTCTGGGTGTGAGGAATACTCTAGGATCTCCTTGTAGTCCATGCACTTGCAATGAAATCTCCATGAGCTATATGGCCTTTATTTTCTTTCCACTAGAGTGGAATTATGGGGCTTCTAGCATTACAAATGACTGACAGGTATGAGCACCATACCTAGAACCCATAGTAGGTGAGAGAATAAAATCATCGCTTTCTTGGTTTCTTCTCACAATAGTGAGATCAGTGAGGGCTGGAAAGAATTAAAGTCAGAGAGGACTGATGTGGGATGTCTTTGTGTACGTGTGGATACCACTGGATAATAAAGGAACTGTTTCAGCTTATGGCAGAGCAGCTTATAGTCAGGTGAAAAATCTAAGTATAGATACAAGAGAGACATTATCCACCCACCCCAGAAGCAATATATAATGGAGTACAGGTAAGCCATGAGCCACATGGCAAGACAGATTAATAGAAATGGGTTGAGTTAAGATCCAAAAACTAGCAAGCAATAAGTCTGAGCCATAGGCCAAACAGCATGTAAATAATAGAATCCTCTGTGTGTTTATGTGGGACCAAGCAGGGCTATGGATTCAAACCTTGGGCTAAGCCAGGCTATGGGCAAGAGAGATTAATTTAGACTGTGGGGCTAGGCCAGGTCAAAACCTCTTACAGTAGAGGACTGATATACTTTGCTACCTCGCCAATCTTAAACTTGTCTGTGGATAAATTCAAGACAGCAAAGAAATGTAATTTTTCTCACTGGAAAACAACATTAAAGCCAATGTGTTGACTTTTTATCAAACCTGTGTTAAAGGGATGTAGCTCCATCATCAGACTGATCTCACTGTGTAGACTCTTAAAGAGCAACAAACATTCCAAGCACTGGCAGGGCAATGATGAAAAGTGGTGAATCCAGACACTATCCAGGCAAACCTGGGAGTCTTGTGGGCCTGTGCCTCTCAGGAAGTCGTCTCAAAATAGGACCAACCAGAAGAGTACTCAGCAGTCACTTTCTGGTTATCGCAGCTCAGCTCAGAAATCAAAGGACACCCTGAGGTAGGAATGGACCCTCCCTGCTTTGGCTGAAATGGAAACTCATAGCAGTGTAGTCCAGAGTCATGTTCTCCTTGCCCACAAAACATGAGATTTTTATCTTGACAGCTGGAAATTTGAATGAAACCGCAACGTTGGTTCTTTTGTTTAGAAAAGAAAAGTAGAATGGACTCTTCCAAATCTAAAAGGCAAAGGACAAACTGAAGGATAAAACTCTCTTTTCAGCAAAAGGCTTGTAAGACCAACTTTAGAAGAACACTGTGCAATTACAGTAGTTAGTGTGAGCAAATGCCTTAGATTCCTGGTTTTATCAACAGCAGACAGAGCCATGAGCCAGTGCCCCACAGGTGAGCAGTGTGGTACGAGGTGCACAGATTCCATCTCATTGTGTAGGTAAGTGCATGAGGAGAAGGCACAGTCTGCTGAACAATGGATGCACTGTTCCCAGTAAGGAAAGGGACAGGCTCTGTTGTTCCTTACAGGTTCCTCACAGCTTACTCACTGATGGGGACATCAGCTTTCATAATATTATCTAGAGAATTGAATGTGTCTGCTGCTGATAAAACTATCAAGGTGGAAGAGGGAGTGGTAACCTGGGCTCTTCCACTTCATACATCTTCTTGAGTCCTCTTTCTTGGCTGTTTAATTGGGAGTCAGGTGTAGAGTCAGGATAAAGTCACAATCTCTACCAAACTTCTGTGAAAATGACTGCTGATGGTGAGACCAGATGGTCCTCTAGCAACTGTCCTCACAGGTGAGAAGTCAGCAGCTCACCCACCACATGCCCTTAAAGGGACCGGGACAGTCCTTAGTCTTTGAATGATCTTTCACAGCGTTTGCTGTCACACTGTGTCTCTGGGATACCCCATCTGTGTCATTCTCATGTGATCGTAGGATGGACCTCACATAGCTTTTTGTCTAGATGTGTTATTTCTCTCCACTCATGTGCTGTTTAAATTCAGCTAAAGGCTCCAGAGATACCACATTGTAATCTTTCTTTTTTCTGAGAATTGCCTCTTAGCTTTAGCTGTCTGGGCTCCCTGGACATGCAGCTCTTTCAGCTCAATCTGGGGCTCTCCTGAGCTCCATGAGGAGCTTTTTGCCTACCTAGTATTTACCTAGAAACTCTTCAGGGAGCAAAGTCGGGGTCTCCACAGAAGTTACTTTGTTTCTCATTTCCCAGCCACTTTCCTGTGCTACCTGATAGGCCATATCTAAATCATGGTTTTCTATATATTTTTTTTTAATTTAAAATTTACTCTTACACGGTGGAGAGCTATTGTTCTATCATAACTGTGAATGGAGATTTTAAGTTAGAAACAGTTTCTGTTGTTATGCTCATTAAAGATTGTTAATGACTCCAAATATATATTATCTCTTATTCAGTGATGTAGCTTCCCATGTTCAGCATTAAAAAAGAAAGGGCATCACCAAGAGAAGTATAAGAAGAGACTGTCTGGATCCTTCGATAGCATTACAGAAGTCTGAAGAATTAATTAGCTACGGACACTATGATACAGTAAGATACTATTACATAGATACTGTGATATAGATATCTCCATCTTGAATTTGACTTCTCATGTAAATAAAACATTCTTATTTGAAGATGGAATGCGCTCATTTCATTTTATAGGTCTATATCTCTTCTTTTTAAATAGCCATATCATTGCTAGGCTACTGCAGGTTGACCTCTAAGATGCATAGTCATCAGCAAATATGTGCCCATAAGTATAAGCACTTGATTCTAAGCTTATATTTTACTTCTTCCAATGTTAGAAATATGTCTTGGTTCACATTACACACCCTAGAAGAAAATATATTATCAGTAAAAATAGATCAAGACAATAAAGTTGAACTTACTTTAACATTCTTTAAAATCTCTGTTTGATGGGACACTGATAAAACATCTTCATGATACAAAATGTAGGTGTTCAGTTATCTGCTATGTTTATCTCTAAAATCTAGGATCCAGTGCATTAGAATCCTTGAAGGCAGACAGACTTTATTTGAGAAATCCTATCATTTAATTAGTTCCAGAAGCAGAAGTGATTGTAAAATGGCTGGGACAATTTAAAGGCAGAGATAGATTAAAGGGCTGACAAGGTGCTTTTACTCAGTCAGCCTTTATTTGGACAAATGATGAAATGAAGTAAAGGCTTCTCCGTCAACCAGATGGTACAAGCAAAATGTTAAGAGAAGCCAAACTTGAATCTCTGTGCCTGGAAGCCACTGGTGTCTCCATCCAGAGCTGAACAAGTGAGCCTTTGTGTACACTTGTGACAGCCTTTGAAGTTCTGGCATCCTGACTGGCAGCTTTTTATATCTGGCAATCTTAGAGCAAAGGAGGTTGGGAAACAGAGAAGGGAAGGACCGAGAAATATAGGTGTTGTCTGACTGGCTCCAAGCCCACTGGGTAAACATGCCAGCAACCTTCTCACAGGGATTACTTTTCAGAAATGAAAAGGGAGTGTCCAGCTTTGTTTAGAATCAAAATGAGGAAATGACTCTCAGCTGTCTACACACAACAAAACAACCCACCCACCAGAGTGACCAAGCCTTGTGTCCATAGTGTATCATACAGGATTTTTCTCCCATATTACAAAGTCCAGATCACCTCCAGAAATGTTTGTACTGTGGTATCTCCAGGACTCCAGCCCTGGGGACCTTTTAATGATGTTCATGGTCTTCATTTTCCTCAAAGAATTCACACAGACTTTTCTTAAGACAAGGGCCTCTCTGCCCTCCTGGAGGGTTTCTTAATCTAATTGCACAGGAGGTCATATGGCCTTTTGTTTTGAGTTTAGGGTTGAGTTTGAAGCTCTGAGGTTTGCTTTTTACTTCAGACCTAACTTCTTGTGTGGTCCTTCTCCACAGCAATTATTTCCTGTCTTTTGTGGAAGATTAAATAGACCGCACTAGTAACATTCAGAGGAAGGGAAGAAGGTTGTATATTCAGTTTCAAATTCATAGAATTAATTTTAAATACCAAAGGCTTTACTAAATATCCATTTCAAGCTTAGCACTTGACCAAGAGGAAAAGAAAAACAACACAAAAGGAGACAATAATAGGACCCTGAGTTGTAGAATATTTACTTAAAAAGTAGAAACAATAAGGAAATATCCAGTCACAGGTATAATTGGGCAACAATAACTGTAAGAACAGTATTTTAGATATATCATTAGAATCAGTTTTTGATAGGGTTATTTGGCACATATTCTATAAAAACAATTCAATTTCATTTAGTAATTAAGAAAAAAAAGAAAGTTTCAACTTATGAAGACTAGAATCAGTTATGTACAGTAATTATAGATTCTAGATGGAGGAGATGTGCTAACTAACTTTATCATAAGTAACTTCGAAGTTAGCCAAAATGTGAGATAGTTCCTGTTAGTAATTTAAAAATTTATAAAATCAAAAACAAATGTAATGGTAAGTCACTGAATTTTAAAGGAGATTACTGTAGGATCACCACAGAATAGATGATTTGGGGGGCATGGGTAGGTAGGTGTTTAGTTAAATTCTTATGTCTGGTCCCTAAATTGATAACTTGATTCAAAAATATTTTATTAAATGTACTAGTTTTTTAATATCTGCACTTTCTCAATTCCAAATGGAAACCTTGTTTATAATGCTTAATGTTAGGCAAATTCAAATTATACAGTAATACATTTACGTATTTATACCACTGTAAGTATAAGAGCACACACTTCTCTCATTTACTTAGATTTTTGCTTGGTGTTAGTGTAGGACTTTGCTTTAGTCAGTTTTAGATGTTGTCTGCAAGTAGGAATTATTTCCTTTCAATACCCTTAAACTTACCCAGGCCCACAGTGTCACTTTCAAGCTGCCTGGCCACTCACATGCTTATCATAATTATTGCACACAGAAACATGTGTGCATGCATACTCACTTTCATGAATAAGTTTAATGTATCTTAGAGAAGAGGCTAGAGAAAACAATGTTATTCAGTTTTATTGTCTCAAAATCTATTTTGTAAAAGATTTATTTATTTTTTATGAATACAGTGTTCTGGCATGTATGTCTACCTGCAAGAAGAGGGCACCAGATCTCATCATAGATGGTTGTGAGCCACCGTGTGGGTGCTGGGGATTGAACACAGGACCTCTGGAAGAGCAGCCAGTGCTTCTAACCTCTGAGCCATCTCTACAGTCCTCAAAAATCTCGTTTTATTGATATTGATACATTGTATCTCTTCCCTGCATTTTAGATATCGACTTCTGGTTATGGAACCAAAAACTGCTCTTTTATAGGGCGTTAAGAGTGTCTACTTTTGCACGGCAGAGGCATCAGCTTTAGTGTGTCTCTGCTTCAAGTGAGTCTTGAGGATATTTGCTTCCTGAGTTAATTTTTTATAGAAAACCAAACATTTTCTTATTCAACAGTTTTATACTAGGGTATCTTACTGACACACAACCAAAAAAGATTCTAATAAATGCAAGGTTTTGAACCAAAGATGGGGTAGAAATAGAACTAAAAATAGATGGTTGGTTCACAGTCATGGATATTTTTATAGTGAGGATTTAACTATTGCTATCTGGACATTAATAATTTTTATTTGGGGATAGAAAAACTACATAAAAACCTTTTTTACAGCTCTTTGAAAGCAAAACCACATTGTGGAAATAATGACATCTTCAGAATGTTGGTTGGTGAGTGCTGGTTCCTTACCTTGGTCAATAAGTTTCCCAGAGAGATGAGTGCAGACTGCAGGAGGTCAGCCCCTTTTAATAGGGAGCTGCTTTATATGAACAGCCCATTCTAAAAATAGTCTATGACTCTGGCCTTTGAGATATCTAAGGTCTGGAAAAGACCTCTTTTTTGAGAGCTCCAATGATATCATCCTATGAACAGAGGTAGAGAGGTATTCCTTAGCTGGTGATGGCACTGTGCATAAACCTTCAAGCAAGCACTCTCCGGAGCAAGGGGGCTGGATCAATGATGTGAGGTTATTGATGTGGGAATGTCTTTCTGAATGCTGTGAATATCAATCTTTAAATAAAGGAGCTGCTTAGGCCCATGACAGGCACCATAGAAAAACTAGGAGGGGAAATCACAACATAGGTAGGAGAAGCAGGGTAGAGTCAGAGCAGACCAAGCCTGAAGCCCAAAGAAGAAACATGTAAGGAACATAGGTGAGCCATGGGCCACGTGGCAGACAGATTGATGACTAGCAATGTGCCTCAACCATAGGTCAAACAGCATGAAGCTAATATAAGCATCTGAGTCATTTTGCGGGCAGCTAAGGGGTCTGGGCGGCAGGTCTGTGAGTCTGGACCTCTGGCTTCCCGGGACCAAGAAACTTCATTGTAATAGGTGGCATCCCAATGTGGACCAAACACCCACATAAAGCCAGAGAAAGATTAGAAAGGATTCTAGATCACAGAAACTGAGTCAAAGCAGCTTCCAAATTGTGTATCTCAAGTGGGTCATTGTACAAAGATAGTGTGGCATGCAGGCCACATTCAAAATGGCACCGGCAGACTGGAGGCAGGGAGTGTAAGCTGAAATCAGGCCAGTTCCTGAAGTCTCACAGAAGACTTGGTAGCATGTGATTGATTTAAGGTTTCTGTTTTCTTTGAATAAAAAGAATACAGAGTCAAATGGTTTCTTAGTACCAGCATTTCTTGGGTCTGCTCTGTTTGTTGGCGGCGAACAGAGACACGGCCCCTTTAAGAGAACTTATTGATTCAGCTTTATCGGCAAAAACTATGTGGCTCTTTAAGAAAGTGGGAGTACTGTAAAAGCTCTTCTGGTTGGAAAATGATTAAGGATTCACAATAAAACAGATTCAGATGGGAAAAAAAAACTGTAAACTACAATGTGTGTAAAAGGTACATAGGCTTCAGAGAGAAAAGAAAGAAGGTAGAGAAAGTCTTTAAAAAGAGAAATAGAGTAATAAAATATAAGCCATGTAATGTTGGAAAATAGACACAAAATCTGGGTTTTGGTTATTATTGTGTTTTCTTTTAATTTTTAAACTATTAGTGAGCTAACTGTAGAAAGAAAATGGATTGCAAAGGCTGCTAAGTTAGACAAGAATATATATTTTAAAGGTATTTTGACTTTAAAATTTGTGTCTAAGGATTTATTGCTTTGGAAGAGTTCTGCTTTTTTTTTTTTTCCACAGAAAATGAGAACCTGTGGATTGCTTCCAGGCAAATATGGTTTCATCAACCAAGACCCCCTGAAAAAAATTCTCTGATGGGAAGAGATGGTCACATCAGCTTCAAGGCTACAGACTAAGATGATCCAGTCTCAGGAACCTATGAGATTTTCAATGCCCCTTAATCAGCAGGAAGTAGTAATGGAAAACTACACCTAAGCTCCCAAAATATTGTTCATGAATGTTTGTTTTCATTATAAATGGTTAATGGTCATAGTTAATCTCTTTCTAAGAAGACAAAGGGAATATGGTATATGAATGATTTTTAAAAAATTAGATTATTGAATTTACTTAGATTAGGAAATTAGCTGTTAATCTCAAAATGTTTTACATTGGTATGGATTTTGGTTTATTGATACAAATTTAAGGTCAATTATCTTATGCTGTATGTATTTTTCTACTCTTGTTTAAGATATGATGTTTATGTAACTGATTTAAAATTGTAATGTATAATTAAGAAATGCATGTTATATTTTTAGATATACAAAGATATAATTAAATTAGATAGGTAATCTTCAAACACTTCTAAGACCTACAGAATATGGCATTTAAAATGTTTTAAGAACTTAGACTTTCTAGACAGTGAGACAGGTCTGCTCCTGGTAGCACCAATTTACTTCAAGAGAAAAATGGGCATCGAAGAAGCTCCATATGGAGATTAGTTTCTTTGTGGCATCAGTTAGCCACTGGACACGAACCTGCTCTTATATTGACTGCTTGACAGTATGCTGTTAAAACTGGACATGTAGGGTCTGGACCACTGGCCACTCGGGACCAAGAAACCTCATTGTAACAAGTTATGACTTTCATTTTTATGTCCAAGGCGATTTTATAAAGTGGTGTCCAAGTACTCCTCATTTGAGAGAAATTTAAATCAAAAATAGATAATAAACAAAATATAAGAGGTGCAAGGCTAGCGAGATGGCCCAATGGTTAAGAGTGTTTATTGTTCTAGCTTAGGACCCAAGTTCAATTCCCATTTCTGTTGATGGGCAGTTTCCAACCACCGAGTAAGTCCAGTTCCAGGAGCACAATGCACTTCTCTGGACTCCACAGGCACCTTACATCCACATATATAGACATTTATATCTGCATATTTTATAAATAATAAATATAAATCTCTTCTTTTAAAGACAAGAATTGCCAATCTGAAGTGTAGACAAGTTCTTATTGATTTGTTTATGGAATTAATGAGAAGCCTGTACATCAGAATTCTACAAATATTTGAGGAAAGTTATTGGCAACAGTCCTTGGGAAGCTGCAGAGGCTTCCTACCCTATCCCCAGTTGTACTCTCTAAGACCTAGGATGATAGGAAACATGGGGAACATCCCAGGATGTAGTGTTTTCCCAGAAAGTAGAGTATTGGGTATGACAGGGAACCATTCAGGGAACATAGAGCTAAAACTGGTGTCATTTTAGGTTTGCCAAGTTGGGCTTTCTAGTTGCTGGCCACTGAGTGAGGCTTTTCGGCCATGTTTGCTGTTCTGGTATGGGTTATTTGCTGCAGTTATATTTTCTGCCTGAAGGTATCAAGTTTGTTGGAGGTAGATTCCCCTAGATGAAAGGCTAGCAGATTGGGAAGAACACTGTCTGAATTTGAAGAAAAGAACTGTCCATCATCGGAGCCCCTGAACTCAACAGTGAGATACAGTGATTAGGGAAGGCATTGGATGATATCCCCTGAAGAAATGCTATACCCAATAGCTAGGAAAGAAGTACATGTTATATAGTTGGTTGTTTTTTTACTATTTGGAGGGGCCCACACCTGGTTCCCAAATAAATACATATGGAGACTTATTATTGCTTATATTCATACCTGGCTTGATACTAGCAGGCTTTTTAAAACTTAAACTAACCTGTCTACCTTTTGGGCTTTTACCTTTCTCTATTTCTGTATATCCTTCCTTTACTTCTTACTCTGTGTGTGGCTGTGTGGCTGTGTGGCCATGTGGCTGTGTAGTTATGGGCAGTGTGGCTGTGTGGCTGTGTAGCTTTAGGCTGTGGGCTGTGTAGCTGTGGGCTGTGTAGCTGTGGGCTGTGTGGCTGTGTAGTTGTGCAGCTGTGCAGCTGTGCGGCTGTGTGGCTGTGCAGCTGTGTGACTGTGTGGCTGTGTAGTTGTGTGGCTGTGGAGCTGTGTGGCTGTGCGGCTTGTGGCTGTGTGGCTGTGTGGCTGTGTAGTTGTGTGGCTGTGTGGCTGTGCAGCTGTGTGGCTGTGTAGCTGTGGGCTGTGTAGCTGTGTGGCTGTGGGCTGTGTAGTTGTGTGGCTGTGCGGCTGTGTGGCTGTGCAGCTGTGTGGCTGTGTGGCTGGCCCCTGGTGTCCTCCTACTTTCTCCTCCCACATTTCTCCTTCTATTTATTCTCTGTCTGCCTATCCTTTCTTCTGTCTCACTACCTTTCTACTGTCTCACTGCTCAGCTCTTTATTCTACCAATCAGGTGTTTTGGATAGGTGGGGAACACAGCTTCACAGAATTAAACAAATGTGATGTAAAAGATGAAATACATTTTTATATGATTAAACAAATGTTCCCTAGCATAAACAACTGTAACAATCGTAAAATAATATTTTACAACATTTCCACATTTTTATCTAAATAAAGACGAAAAGTTTTAACTTTCACATCCTAAAACTATATACAACAAAAATAGGTATCAAGTAAAAATTACATTTACAATATTTTATCTATTTTTATTTTGCAATTTCAGAGAAAAACACTTCATTATATATACTATCTTAGGTAAATCTGAAGTTTTATACCTAATCTATCTTCTATCATAACTAAGTAAAAATTAACTCTGTTCTTTTACTCCATCACAGACACCACAAAACCCATGCCAATGTAAAATATCTGAGATTAATGGTTGTCTTTATATCCTATATTCCCCCAAATGATAACAAACATCCATAATCCATCAAATAACCAAAGACCATCCACATCACTTCTTGGGAATGTGGGCATTGTGTTCTCTAGACTGCTTCTTGTTGTCTGTGGGTAAAGACATCTTTAGGGGACCCTGCAAAAAACTTGAGATAATGGCCAAATCCTGGGAAGACCAGAGCTAACATTAGCTAATATGTATCATCCGTCAAGATTTAGAAGTTCTCCCTTGATCAAACCTGACTCATATTAACCTGGAACAAATCCACTGCCTCTTATTTTCTGTGACAACAAAAGCAAAACCTCGTCTCCGATGCATTTTTGACTTCCATTTAACAAATACATTTCTTAACTTTTTTTTTTTTTGGTCATTTTTTTTAATTTAAATTTTCCCCCATATTCACCACTGTTCCCCTTCCTACCCCTTTCTCCATATTGGCATGTGTGGCTATGTGGCTGTATGGCTGTGTGGCTGTGTGGCTGTGTGGCTGTGTGGCTGTGTGGCTGTGTGGCTTGGTGGCTGTGTGGCTGTATGACTTGGTGGCTGTGTGGCTGTGTAGTTGTGTGGCTAGCCTCTGGTATCCTCCTTCTTCTCTTGCTCTTCTACCCTCTCCTCCAAGATTTCTCCTTCTATTTATTCTCTGCCAGCCCTACCTATCTTTTCTCCTTCCCTGCTATAGATTGTTCAGTTCTTTATTAGACAAATCAGATGTTTTAGACATACGAAGGAACACAGTTAAACAAATGCAACATAAAAGAATACAATCCATCTTCGCATCATTAAACAAATATTCCACAGCATAAGCAACCAATTTTGGTCCTGAACTCATACGAACAGACCATAGCAGAGATCACTAATATTTCACCAAGGGATTATATTCTTCAGCTTTCCTGTAGCTTTGTGCATCCACATGACAAAATCTAGCAAAGTGACCTGTGAAAGAAAGTATTGTACTCTTCCTTTAAAGAGAATAATTTTTAAGAAGGTTCCAGATTTTCCCTTTCTTAGTCTGCCTCTGTGGAACATAGACCTAATTGCTCTAGATGCCATTTTAGCTTATTTTTGAAAGAATAAGATTTCTAATGAAAATAATGTTTCATACAATGTACTTTAATAATGATTTTCCCCTGTTCCAATAACTTCCAAAACCTCTACACCTGCCTACCTACCCAAATGTATGTTCTTCTTTTTGTTAAAAAATTAAATGAAAAGAGGAAACAAAAAGTCCACAAAATTTCCACTGAGTTTGTTTGTTTTGTGTTGGCAACAATCCCTGGGCAAGAGAACTAACCTATCATATAGCTGATATGCCCAATGAGACACCACTGGAGAAAAGAGAGTTTCTCTTTGTTAGTGGCTGTCAGTCACAGACAGCTTTTTGGATAGAGGAGAGACTTTGTGCCTTCTTACCTCTCTCAGTTCTGGCACCTCTTACGGCTTGAATCTGTGTAGCCTGTGTTCATGTTATCATCACCTCTGTGATTTCATCAGTCTTTTTATGTCTGGACAGCACTGTGTTCTTGGAGTCATTTATTGCTCTGACTCTTAGAGAAAGTTTTAATTTCTTTTTTCATAAAGATCTCTCAGCCTTGGAGGGGAGGGTATAAAGGCATCCCACTTATGTCCGAGTGCTCTGATAATTTTTACTTTCTGCAGATTATCTCTGTGTTAATTCCCAGCTACCCGAAAGGAAACTTCTCTGATGTGTGTTGACTGAGGTGCTGATATGTGGGTAGATCAGAATGTCATTAGGAATCATTTTACAGCTCTGTTACTGTAGTACAATTATAGTAGTAGGTTTTTCCCCAAGCTCATGACCTGTCTCACTTTCTTTTCTTTTCTTTTTTTTTTGGGGGGGGGGAGGGGGGAGGAGGAGTTAGAGGCATGGTTATTCTGCATAAACACCCTGGATGTTCTGGAACTCTTACTGTAAACTATGCTAGCCTCATACTTACAGAGATCTACCTGCATCTGCCTCCCAAGTAATGGGATTAAAGTCATGTGCTACCAGTGCCTCACTAGTCTCTGATTCTTAGCCACTTTATCAGTGTAAGTTATGGGTTCTATTTTATTGAGTGTGCCTTAAATCCAACTTTAAAGAGTGATTGGTCACCCCCATAACATACATGTCACTATTATACCAGTATATTTTAGAGGGAGGTCACTGCTATAGGTCACAGAGTTTGTAGCGGGGTGACACCAATGATTATATTTCTCCTCTGGTAGCATGTCACTATAAACATTAGTCAGTAGGTTTGAAGCTTCTAGTTATGCACCAGATAGACTTCTTTGTGTTTGATGGTATAAGTAAGTGTTCTTTTCCAGAAATAGGGTCTTAGCCTTGGTAACAGCCTGTGATATTTGGGGGTTCCTATGGGGTTCCCTTGGCAACAACTCAATAAGATGTAACCCATTCCTGGAACTGGAGATTTTATTTGGCAGCATAAGGTGTCTAGCTGGGGCATTGTCTTCCCTGTTGTTTAGTGAATCTATTTAGATTTCTTTAATATATGTACATATTTTAGGAAGCCTATACAGCAGGAGGTTTCTATATGTTTTTTTATTGTTAGTCATCCCTTTCCATATTTATTCTTTTTATAGTCCTCTCCTATTCCCCTCCCTATTTAATCTTGTTATTCTACATTTCCCTTTGTCTCTCCATAACACTGTATTCTATTTTCCCTTCACTAGCTGGTCTTATTGTTCTTAACTGGCTACCTAGCCTCTGTAATTATTTGAACTGCTGTAAACAGTTTTGAAAGCTGAAAAGCTAAGTCCAAATTTAAGAGAAAACACACATTTTTTTTTCTTTTTTGTTTTTTACTGTCTTATTCAGTATAGTTTTCTTTTAGCTCTATCCATTTATCTGTGAATTTTATGATTTTTGTTTTCCTTAATATATAGCTTCCATTTTGTTTGATGAGGATGATGTGTCCCACATCTGGCTTTCTAACATTCATTAAAAAGTTTGACAGTGTATTATAGTCTTATATTGTTATGAATTATCTGGTAAGACCGTAAGCATTCTTAAAATTCTAATGCTTTAAGTCCATATGGGCTCTAAATCTTCCATGTTCACAGTGACTGATGAGGTCATTGCTTCATAGAGGATCTTAATTATGGATAATAGACAATTAAATTTTTTGGCCACTAATTGGGCAAAAGGTAGTAAAGGTAGCCATTTGATCAATACATAGGCTGGTTTGTGATTAACATGTTCTGTTGTGAAAAATGGATCTGGGTTTTTCAGCATCTCTTTGTAAGCAATTTGAACTGGGAAAGCAAGAGAAGTATCAAAGCCATGTGAGCTAATCTAGGTCAGCAGAAATGATCAGAGGCAGACTCTGATGAGCATGCATGAGTGCAGAGGCAGGGATATACAGAAGCTTAGATAGATAAAGATGGAGGTAGGAGATGATACTCAGAAAGTCAGAACAGAAGAGTCTTTTCAGCAGCAGAGGTCATCCAGTTCCTCAGGCAGCCCCTAAAATGTTGAGCAACCTCTTCCTATAGGAGGCAAGGCTCAGATCCCTGGTTTATTCCTTCCTTTCTTTGGTCCCTACCCCAAATCTATCTTGAAATAGTGTATTAGCTAAGTATCTTCACCTGAAAGAATCTAACCAGAACAAATAAGATATAAAAGTAAAACATCATTGTCTGAACTGCAATATTCCCCTGTCCAAAGGAGCTAATGCACTTAATTTTGAATTAATTGAATCTTATTTAATGTTTAAAAAGTTAAAGGGATTTGTTATATGTAATGAAGATAATAGATGGTCACAGTAAAGTTAGATGGAAGAAAGGTACACTTTAGCATGAACCTACAAGAAGATGGGGGTTTTAATGAGGGAAATACTTATACTAAAATTATTTTAGGATGGTTCATTCAAACACTTTATATGCATGACTGCCATAGTCACATCTAGAGAAGCCTCATCTAAAGGAGGTCGTGTTCACCTCCACTGTACAGACAAGAGCATTGAGGCTTTCTATGAATGGCACAGATAAAGATTTGGTCTGGGTGTTCTGATATTCCTATGTCTACATTCTTAGTCACTAGGTTGCAACAATTCTCTACCCTTTAGCTTTTCATACACTCTTTGTGAGTGCTAAGCGGCTCTGGGATAGTGCAAAGGCAAATGGGTAGCACTGGCAGGACTGAAGCTGGGAACCCTAAAGCCATGTAGTGGAAGAAGGTTATATCTTGGATCTGGTCTTGAGGTGAGGGGACTCTAAGGACGGTCTCTGGAGACACCAGTGGGACTCTTCAGAATAGTCATGGGGAGATGATTGGCCCATGCGACCTTAGTTCATAGGGATGGAAGGCAGACTTGGAAGCACTGCCTTCTAGTTGTAGACAAGGATGCTGAGGCACCTCTAACGCTTAGCATGAGTATGGCTGGAAACAAGTTAGTAGAGCTGTCTGCCTATTGTTTCATCTCTAAGACATTTCTTCCAAAAACAAACTTTCCTTATACTTCATGACTGTCAGAAGTGAGGAATGATTTATGCAAGAAAACCCCGGGGAAAGCACCTGGCAGATAGAAGGAGTTTAATAAGTGGTGGTAACTGTCATTTCATTATAATGTACTTCCTTTCCCTGTCTCCAGTTGTCAAGTCTAATATAGAAAAGGTATCAATGAAAGCTGCCAGGACTATGAGGGGAACAATGAGCCTCCCCTGGCCTTCCCTCCCCTAGTCTCCCCTCCCCTGACTTCCCCTCCCCTCCCCTCCCCTCCTGGACTGATACTATTAATAAGGCTAGATCCATTCTCATTCAGCTCAAGTGCTTTCCTCTTGGTCTCCAGTAATGAGTGCAGCTAGCAGATCCTCAATGTTTACAGCTGGTGAGAATTTTAAATACTTTCTATAAATCATGTCTCTGCATTAGTCGGACTTGACAGCACTATGGGTTAAAAAATAAAACAAACAAACAAACAGTAGTAACAGCAAACAGAGTGTTTTAAGGTCATAGCATTGGGAGAAAAAAAGAAGAGGCATTTTCTCAGATGACTACTGGATCTGAATTCTGGGAAACCAGAGGAAGTTCTGCTGTTGTGTGTGAGGGGGTGTTGTGTCTTCTTTTTGTTTGTTTGTGTTTTTTGAACTAACTGGTAAGAGAAATGGTAGCATAGGTGATAGCACAGGATATCTCAGAATCCAGACTGAACAAACTGTCTACCCTGGTACATACCCTGGTACACAAGGCCCAGTTAGTTAGCATGGGGACATTGGTGTTTGCTGATCATGTGATGTCTGCCCCAATTTCCTTCCTCCTCAAGGTCTTAGCTTTCATTTAACTACTTAACCACAAAAGTCAATCCAGCTTGTGAGGCAGGGGGATTCCTAGAAATAAGTGTGACCGAACTAGACAATGCAAATACATCAATTATTTCCTCTTACTCACTCTGTCCTGGAGAGGAAGCAGCTGTGGCAATCAGACTTTCCTCACATCTCCTTTTCTGTTGCAGACCAAGGCTTTCTCACCCTGAAGATGTCTGTAAGATAGGCTGCTGCAGTAGCCCTGCACAGGCGACCCTGAAGGCCAGTGGCTGACTTGTCGTTGTGAGCTTGATGGTCCCAGTCACATCTTACATGACTCAGACTCCCAGGGCACAACCCTATGAAGAGTTTGGGAAATGAATTAGATTCTAAGTCTTCAGCAATAGAGAAATCCTTGGGTACAGGAAGTAGTGGTGAACTAGATCCGTCTTTGTAATCTCCATAGGTATCTTTATTTTTAAACAAAAATTACAGCCTCAGAAACATTTTTCTCCCTCTTTACCATAGATCAAACCCAAAGATTGGTGCTTGCTAGATAAGTACTCCACCACTAAGCTACATCTCCAGCCCCAAAGCATCACTTAAAATTATTTAAATTAAATTTCTCATGATGTGCATAAAAGCCAAAAGTTCAGTCAGTCCTACCCAATGCCATGAGAGTCCCTGCTCTTTCTTACTGCTTTGGTATTCACCCCCATGATTAGCTGCTTCTTGACGTTTTTATTTTATCTATTGCCTAATGATTTTTCCCTTGCCTGTGAATCACTGTCACAGATTCAGATCTTTTAAAATTGTATAAGTATCTCCTCAGTATGGAAACTTCCCAATTCCATATCCCCCTGAGCCATTTACAGGTTCTAACGGTGTGTGATATAGTATGCTGTTTCATTCTGAGGTACAATATACCCTAACTCTGGAGATCTGTGTTTCCAGAAGCCATGTCTTCTACTGTTCTGTGTTTCCCTTACTTCATGTGCTACATCTATTTATACCTCCTGACAAAAGAGCACGTGTCCCATGTAACACAGACACCTTTGTAAAAATAAGCACTTTTACAGAGGCATCCAAGAGTAACAAAATAAGACCTCTATTGAGTAGCCCTTCTCTTTGGAAGCACTTCTGTACACTCTCAGAATGGTGGTGCCTTTCCTAAGCATTCACACACATACACACTGACACACACACACACACACACACACACACACACACACATTGTTCAAGTGTAACAATTACAAAGATAGTGAAATGAGGTATTTCTAGTTGCCTATATTCACCTATACCAAAAACAGATATGCACATAGTTGTGCATTTTTATGCTGTGCTAATTGAAGGCAACTAGTTAACATTGCAAAATTTATATCTAAATATCGAAGCATACATTGCCATCCTGTGAGAATAATTTACAGCAGAAGCATAGTACTGCTTACATATGTTGGCTGTGGGGATTTTGATATAAGTGTGGGGATCTCATGGGGGACATATATATGAGAAAATACACAAATTACTTTGTAAGAAAATACAAAAAACCCAGCTTCTTTGAAGTCCTTACCCAAAGTTCTACTGAAATGTCTTTTTTTTTTTTTCTTTTGTCAGTACAATAGTAACAGCCATAGCAGCAGTGTGTCCATTGCAGATTCAGGATTGCCAAGAACTGTTTTCCACTTTGTAATGGTTGATTCTGATTGTCAGCTTGATTGGATGAGAAAGTAGCTAAAATTAGCAAAGTATTCGTCTACACATGTCTATAGCATCATTTCTAGTGAGGGCGTAGCTTACAGAGGCATGTCCTTGGGACTTTGACCTTTCCTTGTGTGCTTCTTTTCTCTGTTGCTATGATGGGTCTGTTCTGCCCTCGCACCAGGAAGGCTGACAACCTGGGGAACCATGAATTCTTCTCTCCATAGGTTGTTTCTGTCAGATACTCTATCCATGATCAGTAGAGTAATAAATACAGGTTCTTTTCATCTAGAATTTTCCACTTGAAAAGTATCTTAAGTTTACATTAACTATAGCCAATTAAAAAAAAATGGCATCTAGTTCTATGAGTTTAAACACACATGTTGAGTTATGTAACTGTCATTGACTCCAGGATACAGAACAAATTCATCACTCCACTACTTTCCCTTGAAATGCATGTCTGTGTAGTCACTTGATCCCTCTGGCCTGGTAAGTAGTGGCACCGTGGGCGACTCCACTGACATGACTCTGATCCACAGTGTGGTTCTTCTGCACAATATCATAGGAATAGAATCATATGCCATCTTCAAAACTGACTTTTGTCACATCATATAACTCTTATACTTCATCATTTTAATGCATCAAAGTTTATTTATTTACAATATTCCATTACAGAGGCATATAACAATTTTTTACATTTATGTATTACTGAAGAACATTGAAATTATTTTCAGTTTCTAGTGACTATAAATAATGATACTGTAGATATTTGTACACCAGTTATATGTGAAATATGTTATTATTTCTTTAAATAATACCTAGACATGGCTGGCAAGTCTACATGGTAAGTATGTATTTAAATACATACATACAAACAAACAAACCTTCCAAAATTTGCCAACAAGATATTCATTTTGTGTAGGGGAGCTCCAACTGCTTGTGCCTGCTTTCACTTTGTATTTCTTCAACTACTAATGACATTTTTACATGATTATTTCCTATCTCTAGAGGTTCTTGGTGGAGAATACATTTAAATCTTTTGCTTATGCTCGAACTTGTAGGAGATTGTGTTTTTCCATTGTAAATAATTGTCCCACCCACTGGTTTAATAAAAAGTGCTGATTGGCCAAAGGCAGGCAGGAAGTGTGGGTAGACTGAGAAAACTCTGAGAACAGGAAGCACAGAGCAGAATGCCAGATGAACAGTCATCAATCACATCCAGTGTAAGTCCTGTGAGCTCCAATAATGACTGCCACACAAGCATCATGGAAATGACAAATTACTTTCTGACTGCATTTAAGTACATTTCTACAAGATGAAACACATACCTAGCACCATTATCTGTCCAAGAGCCTATAACTAGTCAGGTAGTACGTGCTAGGAAGAAATTCTACTCTGTTACTTTATGAACATAGTATTAAACCAATTCCAAATAAGCTATTATACCAACACACTAATGAATCTCCAAACTCTCATATGAAAAGTCTCTAAGCAGAGGACAGCTATGCTGCTCTAAGAAAAGGTACCCAGCTGCATGGCTGAACAAGATAAGAGTCATGGGTTAGTTGAAGGGTAGAGAGTTAGCAAGTTATATGCCTGGGCCTTAGGCCGATCAGCCTAAAACTATTGTAAGCATCTGTGTGTCTCTGCAGGACTGTGGGTCTGTGGATCAGCGGGTCTAAACGTTGAGGTAAGGCCCGAAAGTCCGGGCCAGAAACCTCCTACTACACGAACTGACACCTTCATTTGTTGACATTTAGAAGATTTTCATGTGTTCCAAATAAAAACCCTCCATGTAAATTGTTTATATGTATTTTCTTTGTCTCCTGCTCATTTTTTCTAGAATGTGCCAGAGTCTAAAGTGTTCATCTTGATAAAATATGCCTTATTAGTTATTGTTTCTATGGGTTGTGCTATTGGTATTAAAACACATTTTGTCCAAAACACATGAATTTTTTTCTCATATTTTTATTCTTAGGCTTTAAGTAGTATAACTGGACTTCCTCTTTTTACCACATGATATTTAAAGATTATAGTCTTTCCTCTTTCTTTTAACACTTTTCCCATGTATATTGATGCATTCTTCCTGTTTTCCCAGAATGTATAATATTCACATGCTGCTCTTTTACCTATATGTTCTATCTCACTGTAATTCACTTCAGCATATCAGAAAGGAATTACCAGTAATTTCCCCATGGTGTTTCTTCTGTTACTTTTGACTGATCTGGAAACCTTTGTGAGCAGGTCTCCACTTCTCTATTCCATAGAAGAGAAACTATGAGTATGTGTGTGTCTGTGTGTCTCTGTGTGTGTTTATGTCTCTGTGTGTGCATGTGCACATGTCTGCATGTGTCTCTGTGTGTATGTTTGTGTGTGTGTGCACGTGCATGTCTACGTGTATGTCTGTGTGCATGTCTGTGTGTGTTTGCATGTGTATGTATGTCTCTGTGTGTCTGTCTGTGTGTATGTGTGTGTATTTACGTGTGTGTAGTGTGTGTATGTCTGTGTGTATGTGTGTATGTGTGTGTGTTGTGTGTGTGAGTGTGTGTGTATGTAGTGTGTGTATATGTCTGTGTGTGTGTCTCTGTGTGTGGTACTTGATAATGTTTATTTTGTGAAAAAATGTAAAGGTCTAAGTGGGAATTAAACCCAAGCTATATATTCAACTTCCTTAGGGAGAGCGTTTGCTAATAGTGTCAAACTGCATAGAAAAATAAAAAGCACTATTAAAACAACGATAGGATTGAAAAAAGATATTAATTCTTTGTTCTCCCTCTCCATCCCTCCCTCAACTTGGCCATCCTGACCCCTCATGTTACCGTCTCCCAAACTCTCCCCTTTCACCCCTCCATCCCAGTTTACCCAGGAGGTCTTATTTATTTCCCTTCCGAGGTTGATTCATTCGTCCCTCTTAGGTTTCTCCTTGTTTCCTAGCTTCTCTGAAGTTGTGGATTATAGCCTGGTTAGCCTTTGTTTTACATCTAGTATCCACTTATGAGTGAGTACATATCATATTTGTCTTTCTGAGTCTGCTTACCTCACTCAGTAGGATTCTTCAGTCCCATCCATTTGCCTGCAAATTTCATGATGTCATTGTTATTTATAGCTGAGCAAAATATTCCATTGTATAAATTGTACAACATTTTCTTTATTCATTCTTTGGTTGAAGGGTTTCTAAGTTGTAGAAGGAACCATTATGAGGCTATGGAAAAACCTGGTGCTAGCGAAGTTCCCAGGAATCTACATGGCTGACCCAACTAAGATTCCTAGCGATAGTGGAGAGAGTGACTGAACTGGCCTTCTCCTATAATCAGATTGATGGCCACCTAATTGTCAACATAGAACCTTTATCCAGTAACTGATATAAGCAGAAAGAAAAGAGAAAGCAAACAAACCCTTACTGGTATCATTTTAGGGCAATTAAAAAAATTCTTCTAGAGTCAAGTGTTTTTTAATGTATTTTGATCATATTCATCTCTCTTCTCCAGTTGTTCCCAGATGAACCCCCCCACTGCAACAAATTTCTTCTTCTTCTCCTTCCTTCTCCTTCATCATCTTCTTCTTCCCCCCTCCTCCTCTTAAAACCCTTCAAGACCTATTTGTGATGTGTGGTCTTGCACTGGTTCATTAGATACTCTTAGACAAAACTGTCTCTCTCCCCCCAGCACCTAGAAATTGCCCTTTGCTCCATGGCTGGGGTAGGATTGTGTGCCCAGCTCTCCTTCCCATGTTGGGATTAGGTCTGGCTTGGGCTTTCACAGCTTTCACACTTGTTATCCCAGCTTCTGTGAGTTCCTGCTGTGGTCAGATGTTTTCTTGTAAGTCATCTACCCCGTGGTTCTTATGTTCTGTTTTCCTTTTCCTCAATGAGTCCTGAACCTTGATGGGGGGGGGGTGTGTGTGGCACATATACTTCTTTTAGGAGTGAACATTCTTGTTCTTTGCAACTTTGGCCAGTAGCAGGTCTCTATGTTAATCACCATTTATTGCAAATAGAGACTTTTCATATGAGAGTTTGGAGATTCATTAGTGTGTTGGTATAATAGCTTATTTGGAATTGGTTTAATACTATGTTCATATAGTAAAGAGTAGAATTTCTTCCTAGCACGTACTACCTGACTAGTTATAGGCTCTTGGACAGATAATGGTGCTAGGTATGTGTTTCATCTTGTAGAAATGTACTTAAATGCAGTCAGAAAGTAGTTTGTCATTTCCATGATGCTTGTGTGGCAGTCATTATTGGAGCTCACAGGACTTACACTGGATGTGATTGATGACTGTTCATCTCCTGTGGTAGCTTGCATAGCACATTTTAGCATGGGAAGTTAAGCAACAGGGATGAAGGTTCCGGGTCTTTACCAGTTTGAATTATACATGTTTTATTACTTAATGATGAGGTATTTTTAGCACTAGAGTCTCAGCATTAAGTTCTGGATGATAACCAAGAGTAATGGCAATAGATTGTGTGTGTGTGTGTGTGTGTGTGTGTGTGTATGTGTGTATGTGTGTGTGTATGTGTGTGTATGTGTGTATGTGTGTGTATGTGTGTATGTGTGTGTGTGTATGTGTGTGTGTATGTGTGTGTATGTATGTGTGTATGTGTGTATGTGTGTGTGTATGTATGTGTGTGTATGTATGTGTGTATGTGTGTGTATGTGTGTATGTGTGTGTATGTATGTGTGTATGTATGTGTGTGTATGTGTGTATGTGTGTATGTGTGTATGTGTGTGTGTATGTATGTGTGTATGTATGTGTGTGTATGTGTGTATGTGTGTATGTATGTGTGTGTATGTGTGTGTATGTGTGTATGTGTGTGTATGTGTGTATATGTGTGTGTATGTATGTGTGTGTATGTGTGTGTATATGTGTATGTGTGTGTATGTGTGTATATGTGTGTGTATGTATGTGTGTGTATGTGTGTGTGTGTATGTGTGTGTGTGTATGTGTATGTGTGTGTGTGTATGTGTGTGTGTCTAACACCAAAAGAAGTAGCCCATTCCTGGCATGGGGGCTTTTATTTGTTAGTCTGGTGTCTAACAGGGACACTTTGCCCATTGTAGGTAATTATATTTTAGCTCTTTTTATAATGTATGTTTGTGTAAAAGCTCTACAGTAGGTTTCCACATTTGTAAAAGTTCTTTAGTGTTATCTATCCCTTCCCACACTCTTTCCTCTACCAGCCTGCACTCACTCCAGTTTACCTTGTAGTTCCTCTTCAGCCCTTTAACACCAGTGCACTTTATCTCCTTTTCTTTGAATGCCCCCCACCCTCATATGACTTCTTAGCAATTTCCTGACCTCTAAGGACATTTCAAATGAAAAATACATATCTGAAGATTTGAAGCTAGCATCCATAGATAAGATAAAATTTAATATTTATCTTTCTGGGTCTGGCTTACCTCACTCATGATAGCTTCTAGCTTCATTCATTTATCTGTAAACTTTATAATCTAATTGTTCTTAATAGCTGAATAATATTCCACTGTATATATACACCACAGTTTCATTTAATTTTATAAATTTAATTATCTGTGATTTATTTCATATTAAAGTGTCTTTGTAACATTTTCTTTTGTTCTCTTGGATTCCGGGAGTATAGGTCAATGGTGGATCACTCATCTAGCATGTGTAAGCTATGGGTCAGTTCCCAGCAACACATTTTGATTCATTCTTCTTTACTGCTTGGCCAAGAGAATAATACATAAGTTTGACAAATAAATAGCAATTTCCGTTTGCAAGAAATTAGAGGTACTATGTTTCCTTCTTTGAATAAGTAAAATGAGTTAGGTTAAGGATGGGAAAGGTCTGTGTGTGAGGGAGTTTGGGGAAGAGAGGGAGGACATATGGGGCTTCATCTATTTAACTAATTAATTTATGTTCTTTCTCATTTATTTGCTTGAGAAGCATGGGAGATACACCAATATCACTAGTATGGCTTTCTGAGATTTGAGTATTGGTATTGGTAATTCAGGGTTGATGCCCAGTAAGCTAGCTGTGGGATGATTCTGCTGTGGACTGCATCATGTTGTCACCTTGCCACTTATTTGTCCAGAAAGGCAAAGTGAAGTGTCCTGTCTCTGGAAACTTCTCTGCACCTCCAGTGTCTTTTCCTCTGCTTTTTAAACCTTCTCTTACAAACAAGTACAAACAAGTGCTTTGAGGTTTAAATTGGGTCCCACCTGTGTCCAAGGATGGAACTGGGAATGGTGTGTGGATATACAAGGCTGGAACATGTTTGCATGCAGGGCCAGAAGATAGGGATTGACATAGTAGAACTTTTACCCATAGTCAAAACCATTCCTCAGAAATAATTAGAAAGGCCTTTCTTTGCAAAGCGCAGCAGAGTTTCTAGCTGCTCAAAGTGCTGAGGAAAAGAGACAGTTGGCAAAAGGCTGAAACCTAACAAATGTTTATTTACCTCCCCCCACCCCCCTGGTTCAGGGATCAACTGGGATGAGGGAGTTGAAGCAATGGAAAGAATGTTAAGAGCTGCATGATGAGAAGAGTCGTGAAATGCTATCTTCTCTCTGGCTATGGCAGCCAGTGCAGTCCTGACCTCATAGAAGGGTGGCTTCCTATAATGGATCTGCACAAGACTGCCTGCCAGTGCTCAGCTGTGGATCTGAGAGGAGTTTGTGAGCTCTCCCCCCGCCCCCCCCCTTACCAACTACTAGCTATTTTGCAGGAAGGGCAGTCATTGTCTTTGTTTATAGACAATGAGGAGCCCACAAGGAGCCACAGGATATTTCTAACCCAGAGTCACAAAGATAAGCCTAGCCAGTGATAACATCACTGGGTCTACACACACACACACACACACACACACACACACACACACACCAAAGAATTAGTGTGGGGAATAAGAGAAGATGGAGAATGTTAGGAAGAATAAGGATTACAATAATCAGAATATACCTTATACATGTTGTTGAAGAACAAAGTCAATACAATGGAATTTATAAGAGGATGCACATTAGCTTATGATTATAAAGTGAGAATCTAAAGGGTTTAGTGAGTTTTAATGGTTTTTAGTATTAGCTTTCTGACATTGTTCTGGAGTCGCTTCTACAGCATATTTGTAGTTAGTCCATCACATGAAAGCTTGTGCAAATGTGGTTGTTATGAGACACATCAGTACAATGGAACTATGGTGGCATGTTAAACACATGATAGTTTCTTTTCATCTGTGTACTCTGCACAAGTGAAGACAGCCTGACTGACTTTTAAAAATCCTCTTTTCGGTTTCCCATACTGCAATACATTGGGGTTTCTAAAATAATGTAGTCTGATTCATTTTCATTGCTCTACCACACTGCATGGTAAAAGTGCAGAATAACCTTCTGTAGCCTTACCTTACTCATATGGTAATTTTGAAGGCTTTGGAAAGTTCTTTAGCTGTTAGTCCCTCTCTGTATATTTGTAGGGTAACCACCCAGTTATCAGAGCATTGCACCACTGTAATACTTTTTCAGATTCTTTGTCTTTATCACCTGCTTATCTGTATTTCTTATAACTACTAAAAATTCTCAGTATTATTTTTATCACTCAGAGTAGGCATCAAAAGACTTTCTTTTCAGCTTAATAAAAGAGTAATAAATAAAGAATTAGGCAGAATTATCCTTACATTATGATCATATACTAAATATTTAACTGAAGGTCGAGAAAACTTAGTAAGACCATGTCATAGTAGCCAGATACACAGTGGACAAATGAAAACCATTCCCACCACCCTCACAGTTCAGACCAGTAACAGACATCCGCACCATCCCCATAGTTCACATCAGTTACAGACATCCCCACCATCTTCACAGTTCACACCAGTCACAGACATTCACACTATCCCTACAGTTCACACCAGACACAGACATTCTCACCATCCCCACAGTTCAGACCAGTCACAGACATCCCCACAGTTCACACCAATTACAGACATCCCCACCATCCCCACAGTTCACACCAATCACAGGTCTGCTTGCTCAAGTGCACAGTGTAATTGATCCAGTACCTTCCAAATTCCTCAATTCCCTCACAAAAATTGAGCTGAGGCAAGACAGGATCCCTGCCATCTGATCTCAGGCTCTTGATTAACCATGTTTTCTTCAGTCTAACCTTGCCTACACACAACTCTGCTTGAAGTCAGTATTAGAAACTTCATCTTCAAGTACTTTTAGAACCCGAGTTGGAACCTCAGTTGTCACCCCCTTGTGAAGACGTGAATGTGGAATAAAGCCCTCTGAGGTGGTTTTATTGTTTGACTAGTTGATTTTGTTTTCCAGAAAGAATAATCATCCCTGAGAATTATTAAGAAGTATCCCATTTGTGTCTCAGAAAAGCTTCGACAAATTCTCAATTCAGGATTCTTGGAATGTTTCACATTCTCTTTATGTGAAGAAATAGTTAATCTCATTCTAGAATGAGATGTTAACAGAGGGCAGAGAAATACCTGAACATCAGAACTAAAGGCCGGGAATGTGCAACCAGTTATCTAGCTGTTCCTGCCTATGTAGTCTGAGTATAATTCACACTGGAGTCATTATCTAGTTTCTATGAGCATGTTAATGCCTTAATGCAGGAACTAAAAAAGCCTGTGAACTGACCACATTTTATGGCTTTCATTTGTTCTTTGTGCTCCATGTGCCCCAAAATTTTAGGACTCAAATCTAGGACAAATGCCTTAGATGTCTATTAACATATCAAAGATGACGCTGGCCCACAGGTTGTCAAAGGTTCCTCAGTCCCTTGCTGGCATAGCACCCTCTAGAGAACATTCCTCAGCCCTGCTTCCCCCCCCCCCCCCCCCATATAATCCACTCCTTTTGGCTATGCTTGTTCTTTGTACCTTTTTGGGCCTTTTGCTCCTTTGGTCTCTTGGTCTGTCAACCCCACCAGGTGACAATAAGACCATTACCACAATTTTTGAGACAAATTTGATGTAAGCTTTATTAAATACTGTCCAGGTTAACACCCAGGATTCCACAGGAATGGCTGAGAATTACATTAGACAGTGTTTATAAAGGCAAACCAACAAGGCTATGTACTTCCTGCCTTCATCCAGTCGGAATCACCATATATATCCTGATGTAAATCCTGATGCCCACATACCCCCCTTCTATGTGTAATCAAACACTTCCTGAGAAGTTGGGGTGAGTGACCTTGTTTAGAGAAGTAAAAACATGTGACTTTCACTTATAAGAACATCCCCTAGCATTCTAGGTAGTTATCTGTCCTTGGGCAAGTGGGACTAACAGGTTAGAGGCACTTTTGCTTTATAGTTCTCTTAAGCATAGTAATTAAAACCTAACTTTAGCCCTCATACCTCCCTACTCTTCTCACAAAGCTCAATTCAGGGTCATGTTCGCTCTGGACTCTCCTAGATCCGTGTCTCTGGCTATGCTCTCCGTTTTATCTACAATAAACCATCTCGATCACCATACCTAGGAACAGTCATGTTTTCTTCCTTTGTTTATTTTTATTTATAAATATAGTATCTTAGGATGCTTCAACGATACCCTAGGCATCCCACAGTCACATCAGAGCAGAAAATAATTTTCTTCTCAGTTTTTATTCTGGAGAGAAATATGTCTAGCCTAAGATTCTGTCCATCACTTAAAAAAAATTCTTAGTAAAATGGAGAAGCTGAGAACTGACTCTGACTTGTTGGAACCATAGAGAAGAGGGCTAGACTTACAAAGGGAGCCCCTTAATGGCAGCTGCTGTGCCTTCCTGACACTAGGCTAGGGAAGGCTACTTTCTTTTATCTTTTTTCCCCCTCAGCAGAAAGGACATGAAGTAGGGGAAAAGTTGCATTAGATTTTTGTCCCCATGAGTTAAGGGGGAATGCTGTCTCCTGGCTCACAGAATCAGAGGTTATGGACTACCATGATAGTGAGGGTGAGGAGGAGCAAAGCGGCCCCATTGGAGCAGCTTAAGAGCAGAGAGCAGTATGACTGTGTTGGTGAGTGCAGTTCCTTCCCTACGTTTTATTCCACTTGGGCCCCCTTTGTTAGTAATCTGACCCACTTCCTAGAGTCCTGCCCAGTAAGTAAACAATACCCTGGCCTGACCAGATCCTGACATCAAGTTCCCTTTAAGAAAAGACTCCTCTTCCCTTCTCTATCTTCTCTCTTCTTCCTTCATGAGGTGGCTCAAACCTCTGCTTCTTTCTCTCCTTTCTTTCTCCCTTTCTCTTACCTTCCTTCCTGTTCTTTCCTTTTATAATAAAACTTGTTTTCATGCAAACCTTCAAGTTTGCCTTTCTTAAGGCTTCCAGTTGCTGCCTTGTGGGTACTGCCCGCATGGCATCTCTGGTTCTCATCCACCATGTGGCCCCTTGACTTCCACCCACTGGGGTCTCTCTCTCTCACCATTTCTAAATGCAATACCCTGTCTATTTGATGGTACTGTCAGGTTTAAGATGAGTGTCTTCTGACCCTACTTGTCTTTGGAAACACTCAGAAACACACTCATGGGTGGTCCTTACGAAGCCCCTAGGCATCAGTCCAGCTGGTGACTAGAATTACCTATGATATGGAGTTCATGAACAGTATTAGGAGAGAGAGGAAGAGGACGAAGGAAAGTTTCAGTCTTCAACAGTAATTGATTTTGTCAGTTTTTCCAAAGCATACACAAAATGTAGAACTTCTGTAATAATATGCTGTGCCCTAAGGAAAGAATATGATCTCAAGATTTAGTGAAAATAGGTGGGAAACCCCAGTGCCTGTCATAAGGCCCCAGTATGAGTCCTTAGTATGTGACACATTTGGAGAATTACAGACAATTGCAATAGATGAAGAAGTGTATCATTAGGTGGGTACAGTCTAGGGTTAGATCTAGAGCTACTGTTTCTTTGAAATTACTTCAGTTTGCACGATGCTACATTTTCCAACATACTCTTAAAGTTGTTAGAGTTTCACTCACTCATATATGACAATGCTATGGCTTGGTGTGTTAAAAGCCATATCATTACTGAGGCAGGGTAGAGGTAGTAGGGACCTTCAAGTGTTGAGGTTGAGAAAGATCCTAAGATCAATAGTGATACCTGCCTTTGGATGAGATTAGGGTAAGTCTCACATGAAACCTCTCAGTGACCAGATCTTGAACTCTTATGATCCATCTATCCCCAGGTTTGTATGATCACTTTGCATGAGAGCCATTTGTTGTAGGAATGAAGCTGACCCAGAATAGCTCCCTGGCTGCTATGTGAAGTGTTCTCTCCCTTGTATATGAACTCCTACTATTTGTCATGAAGTTTTCACTGGAGTAAACCAAGTTGATTCTGACATATTATCCTAGCTGAGCTAAATGAACCTCTTTTCTTTACTATGCGTTCAGACATTTTGTTATAGCAATTAAGAGTAAACTAATATAACAACTATAGTAGGTAAACTCTATATACTATAGCTAATAAAAGATTATGGACATTATTAATGCTTCAGATTGCAAATTAATTAGCAAACAGTATGACTGTAGTATTATGTTTCTGGCCTGTCTAGCCTATGGTCTAGACCTGTAGAAACATAGACCAGCAGACCTGCAGTCCTACAGAAACATACAGATGCTTGTATTAATTTTATGCTAATCAGCCTATGGTTTTGGCATATTGCTAGCTTTCTCTTGCTCTTAAACTAACCCATGATTCTTATCCTATTCAGCCATGTGGCTTGGTACCTTTTCTCAGAGCAGCATAGTTGTCCTCTGTATCTGCTGGCTTCTCTGTGGCATCTCTTCCCTGTTCTTCCTGTTCCCAGAGTTTTCTTAGTCTGGTAGCCCCACCCACACTTCCTGTCTGCCTTTGACCAATAAGCATTTTTATTAAAGCAGTAGGTGGAACAATTATTTACAATGTAACAACATAATCCAACTACATATGACATCTTTAAAACAATGGCATATATATTTGGTTAAGACTATAGTTCAAGATAGATTTAATAAACTGAATTAATTGGCAGATTGAATCAATTTCTTTCTGCCAAAATTTTTGTAAACCTTATTTTTGGCAACCTTGCTAAATATAAGCACCAAATAGAAACACTATGACTATTTTTATTTCATTGAGCCACTTTTATATTTTTAATTCTTCACATAAATAAGACATTTTCGGGGCAAGATTTCAGCATAAGTAAAATATCTTACGGTCTAAACTATTGGTACTAAAATTAAATGAAAATATAAGGAAAAATTATTGATGGTAACAAGGCAGAATTTCTCCAGGTACCGGAGGATCACTTGTACTGTCAGCATCTTCATTGCTGATGTTAGCATTCTGTTCTAGTCCTTGAAGCCACACCTGACCCTGAGCCTGACTGTCCCTCACCTGCCAGAGAGAGCATGCTTTCGCACACCCTCCTGTCTCTCTCCTTTCCTTTTCTCTTTCTCTCTCTCTCTTTATAATAACAAAGTCTTTCTATGTCGCACCACTGCTGACTCTTACCGCTGCCTCCCAAGCATACATGTGTCATGAGGTCTCCATCTATAGCCATCCTCCAGCTAGCCGGGATAAAATGGGTTATAAGATTAGATCAGATCACAGCAGTTGGCCTATTAACATTTTGTGCAAGGAGAAAGAGGGAGGTGTGGCTAAAGCCAACTGAGATAGGAATATTACAGACTACTTAGCCCTTCCTGAAACAGCCTCTGGATCTCCACTAACTACATAAGGAAACAGCCATCCTAATATGCCCCTGACCTAGATTTTTTACAACACTCATAGTATATTGTGCTCTTATCTTAGCTTTGATCAGTTAATTGAAAACAGTTTAGAGTCAGCAAGACACACTACCTCTAGTTTTCTGAGGGTCACGTCTTCTCATAGTCTTTTCTTCTTCACTATTTCTGAACCTGTCACTTTTGTAAAACATCTACACACTTAAGAGCCGACATTTAGCTGCTGGTGGCAGTGGAGTCACCCTGTCTGGTAAAAGTGAACATGAGTGATGTTTCAAAAACTGATGCCTTGTGGTTTAGACAGTATTTAAGTCTCACCGGAAGTTAATTAAAACGTGCTGTTATTATTGTTTTTAAGTTTTTCTGCTTTCAGTTTAGTCTTTAGTGAAATATGCCAGAAAATTCTCCAGTTCATAGTCCTAACTGAACCTGGATGGACATTCAGACATTCCAAACTTTAAAGTGAGATGAAAGCATTTTGAAATCTAAATATCTTGATTTGGAAGAAATCTGAGGAATTTCAAGGTTTCCAGCCTTAAAACCATAAACAAGTGAGCTGGCAATGACAACTTATTTCTCTACATTCTTGTGGAGCTCAGAGGGTGTGGCCTAGACTGGGGTGCCAGCCAGCAGTATCTTGGGGTTATAGATACATGATCTGAAGGTGTCCTCATTCTAAAAGCATGTGTATTAATAAATACCCAGATTCCTTCAGGGAATTGCAGCTTGCTTTGATCATCACTGTGGTCTGTACTGTTCTTCCAGGCTGGCTGAGTGTTAAGTCTTCTGGCCTGCAGAAACAAGGTAGAGGCAATGGCTGTCACTGTGTGGGCATGGACCAGGAGCCTTTCCCATTGTTCTCCTTGGGTGTCTGTTTTGATGTGGCTGCAGACCATATCTGCAGCTGTCATTTGAACACCAAGGCAAGCCTGGGCTTTATCAAAACACAGTGGCCTTGGTATTGTAGCAATCTGCATAAAAGACCATGAAGCACAGCCTAGCCTGATCTCCCAAAACCTTCAGCAAACAGCTTTCTTTTCTCACTTCCTCTCATCCAGTAGTTGGTGCTGCATGAGGGAGATGCATTACTGTATAAGAAAGCTGGAAATCCTCTGGGGCTTCAAGTCGGAAGAAGTTAGTATTTCTCCCCTTCATTGAGTGGGCTGCCAGGTAATGAAGGCAGGGGCTCACCTTGGCAGAAAGACTAGGTAGAAGATAGAGATGGGAGGCTGGATCCTGGTCCATGTCCAAAGTCCAAAGGAGAACCGACAGAAATCACAGTAGTAGGAAGGGGGTCTTTGAAGTAAGAAAAGTCTAAAGAAGACCCCAGGAAAACAGTTTCAATCAAGGGGTGGTCAAGCCAAGCATATTGCTTAAGAAATTCATAAAAAATGGTTGTAGTACAGAAACTGATTCCAGAATAAAAGTCATTTTGTGAACACTTGATTGGGATTTCTAAATTTAATCATTTTCATCTGCAACAATGAATGTCCAAACCACATAAGAAGCTTTGGTTTGCATATTTTAACAGTGTTTTTCCTTTTCTTTCTGTATACCAACATGTTTCCCCTCTCATTCTGTAATACATTATAACCATATTTCCTACTCACTTTCCATTGGCTGCTGGCATAATGGTGGTCACAGTGTCCAAGGGCCAGAGTTCTGGTGCCTGGGTTTCCACTTTTGGCCTTAGCCAGGGATATCTTAGCTCCCCTGTAGTCTCCATCTTTTAGTCTTTAACATGTAGTCATGGGCTGGAGAGACAGAGAAATGGCTCAACAGGGAAGAGCCCTTGGAGCTCTTCCAGAGGACCTGGCTTTGTTTCCAAACACCCATTGAGTGACTCATAACCACTCACAACTCCAGCTTTAGGGGATCGGATATCTCCTTCTGGCAGGCATGTGTGCACATGCATATACACATGTGCACACACACACACACACACAAATAAGAAAAACACAAAAGAAAATAGAAGCATGGTATTTATAAAGCACCTGCTACATGTTTTCTGCAATGCAGGACACAACAAGTGAAATGGTTACTGCTATATTACTTATATGCATTATAATTTTGTGAAGATTAGGCTAAGTGGGTATAGGAAAATGTTTAGTGAAATTATATGATAGATTTATAGCAATGACATAAAATCTAAGAGGTCAGAACAGAGCAAAGATGAACGGTTTAAAATAATATCAATTCAGTATACAAATTTTATGGATATATTTTATGTTGTACCATATGGCTTCACTCTCAAACTTGGAAAAATAAAGTACTGAATTTTTGAAGTTTGTTTTTAAAAATTATTAATAAAAGTATAATTAATTTGGTGATAAATTATGTATTCTAATTCATTCATTATTAGCTTTGTGATCATCTGATTAGTGTATGGTCTGATTTCTCTTTGTGTGTGTGTGTGTATGTGTGTGTGTATGGGTCCATGTGTGTATGCATGTGTACCTGTGTGTATACATGTATGTATTTGTGTGTCTATATATGTGTATATATGTGTACTTGTGTGTGTACATGTACATTTGAACCTGTGTGTACATATGTATGAGTAAGTACATGTACCTGTGCATGTTTGCATGTATACCTGTGTGTATGTATACGTGTGTGTGTGTGCCTGTATCCCTCATACCTGAGGGTACTGAGGAGGACAATTGTTCTTGGGACATGAGTTAAGAAGCATGTATAGCTTTAAAACACCAATACAAATCTTCTTATAAAATTACACCATCCATACCAGAAAAGTACTTTTTACTCACTTTTTAGTATATATCCAAAAGAATGTTAATCAGAAGCTCTGAGAGAAAGAACTCTAACCATGCCCACGATAGCCAAGATATAGAAATCTTGGTCTGCTGGCCATCAAGTGAATAAAGACGTGTCAGATATATCACATAATAGGGATTAGCTTTAAGTAAATAAGAAACCTTTTACTTGTCACAACATGGGTGAAGCTAGCAAGTATTATTATGTGATAAGTGAAATAAGCCATTCCCATGAGAGATCATTAACTGTCAAATTCATAGAACAGAAGCTGCAGGGATTGCCAGGTGTGGTAGGAGGATGTGTATTTTTGTTCAATGAGCATAAAGTTTCAGCTCTGCTAAGTGACTGCATTCTAGGTATCTGCTGTTCAGCACAATGCCTAGAGCCAACCATACATCATTGTGCATTGTAGAACTGAAGAGGTTAGATCTCATTTTATGTCTTACCACAAAAGCAAACAAAACCCACAAAACAATGAAAACCAGCAAAGGAGGCCTTGATAGATATTAGATAGACATGTCTACTATGGTGATCATGATGATCACCATTTGCATGAAATTGTGCACATTAAATGTATGTTTTCTTTATACATCAGCCATGCCTCAACAAACCTGCCTTAAAAAACAAAACAAAACCCAAAAGTCTTACTAATTTGAATCTGTGTTTGTTATTCAGTCTGTGAGGGTCATTTATGTTTGAGATGTACAATGTCACCATCCCCTGCATATTTCATTCTTTCATATTGTTTGCAGATAAATATTCATGTGCTGACTCATGTCTCCTCCATGTTCTTTTCTTGAGCAATAGGCAAGTCCAGACTAAGTAGATGAAATTCTAGCAGAGAGCACAGAACTGAGGGGAGAATGTTTGCCTAACCACCCACACTACTTGTATGCTTTCTTGAAATCTGCTGTGTGTCTAAGATACTATCTTCCCCACACATGGAACTTTGGCCTTTCTTAAAACCAAATATTATTCTACAAGAAAATGATAAAAATGAAAATATTGTTCTCTCAAGTATTATCAGATTTGTGTGTTTCCAAATTTATAAGGCTAGCTTTAAAACTTCTACACTGTCCCACACCAGACATCTGACCGCCCGTGGGTTTGGCTTTGAAGACTCGAGGAAGGTGAGGCTTTTTTAATGAGAAGTTTAGGGTGGCTAAGACCTATAGGAATGAATATTTTTCTTTGTTTCTTAATATTTATTGAATCTATACTATGTTCATTGTTTAATAATGTTTATGACTTGTCCTGAATGGAAACAGGATCTGCTAATGTTGCTATGACTTGAGATGGGTTTTGATTGAGCATTGAACTTGACCAGCTTGTGACATTTGATCCATGGGACCTTCTTCTGATGGAAATTGTCTCTCACTTTCATGACAACATTGTTGTGTTCCTTCTCGAAGTTTCTAGATGACTCACTGTTCAGGTATCTTCTTTTTATGTGATGTTCCGTTCCATCATCATCATCTTTTCACTCGGCCCCCCATTCTTGTTCTTGATTGTGTTTATATTCCCAGGGCAGCCTCACTGAACCATAAACAAAACATCACATGTACACTGATGAATGCTTTCCATTTTCCAGCTCTGTCTACCTGCCTGCCTGGATGGCTAAGGCAGTTGCTTGTAGACATTCTAGTTGAAGGATTTGATTGATATAAAGCACAAATCTTCTACTGATTGCCTTAGATTTGCTTCTTGTCCTGCTGTACTTTACTTCCACAGTTCCTTAGTGTGATGCAATCCACAGTCACCTTTAAAAGTCTAAGATCCCTTCTCTCCCTACAGACTTTCTCCATCAGGAGTCTTCTCAAATGTCCTTTCCATAGTTATCTCTCATCCACCCTTCCTAGCACATGCAGTGTGATGCTATCCCATGTGTTCTGTTGGGTTGACTCTATACCAACAATTTCTAAACAAACCTTTGTAGATCTTAATATTGCCTATAGCAATATACTATTTGAATAATTATTAACTGTGGTGGAATTCAGGTGTTAGCTGATAAGGTTAGAAGGCATGTCTCTAGAGTCCTGGGAGCCTGAACAGGGTGTGGCCAGCCCCATTGAAAAGTGGCTGCTGGGATCTTGAGTGGCCTGTTTTTGTTCCTGCTTCCTTGGAGATTGGATCATCGCCCATCGTCTGGAACATCCTACTGCCAAAGAATCACCCTAAGGTTTAATTTGTGTCTATGAGTGTTAAAATGCCCTCTAATAAATATTAATCCTGTATTTGGTATATTGCAAGTGAGATTTACTGCATTAATTAACTGAGAATCATTACCTCTACCCCACTATCCTTCAGGAACACAATGAATCCATATTTGTTTTCCTTTGCAACATGGAATGATATTGCTGGATCTTGGATATTGAACGAGTGATCTTTGTACCTTGCAGTGCCCTATAACTTCAGTCATAACATGATTTTGCTTCTCTTAAAAAAGATATCTGACAAATCTGTTTTTTGTTTGTTTGTTTGTTTGTTTAATTATTATCCTCATTGGTTCTCCTTAGAAGAGCACCTTAAAGACTTGCCTACCATCTGCCCCGCTCCACTCAACCAAGCATTAGTGCTATTGCCTTTAGACAAATAAGGTAGATGTCCTCTCTTCCTTTGGAATCATTGAAATCTTTACATTAAATGCTAATATTTATATAATTCTCACCTTTCAGAGTATAAAGCCATAGACTGTCAAGTCCTTGCCCATGAACGTTGGATATGTTTTATATGACACATGATGAATAGTCATGAGAGAATGATGGGATCACTTTCTCTGACTTTGGACTCTGCCTTCTCAGGTAAGGACATTCTAATTTAATTTTCTGGTACATTCTCACTATTCTCAGCCTGTGACATTTAGGTCATCTTTGGGGGTATTCAGGCTGCCCCTGGGGGATCTGATAGGGTGCTTCATTCCTGCTCACACGCACTCACTTGGTCGGCTCAGGGTCCTGACAATGTCATGCACTCATTGCTGTGTGGTCTCTCTGCACATGCACTGGGTCCCCTCATAAAGGGCAGGGCCCCTGCTTTCTCTCTCTTCCTGTTCTCTTCCTAGGAGGTCACATCTACACCTCCTCTCTTTTTCTCTTTCTCTTCTTCTTGTGTCTTTTGTCCCTACTCACTTTCTCTCTGTTTCTGTCCCCCTGTCCACTCAATAAAACTCTCCATATGAGTGCTGTCTCCATAGTATGTCTCCCTCTGGGGCTCCCACCTACCGTGACCACTGTGCACCATTTTAAAAATACAACAATCTTTCCAATATTGTCTCTTTGGGTCTGCTATAATTCTGGGCATGAAGAAATTTGTGACAAATATTCTCACACCATGTATTAATCTTACCTTTTTGTCAAATTCTAGAATGACCCATTTCATTGCTTTTCTTTGATAGAGTGGACATCTGGATTAATTTTAAAGATGCTATTTTTATTTTGAAGTGTGTATAAGTGGTGTGTGTGTGTGTGTGTGTTTGTGTGTACAGTACCTTGCTGGCCAGAAGAAGGCATTGGATTCCCTAGAGCTGGAATTATAGGTGGTTTTATGAGACATCTGACATGGGTATTGAGAACCAAATTGGAGTCCTCTGCAAGAGCAGTGCACACTTTTAACCACTGAACCATATCTTCTGCCCCTGGTTTCATTTAAAATAAACTTTTAAGTATCCACTCATGGAGAATTTTTTTTTGAGTGTCTGAGTTGGAAGACATCTTGAGTATTCTCCACATTCCAAATCAAGTCTTTGCATTACTCCTCACCTGTGTTCTTAGTGTGGTTAATAGTGAAGCTCTCATTTGAAGACTGAAGCTATGGAGGAACACTTACCATCCTGCCTCTTGCAAGCATATGTTGTGGTGCTCATTAGACCACTAACCAAAGCTGTAATCCCAGTAGGTTTCTTATCCAACAAAACTGAGCAATGGACAGTCTAAATAGAAAGAATATCTCAAGATTAATGTGTTGATGATCCAAGAGTGATTAACTATTGCAGTCTGTAGTAGGTTTCTGGCCCTGACTTTTGGGCCTAGCCTCAAGGTTTAGACCTGCAGACCCCCAGACGCACAGAGACACACAGATGCTTACTATACTTTTAGGCTGATCAACCTAAGGCCCAGGCATATAATTTGCTAGCTCTCTACCCTTCATCTAACCCATGACGCATCCTGTTCAGCCATGGGGCTCGGTACCTTTCCTTAGAGCAGCATAGTTGTCCTCTGCTTCTTCCGGCTTCTCTCTGGTGTTCTGCTCTGTGCTTCCTGTTCTTAGAGTTTTCTCAGTCTGGTAGCCCCACCCACACTTCCTGCCTGCCTTTGGCCAATCAGCACTTTTTATTAAACCAGTGGGTGGGATAATTATTTACAATGAAACAGCACAACCTCCCACAGCAGTCCTAAAAATACATTATCTATTTGTATTAGAAGTCCTGTATTGGGGCTCAGTGAGTGAAGTATTTGCTGTTTGACCATGAGGATCTGGCCTCAGAACCTCAGCACTGACCAATAAGCCAGGTCTGGTGTTATGTATCTACAATCCTAATGATAGGTAGACAAAGGGATATGGATCCTAGGAGCTTCCTGGCCACTCAGCCTAGAGAAAGGAGTGAGTACCAGGCTCATATGAGCAGCTCACATTGCAAGTTGGGCCCAGTTTAGAACTCCCTCTTTGCATCAGGCTAATTCAGTGTCTATGCTAGATGGGCTATCTGTATTTTCAAGTTAAACAGAAGCCACACTTTTCTTTGCAGGGTCTATTAGCATCCTAAATGCCCTTAACAATCCTTCCTAGGTTCTACCATCTCCAGATCTCCTCTCCGCTTTGTTTATATGTTCTTCCTGCATCACACATTCTAAGAGGTCCTGTTCTTGAATTGGTTCTATAATTTATGCAATTTTTCTGCAGTAGGAAGCTGTCTTTGTATAAAACACTAAATAAAACAAAACTACAAAACTGTCTTTTAATTTACCATTATAATCATCATTGTTAATTGTATATGTTAGTAGGATGTGGTGTTTCCTGTGATATGTCCATGGATACACTGAACATCAGTCATGTCTACCTGCCCCCCATCCTTTTACTTTTTGTTTTAGTTTTCTATATTAAGGATTAAATTTAGGTCCTCTTGGATGCTGGGGCATAAGCTCTACCCATGAGCTGTGACTCTAGCTCTTCTGTTTTTGGCTCTTACCTCTTCATCCAAAGACTCCCACAATGGCTTTCCTGGTTTACATCTCTTCTTATAAGTTTAAGTGTCTGATACTTAGAATCTTTCCAGCATCTCTTATCTTGTACATTCCTGATGGTAACCATTTTCACAGGGATGAAATGACATCTTGTTTTAGTTTTGATTTGTACTTCTATTAAGATTAATAATTTTTTCATTTTGGATTTTTGGCTTTTCAAGACAGTTTTTTTCTGTATTTCTCTGTGTAATGGCCCTGGCTGTCCTGGAACTCATTGTGTAGACCAGATTGGCCCCGAAGTCACAGAAGCCTCTGCTTCCCTAGTGTTGAGATTAAAGGTGTGCACCACCACTGGGCAGCTAAACATTTGGCTGAGCTCCCAGTTCAATAAAAGAGAGGGAAAAATGATTATATGAGCAAACGGGTCAAGATCATGATGAGGAAACCTACAGAGATGGCTGACCTGAGCTATTGGGAGCTGGCTCTGAAGTGACAGCTGAGGAACCTGCATGGGACCCAACTAAGCCCTCTGAATATGAATGACACTTGTGTGGCTTGAGCAGTTTGTGGGGCCTCTGTCAGTGGGACCAGAATTTATCCCTAGTGCATGAACTGGCTTTTTGGAGTTCATTCCCTACAGTGGGATACTTGCTCAGCCTTGATGCAGGTGAAGGAGCTAGGTCCTGCCCCAACCTGATATGTCAGATTTTAATGACTTCCTGGGGCAGGCCTTATCCTTTCTGAGGAGTGGATAAGGTTGGGTCTGGGCAGAGGAGGGTGTGGGGGGAGTGAGGGGAATACTGGGGAACTGTGGCTGGTATGTAAAATAAAAAAATTGAAACATTTTAAATAAAAAACATTTGAAGAGATAGAGTGCTTTGCACATTTGGTTTGTTTTCTGTCTTCTTTTGAGAAGTGTGCATGTTCTTCACCTCGCAGTTGCTGTTTGGTGTTCCTCTTCTGAGCATTTCTGTACTCAGTATGTCAACCCACTGTCACACACACCATTTGTAAATACTCCACTCAGCAGCTGTAGCTTGTCTCTTAGGTCTCTTGGTTATTTCTTTTGTGATGTCAAAGTGGCTCTTTGGATTCAGTCTTGTTCATCTAATTTTAGGCTTTGCATGTCTCTGTGTAGGGTTACCTAAAATTATTATGGCCAGTTCCATCTAGGTTCTTAAATTGTTTCCTTTGTGCTGTTTGTGCTAGATTCATGTTTAAAATTTCTGTCTTCGATTTATTTTGAGTTGGTTTTCGTGTATTATAGAAAAAAGGATCTAGTTTTGTTTTTCTACATCCACATATTCAAATTTCCCAGCACTATTTGTTGAACAGACTGTATTTTTTTTGTCTATAGTGTATAGTATAGTATACCTCAAAACACAACATTTTTGTACAGTACCAACACAGTCAAAAATGGAAGTTGGAGCCAAGATCCCCATACTCTCTTGGTTCCCAGAAATTCTCTCTATGAAGTATATTATGTATATTGGGAAGAACAGATTTATGAGATAAGATAGACTCAAATGTTTAAGTAAAAATGAATTTTATTGAGACATTAAAGATTTTAAGCCTACCCAGCTGAAGGTTAGCTCTACTTGAGTATATGTTTCCATCTCTGAGAAAAATCATGGACAGTGATATTCTACAGTATTGTTTCTGGGTGTAAATTTTATCTAAGACTATCCTATAGTGCTCTATACTACAATGAATATAAAGAATGCAATTTTATTTTCATCTAAGTCTGATATAACTCATTGGTTTTAAAAATATTTTGCTATATTTTAGTTGAAGATCTTTATACTTCTAAATTCTCCTTTCCAGATCTGGTACATATACTTCAATGTGAATAGCTACTTTTACTAACCCTCCCCTTTCTGTTCTGGAATTTAGACCATTACTGAAATTATACCATAAGAAGTAAGATACTGACTGTTCTAACCTGGAAACATGAAGTGGTATTTGTGAGGTTGGGCCTTGACATTTCTTTCTTTCACTTTTAATAATATCACCATCAGATTCATCTGAATGTAATTAGCCTGAGAAGTCTTAAGACATGCTTTACTGCATCAGAAAATGTGGATTAGAATTTAAGTTATTGTTTTTTCCAGACACTGGGGCCAGTCCAAATGGATTTCTGGTTCTTGGACTGTGCTAATCAGTGTAACTGTGGTGTATATTGCCAGATTAATCCCACAACTAGACTTTTCTCTTTTTAATGACAATAGTGTTTTCTTTTATGGTGTCACCTGGAATGAAAGAATTATTTTTGGAGAAATGTAGAAGGCAAAAATTACAAGACAGCAAATGAAAAACTTTCTTTCTCCATAATTTTTTCCTAACAGCTTGATTTCTTCTGTGGAATCTGTGAGCAGAGAGAATTCCACCTGCCTCTTTTCTCTTACATGTAGCTAATGGAGAGCTGAGCCTTAGGATCAATAGATCATTTCTACTCATGAATTATTCATATGAAGTGGAAAGGCAAGAGATATATAATCTGAAGATTGATCTCCAAACAATTACTAACTCAAAAAGAGATTTGCTGAACTCTCTTAAATGCACAGTAATCAAATTGTATTTTATCCAGACTGAGTCCTAGCTATCCAGACATGAGAAACCCATGAGGAAGATATTTTACATGAGATGCATTCATTACACCAGAGCTTCATATGGCAGACCCATGTGTGGGATCTTCAGTGACTCAGGAAGCCTCGGAGAGGAGCAGGTGACAGTCTGTGGCATCTTCTGCCTCAGAATGGCTCCTTTGCGAGGAGTGGGCCTATCCTTCCCTAGTTAGGCTTACAGAAGAGATGTGGCTGCTATTTATGATGCTGATGGATTGGAAGTTAAATCTTGAAATGTAGAACCTAGTGCTTGGACATTAGAAATCTTCAAACTACTGCACATGTTGAGTAAATTACTAACTTCTAGAGGCTTTAGAGAGTGCCTAACTGGATTGATTCACATCTACTCTTAGAATATATGAACATAGCAGCTCTATTATCTTGAAGTTTTTATTGCCATATATGTTTTTGGATGTGTTTAACTTTATTTATACAAGTAAAACTCCTTGTATGCCACTTTTGCATAGGCATTTCTATTTTTTAGGATTTAGAAACTCTAAAAACTGTTTAGACATATGCACCTCAGTATTTCCTGTTCTGATCTTGAAAATGGAAACGAAAGATAGAAAAGGAGACAAAAAGAGAAGGAAGGAAGTGGATAGCAGTAAGAGACGAATATGAGAAAGCCAAACCCTGCAGGTGGCTCATGCCTTGAAAATAAGTGAAACAAAATTAACTCAGGTTTCAAGTCCATAATAATTACACCTTCTGAATTTTAACTCATTGAATAATTTTATCTATAACATTTAGAAAAAACATTAACATTGTTATAGACATTCTTGATCAATTTAAATAAACATTGCGTGTATGTGTGTGTGTGTGTGTGTGTGTGTGTGTGTGTGTGTGTGTGTGTGTGTGTGTGTGTGCAAAGGCTCTATTCAGTGCTAATGTGTGGTTGGGGAATCAGAAATAATGCTAGTTCAGATATGGGTGGGTACAGCTTTGAAGAACAGGAACAAATCCTTTTATAAACTTATCAGGTTCTAGGTAGATAACCCCAGAAGTTTTGGGAGATGTATAGGGGTCTGAAAGTTCCTGGTGTGTCCAGGCTGGGATTGGCAATGTGGACGTGGACAGTGTTACCTGTGTGAAGTGTTTAGTTCTAGAGGTTGCTCAGGTGGCCAGGGCTGGAGTCAGCATAGTGGTCCTTTTATTTTATTGACAAACTGTGGGAGATTATGTTGTTACATTATAAATAATTATCCCACCCACTGGTTTAATAAAAAGTGCTGATTGGCCAAAGGCAGGCAGGAAGTGTGGGTGGGGCTACCAGACTTAGAAAACTTTGAGAACAGGAAGCACAGAGCAGAACACCAGAGAGAAGCCAGAAGAAGCGGAGGACAACTATGCTGCTCTAAGAAAAGGTACCTCGCCACATAGCTGAACAAGATAAGAGTACTGGGTTAGTTTAAGGGTAAAGAGATAGCAAGTGATATGCCTGGGCCTTAGACTGATCAGCCTAAAAGTATAGTAAGCATCTGTGTGTCTCTGTGGGTCTGTGGGTCTGTGTGTCTGTGGATCTGTGGGTCTGTGGGTCTGTGGGTCTGTGTGTCTGTGGATCTGTGGGTCTGTGGGTCTGTGGGTCTGCAGGTCAAAACCTTGAGGCTAGGCCCGAAAGTCCAGGCCAGAAACCTCCTACTACAAACAAACTAAATTTAGTTAGGATTGCTTGTATGAGCTTGGGTAGGTGATTATCTTTAAAGTTATAGGAAACTTATCGATGGCTACACCACTAAAGAAAATGATACCCACTCCCCTGGCAAACATTAACTGTCAATAGTTCTTCACAATGTGGTGGGCTTTTATGAGCCTCTACCCCATATGTGATAGAAGGGTGTCCAGCCCAGTTCCGTGCAGGTCTCATACAGGTTCCCCTAGCTGCAATGTGTTCATGGGTAGAATGGCCATGTCATATCCAGAAGATCGCATTTCATAGCCCTGTTTCCCAGTTTCTGGCTCTTCTGTTCTTCCTGCTCTTTCTTCTGCAATGTTCTTTGGGCACTGAGGGGGTGATGAAAATGTCCTGTTTAGAAGTGAGCATGACATGGTTATTCTCAGGCCTTTGACCAGATATTAGTTGTTTCTGGACTAACTGATACTCAATACAAAATGATGCTTATCTGCTCAAGGCTAAGAGCAGCATTATCTAGTCCATTTAGCAAGACTACAGTAATAAATTTCTCCTAAGAACCATGTATCTCGTCAGGTTTTAAACAAACAAACAAATAGCCAATATGAAGCATATAGTAATTAATTGGAGTAGGCCTCAGATTTAGTCAGAAAGTGGATGGTTGCCTTCCTCAAACAGTCACACCACTGTTGTACCAGGAGATATATCTTGACTTGCAAGTTAATAGTGTCTGCATCTGGATAAGAATGAATTTCTCCCTCAGCAGCCTGCATAGTACCTTCTAGCACTGTGAACACTAGCTAGGAGGGAGGGGGCTTCCAGCTCAGTTCCAGGTTTGTGTCCTTGTTCCTTGTATCCAAAGAGTGAAGAGTGTGTTGTTTTCAAAATAGAGTCCATCCATTTAGTTCTTCCGTGTACCACGAGCAAAGGCAATAGTCTGTAATGTTTTGAAACATTGGAGACCTACCTGGCCCATAGGCAGGTATCTCACATCTGGAAACTCAACTTTTTCTTTAAAACCCATGACATCTGGGACTATTATCCACTAATAGAAGATCTCTTCATTCAATTTTTTTAAATTACATTTTTAGTTCTCTTATAAAGGAGGCTTCTATGTGAATTTTTCCGATACTCTTGGTTTGTATTAGCCCCTCATCAAGCCACCTTTCCATCATAATATTCTTTCCTTTATGTTTGTATCTCCTCTTTCAAGTCTACTATTTCATGTTTCTTTCTTGCTTCCTGGACTCTTTTGACACTCCAACTCAAATGTAGAAATCTAACAGCTCATATATGAGAGATAACATACAGCATTTATGTTTCTGGGTCTGGGTTATCTGGCTCAGTATAATATTTTTCTAGTTCTGTGATGTTTCTTTTAATTTTATTATTTAGTGCTGAATACATACATATATCTATATGTTATATGACATAATTAGATCTTAGTTTAAGTATTTTATATTTACATTAATTAGTTAACAGTTAATTAATTATGATAATTGCATAATTAATATGTTAATATGCATTACATTTTTATTAGTTGTTCATTATCTGATGGACATCTATTCTGAGTCCGTCTCCCATCTATTGTGGATACAGCAGTCAAAGACATGAGTATCCTACTTGGAGGGTCTGGAGTTCTTTGGGGTGTATGCACAGGAGTGTTATAATATGGTCATATGGCATTCTAATTTTAGCTTTGTGAGAAACAACCACAATAATTTCCATGGTGGTTGGATCAGTTTATACTCTCACCAACAATGCATAAAGCTCCCTTTCTCCATATTTTCACTAGCATCTTTTCTTCCTTCCTTCCTGTTTTATTTTTGAGATTATAATTACATTTCTCCTTCTCCTTTCCTCACACCAAATCCTTCCATTTACTCCTCCCTGCTCTTCCTCAAATTCAGACCTCTTTTTTTCACCAGTTGTTACGGAATGTGCTTTTACACGCATTCCTAAATGCAATCTGCTCTGTCTGTTTATGTGGCTGACCATTTGGCAGTGGACAACAAATTTATGTTCTCCTCCCTAGGGAAGGCCACCTCTCCTGCTCCTAGCCATATTCAATTATCTTATGGAAAGTGTTACAAATAGGTTCCTTGGTCCCGGTTGGCCAGAGGCCCAGACCCACAGACCTGCCGCCTCAGACCCCTTAGCTGCCTGCTGCTGCTTAGGACCCCAAAATGATTCAGACACTTATATTAACTTCATGCTCTTTGGCCTATAACTCAGGCACATTGCTAGATAGTTCTCTATCTTAACTCAACCCATTTTCATTAATCTGTCTGCCATGTGGCCCATGGCTCACCTGTGCTCCTTACATGTTTCTCCTTTGAGTGGCTGGCTTGATCTGATCTGACTCTGTCCTCCTTCTCCTAACTATTCTGATTCCCCACCTACTTCTTCTATGGTGCCTGCCATGGCCAAAACAGTCCTTTATTTAAAGATTGATATGCGCAGAATATAGAAAGACATTCCTACATCAGGAAAGTGATGCCTAAACACTTTTTTAAATGTTACTTAGCCATTTGACTTCTCTGTTCTATAGTATATTTAAAAATTTATACTAGTGATCTTCTGCCAGATATATTCCTTAAATTAAACATCTATAGATCTATACACATACAGTACAGACATCACCAAAATAGCATCAAGTATATAGGTTTTTCTAACTTACTCATGTGTATATATCTTAATTATGAGTTAAAATAGATTAGGTTTTAGAGAATAGGTAATCTAGGGACTGTGTGTGGATTTGTACTCCTGTATCACCAATAATTATGGCTGAATGACATATTCTTATGGATTCTGTTGAGTAATAATCTTTGACTGATGAGCTATGCCTACATGAACATAAATAGAGAATGGTGGAAGATGTATTGCATGTTTTGATATCTTTAATCTATTTCAATATCCAAACTTAGGAAAAATGTCAGGCATTAATATAAACCTCTGAGGCTGTGTAATGTATTCACATATGCTGACAGATGAGTTTTACATTCATGTACAGCATGCAATATTTGAGTTCCAAATATAGATGAGAACATGATATTAATACTCAAATGCTTACAAAGAACACATGCTTTTGTGTGTTCTAATAAACTCCTTCCCACAATAAGGCAGACATGGCTGTGTGAGTGGCAGGGAGGCCACTCAGTGATGAGGCTAGCAAATATATACATCAATACAAATCTAACTTATTACCACAAATTGTCACCTTGGAGTTCCAGACAGTCAAGCTCTTAACTTAGTTTCATTGGCCCAAAGTCAAGTTGTCCATAAGATTGTTTTCTTCTGAAAGTCTGATGACCAATTCCCTTTCCTGGTTGGTGTTTTGATTTCTAGGAACAGTTTTTTTAGGAGTAGAAAGGACCCAGGCTTTCTCCAATTCAAGACCATAAGCACAGCATCTTCTTTCATCTCTGGTCTTAGAGACCCTATCTCTGACTGTGGTCCTCCTGATACTTTCTAATGATTATGTTGGGTGCACTTGGATAATGCACACCAGTCTTCCTAATGCAAAACCCTTCATGGTATTACAGGTGTAAAGTCTCCTGCCCCATGTCAGCAATATATCTACTGTCTGAGGGTATAGGATATGAACATCTGAAGGCCAAATTTAGCCTGCCATTTGGGAAGCAGTGTAATATCACAGGGTTGGTACTGTCACTCACGAGTGTCCCAGTTCAGATTATCCATGCCCTGGGTCCTTTCCTTCTTCCCACTTTATGTCTTTAAGGTTTTATTTTTCCATTCTTTCGTGGCATGGTTGCAAGATGAATTCCATGGCAGGTAGCGCACCATTTGCCCTTAAAACATGAAAAGTTGGAGAGTCAGAGTCACATTTTTTGTTTTTATTCAGGTAGTGGAACCCTGATCGTGCCCTCTACATTCTAGGCACCACTGGTTACAGGGGTGTCTTGTGCTGGAGGAGAGAAGATAAGTATACACATTTCACAATTTATCATTTCTTTTGGGGGGTTATCATCAAGAAAGATTAAAACTAGGTGTTAGGTAGATCAACCTTCTATTGATTAGGATTCCTTGTTGCAAACAACAGAATTTTTATTATTTAATTTAAAAAGAAATGATTATCATTGGATATGATATTATCAGCTCTTCACTAAGCTCATTTATTGCAATGTCTAATAACACAGCTAGGAGGCATGCCCAATGCACTACAAATGTCTCTGGTTGGCAGTGGTCATTCGCAGATAATGTGTATGAATCCATGACCTTTATTCTATTGCTACCATGATAGTGTCTATCAAAAGACATACCTGCTAGTGGCCATTCACTTCACATCTATTTGCAATCAAATCAGTGATGAATCTGATTAGTAATATCTACATGTGCATCCATGTACAATTGCAAAAGTGCCTGGGAAATGTGTGTGTCTGTTAAACTAGGTTATTTGGAGAGGGAAGCTCAAGGTAAGAATTCAAGTTCTGTCACTGTGACAGGTACAGTTTGAAGGATGAAGATGAGGAGTGGAGACACCATGATGAGATGAGTTTTTACTTAGATTCCAACTACAGCATTAGCTAAGGAGAGATGTCCATGAGCATGCTATACTTCATATGACCAAAATAAGAAATGGATTTAACGTAATCCCAAGAAAGAGAAAAAATTCTGAATTTCTTCTCACATCCGTCTCCAGCTTGTGAAGTTTGGCTTCACTAAGGCTAGTTCCATCAGAATTTCAACTTTTATAAGCCAGGCCCATACACGGGGGCATTCCACCTAGTTCTGGAGGGGAAGGACATGTTACGATGATAACCTTGACACCCATAGGAAGGGATATAGACCATGAGATCCTGAACTCCTTTCTATGTCCAGATTGTGTATTCAAGATGGAGTAAGGCGAGACTTCAGGAGAAAGGAGCAAGAGGGGGCATCCGAGCAAACACAGGGAAGTTTGGGAAAAGTCAGGCTTGGGGTCTCTATTTATAAAAACTGTTTTTATAGTGTGGAAAGCTATACTGTAGGGAGTGTATCCAAAAGATAAGAGATGGAGACAGAGAGTCCTTCTCCACCCACCACTTCTGACCCCACAGTAAAAGTGTCTTCCTTCAGGCTTGGTCCAGAGTCCCTTAAATTTTATTCTTTCTTAGAAATAATCCCAGTTTAAAGGTCACTAGGACAGTGCTGCCTCAGCAGGGTATAGGATTGAAAATGCTTATCAAATGGATGGATGGATGGATGGATGAGTGAATACAGACAGCGAATTATAAGACAGACAATAATACAGAGATTATTCTATGGAATAAAAACACCCAAAACAGTCCTTAGCCACTGGGAAGATTTGAATAAAAGAAAAAAGTCTCTGGAATATGCCTTGGCATGTATGGTTTTAGCCCCCAAAACAGAGAATACAAACAATTATGGCAGAAAAAAACGCCACAAAAGCAAAAGCATATATAGAAATGCTTTTAATTTGTTCAAAAGATAGTAAATCAGTGTTCCACAAGCAGTTACCCCCCCACATACACACTCAGATAAACACACACACACACAGGAGGTGGGGGGGGAGCATAAATTTCTGTTGAACTCATTATTTTCCTGAGTGAGAGTCAATTGAATGTTATACTGGAGAAAATCATTATTTCAGGTCAGCAATTCTCCTGAGAGACACTTTCCTTCAGTGACCTGGGAAACTGAACTTTCTCAATGGGATTAGTGGCATTTGCTGTTTCAAATCGAAACAGGATGTACGGGCACACACCAGCTTTACAATCAGCACCATCTACTTTGCGGTCACTGCTGAAGTATCAGAGTTACCCTAAGGAGGCAGGAAGTGATGTTAGACTGCTTTCTGTTCCAGTCTGGCCTAAAGATGGACTCTGAGATAGAGAAAATACTACAGCTTTTCTGTAACAATTCTTTCCTGTAGAACCATGGCTTTCACAGAAAAGCCCAAAGGGACTTTATGATCATCTGGGTAGATATTTTCATTTGTTCTCAGCTACAGTTTTGCTCATGAGGGTAAGCAGGACAGAGAGAAAAAGGTCTTACAAACCTTAATCCTGTTTACCTATCTATCAAAGCAGTCTGCATGTAAATCACATAATTATGTCTGAGGTAAGCTTAGGGAATGAACTCATTTGTTCAGGGTGTTTTTTCCATTGCAAAATCTCCAAATAGAATTATCAAGTCTATCAAATGTTAATTTGTAAAGAAAAACAGAATAGCTAATAAGGATAATTAGATTTATATTGTTAATAGAGTATTATACAGAAGGCTTCCAAGTCTACAAAAGGAAGTATGACTAAAGAATGAGTGTGTGTGTGTGTGTGTGTGTGTGTGTGTGTGTGTGTGTGTGTGTGTGTGTGTGTGTGGTGGGGGAGGGGGGTGTCTTAAAAAGAAATGCTACTCTCTTTTTTGCTATCAGCTACATGCTCGCTAGAAAACCAGAAAACTTAGCACCTTAGGTTTTCAGTGAGATGCAAAGGCAGCTGCCCAAATGCTGCAACCTTGTTCCTGGTTCTCAGCAGTGGATTATCTCCTGTTGAAAACTCCCTAGTCCAGTTCATGTCACAGGCAGGAAAGCACAGCCTGGCTCTGCACAAGGGGCAGACACTAGAGCACTGGCAGTACTTTAGGGGCTACTTAGGTTTCCAATACATAAATACTGCGCTGATTTTCCTCATCGTGCGGACACTGGTCAGAATGTGAAAAGGCTTGCTGTTTCTCCAGCTTCTTGGTCTCCCCACATTCTGGCTCGGGTCAACAGTGACATTTCTTGTTTCTTTTATAACATTAGCTGTAATTTGAAGAAGTTGTTCTGAAGCTGAACTGTATTGCTTTTATATACATTTCTTATTTATATTGTAGGTAAATTGCAGAGCATAGACTGCAAATGTCCCTTCAGTGTGCAGCATTCCAGTGTGGGTGAGACAGAAGTTTTGAAGAGATTGAAATTGTAGCGGAAGCTACAGCCTTGATTGCTCCCCTTCTTTGGTACAAAGCTGGTGTGGACTCCCAACTTAGCCCATCACTTCATTTCTCCCATAAATGATTTGACTAGACCTTTGACTAAGAGAAAACCGATTAAAAGTGTTTATTTTTGTCTTAGTTACTTTTCGTTTGCTGTGACAGGACACCATGATCAAGGTGAGTTATAAAGGAGTGTATCTGGAGCATACAGTTTCAGTCAAGGGTGAGTTCATGGCCATAGTGGTGGATAGCATGGGAGCAGGCAGGCAAGTGCAGCACTGAAACAGTATCTGAGAGCTCACATTCTGCTTCACAAGCACTAGGCAGAGAGAGCTCACCAGGAATGGGAGGGGCTTTTGAAATGCTATGCCTCTTCCAACAAGGCCACACCTCCTAGCCTTCCCAAATAGTTTTACCAACTGCGTAGGGAACCACATGTTCAAATATATAAGCCTACGAGGGCCACTTTATTCAAACCACCACATCCTCCTCCCTCCCGCTTTTACAAATTCTTTCCTTCCTTCCTTCCTCCTTTCCTTCCTCCCTCCCTCCCTCCCTCCCTCCTTTCCTTCCTCCTTTCCTTCCTTCTTTCTTTCCTTCCTTCCTTCCTTCCTTCCTTCCTTCCTTCCTTCCTTCCTTCCTTCCTTCCTTCCCTCCCTCCCTCCCTCCCTCCCTCCTTCCTTCCTTCCTTCCTTCTGTTCTCGTCCGCGCCATTGTCTGGCTCCTGGTCTGTGCTTTATGCTGCTCTCCTTCCTTGCTCTTTGTTACTTTCTTGTTTAATTTTAAAATTAAGTTTATAAATGTGTGTGTTGGTGGGTAAGTGTGCCATTACACAGCTGTGGAGCTCAGAGGACAATGTGTAGGAATCAAGTCTATCCACCATGTGGATTCCAGGGATGGAACTCAGGGTATCAGCCTCGGCAACAAATACCTTTACCCACAGAGCCATTTTCTGGGTCTCTCTTTTTAGTTTTTAGTTACTATTTTTATAAGTTTATATTGAATATAGTCATTTTAAAGATTATAATACCAGATGTCTATAATCCTATTGCTTAGGGTGTATCTTTAACATATCTTTGGCTCTATATATCTTGGTAAATGCTAATACATTTTATTTATTCATCAAGTTATTTATCTTTAGTAGTTATGTGACAAATAAGAAGTAATTAGTATGCTATGATTTTGTATGACTATTTTCTTCCATTGTATAGAAATTTTTCTAAGCACTTAGCCAGTCCTACTTATAATCTCAGATACTTAGGCTGTTTTGAAAATTTATACTATCATAAATAATGTAGAAATGTATACTTTTCAGTTAAAAATTTGACAACTATCTTTGAGAATTATCTTTATGATAAAGTCCCCAAAGAGGAAAATTTAAACTAGAGTATAGGTTTTTCTTTTTTTCTTATTTTAAAGTTTTTTTCCATATCTACCACTGCTCCCCCTCCTTTTCCTCCATATCTCCTCCCAGTCCCCCCAGTCCTCCCTCAGCCTCCCTCTATCCGCCACCCCCATCCGTTCCCCAAGGATGGCAAGGAGTCCCAATGTGGGTCAGTTCAGTCTGGCATATACAGCTGAGGTAGGTCCGAGTCCCCCATCCCAATATTAAGGATGGGTTAGATGTTTCTCTCTAGGTAATAAGTTCAGAGAGGTCAGTTCATGCACCGGGAACATACTCTGATTCTACTGCAAGAGACTCCACAAACTGTCCACACCGTTTGACAGTCATCTACCCTTGGAGGGTTTAGTTCCTTTTCCTGAAGGTTCCTCAGTGATTGTTTCTGAGTCAGTGAGCTCCCAATAGCTCCAGTCAGTCATCTTTCTGGGTCTCCTCCTCATGATCCTGGTCCCTTTGCTCATATACACTCTCTTCTCTCTCTCTCTCTCTTCCACTGGAGTAGGAGCTTGACCTTGTGCTTTACTATGGATCTCTGCTTTTGTCTCTATCCATTCCTGGATAAGATTCTACAATGACAATTAGGAATTATATTTCCACTTTGAAAATTCTATTTATTTTTCTGGTGCTGCAGACTGAACCCAAGTCAGCTAGGCAGCATGTCCTCCACTGTGAGGCTACATCCCAGAACCTAAGGCCTCACATGTACTAGGTCACAGCTCTACTGCTGAGCTATACCCCAAATCCAGAAAGGTGTGCTAATGTTGGTGAGTATATGATTTTTCTTATCTTAGTGTTGGCAACATTATGCTACTTTTAATTTTAACATTTAATAAAGAAAATGATATTGCACTGAGATGTTTCTTATTTTTCGATTTTGCTTAATTTTATTTAATTCTTTGGCTTCTTATGTAGAGTACCAATTCCATATATACATATATATACCACATATGTATGTATGTTGATATTTATAGACATTTTAAATTATTCTATACTGGTTTTAACACATATAATTTTAATGTTTAGCATAGTCAAGTTTATTATAATTATATGGTTATAACAATTTTAAATAACACTTGCTTACCAGGAGAACAGGGGACACTCATATACATTTTCTTTGGATTTATTTTTTACATTGCATTGTTTAATACTCCTGGAAATTATTTGAGATAATACTATATGGCAGAAACAACATTTACTTCCCAGAGATTAAATTTGTTTTTACACTTTGATTGTTTCTACCTGTGTGATCATTTCTTGATGTGGTAAATAATTAATTTAGGTTTTGTTCTGTTTGATATTTTCTTTGAGAAGCAATTGGCCAATAGACGATAGATTACAGGCCCTGTAGGAGGGTATGGAAGGCAGTACCAGATAGTTCCTTTTGGTCTTTGTAGAGCTGATTTTGACTTATGGAGAGAACTGTTTACTTAGGTCACAGCCGGCATTAAACGCAGTACCACTCTCTCAGTGCTCAGAGCTTCTATTGCTGTTGACTTTACTTCTACAGCTTTCTGAACCCTAATGCCACTCAGAAGTCAGGCTGTGCTGTGTGCTTTATAGATACTACAAACACAGACCACAGGCCTCTGACTCTACACAATGCCCTGTACTGTCCCAAGTTTATGAAGGTACAATTGTAAATTGAAACTTAGAGAAACTGGGAACATTACTTAAATCTTAAAAATATAGATTCCTAACCCATTACCCATTATGCATGTTAAAAATCAGGAATGGATTTTAAAATGTTTTTCTCATATGAATTACCAACGGTTAGTCCCCCACAAAGCTTCCAGAACACAAGCCCTTGTAGGAATTTGCCAAAACTATGCCATATTCTGACTGGAATGGAATTTTATGTGGTTGAGATACATCTTTTTTAGAGGGAAGCTAGAGGCATAAAATATTTTTTAAGTGTTTGTACCAATTTCTTGAATTAATACTAGGCCGTCATGAGTTATAGACTGTGGTCTATAAACAGTGGTCTCTTTGTGGTTTTCCTGTTGTCTGAGAGAATTAGCCTCAAAAGTAGGCTGCAAAGGGCCCATTTGCTTACTCCAAACTCCAGTGAGAGCTTCTCTTACCAAATATTATCAGATAAAAAGAGAATAATATGGAGACTCATCATATGTAAAGATGTAGTCACTGTGAAGGGGGGGCACTTGTCATGGGTCTCAGGTTCTGTATCTACAATACAGATAATAATTACCAAAAACGTAACACAGAAAATATGTCTAAAAACTTCAGAATAGTAGTTTAAAAGGAGGAAGTAGCTTCATGTTACCAAGGGCAACCCTTTCACTTAGGTGTTTAGTAGGTCTAGTCTGGATTACTGCTGGCAAAGAAACACTGATTCAGACTTCTGAATGTGGCGGTGCATTTTCCCTTCCATCATTTGAAAATCCACACAAACCCCCAAAGAGGACAGACATTACAGTGCTTGGCAACAGTGTGTGTTCTAGAGACAAAGCTTTTGAGAAACAGTATGCGCCCAGTCTATGAAATGGTGTCCTGGTTTTCTTTGCCTTTCCTTTTTGATTTTGTCAGCTTGACACAGATGCAGTTATCTGAGAAGAGAGAATCTTAACTGAGAAAAACGCCTCTCTCAGGTTTGCCTGTAGACAAGCCTGTGGCTTGCTGTCTTGATTATGTGGATGTGGAAAGTCTGCCTACTGGGTGGTGCTTCCGTGCTGTGTAAGAACACTCTCAACAAGTCAGGAGGAGCAGGTATGTATCTCTCCACTGCAGCTTTTGCTTAAGTTCCTGCCTCCAGATTTCTGCCTCCTGCCCTGGTTTCCCTCGGGGATGGAGTTATAAGATGGAACACACCTGTTCTTCCTTCCCAAAGTTTCTTTGGTCACAATCTCCATCATAGCAGTAGAAACTCTAACTGGACAGAAGGGTTTTATAATGTGAATTCTAAACTCAGTTCACCTTGACCAAGTTGCCCAGTTAATGAAACTTGATCCATATTGTAATATATAATAATTATGCTCATTCTAAACATATCTTGAAATACCTCATTCAGTGGTGCATTAAAAAATGTTAGAAAATGAATAATTGATTTGCTTATGACCGAAATTTTGGAGAAATAGAATTGAGACATATGTATATAGGAGAAGATGAATTACTTAGTAACTTCCAAATATAACACAAACTTATGAATATAGAGGTTTGCATAGTGGAATTAACTTTGTGGGTATATTTGATAATAAAGCAGTTATAGACTAAAGGGATATTGTGACTATGTAATATCACTTTATATGGAAATAAATAAAGATCCCACAGCTATTTTATTTTGCATGTTCATCTGCTCCAACCTGTGCATAGTCTATGTAGCTTCAACACTAATGCTGTCGTCTGATTACAACAGTTATTAACATCTTAATTAGAGCAGCTGTGACTATCAGCAAGAGACCATGAAGATGGGACTGCAGCCATCTCAGGTGTGCTGGGTTGGATGGGAATGGACCCTATCGGCTCATGTAACAGTTTGGGAAGAACTGGAAGATGTGGCCTTATTGGAGGAGGTGAGTTGCTGGGGGTGGGCCTTCAGGTTTCAAAAGCCAATCTGTGGCCTGGTCTCTTTCTCACTGCTCATGCCTATAGATCAGCAAGTTCTCTGCTATTGCTCCGGTTCCATGCCTGCCTGATGGCTGCCATGTTCCCTAGTATGATGATCATGGATTCACCCTCTGAAAGATAGAAACCACAGCACCTCTAATCATGTAAATTAATATTTTACAGTAGACTCTCATAACTACCAAGTTTTACAGCTTCAGGCTGAACAAACTTTGGATGGGAAGTATTTTAAAAACTGCACCTATAAACACATAGAGTCTCTTATTGTCATTGCCCAAGCAAAACAGCACAATAACTATTTACACAGCACTTATTTAGCTATTACCAATGACCCTAGAGGTGATTGAAAGCATGTAGGAGAATATGCAGAGACTTTAACTTTCTTAGTTACTTTATATGCTGTGGCAAAACACCATGACCAAAGCAGCATATAAAAGGAAGTACATATTAGAGTTTCTGAAACTAAGCCCCAGAAGGTACGGGGAGGCTACAGCTAAGCTATTTACAGTTGATCTGTTAATGCTTTTATGATATAATATGTATAATCCATAGTATAATTAATGTAACAGATGGTTTTATAGATAATAGATATAAATGTGCATGTAATTAGGCTGAAGACAATGGCTTGGCCACAGAAACTTTAATTATAAAGGGAGTACTAACACCCTTCATCACTGCTGCTGCGGGGGTGGGGGTGGGGGGGTGGATAAGGCATATACATTTTTGAGCTTTGTGTCTGAATACAGCAACATCTGATATTTAGATGATTCTTTAATAATAAAAAACAAAGCTTTCAATAATTTTTAAACAACTTCACAACATATCCTAAGCCATGATTTTCTTTCTTTAAGCCATATCAGAATATCTGTCAGAATATCTGATCTCTCTTATCCTAGTGAATTCACCAGACATCATTGTTCTCACCTGAATCCCCTTCCAATCCTTATATTATCACCCTCTCACTTGGCCATTCTCCACCTTATATTTTTATTTGTCCTAACAACTGAAGATATTAGACTGATTGTTTTAGGTAATTATAACTAAATTTGATGTTTGCCAAGACCCAGCTAGTCTGAGTGGCATAGGGATAAAGCCATAGAGTTATTCATACCAGACCCTCAGCCAGTCCTCAGAGGTGAATCCTCATGGGGCAGGGTGGAGCATGCTTTCCATGGGACAACATAAACTTTTCCAATCATTTATTATTTCATGCCTCTCATTTGATATGCAAATAAAGAAGAGGAAATAGGGAGACAAAGAATGACATTGCTAATAAGAAACCCAGTTGAATATTTCCTTGTCTCCAAATGTGGCTACAGTGTGGTACCACCCACCTGTGTTCATTTACAACCTCTTCAGTTTCCGAGTAAAGCAGCAATCAAGACTGATTAACATATCCTTAACCTCATGTCTAGATTTCCTGCTGTTAGTCTTATGCCTTTTATATGTTTGCACTGAGGCTTGCAATTCATTTACTCAGAAATAGGAAAGTATGTTCTGATGGACAGCATTTAGAAAGAGAAATACACTGTGGCATTGGGACAAAGTTTTAGTGGCTTAACCACAACATGGAAAAGCATCCAGCTCCATTTCTGTTCAGTTGAACACTCATCCCTGGTTCTCAGAGAACATGCTGTTTTGTATTTTGTGCAGAAAGAAAAGGGAATTGATACTTTTGTATGCTGTGATACGTGGAAATGAAAGACATCATGGAGATTTAGCAGCAGCACCCTCCTTGTGACATAAGTGACAACATTCTGTTTTTTAGATGGTTGGTAAAAATGACCACCTTACCTTGGATCAGCTGCTATTAATTACTTCACAGAATGGACTTCAGGTCCTAACTTCTCCATGGCAGTTTTCTGACATGCTGTTCTTAGGTATTTATTATTTTTATCTTGGTTTCCATCTATTTGTGTGTGAGAGAGAGAGCGAGCCTGCTGCGGTTGATGTGGGTATCTTCCTCAGTCACTTTCCTCCTTACTTTTGAGTCAGGTTCCCTCACTGGAGCTGGAAGTCTGATTTGGCTAAACCAGCTGTCCAGTAGGCTCGCAGCCTTCAGTCTCTCTCTGTGCTCTGGGATCCATGATGTGTTTTGTAGCACCTGACATTTTATGCTGGCCTGGAGATCTGATCATAAGTCTTTGTGCTTGAATCTCAAACACTATTGAATGAATTGCCTCTCCAGACTTAATTAGTTAAACAGACTCTTCAATTTTTTTTTCTTTAATGCTATCCTAATCTGTATATTAATGAGTATGGAGTCACTGAACAGAAAATCTTTAGCTAGCCAAATTGAAGAATAGATTAAGTTAGGGCTTAAAGGTTATGCTTCAGAACTTAAAGTGTTCTGCATATGGTATTAAGATGTTAAAATTTTTCATTTCAATGAAAAGTCAAAATAAGAGATCATTCTCATTTTAATTGTAGCTTATTTCAGGAAAGCAGAGTTGTAAATTACAATACTACATGGATAACATTCTTAAAGTGAAACTGCCAAAAGGCATTTTGAAAAAGCAACATCCTTAAATATAGATTAAGTGTCCCAAATTTGAAAATCTAAAATAGGAATTCTCACATGTCTGGAACTTTCTGGGTGCCATCAGGACATCTACATGGGACAATTCAGCATTAGGGTTTATGCAACATATACTAATTACTAATTACACTCAAACTACCATGTAAAAATATCTTTATATCATGTTCTTAAGCATCTCCTCCTCAAATTATCTTACTAAATAAGTGTAAGTATTCTCAAATCTGAAAAGATTCAAAATCCTGAACATCCTGGCTACATGTGTGTTGGAGAAGGGATCCTTGGTATTGAACAAGAAGACTTTTTGTGTCTTTTTATTGTTGTTTAGAGGAACAGATGGAGACATATTTCTTTGAAGTCTAGATTATGGGCACTGCTTCAAGGGGGTGATTATTTTGATGTGGTACAATGGGGAGAAAGAACAGTGTAGGCTGAAGCAGCTCTAGTGCAGATGGATTGAGAGTTAAGTCAAAGAGACCAAGTGGGGAGAGTGTGAAGCAGGAGAGCTGGACCCACCCTTTGCTCATTGCTGCATAGGATGAGCTAGCTGGGGCAATGCTGCAGCGCTCACCCTGGTGGTGAGCATGGGGGATGAGCTATCTGGGGCAATGTTTGCAGTTAAGATATATGGACTCTGTGGCTCACCATGTCCCACAACAGCTTCCATGATGGATTTTTTTTTCTTTTCTCTCAAATTTTATTTTATTTTATTTTGGTGTGGGATTTTGCAAGGGCAAAGGACAGATAGATGGACAGAGAGATGAATAGAATCAAGATGCATAATGTCAAAGACACAAAGAATCAACTAAAAAAGTTTAAAAAAGAGAAGAGTTCAGGGTTAAAAGATGTGACCTTGCACTAATCTTAATTTTGTGCATATTTATGGCTAACTTAACAATACTGGAAGAACAAAATTGTTTCCCTCCCATTATGTTACCTTCATATGTAAACTCTGATTTATGATTTCCTTCAGATACAGTCAGATGTTTGGGGTGGGGACTCTCTGTTATTATAGACAGAATTGGGTTATGGTTGTGGAGAGTGCTCACTGTGGGGTACTGGTGAATAAGGCTTGGTCTGTTTTGCTGAAGTCTCTCAGCTATTTCAGGTGGTACCAGAACATATTGGGTCACTGACATTTGTGAGCATCTGAGTCACTCAGCTGTTTAGAGAAAGCAAAGCTTCCTGAGTCTGCCTAAGAGAGTTCTCAGACCACAGAAATGTGTTAGTTCTAAGAAGCAAAGACCAGAAATGTGAGGCAATTAATAGCCCATCAGTGACCTTAGTGAATGAGGAGTAGAAACTGGTGGGTAGATACCCCAGCTTCCTTGCCAGAACAGTTTTAAAAAACATTATGCAAAGCTTCATATAAGATATCAAAAGAGCTAAGCGCTGTTTCTATAATGGCCTTCAATCATTAAGAATACAAATATAAGAAACTGTTTACAGGGGCTAAGGGGTGGAGAAACTAACACTAAAGACACTTGAAAACCCATTATTGTAGAAGTGTCCTAAAATATATACATATATACATCTAATGTACTTGGAAAGGAGTTACCCTATAACGAGGGACTATGTCTCTCAGATACTACAGGCTATCTTTTTGAATTATTGGTCAGGGGAGACCCATAATCCCAACATTATAGGTTATTAACATTATTCTTCCTTACCCTCCAGAACACCATGATAAGAACGTTTTACTGAAGATACTGCATACCTGGGCCATAGCACATGGAGAAATCAATTTGATACCAAGTTGGACATTTCATCCCTACCTCTAGTTTTCACAGTACTAGATGTGATGTGCACACTGCAGTGGGACAAATAATAAACAGTCATCCCCAACTGTGGACCCAATGAGCTTCATATGGATGGTCTACCCACATATAATAGCATGGATATTCTGGGAATAATTTTCTGATTGGACTCAAAAACCATGCACACGACAGAACTTATACCTGAACCATTAAATGGACCAAAATATGTGGCTTACTAGGTCCTAGGTCCTAGGGGGAACCTAGTATTATTATTCTGCTAAAGTGGTCAAAGTGATAAACTGCCTCCATAGTTTTGTTTTTTTTTTTTTTTTAACTTCTCACACCTTGGTTTGTGTGTCTCTCAACTTCTATCAGAGACTTTTTCTTTTTATAGTATGTCCTGTCTAGTTTTATGTCAACAAAACTATAGTCATCTGAGAAGTGGACCTTAGTTGAGAAATGCCTTCATAAGATGCTGCTGTAGGCCAGCTTGTAGAGCATCTTTTAAATTAATGATTAATGGGGAAGGGCAAGGTCCATTGTGGGTGCAATGGGGCAATGTGGGAATATATTTGTGCGTACTGTATCTTTAAATAAAGGAGCTGGTTTAGGCCATGGCAGGTACCATAGAGGAAGTGGGAGGAGAGTCAGTTCAGGTAATAGAAGCAGGGCGGAGTTAGAGGCAGACCGCGCGGAAGCCGCCCAAGAGGCAACATGTAAGCACGGGTGAGCTGCGGGCCGCCACGTGGCCCTAGATTAATAAAAATGGGTTGATTTAAGATATAGGAGCTAGCTAGCAATGTGCCTGAGCCATAGGCCAAACAGCATAAAATAAATATAAGCCTCTGAGTTATTTTTGGGGACCTGGCGGCTGGGCAGCTGAGGGGTCTGGCACGGCAGGTCTGTGTGTCTCGGATCTCTGGCTAACCGGGACCCAGAGAAACTAAATTACAACAGATGGCGCCCAACGTGGGGCGATTATCCACTTAGAGCCTGACAAAGATTAAAAAGAGTTCTAGATCGCAGAAATTGAGCCAGGGCAGCTTCCAAATTGTGTGTGTGGAGCGGGTCTTTGTACAAAGAAAGCATGGTCCGTCCGGGTCACATTCAAAATGGCGCCGGCGGGCTGTCGGCAGTCAGTGTGAGCTGCAGCTGCAACCAGTCTCACAGAAGACTAAATAGCATGTGATTGATTTTAGATTTCTGCTTATTTTGAACAAAAAAAAAACAAATTTTCTTCGTGGCAGTTACGGTTTAAGAAAACTTAGTGATTCAGCCTAATTTGCAAAAACTGTGCTTCTTTTTGGAGAATATATTTTAAAAGCTCTTAAGGTTAAAAGATGAATAAAGATTCACAATAAAACAGATTCAGATAAAAAGAAAACCTGTAAACGGGTTACAATGTTTGTAAAAGATACATAGGCTTCAGAGAAAAAAAGAAAGAGATTAAAAAAAGTTTTTAAAGTGAAAAATAGAGTAATAAAATTATAATAAGCCACGTAAAGATAGAAAATAAACACAAAATCTAGATTTTGGTTGTTATTGTGTTTTCTTTTAATTTTTTAACTGTTAATGAGCTAACTGCAAAAAGACAATAGATTGCAAAGGCTACTAAGTTAAACAAGAATATATATTTTAAAGGTATTTTAATTTTAAAATTTGTGTCTAAGGATTTATTGCTTTGAAAGAGTTCTGTTTCTGTTTCCACAGATGAGAACCTGTGGATTGCTTCCAGGCAAATATGGTTTCATCAACCAAGACCCCCTGAAAAAACCTCTGATGAGAAGAGGTGGCCTTATCAGCTTCAGAGCTGCAGACTGATTCATCTTCAACAACTGTGAGATTTTCAACGCCCCTTAATCAGCAGGAAGTAATAATAGATAACTTCGCCCAAATTCCCCAAATATTGTTTCTAAATGTTTGTTTTCATTATAAATGGTTAATGGTCATAGTCAATCTCTTTCTAAAAAAAAAAAAAAAAAAAAAAAAAAAAAAAAAAAAAAAAAACGGGGGATATGGTATGTAAATGCTTTCTTAAAAAATTAGATTATTAAATTTACAGGTAATCAACTGTTAATCTCAAACTGCTTTACATTGGTATAGATTTTGGTTTATTGATACAAATTTAAAGTCAATTTTATTATGCTGTATGTGTTTTTCTATTCTTGTTTAAGGTATGATGTTCATGTAACTGTTTTAAAATTGTAGTGTATAATTAAGAAATGAAGGTTAATAGTCACTTTTGATAATCAAACTTATAGTTAGGTTAGTTAGGATTTTTAAGTATACAAAGATATATTTCAATTAAATAGATAATCTTCAAATACTTCTAAGACCTACAGAATATGGCATTTAAAATGTTTTAAGAGCTTAGACTTTTCTAGACAGTGAGACAGGTCTGTTCCTGGCAGCACTAATTTACTTCAACAGGAAGATGGGCATTGAAGAAACTCCATATAGAATCTCATCTATTTGTGGTGATGGTGAGCCACTGGAGAACAAACTGTTTTTATATTGACTGCTTGACAGTATGCTGTTTAAACTGGACATGCAGGTTCCATGGAAAGATGACCTCTGAACTTTGGCAGAACAAGCCTAAATGGTCATTCAGGTTCCTGCTTTACAGAGAAAACTGTCAGACATTCTTCAAGACTCAAGGAGAAGCAACAGATGAACTGTGCCAGAATGGACAGAGCGGATTTCCTGCTTCACTGAAATGAAAAAAGACTCAAGGCCTATAGGCTGAAGATGAATGCCCCAACTTTATAAAGGAACTTTGGGTGACTGTCCAGGCAGATAGGTGTCATCTCTGTCCCTTCTAGATTTTAGAAGTCGTTTGCACTTCTGGTTTACTTAGATAAATATTATATCCTTCTGTGGTCTTTGATGTAGTTGAAGATTAGATAGTTATATGTACAGTTTTTCTTAGTCATTTGAAAAATATATTAGATATGAAACTTTAAATTCATAAAGATAAAGTAGATAAAATGTTTTCTTTAATTTTGCTAAGTACAAGTGGACTAGATATTGTAACTGTAATTCTTGCTTGATGGCTATTTTGTTATATGTAATTTTGCTATGTTAAAATTAAAACCTTCCTTTTTGATTAGAGAAAAAAGGGGAAATGTGGGAATATATTTGTGCGTACTGTATCTTTAAATAAAGGAGCTGGTTTAGGCCATGGCAGGTACCATAGAGGAAGTGGGAGGAGAGTCAGTTCAGGTAATAGAAGCAGGGCGGAGTTAGAGGCAGACCGCGCGGAAGCCGCCCAAGAGGCAACATGTAAGCACGGGTGAGCTGCGGGCCGCCACGTGGCCCTAGATTAATAAAAATGGGTTGATTTAAGATATAGGAGCTAGCTAGCAATGTGCCTGAGCCATAGGCCAAACAGCATAAAATAAATATAAGCCTCTGAGTTATTTTTGGGGACCTGGCGGCTGGGCAGCTGAGGGGTCTGGCACGGCAGGTCTGTGTGTCTCGGATCTCTGGCTAACCGGGACCCAGAGAAACTAAATTACAACAGGGCCACCCCTGGGAAGATAGTCCTTTGTTTTATAAGAAAGAAGGGTGAGCAAGCCATGGAGGAGGGCAAGGTAGTAAGCAGAACTTTTCCATGACTTCTGCATCAGCTTCTACCTCCAGTTCCTGCCCTGTTTTGGTTCCTGCCCTGTTTTGGTTCCTGCCCTGTTTTGGTTCCTGCCCTGTTTTGGTTCCTGCCCTGATTTCCTTCAGTGATGGACTGTTACCTGGAAGTGTAAGCTGAAGTCATGAAGTTTGCTTTTGGTCATAGTGTTTACATCACAGCAATAATAACCCAGTCTAAGACACAATAGCTGGTCAATGAATAAAAATAAGAGATTGTGGACTTATTAGATCTGAATGGGACCTCTCTATCACATCTTCCTGCCCCACAGCTCAAGGATCATCAAGGAAGAGGGGACAGAACAATTGTGAGGGCAACTGTAGTGAACATCGGTAGTGACATTTACTGTATATCGCAGGCCCATTGAACACACACACAGACTCACTCACAGTGACCATGGCTATAGTTATAAGGCCACACACAGTCAACCCAGCCAGAATCCCACTATAGATAGTGGAGGGCCTCATGAAGTCTCATATCTCGGTGAGGAGTTATTGAATGGATTTGGGGAAAGGGAAGTCAGTTTTCTTGAGGTATGTACCCCTGAAAGAATACTTCTGCTCCAGCAGATGTTTCTACACACATGCATATCTAGACAGTACTAAGTTGTCTCTGTATAAGACAACACATGGAGTTGAGGGGGATGTAAGGAGAAATTGGAGAGGAAAGAAGGGGGAGTGGACTTGACCACGATCTGTCACGTGGGTAGAAGGTAACTCTGCACTACCCTGTTTCGTTGTTTTACTTCCTTTTCTTCAGTCCTTCCTTTGCTTAGCCCTTCCTTGTTCTGCTAGAGGTTATTTTTCAAGGAATCACGTGTATTTACATTTTTGTCTCAGCATCTACTGAATCAATCTAAGAAAAACGTGGATTTTGTTTCTACCTAGTGCAGGGAAAAAAGAAAGCACTTCTAAATTCAAATGTACTTTAAAGAGATTATGGTTACAGTGTTTGCGGTGGTCAGTTCTAATTGTCAGTGTGACACAATCTGGGATTTCCTGGGTATGGATTCTCACTGAGGGATTGTCTATTGGCAGCGGAACAAGTCCATGGGGAATTATCTTGATTAAATTAATCAAGGTGAAAGGGCCTATCCACTATGTGTGGTGTCATTGCCTAGGCTGGGGATTCTGAACTGCATGAGTGGAGAAAGAATGTTGAACCCTAGAATGCACATGTTAACTAACTGCTCTCTTCTCTTGCCATGGGTGTGAGGTGAACAGCTGCAGCTGGACTCTCCTGCAGTGATGGACTGCCACCTGGACTTGTGAACCTAAGGAGCCCCTTAAGTTGTTTTATGACATGGTATTTCTTCTCAGCCATAGGAAACAAACCAATGACAGAGATCTTAGGCTACTTCATCTCTAGTCAGAGATGATTTGGAAAGAGTAACAGAATCAGTAAGGACCCTAAAGCTGATGGCCAGGAGTTGTAGAATTCTCATTCTAGAGATCACGTGACAGTTACAGTCTGGAAACAAGAACAGCTCTGATTATCTGCATTGGATTCTCATATCCTATGCCTATAGCATTTCTTTTGGGAAGGAAAGGAAAGAGACCCTCTTTCTGCCCATTGAACATCATCTTGACTCAACTACACAAGGTCTTAAGAAGTACAAAGTACATAGGATATGAAGGGAGGTTGCCTGGGTTTGGAAAATGACCTTATGATCCATTCTAGGATCAGTCTTTTTGGTGATGCTCCTACCAAAGTCACTCATGCTTCTCTAAGGAGTCCTGGCAGACTCATTGTCTTATCATGCTGGACTTCGATGAGTCTTTTCCTTAACTTGTTTCCCTTTATATATGGAGTGAAAAGTACTAAAGTCCTGAGGAAATGTCACTCAAGATGAGGAGAATCTCCAGTGTAGGACCACACTCAGATGGGCATAACCATAGTACATGCTGACTGCCAGCATTGGACCCATGTCTATCTCATCTGTGTGCATGGCAGATGATGCGTGTAGATGCATACATGTGACACGACTGTCGTATCCAGAGTGTTGGAGGAAGCAGCACAATGACCATAAGAAAGTGCCTCTGGCAGTTGTCATAAAAACTGTGTCCCCACAGCAAGTACAGAGACTGAATGGCAATCTACACTGAAATTAAGACCAGATCTCTGAGATGGAAAAAATAAAAATGTACTTGTTCAAGTGTTCATCACTAAAAGACCCTTTAACTTTAGTTAGAATAAGTATAAGAGCTTAATTTAAAAAGTTGGAGTAACTAATGATTCATGGGTTTTTAGGAATATTTCACATATTTTTGTATTTTAAATACATTTGTTTTAAAAATGCTTTTTTATAGCCCTAAGCAGGGAAAAAGAACATTTAGTTATGTTAGGTACTAAGAATATTTAAGAGAAATAGTTACTAGTGTAACTAAAAACCACATCTCTAGGCACACTGTACAAAGTCCTTGATGAAAAGGTGAGGAAGCCCTGGTTGATTCTCTGTTAATGCTCCTTTCTATCAGAAAATGGAGTGATACAAAACTACCAACAACATAAATTTCCATGAAGAGTCTCAAACTGAAATCCCTTTGTCTCAACTAAGAAATTTATCTTATCTTCTTCGATTAAGATAAATTTTGGGTTTTCTTCTCTTTCTGATAGGAACATAGTTTATAAAGTTTATGCAGTTTTATGTAAAGTAAGTGTGCAGCAGTAACATGAGAGATTTTTTCTATTCACATAAACAAGTGGATTCATCATCTTATATGTTGTTGATCATAAGAGATAAGAGTACCAAAAACAACTTAAAACAACTGGAACAAAGGATCTGATTAGGAATGGCAGTTGTTTGGGAGTTTGATTTTGTAGGACAAAGACTAGCTTTTGAGTGTTTATTTTAGGGCTGGGAGTTTATATTATGGAGGTCTCCACATCCCCATTTCTTTCATTTAGCCATGACACACTTCCTGGATATTTCAAGCCTTTCTGTTTTGCAAGACGACTCTGCATTCTGAAGAGGTTTCCTGCCTGATTTAATTCCATCAACAGATCACCATGGAAACTCCTGGTGTTGTTTCCTCTTCCTGGAATGAGACATTGACTCTATTTCAAATAGAATTTTTGGCACAGAAAATAGAATAAGTTTCATAAAGTAAATTGTGTCCACAGAAATGCCTTTTAAAGTGACCTTTTGGGTGGAGGGAAATCATGCACACATCACCACAGATCTTGGAAGACAGAGTGACTATTAAGACCAGGTAGAAGCATAATCCACATGAAAATGAAGCAATATCCATCAGACAACTTTATTAAGAACTTGACAGTAACCCTTTGTTTCAGATTATCCTAATTAAATATAAACCAAACAACCAGTGGTATAACAACTCTACCATTTTATAAAAGGGAATGAATCGATTTTCTCCATGTTGTCCTAAAACAAATTAATTTGGATAATGTAAACATAAACAGCTGAGTTGGAAAAATAATTTATATAATAAATCATGTTACAAAGAGCCAACCCACATTTTTCCATAAATGTTAGTTTTAAAGATCATTTTTAAGCACTCATGAATGTAATGGACATACTGAGCCATTCTATTAAGCCATTCTGAGTCAAGGATCAAGGAATATAGTCAGGAGTAGTCAGTTACAGTCATGAGAAAGAGAGGTGATGTGCTAGTATGCTTACAGCAGTCCTTTGTGTGTGTCTACATACTGTTAAGTGTCTACACAGGTGGCATACAGATGCTTATATGTCTGTATATTGTGCCACTCAGAAGTATGTATTAATGGAAAAATCAGCAGGTATGGAGAGAAAAATCATTTAGACAACAGCTTCAGTAAAGTTGGTTTACTTTGTTCCAAGATTATTTCCTGTGAGATTTTGATTTTTGTTGAATGTTTGAAAAACATGTGAGAATTGTATTTACAGATTTCTACCCAAACTTATAAGTGAGGTCTGTTTTTCCAAGTTACAAAAGCCATATTTCCCATGCAGCTCCTTGCAAGCCTTAGAGGCAGAAGATGAATGGGTTCTTTTTGATGACTTGAAACTTCTCCACGGAGACTTGTTGGTTAATATTCCTTTATCAAGCAGAGGCAATTGGAATGTATTATTGTCTTTTCCTATAGTCATATATCTAAAAAAAAATGTGCTAACTTTTTAAAAAAAGAGCTTTATCAAAATGAAAATTCATACACATAGCACTTCCTAAAAGGAGCACACATTTAGCAGATCTAGAAAGAGCAATAAAACAATTTTATACATTCTAAATACTGAAATTAAGATATTTCAAAGTACTGACCATAATTATGGGGTGTCTGCTTTGATGATTCAGATTAGAGGAGTATATGATAACTTCAAGTGCACTGTTGCTGTAGACACTTCATTGACACTTACACAAGCTGTGGGGATGTCCCATGAGGACAGAACAATAAAAAGCTCTGGTAGCCACTGTGTGACCTACTGTGAGTATGGCTGACTCAGTACTGGGGATAAATAAAGCAAGGTTTCACAGCAGCTGTCTCTCAAGTTCAAACACATGCACTGTGCAGATTGTATTCCTACCTATTTCTGGAACTGTTTTTCTGACTTCACCTTCCACCATCCAAATAATAAGCCAAATGCAATACGTCAAAGAGATCATGTAGGGCATCTCTGCCTGCATCGTAGAAGGCTTGGAGAAAACGATTAAGATTTAAACATTGATTTACGTGTTTGACTGAAGAATCTCAACTCTCATGAACTCCTTGACCCAAATTATTATTTTTATATTATTTTGCATCCTTCCATAATAATACATATCTTTTCTCTGTTCCTTCCCTTCTTTCCCCATCCCAGTCTCCCTGGTTCCCTTTTTCCACCTCCTTCCTCCTCTCTTCCCTCCCCCACTCTTGACTCTTCAGTTATTGTGCTAGTTATAAGGGGAGATTTTCTATGACACATTTTTGTCCTTTAACTTTAAATCAGCCACCGAAGCATAGATTATTGCTTTTTTCTCTAAAGTATATAAACATTACCATAGCTTAATAACCAGACTCATACCAATGCAGTGAACCTTGTATTAGTCACAGAGGATTTGGCCAAAATGAATATGCTCTGACATAGATGTTGTAATTCTGGTTCTGGTGAGAGCAAATAGAATATGATAATCTCAATACATTAAAGTTTTTACATTAAGGAAACTCGATCATGAAGTGAGTATCTGGCTGTGTATTAATGAAATTTTCATCAGCTAGAGTTAAAAACTATATCCATATATTTTTTCCTTTGATGTAGCAGTGATTAGTATGCTGTGAATGGCCATCTTTTCTATCCTTTTCCTCGTCTTTTCTGTCCTTTGCCATGGCCTTGTCCTTCTAACCTTTATTTTTCATCTCGTTTCTTTGCTCTTCAAACTCTTTCAACCATGCATCATATGCTCCACTTCTTGACCTAAATGTGGGCAATGCCATTGTATTTCACGCTTACACTGAGAATCATAGAGCACGTTGAAGCTGTGAGAATTAGCAATGCTGCTTCAAAATTTTTTTATATACATAAGGAAGGTAAAAATCATTTTGGATTGGCCAAACAACATGATTTATTTCTGGAAAAATTAGGCATCCATGCAGCCAGTAGTTGCCATACAATAAAAACTGGAAAGAGTTTAGGCAATGAGCATCGCTCCCCAGCCATCTTCTCCATACACTTTTGTAAAAGAATTAATGACAACAGAGCAGAAGGACAGCATAGAACTCCCTTCCTTTGCTTGGTGGACGATGGACAGAACAAGAGTGGCACCATGAGCCTTTGTCCTCCTCAGGTGACACAGGCTGTTGAGTTGCCCCTCACCGATCCTCTCCCTTTATTAGCACAATGAAACCCTTTCCCTATCATGTGATCACCCACAGCCCAGTCTATCACTGCAAAATTTTTCCCTGCCCTTAATTCTCACCAATATGATGTTGTATCTTCCTATCCTATGGCAATTGAGAGAAATTTAGACATTCTTAGCTTAAATTAATCCTAATACTTAAATACAGTGTGTTTAAAAACTAGTTTAAGATTCCTCCTAAGTTACAAAAATTTATGTCTATTAGATTCCTTGGGACTGAATAAGCCAGTATGCTTTAAAAAACAACTCCAGAGTACACAACTTTTCCCTTATCATATTATAGAAGAGTGAAGGCTATTTCTTAGTAAAAGGGAAAACAGTATGTCTTGACAAAAAGTGAAATGCAAGATCTGGTTAGTAGTTTCAAGTTAATAGTATCAGTCTGGCATAAAATACCGAAATAAGTTTAATGACTCATAATATTTTAAAAATTAACCAGTTGATAAGGGAAATATGAATTTCTGTCCTGTCTTGAATAATTGCAAGATCTGGTAATGCTGAAGTCTTTTCTCTCATGACAACCATCAGCTGGTACTGGGTGTCACCACCCTTTACCTATGGTCACAATGGGAATTCCCACTCAGCCTATTTCAATTACTCTCACTACTGACTGCTTCCTGATAGATAATAAGGAAGTCTATTACCATAGTATGGATAGTTTTCCTTGGAGGTAATTAAATATGGTGGATGATCCTCAGGATTTGGCAAGTTAATCTATCAGTTTTAAGTTCACATTTGTATTTCTTACATGTGAATATGAAACTGTACTTCTGTTTTTAGAATGATTGGTGTTCTGGAGAAACTCCTGTTTCTTTAAGACTTACTTATTTTTGTTTTATGTATACATGTGTTTGCATGTATTTATGTATGTGCACCATATTCATGCTTGGTGCCCACAGTGGGCAGATGACAGTCTTGGAGCTCCTGAAATGGAAGTTACAAGCAGGCATGAGCTACCATATGAGTCCTAAGCTAGAACAGTGACTGATCATATCCACTGAGCAATCTTTTTAGCTCCAAGAACCCCTTCTATAATTTTTTTAAAATCTTATTTTGTAGTGTGGGTGCTTTGTGTGTATGCATTTCTGCAAATCATATACATGTTTGCTGCTTATAAAGTGTAGAAGAGAGTGTGAGTCTACTGGAACTGGAGTTAAAGACGGATGTGAATTACCCATATAGGTGAAAGGAAACCAACTTGTGTCCTATGGAAGAGCAAAAAGTGCTGTTAAGTGCTGAGCCATCTCTCCAGCTTCCAGAATCCTCTTCTTAGCTGTAAGCTCTCCCAAGAACACCTATGGATTCAGAACAAGTCATACATGAACCAAATTTTCTCTATAATTTAAATGATTAGAGTTAGATTATTTTAAAGACCTGTAGGTTTTCTATAGTTTTATCTCCCTGATAGGCTAATAGGCTTTAAAATTAGTCAGTGATTGATCTAGGAAAAAATATTTTACATGGATAATACCTTTGCTGAATCATTTCTTCTTTTATAACATGACAAAAGCATTTTTTTTTACCTAACTAAATTTGCATGTGTATTAGTCAGGGTTCTGTAAAGGAATAGAACTTACAGGTGAATCTCCATATATACAAATGCATATATGTATCTTATTTTATGCATATGAATGTTTGCTTTTATATATTAATTCACCATACACAGACATATACAGCTAAACACAAACACACACACACACACACACACACACACACACACACAAAGGGGATTTATTATAATGGCTTATAGTCTGTGTTCCAGTTAGTTCAATAATTTCTCTCTGCCAATGGAAGTTCCAAGAATCCAGTAGTTGTTAGTTGTTTAGTCCAAGAAATGGGATGTATCAGTCTTCAGTATATGCCAGAATGCTGAAAAAAGTAGGACTCTAATGCCAGAGAAGGAATGGACTTGCCAATGAGTGAGACAGAGAGACGACAGGGGGCGGGGGGGGGGGGGGTAGACCAGGCAGAGAGCAAGCTTCCTCCTTCCATGTCCCTTTTATATAGGCTGCCACCAGTAGTTGTGATTTAGATTAAAGGTGGATCTTCACAGTTCAATGCTTCAAATTAAAGGTGTGTCTTCTGACTTTAAATGAAAAATCCCTCAGAAGTGTACTCAGGCACTTGGTTTTAGTTAACTCCAGATGTACTCAAGTTGACAACTAAAAATAGCCAGCACAGAATGACTTTTATTTATTTTTCTGAAAGAGATGTAACACTGGACCCACTCCATGGAATCTAAGTACAATCATGTGTAAGAAGTGAGGAAAACATACCATGAGCTAGGTCTTGTTTGTGTTCTAGGAAAGTATGTCAGGGACCAAGTGAAGATTTCAATACATTTTGATGATGGTGTCCATGGGCCCACTACTCACTGGAATGTGTGATTAACTATAATATAATAAAATAAAGCTATGAGCTCACAAAAAGTACCCAGCCAGCCCTTTAAAATGACTTGTGGAAGAGCTTAGTGGATAGGCATGTGCAAGGATTCCTTAGATCTCTGAATTCCGTGGCTTAGGGCATTTCTGACACTACCTTGCAAGACCAACCGTTAGGCTTCTTTAGAACTGGGGAAGCCCTGATAATAGCACCCAGCTACACCTTTTATATGCTGTGATCTCAAACAGGTTTTAATTACTAAAACAGCTTTCAACCTGAGCTCACGGCTAATTTTCTTAGGTCCTCCTGATCTTGTTTTATGCCTATCCAGTCATAATTCCTACCACAATGTATTGTGTTCATGACTGGCAAACATGCCATGATTTTGCTCTAGACATTTAGCTCAACTGTGAATGGTTAGTCTTTCTCTACCCTCCAGGATAGATGCTGTGGGAGTTTCATTATAAATAATTGTCCCACCCACTGGTTTAATAATTGGCCAAAGACAGGCAGGAAGTGTGGGCAGGGCTACCAGACTAAGAAAACTCTGAGAACAGGAAGCACAGAGCAGAATGCCAGAGAGAAGCCAGAAGAAGCAGAGGACAACCATGATGCTCTAAGAAAAGGCCACCCAGCCACATGGCTGAACAGGATGAGTCATGGGTTAGATGAGGGGTAGAGAGCTAGCAAGTAATATGCCTGGGCCTTAGGTCAATCAGCCAAAAACTATTGAAAGCATCTGTGTGTCTCTGTGGGTCTGTGAGTCTGCGGGTCTGTGGGCCTAGACCTTGAGGTTAGGCCTGAAAGTACAGAACAGAAACCTCATACTACAAGATGCCTTTCTGATTTGCTTTATATAGATAACACATGAATATACTAAGGAAAAACGGTAGTGATATTAAGTCGTAATCAGTGGCAAAACATTGAAGTCAAACAATGTTTCCCCTAGTACTGGGGATGATGGAATCATGGCTTTGCTTTTACAAGACAGAAATTGTAGCACTGCACTACACCTAAACCCCAAGTTTGTACTTGATTTCAATCACTTGCCAGTTATCTTGAATAGGTTAAAAATAAATCAAAATTTCCCCTAACAAAATGAATATTAAAATATTAAACACAAATCTTATCTTTGTCATAAATATATGTCCATAGATAATTTAAAGATAAATTAAAGACAGGATTATAGCATTTGTCTTAGGGTTAATACTCTTATAACAAAATATTATGAATAAAGCAACTTGGGTAAGAAAGCTTTTATTTGGCTTGTGTTTTTACATCATGATTCATCATGGAAGTAAGTCAGGACAGGAATTCAGACAAAGCTTGAACCTAGAAACAGGAGCTGGTGCAGAGGTCATTGAGGGGTGCTGTTTACTGGCTTGCTCTTCCTGGCTTGCTCAGCCTGATTTTATAGAGAACCCAGGTTCACCAGCACAGGGGTGGCTCCACCCACAATAGGCTAACCCCTCTCTCATAAATCACTAATTTAGCAAATGCCCTACAGTCTTGCCTACAGCCTGATCTTAAGGAGGTATTTTCTCAATTAAGGCTCTCTCCTCTTTGGTGACTGTAGCCTGTGTCAAGCTGACATAAAGTTAGCCAGCACCGAATTTATTAATTCAGTTCTTCACATAGAGTTTAATAATACAATAAATCATGAGAATTTGATTGTAGTGTAAGTCTTAACAATTCAAAATAAAGATCATATTATGGCAAGAGAAAACTAGAATATCTTATCAAGTTAAATAAAAGATCATAATTTAAGTTACTGCTCTTCAGGGCAAAGAGCAAAAAATGAGGAACTGATGGAAAAATTAAACATTGCACTATATAAAGAGTTTTGATGGGAAATTATAGGGGAAATGGGGGTAGTGGAGTTATATGATCTATTTTACTTAGCAAAAATTCTTATTAGAGTACAATTGACTAATTATAGTAAAATTTTAAGTTATAAAATTAAACATAAAGAAACATTTTATAATACTATTTATCACCATCATTTGGGCATGTTTTGTGTATTTTCACACTTGTATGTAGGTATGGTATTTGTTGTATACAGTTTTTAGAGCTACAAATTTATACAAATAAAACTTTTCACATATACAATTGTCTTTACAAAATTGTGCCACAATATTTTGATTTTTAATTTAATTTTTATTTTTCTTTAACAATTTTTAAATAAAATTTATTTATTTGTTTGGTGTGTGTGTGAGTGTGTATATGTGTGTGTGTGTGTGTGTATGTGTGTGTGATGTGCATAAAAATACATCCCATGTTATGCAGGCAAAGGCCAACTTGTGGGAGTCGATTCTGTTTCCAAAATGTGTGACCCAGGAATAAAACTCAGGCTATCATGCTCCACAAAACATCCCTTTACCTGCTGAGACCTGAAGCATCTTGCCAGCCAAATGTATGTGTGTAATATTTATACATTTGAGACAGGGTATTGTTACGTAGTTCAGATTGTCTTAATCCTTTGATTCTCTTACCTCTATATCCCAAGTGCTGGCATTGGAATCTGTACTACCATATGCATCTGAAAAAAGATGAAAATGCTTCTTAAATGAGAGAAATAAATATTCTTGACAAAACCCACCAGAAAATACAATAAAAACAATATGAACATGCAAAATTCTAGCAACCCCGAGCTAATTATTGTTGACTTATTGCTGTGTGGCCTTTGTTCATACTTTTTCTAGTCATTGTTCTTACTGTCAGTCTGTATATTTCTGCAACAGCATCATCAAGTCTGCATAGAATTCTACGTTGTGAATGCACATAGATCAGTTTCAAAGAAATCATAATATTAAGGATCTTTTTATTAAGCCACAAATACTTTAATGAACAACCTAGTAGTTTAGCACCTAAATATTTCTAGTCACTTCTTTTTTTTAGAACAAATTCTGGAAAGGAAAGTTATTGATGCCAAGCTCAACTTGTTTTTAAGCCCTTAGCCCCAGCTAGTTCTGTTGCTGTGGACTGACTCTATTGAAACCCTGTTTCCTGTGCTCAACAGTATCAAGATTGCCAGTTCTTACCTCCCTCTGCTTCTCTTCTTACAGGGCCACTTAGGGTCCCTCCTCTGTGGAATCATTAATGCTGGAATTTCTTAGGCTTTCATCCCATGCCTCTCTCTTTTCATCACCATTCTTTGAACTCATCTATATTTGGGACTTTGCTTGCTATGCCTGTATCTAAATGTCTTATATAAATCAGTGTAGTTGTCAATGTCTGAAGGCAGTCCAGCATTTAGGAGGTGGAGGCAGTGGTCTCTAGAGTCAAGGGAAACAAAAAATGCTATAACAAAAACAAAGAGAAAACAGAATAAAACAAAAAATGATTTAATGGGGCTGTAAGATGGCTCAGCAGTTAAGAGCAGTGATGCTCTTCCATAGGACATAGGTTGGATTCTCAGGATCCATATGGTGGATCATATCTGTCGGTAGCTCAAGTTCTAGGGGATCTAATACTGTCTTCTATTCCACATTGGGTATCAGACATGCAGGTGATATGTAGATAGGCAAACAACCAGACACAAATAAAATTTAAAAACAAAACAAGACAAAACAAGGAGCAAGGAACAGTGCTCTCACTTCTTATTTCAAGTCTCTTTCATGATGAATATGTAACTATAGATTATGTACTTTAACTGTGCATTTTTCCTGAGTAGTTCTAATGGTGTCATGTTATGGACGGCAATTTTATATCCAGGAGAAGATATTAGAATGAAGGTTATGGCTTGTGTTGTAGTGCTTTGTTAGATGTTGGGAAGCTAAAGTCCTTTGCTTTTTCCAAGCAGTGATCTTTAACTGATAGATTCCTAAGCTAAATTTTGCCTTTTAGTACCAGTATTTATAGGGCTGTTTCTGTTCTGTTTTAAGCACGGTCAGGTACAAGTTCAAAATCTCTCAAATTATATCAGGTAGACTGAAGATCTTTGAAATAAACCTGTTTTTTTAAGTATGTATTTTTAAATAAAACATTTGAATTTTAATCTCTTAAAAGAAAAATGATGGTATAGGCCACATGGCAGTCAGATACTTTCCATTCGCTCCAACAGTGAGGAGATGAATCACAAAGTCACCCTGTGATGAGAAAGTCAGAAGGGAAATTCAAAGAGAGAAGCTGCATTAGAGAAACTGAATGACCTTGGAAAGCAAAAAGTATATTCAATAGTTTTTTCATAAGAAAGAGCACGTTGGACTTACATTTCTCAGTTCTGCTGTTTTATTTCACAAATATGTTGAAAGAAAGTAGTCCACTCAAATGTAGTTAGAAAAGATTTGATATTAGTGATAAATAAATTGAATAGCCACACAATCCAGTCTCTCAGCAGGCAGGCATTAAAGGCTGTTTCCTGATACAGAGTCAAGGTATATACCAAGTTTACTTCTGTACTTACTAAGTGGCTTCCTAGAGTAGTTTTGAATGTAGTCACTGAAGGAGATCTTAATATCTCCCTTTGTTCTAATTTTTGAATCTCTCATTGTATTTATGCTCCTATTGCTTTATTTTGAGAGATTATTTTACAATTCTCCACAAGTAATATTTGCTTGTTTTATTACATAGTTATTATAATGTAATCTTATGTTGTATGTCCTATAGTCACTGATGCTCAATAAGTAATACATTCTGAGAATGGGATTAGGTGTTTATATTTCAAATATTAGTATGCATCTATGATTTGCAATAGAGAATTGCCCTGTGGAATACTAAAAGAGGTCAGTCCTATCTGACATCATTGGACAATTCAGTTTTGTCTCAGGTGATTGAACAAGGCTGGGAAGTTCTGGCAAACTTACCTATAAGTGCTGAATCTCCAAACATATGCACTCTTTGTACTCAAGAGTCAAAATGACGACCTTATAAATAACATACAGGTAATGTGTTTTTGAATAAAAACAAAATATAAATATTCAGAGCAGAGTTGATTTCAGCTACTTATTTCTACTTTTCCACTCTTTGGTTGTAGAGAGTTAGCTCTGAAAAACTTGAGCTCAGTCACTAGAAACATTACAATCTTGGGATCTTTGCTATAGTAACAAAAACATTTTTGTGGGTAAACTTTTCCTTTCTGTATGTAGGTAAGTAGTTAACAGTTGATAAAATGATTATAGCAATAGTTTCTCCACTTAATGACTGAAGGGACAGTGATAATAAATGTTGTTAAAGTGTCTATTTGAATGCTCCATGAAGACCTTTGGGAGTTACTCCACAGATTCAACCATCCCTGGCAGCATGCAGTGCCCCAGGCTGTGGTGATTTGTGCTTGTCACCTTTTCTTGCTCCAAGATGTCATCATGTTGTAGACTTGCGCAGATTTTGATCATTTTTTTAATGTCTTCGGTAAGTAGGTCAGTGTTTAGAAGTAGCCTGTTTAAAGCAGGAAGTCCTTCTCTGATGGAGATGTATGTCACTATCTGATCTGTTTATTGAACTTATTACACACATCACAATGAGATTATTAAATCTCAAGGTGAACAGCAAATTCCTTCACTCACTTAACCTTCAGTTTTATCATTTTTTTGAGAAGCACCTTTGTCCTTTTGTAGGTGTCTATAATGAGGTAAAAACATAAAACCTAATCATTGGTTGAAGGCTGTTGTTTTTAATTTCAACATAAAAGCAAAAAGAAGAAAGAGATTGAGCTGTATCATGTTAATTTTAAATGCTTAGGTTAACTGTTTGAAACACAAATTTAGTTTCTTGTTTGTGTTTTTGAGCAAATCTTCAATCTTGGTCTTTTATATTATAGGAGACATCTTATAAATATCATTCATTTTATTTTTGGTATGCCAAGGGAAAAAAAACAAAAGACTACCACCAAATGGAGTCATAATATTTCCTCTCACATTCTTGAAATGATTAAATTTTCATCTGTATCTTGGTCACTTAAAGAGAGATCAGAAATTCACTTACTTCTGACAAAATGTAAGTCAGCTTTGTCAAGAATAGATCTGATACAGCTCGAACTTTAAGTGAGGGTCCCTGGAATGATTAGGTCACAGATGGGTTCCTTTAGGTCCCTTCTCAGAGCCTGCTTCTAGAGGTGATAAGCCCATGGAAGCTGCTCTGCTAATTTCTAGCTGAAAGAAACCAGCTAAATGCACCCTGATCTGCCTGATCTGTTTGCGTCTGAAGAAATTCAGTTAACTCTATATGCTATGGATCCCTTTGACTCTTCTGTATACATTAAAAGGCCAACTCATAAATGATTTGAAGCTGTTCATCAGGTGAAATATATTCTATTTCTGGACTTATTCTTTCATCTGCCAACTATTCCCTGAGGGCCTATTATGCACCTACAATTGTAAGTTTCAGAGACATACTTTGAAAACATGAGACAAAACCCAGCTCATGTTAACAGTTTATAGTTCAGTTGGAAAAGCCAGACATTTGATGAGTCAGTCACTGGCACTGACGTACAGAAGGTGAGGAGTATGAAGAAAACATCTTGAGGGGGTGATAATTGGTAGGAAATATGTACTCACTCCCTTTGCCTAACTTTGGTTACGCAATTCAGATGTGGATGTAGATGGAGTTATCAGGGAAGACCTTCAAGATGGTGACTCATTTTAGAGAAAACAAATGCTGGTGAGTGATAGCCCATTATTTTTAGTTGAAACATGAGTTTGCTGCATACTGTCAGCAAGATCATTGATAAATCACCTCTATCTTCACAGGAGCCAAGAGCTTCTTTCTTCCTAGTGTGAGTGTTCTTGTATCTGATGACTGATGTTACAGCCAATTCAAGTGACTTCTGTGTTATCTACCCTTGCCCAGTTCTGTGCTATGCTGTGTCCTAATATCTGAGGCCTGGCCTTGCTGCTCCAGCCAAACATTTCCTGATAGACGGAGAAGGAAGGGATTGCCAGGGAGACACTGAAGCCTGTGGCTGTTATGTTATCTGTGTATATTTCAAAGGAGCAATTGAGGATTACTAAGCACTTGATGTGCTCCAAGTAATTCTGAACTCACAGTTTATCAGATGGCTTCATGCTCTTTGTGGGCCTACACAGGCAGATGTCAGGGACGTAGGCATCTGTGGTGATATATGATATATTTAATAAAACCAGTCTGGAATATCAGAGAACAGATATTCACCAACAGTCAATTCAGGAGGGTCAGAGAGTGGTAACTCACACCTTTAATCCCAGTACAGGAAAGACTGGGAGTGGCGACCTATGCCATTAATTCCATAACTCCAGAGACAGATCTTTCTGTGAGTTCAAGGCCTAACTATCAAATAGTAGTAGCTCACGCCTTTAATCCTAACTCTAGGAATATGGTACAGAGTTGAACCTGGAAGTGAAACAACTAGGCTAAGAAAGTATTTAAGGCAGGCACAGGAAGATGGAGATTTATTCTGTAGAAGCAAAGAGGAGCGAGGCTGAGGAAGCTGGAAGATAGCTTTTACCTTGAGAAGTTGGCTGGGGAAATTTGACTGTGGTGTTTCCTCTCTCTGATATTCTAGCTTTTCCCCAATATCTGGCTCTGGGTTTTCACTTAACCACTAGAATTTGTGTTACAGCCATCTTTAGCATTAGAACACCAAAGACAGAGGTTACTCTGAGAAGAGTCAGAGTCAGTGCTGGAGCATTGACTCTCAGCCAGAGGTTGGACTTCAGGGCCTCACAAATTAGCTATAAGACAAACATTGTTAATGTGGGAATACTAACAACTTTTATGGCATTTGTGAAAGGGTGAACAATCACAGTTCCCAGAGAGTTGGGAAAGCCAGTGCAAATCCTGAGAAGGCATTTTCAAGGCTAGTTATGTCAGAGTAACAAGAAAGAAGTTATAAGTTAGGTGAAATACTTCCTGAAGAGCTTAGTCTCACACAGATGTTGGGTGTGAAAATTAGAGCAGCTGTTATGGGAGACAGTGTGGAGGTTCCTCAAAAACTTCAAACAAGACTACCAGATGATCCAGTTGGAACAATGCTGGGGAACTTTCTAGATGAAAGTGGCTGTAGCGAAGTCTTATCTGTGCTTTCATGTTCATTTCAGCCTTGATTATTATAGCCAAGGGATACCAAAGTGTCTACCATCCATTTCATGAATAAAGAAAACCTGGCCACAGATATACATCTATAAAAGGGTGAAGTCCTATCATTTGTGACTGCATAACATAATGTGACAGGAAATATGTGAGAGAGAATGCCTAGACACTGGTATCCTGAGGGTCTCATATGAGCTTAAAAAAAATAGAACTCATACAAGCTGAAAATAGAATGGCTGACATCAGCGGTTAAGGAAAGAGAGAAGTAGAAGGAGGTAGAGAAATGTTGCTAATGACAGTCAAATTGCAGTCAGGTAGGAGTAAGAAGTCCCACATTTACCACACAATAGTTTGACTGTAGCTATTAGCTAGAAATTACATATTTTAAAAGCTACAAGAAAATATTTAGAAATGCTGTTTGAGGAGTTAGACGTGTTTAGTTTTACTTAGACATTATACAGCCTATGGGCTTTATTGTATAATGTTTCTGACCTGGACTTTCTGTGTTAGCCTCATAGCCTGGACCCGCAGACCCACAGTCCCATAGTCCCAATGAAACATACAGATACTTATATTAATTTTATATAATTTTTATAACTGATTGACCTGAGGCCCAGACTTATCACTTGCTAACTCTTTACCCTTAAACTAATCCATGACTCTTATCCTGTTCAGCCATGTGGCTCAGTACCTTTTCTCAGAGCAACATAGCTGTCCTCTGCTCTTCTGACTTGTCTGGCAACTCTGTGGCATCTCTGCTCTGTTCCTCCTGTTCCCAGAGTTTCACACTTCCTGTCTGCCTTTGGCTGTGGAGAGCAAAGCTCTGCCTGGCTCTGACCCAAGGTCACATCTCATGATTCATTGGCAATTAGCAGGATGAGGCCAGTAGCAGATCTTATTTACAACTTCTTGCTGGGAGTGGAATGTTTCTTCTCCGAGTGTCCTTGTTTTCCCACACTACTCCTCTCATAACCTCAACTACCTCCCTCCTCCTGCAGCTATAACTTTCTTTTCAAGGTTACCAGCAAGAGTGATAACCAACCCCTTCACCCTATATATACTCAGTTCATTCTCTTAATAAATGGGGCTCAAACAGATCTCTTGTTCTGCCCTGATTCTTTGTGTCTTTCTTTGTCCCCTCCCCCTCATTCTCACTCCCCTCCTCCAGAGTCTCCATTGACTTTACCCGCAGGCTGGAGCATTTGGCCAATCAGCATTTTTATTAAACCATTTTTTACAACATAACAACATATTCCCCCTACAATGCTTACTCACTCTACTAATGTTTAATATACCTATTATGGTTATTTAAAATGTACTATTAATATACAGTTGGTATGCATGCAGAGGGGTGTGTGTGTGTGTGTGTGTGTGTGTGTAGATTAGAAGTCAACCATGGGTACTGTTCCTTAGCAGCCATCCATCTTGTCTTTTTGAGAAAAGATCTCCAGGGTAACCTGGGGCTCAATGACTAAGATAGGCTACTTTACAGCAAGCCACAGAAATCTACTCTAGGCTTTTCCAGTTCTGAGACTCCAAGTGTGTGTCACCATTCCCAGTCGGTAGGCTGGAGATTGGACTCAGTTTCTCATGTTTGTTTACCAAAAATTTTGCTGAGCTGTCTTTCCAGCTATAAAATCCTTTGTAGTAATTAAAAATGAATTTGAATTAAAAATGATTCTCTATAATGTTATTTAGTAATCTTTATTCTTTCAAATTTACACTGAGTGGACTAGGGAAAATAAACAACAATGATTCAGTTGACAGCCAAATTACATTAAAATTCCTCATGTACTTTGCTAAACTTATTAAGGGAAATCACTGTAAACAAAAAACTGAAAAGCAACATAAATTATCACCAATCTAGTTTTAATCATCTAAAGAGGAGACGATTTTAGTGAAGGTTTCAAAGAGACAAGCCAGTGATTACGTCATGTTTGATTGTGATAATGAATTTGGTGACAAACACAAAAACAATTTCCGGAGAAGAAGCTTCTGTTAGAAAAGAAAGAGTGAGGCTTCTGACCAGCTTGAGTAACTCTAGGGATAAATGTCAGGAATCAGCCAGCCAAACAATCAATCAATAAGTTAATCAATCAGTAAACAGCTTGATGTCCTGACAATTTGGTGGTATTCCAGCATTTGGGACACAGTGGGCTGCTGTAAGAAGATCATGAGTATGAGTCAAGCTTGAGGTATATGGAGTTTTCTAGCCTTTGGGTCAAACAAAACAACAACAAACTAAGAAAAATGTCCATGAATATACATTAGGATGTAGTCAGGGGCTTTTAAAAATTTGTGCAAAATGTTAGTCTGGAAGACTAATTTTAGTTAATATTCCAATAGAAGTTTGATGTGGGAATGTCTTTCTGTATGCTGTGAATCTCAATCTTTAAATAAAGGAGCTGTTTTGGCCTATGACAGGCACCATAGAAAAAGTAGGCAGAAGAATCAGAATAGGTAGGAAAGGAAGGGCAGAGTCAGGCACAGATAGGCCCAGCTGCCAAAGAAGAAGCATGTAAAGAACACAGGTGAGCCATGAGCCACATGGCAGGCAGTTTAATGGGAATGGGTTGATTTAAGATGTAGGAGCTAGTTAGCAATGTGCCTAAGCCATAGACCAAACAGCACGAAGTTAATATAAGTGTCTGAGTCATTTCTGGGGGCCTGAGCAGCGGTGGGCGGCTAAGGGGTCTGGGGCTGCAGGTCTGTGGGTCTGGGCCTCTGGCCACCCAGGATCAAGAAACCTCAAAGCTACAGATGACATCCAACGTGGGTTGAATATCCACTTAAAGCCTGAGAAAGTTTAAAAAGGGTTCTAGTTTACAGAAACTGAGCCAAAGTGCTTCCAAATTGTGTATCTCAAGTGGGTCATTGTACAAAGCAAGTGTGGCATCTGGGTCACATTCAAAATGGCACTGGTGGACTGGCTGCAGGCAGTATAAGCTGTAATAAGGCCAGTTCCTGAAATCTCACAGAAGACTCAGTAGCATGTGATTGATTTAAGGTTTCTGTTTATTTTGAACATAAAGGAAACAAAAGACGGTTTCTTAGTAGCAGCATTTTCTTGGATCTGCTCTGTTTGCTGGCCATGAACAGAGGCACACACAGTCCCTTTAAGAGAACTTATTGATTCAGCTTTATCTGCAAAAACTATGCAGCTCTTTAAGAGAGTGTATTTTAAAAGCTCTTCTGGTTGAAAGATGATTAAGGATTCACAATAAAACAGATTCAGATGAAAAAAAAAACCTGTAAATGGGTTACAATGTGTGTAAAAAGTACATAGGCTTCAGAGAGAAAAGAAAGAAGGTAGAGAAAGTCTTTAAAAAGAGAAATAGAGTAATAAAAATATAATAAGCCACATAAAGATGAAAAATAGAGACAAAAATCTGGATTTTGGTTGTTACTGTGTTTTCTTTTAATTTTTTAACTGTTAATGAGCTAACTTCAGAAAGACAATGGATTGCAAATACAAAGGCTACTAAGTTAAACAAGAATATATATTTTAAAGATATTTTGATTTTGAAATTTGTGTCTGAGGATTTATTGCTTTGGAAGAGTTCTGCTTTTGTTTCCACAGAAGATGAGAACCTGTGGATTGCTTCCAGGCAAATATCAACCAAGACCCCCTGAAAAAAATTTCTGATGGGAAGAGATGGCCAGATCAGCTTCAGGGCTGCAGACTATGACCCGTTCTCAAGAACCCGTGTGATATTCAATGCCCCTTAATCAGCAGGAAGGAGTAATGGAAAACTACACCCAAATTCTCAAAATATTATTCATAAAAGTTTGTTTTCATTATAAATGGTTAATGGTCATAGTTAATCTCTTTCTAAGAAGAAAAGGGGGATATGGTATATGAATGATTTTTAAAAATTAGATTATTGAATTTACTTAGACCAGGAAATCAACTGTTAATCTCAAAATGGTTTACATTGGTATGGATTTTGGTTTATTGATACAAATTTAAGGTCAATTCTCTTAGGCTGTATTTTTCTACTCTTATTTAAGGTATGATGTTTATGTAACTGATTTAAAATTGTAATATATAATTAAGAAATGCATGTTAGTTAGATTTTTAGGTATACAAAGATATAATTCAATTAGATAGGTAATCTTCAAAGACTTCTAGGACCTACAGAATATGGCATTTAAAATATTTAAGAACTTAGACTTTTCTGGACAGTGAGGCAGGTCTGCTCCTGGCAGCATCAATGTACTTCAAGAGAAAAATGGGCATCGAAGAAACTCCATATGGAGATTAGTTTCTTTGTGGCATTGGTTAGCCACTGGGACATGAACCCGTTCTTATATTGACTGCTTGACAGTATGCTGTTTAAACTGGACATACAGGTTCCATAGAAAAGTGACCTCTGAACTTTGGCAGAATAAGCTGAGAGGGCCCTTCAGGTTCCTGCTTTGCAGAGAAAACTGTCAGACATTTTTCAGGACTTGAGGAGAAGCGACTGATGAATGGGCAGAGCATATTTACTACTTCACTGAAATGAAAAGAGACTCTGGGCCTGTAGGCTGAAGATGGATACCACAACTTTATAAAGGAACTATGGTGACTGTCCAGGCAGATAGGTGTCATGTCTGTCATTTCTAGATTTTGGAAGTTGCTTGCACTTCCTGTTTACTTGGGTAAATATATCCTTCTGTGGTCTTTGATGTAGTTGAAGATTAGATAGTTATAGGTATAGTTTTTCTTAGTCATTTGAAAGGTATATTGGATATGAAACTTGAGATTCACAAGGATAAGGTAGAGTATCTTTAATTTTGCTAAATACAAGTAGACTAGATATTTCTACTGTAATTCTTGCCTGATAGCTATTTAGTTATATGTAATTTTGCTATGTTAAAATTTAAACCTTCCTTTTTGATTAGACAGAAAGGGGGAGGTGATGTGGGAATGCCTTTCTGTATGCTGTGAATCTCAATCTTTAAATAAAGGAGCTGTTTTGGCCTATGACAGGCACCATAGAAAAAGTAGGCAGAGGAATCAGAATAGGTAGGAAAGGAAGGGCAGAGTCAGGCACAGATAGGCCCAGCTGCCAAAGAAGAAGCATGTAAAGAACACAGGTGAGCCATGAGCCACATGGCAGGCAGTTTAATGGGAATGGGTTGATTTAAGATGTAGGAGCTAGTTAGCAATGTGCCTAAGCCATAGACCAAACAGCACGAAGTTAGTATAAGTGTCTGAGTCATTTCTGGGGGCCTGAGCAGCGGTGGGCAGCTAAGGGGTCTGGGGATGCAGGTCTGTGGGTCTGGGCCTCTGTCTACCTGGGACCAAGAAACCTCAATGCTACAGAAGTTAAGCTGGCTAAGTGAGCTTGTGGGGACTCAAAGGAACAGATTTTGCTTCACTTTGTGTTGTTTTGTTTTAGAGACAAAATTTGGCTGTGAGACCTGAGCTGACTTGGAAGTCACCGTATAGATTAGTCTGGCTTCACACTCAATGATCTCCTTCTGCCTCTGACTTCTAAGTGCTGGCATTAGAGTCAGGGGCTACCACATCTGACTGTGGTTTTTAGTTTAGGAATTTGTATTAGAAAATTTCTCATAAGATGGAATACTGTTTCCTAAATTAATATCACAAATCACCCTTCATGAAGATTGGAGCAGCACCATGGAATAGATATCATGAGAAATATTCAAGAATGAGACATGCTTTACTGAAAACCCCAGCAGAATTTCCAGGATCTGGAGAAAGAACTCCCATAAGGATTCTAGCATGAAGACAATTATTATTTTTAAGAATCAATTCTATGTGAGAATCTACTCTTGGCCAAGATGTTAATCAAGGAGCTGCTATCTTAGAGCTAATGTAAAATATGCAGTGATTAGTTCAATATGCACCAACTGGATCATTACAATCTCCATATAGTTTTATAAGCTTCTTGCCTGATTTTGGTTTGTTTAGGCATATTTTTTATAAATCTTTTGCATATTTATTTCAATTTAAAGTTTGTGGGGGGTTTTTGGTATTTGTGTGTTCATTTTGTTTGTTTTTAAGAGAAAGAAAGGGATCATAAAATTAAATGGGTTGAGGGTATGGGAGGAATTCAAGGCTGAGAAAACACGATCAAAATATAGTGTGCAAAAATATTTTTTTAAAGCCACTTCTCCTCAGAAATGAGGTTGAGAGTGTTCTAAATATATATGCCCCCAGTAGCTCTCCATTGACATCATCTGGAGACCCCCTGGCTTGTCTGCTTCTGTCAACTCTAAACAACATACAGTTTGCTGCTAGGCTGTTAAGATCCAACCACTCTGCCACACCTTTATGTTGCATATAGTACAGGTTTACATTAACGCCATTCATAAACCAAACAATGCAGTTTTAAATAAGACATTTGTGCCAATCTTTTCCCTTTGCTGAAGTTTTCCTTTTTATATACTGACATTCCCTTCCAGGATAAAGCCCTACTAGGCTATTTTCTATTGGCTCTCCTGAACCTGAGTGGCCAGAGCTTCATGCTGAGCTATGGGATCATCAGCATTAACATACCCAAGCTATTTCTGCTCTGGTGGTAGGGGTTTAAAGTAGTGTGGAGGGCTTACCCTGTGTTCCTTCACCCATCATGTGATCCTTTAAACAAAGAAATGTGAACATTTATAGAAATATGCTGATAACTCCACATCTAATTCCTTATCCCTTTTACCTCTGTGTTATTCCCCAGCTGCCTGGTATGTGTGTGTGTCTCTCTCTCTGTGTGTGTGTGTATGTGTGTGTCTCTCTCTGTGTACACCTGTTTATGTAGCAATGGGCCTTTTAATCGGTCATTGGATAACTCTGGCAAGTTGCAATTAGATGATCAAACTTCCTCTCAGTTTGAGCTAAGAATGCTAGCATTCATATTTGTTTAATAAAGTAAATGCAAGATCAACAGCTCTAAGATTACTTATTGTGGCGTAGGGGAATATGTCAACAGGTTTTAGAGTATTTTTTTTTTGAGATGACAACCTGAAACTCACTGAAAAATACCAGAGAGCTTTAGATCCTGACACTTTAATACATGCATGGAGAGAGGGTGGAGGAGATGGCTTGATGTATCTGTTCTGAGGATATACTGTCCCAGCATTTATTACGGGGATTGCTTGTGCTTGAATCACACAGGGCTTGCTTGATTGGCAGGATGAAGACTGGGAATTCTATTTGGTCAGTGTCTAAAGGAGGCTAAAGGGAACACCTGAGGAGCACTCTTTAAAAACAGTATGGGATGATCAAAGTAACTAATTCAATATTCTAAAAATAACTGTTCTAAAATTAATGTCATTTCCCAAATAGTTGTCTTCAGATGTTTAGCCTCGGGGAGAGGTGGGACAGAACGTGGAGTGTAGCACTCCAATCTTTACACATGTTTGGCAAACACATCTTCTTGCAGCAGATCTGTTCTCAACAGCAGCTGCCCGTGCTTCTCGTAGGAAACGTTTTGCTGGTTCATCATAAAGAGGAGAAAGCAAGCAAGGCACTGAGGCTGAGAGGGGTAGGTTTCCTTTGTTATGTTTTAGTCAAAACAGCATGTGCCCTTCATGGACCTCTCCTCTAAAATCTCTTTACACTGGAGAACATGACTTTCACAGACCTCTCTTCAGACATTGTGGTACACTGGAGAATTGTGAGGATCACTGACTTAAATTAAGTACCAAAAGTTTGCACAGGAAAGCACAGGAGGGAAGCAGCATTATTCGGGGCTTCACGTCTTCATAAGACAGGATGAGACAAGTCTGAGTTTGGATAATCCAGTGCATAACCCACTTCACCTTTGTGTGTAGTAAACTCTGTCATAATGACCCCTAGGACACCAAAGGAAGTTATCCAGATACATAACACTCTTCAGTAGCTCTTAACCTAACTCTGACACTTCAGTGTTACTAGGGGAAAGGAAAATACCGAAGAGTTGTCTATAAAAGAGAAATCATTCTAATACAAATATTTATTCCCAAGAACTGTGGAAAGTGGTCCACTCCATAGATCATTTGTTGTACCCTGACACAGGGCTCCAGGAACAATGCTGCACCCCCATTAGCCTGGACAGAGGCATGCTGTTGCATAGACAGGCATTGAGGCATCTAACCTAGATCTGTGCCTGGTACAAGATAGGGCACGTTGTACTCACTATGGAAGCATGTGATAATGGGTCATGGAAAACATTGTGGGGTAGGAGAAGCCAGGGGAAATTTCTTGATTTCCATTTAGAGCACATCTCTAAACATTTGCCCTGTGCACACCCACACAGGTCCCACAGTCTATAAAGGGATCAAGGGTTGAGAAAGGGAAGTAGCATGCTTCTGTGATTAATCATTCCTTACAAATATTTGCTTTGCACTTACTTGTTCCAGGTACTGCTCTATGTCCTGCAGATACAGGAGTGATAGAAAGTTCCCACGGAGGGCATTATGACTAAGTGCTCATGGTGGCAGTGTGAAGCGGCTCCTCTCCTAGGCATTCTTGTACTTAACCCACTGTACTTCCATGAAAATCCCTATGGGAGTTGCCATGACTCCCACTTTATAGGTTAGAAAACAGGCCCTAGACTGACTTTCAGGAACACAGTGGAGACTCAGATAGTGGTCCCTTAACTGTCTTGCCACCTTGTCTTTGGATATTGGGAATGGAGAGGTGTATTTGGATGACATAGGGACGGGGGAACAAGGGGGTAGAAAAATGATCAATGCCTGTTGAATGCCACAGATGCTCTGCTTAGTGGAATGTGTAGGTTATCTAACTTCATCCTGCAATGTGGATGACGGTCCACAGTGCAGGGTTATAACTGGCTAGGTGGGAGGAGCAGGAATTGTTGGAGTCCAGGGACTCTGACCACATTGCCACAGGAAAAAAAAAACAAAACCATAAAGCAAACAGTTAACTATGGACTCTTGGGAACATGCCTGTATGTTCACTCAGTTTTAAAGTTAAAATTGTATTTATGTCTCATGGCAGGTCTGTGTCAGTTCCAGCAACTCTGAGTGAGGTGAGGTAGTATTTCTGCTCTTTGAAGCATCCTCGTGGTACATTGAGCATGTACTTTGGAGATGTTTTTCACATCCTATTTTTATGTTTGAGAAAAGAGAAAAAAAACTAGTGTGGCAACATTTGAATTTCACATCCTATTTTACAGTTTTAGTTTTTGAGAGTAAAAAGAATGAAATTCTTTAAAAATTAAACTGACTAGTCACATGCCATTAGGAAGTGCTGGCACACCAACACAAGTGCCATCATTTAATGGCAATGTCCTACTTGGCCTTCCCACTTAGATCACATAAGATCCTAGTACCTTGGATTCCCACTGATTATTCTGGAAACTCCCTTCCCTAGAATGCTCACAGCATGCTGATGGGTCAAATTTCTACCCAGAATCTGCTGTATCTCGTGATGTTCACCGGACTCATTCAAGCTCTATAGTATCCAGACTGGCGACTCCTTGACATACTAACATTGCCCATGTGAGAGACCAGCTTGAGAACCATTAGAAAAGCATCGCTCCTCTGTCTGTTGTGATAATTTTCTCACATGTTCCAAGTAACAGAATCTAGCAAGTCAGGAGTTATAGATAGAGTTGGCATTGTTACCCATCCCTCCAGGAGTTGTGGCTTTTTGAGCAGTTTCTCTTTCCGAGATACTTTCTACTTCTGAAAGAGCACTCTTTTGTGGGCTGCTCAGCAACTTTGCAAGAGGATTTGTCCCAATATTTTCCTAAATATATATGTTAGTGCGATGAATTATCAGTCTCAAGTTTGGAGACAATGTAATGCCATCTGGGAATTAAGAATCAAAACATGATTATATTTACTCTTTACAATTAATGCAAGAAGAAAAAATATTATTTCTATGAGCCAGTAGGGGGCTACTAATTTGTAGTAACTGAGGCAGATGGAGTGGTGATAACCTCAGAATCTGTCCTCACAGTGTCCTCTCAGTAAATAAAAGAAAATCCAACAGTTTTTATTAAAGTTCATTTTTAAAACATTATCCAGAAGCCCTTGTCTTTATATGTTAAAGAGTTTTATTTCTGAAAAATGAATGCTCCAATCCAGGTTTTTAAAATTCAAATGAAGTGCTATTCAGCTGTTTGAGAGGACTGATTCTGTCTCTTTCTCCCTTGGGTGGTCAGTAGTCTCCTGTGGTAGAGGAGACATCAGATGTATAGGAAAGTATTTATCTGGTTGACTGCAGCCACAGATCTGTAAAGTATACTTCAGAGCTCTTTGTCTAAGTAAAAAACAAAGCTCTTCTACTAGGCCAGTACTTCTCAGGTTTCCTAATGTTTCAACCCTTTAATGCATGTCCTCATGTTGTATGATCCCCAATCATTAAATTATTTTCATTGCCATTTCATAACTGTAATTTTGTGAAATTTAAATCCCTGGTATGCAGGATATGTCATATATGATCCCTGTTAAAAGGTGGTTCAGCTCCCTAAGGGGTCACTGTCCACAGCTTGAGAACCATTGTTCTCAGCTTCTGTGTAATTTTCAATGCAAAAAAGCCCAGCCAACCAACCAGCCTACAATCAAACAAAAAACTTCCCCAGCATACTTACTGACAGGTTTCTTAAGGCTAAAAATCCTAAAGATAGAAAAATGTAAAACATTTCCTCTTTCTTTTCAATGGCCAAATAAAAAGAAAAAAAAAAATATCGGAGGGTCATTGAGTTACAATAGTAGTTATGACTTAATAAAATACAAAATAGCACCTAACTGGTTTAAAATATGAAGAAAGCACCATACTTGTCTCTAATTGCATATCAGGAATGAGATTAAGTGTGCCTCTCTGAGTTACGTCTGTTCCACAGGCCTTAGAAGTCAAGCAAGCATTTTGTGGGTGGCCCAAAAAGATACACTAACAAATCACTCATTCAAATAAATGCACAGGTTTTCTTTATGCCAGACAGACAAGCTAGTAACTACCTGAGAGTTTTTCCTTTCCTGGAGTGTATTTTCCACACAATAAGTATTTGAGTACTTGAAATTATTTGTGTAGGGTAGAGATATAATAAAAATATAAGAGCAGTTGCTGAAATGAGAAAGGTTAAGATCATATATTTGATTTCACCATGAAAAATAGTGTTATGGATTCAGAGTTTGCAAAAGTAGCTTTATATATGGATACTATGCACATAGACACAGTGATGTGTAGCCTGGTGTAGTGGGAGATGGCACACACCCCTCTCTTCCCCTTCCCCTCGGCCAGAGACACTGTAGCTGACATTCCAGGAGACTTTGCCTAACACTTCCCTTCTTTCCTGCTCTACCAACTCTGTGGGAATTTTCTGGTGACAACACACGTGCTTGAGGGTATCTGTAGGAAAATCATCCTGACAGAGGTTTCCTCTGAGAAGTATGCCAGAGCTAGGAGGTTTCCACAAAAAATGTAAAGGTCATCAAGATGCAGACCATTTGAGTCTTCAGTACTGGTTCTTATGTAAACTGTCCTAGAGAGAAAGATTTCAATTTTGCTGAAAAGCATGTTTGAGAGTTAAAATGGGAAAATAGTAGTAACTTACAGTGAGTGATTTTTGTTTTTGAAATGTGTACATGCATTTTATATTAATAGGACAATTCATATTAATGCATGATCTTCTATATGTAGCATTAGTTGTTGTGAATGACTTATTAATTATGTGCTTACTCATTTCTATTTAACAAGATAACGTTATTTTATTACTGTTCCAATGTTCAAGATGGCAAAAATAACTCTGACTTATGTTCTCTATTCTTTCATATAGATTCAAATAGTCATGCAAGACTTCACAGAGAAGAAAAAACCACACACTGTGTATGCAATACTTGAATGAATACCCAGAATTTTTTCCTTATCTGGATCTGCTTTATGAAATTCTTTCTCATAGTTTAGGGGTGCTTTGATGAATGCTTACCTGTAATCCCAGTTATATAAATGGGAATTACTTTAGGCATGGGGAGATGTTTCCATGTGTAAAGTATTTGATGCACAAACAGGAGGACCCAGGTTTGCATCTTCAGCATCCATAAAACAGAGGTACGGGGCCCATGGCCTTAACTCCAACACTGGGAAATAGGACCTCTTGACACTGGAAAGTTCAGTGAGGGAATCCTGTCTCAAAGAATAAAATGGAGAGTGTTGAAGAAAACCACTCAGCATTAACTTCTGTCCCCTGATCATGCTACACAATAGAACTGTACAAAGGAACTGTGCACACTTTTATACACTACACACGTGAATATCCACTCATGTATGCATACAAGCAGAAACTAGTTTTGAGGGAGAATAGCACTAATTTCACTTTGTTCATAAATTAACCTCTAAATTTCAAATTATATTTACACAGCAAAAGGAATGTGTTTACTTAGCCTCTGGGTTATAGATACACAACAAAACATCATTAGGTTTGATAGAACCAAGGCAGGAAGCTACTATGAGTCTTCAAAGTTACATAGAGATGCCAGCTAAGTGTTTAAATTCAAGACTTCCTGTCACAGGATGGAGTGCAGTTGGGGAGCAGTTGTGAGGCAGGAGCCATCATAACAGTTGTCTATGGGAGTAGATTGTGTTTAAGGGTCTCTGAGCAGAAGCAGGGCATAGGTGGTGTTTCCTAAGCTTTCTTCTGCTGCTGCTAATTTAGAGGAGAATGCAGCAACCCTCTAGGATAGAAGTCAACTGGATTAATGAATGCCCTGGTGCTGGGCTCTGGGGATCACTCTCGATAGCTTCATGCCTTTTAGGCATGGTCCCCAGAGTGGTGCAGTGGAAAGGCGGTGGAACATTGGAGAGGTGAGCCCCTCATCTGCTCTTAAGGGAGCTGTGGGACCTCAGCCCCTTCCTCTTATTCTTGGCCACTCAAGCATGGATTTGAGCTCAAAATCATGAGCTCAATTAAACCCATTTTCCTAATAAGTTAAATTTTTTTTTTTTTTTTTTTTTTTAGCTCTTTACGACAGTGATAGAAAGATTGTAAGTTGAAGGGAAGAGGCTTACAGAAAACCCCAACCGGCTGCTGTACAGATGAATCGAAAGCCCCTGAAAGTAGGAATTGGTCAATTTGGGATACCAGAAAGGTTCCTACCATGGACATTTATTGGATCAGGTATCATAATAGCTAAGCAATGGTAACAATCCTGGCTCTAACAACAGAAGAAAGAAAATGTGCTATAGACACAAAGCAAAAATTTTTAACTGTGAAGAAGGATAAAATCATGCCATTTTCAGGAAGATGCATATAAATAGAAATAAACATGAAATTAAGCCAGTTTCAGCAACAAAATAGCATGTTTTCTCTCATATGTGGTTCCCAGACTTTATATAGATAAATAAAATCATGTATCTATATGTGATGTGAAAATAAAAATAAGTTTTTCTAGAGAACAAAGATGAATTGGCCTGGTGACAAGAAAGGAACAAAGTGAATAAGGAGCATGGAATGCAGCAAATCTATAACGAATACATGTAACAATTGTTTAAATTAAAGAAATTTGAAGTTGATGATAGCAGTTGATGATATCTAACCTATGCCCAGCTGAACATATACTTCATTTAAGAAATTACTATTATGTAACAATAGGTAAAACAACAAACTGCCATTAATCTCGAGATAATAAAAAAATTACAAGCATCTAATTAATAAAATGAACAGTTTTTTTTCTTCCAGATAAGTAGTACACAAAAACTTACTTTTGGTTAGATAATACAGTTTGTAGATGGGATTCTACACTTGGTTCTATAAGAATTATACCACTTTAAAAATTAAAGAAAGAAAGGTGATTTTATCATTAAAATGGTTTAAATAGGAAGCTTTGCAATTAATTATATAGATTACATCTTACTTGAAGTATATACAGTCTTGATGGGCAGAGGATTAGTAATCAGTGTAGGGGGATTATGCTGTTCCTTTGTTAATAACTGTCCCCACCTATGAGTTTAATAAAAAGCCCTGATTGGTCAAAGGCAAACAGGAAGTGTGGACAGGGTTACCAGACTAAGAAAGAAGAGTCTAGGAACAGGCAGAACAGAGCAGAATGCTAGAGAGAAGCCAGAAGATGCAGAGGACAACTATGCTGCTCTGAGAAAAGGTACTGAGCCACATGGCTGAACAGGATAAGAGTCATGGATGGGTTAGATTAAAGGTAAAGAGTTAGCAAGTTATATGCCTGGGCCTTAGGCCGATCAGCCTAAAACTGTTGTAAGCATCTGTGTGTCTCTGCGGGTCTGTCGGCCCAAACCTTGATGCTAGGCCTGAAAGTCAGGGCCAGAAACCTCGTACTATAAATCAGAACTGTGAATTGTATAAACAAATGGGAATCTTTTGAACTTTCCTTGTCATATTTAAAAATCATTAATTAATTGTTTTATTGGCCAATGAAAAATGTATGTTTAGAGTGTTTAAGGTGATGTTTTGATATAGGCATACAGAGTGGGATAATTGGACCCAACTAATTAGAATATTTATTACTTCCAGTGACCACCCTTTTTTGTGATTAAAAATTTAGAATGTCTTTTTAATTTAAGCAGTTGCATATTATTTGCATCGGATGTGACATGTATGCTATCAGTTACAACAGATATTAAAACTTACATTTTCTAGTTGAATAAAATGTTATTCTTTTTCAGTCAACATTTTCCATGACCTGGTGAGCACCCACTCTCAGTCCCCGGCAGCAGATCTTTCACTTGTTCTCGGTATACATTCAAGCTTTTTAGATTATACTTAATAAGAGCAACTGTAAAGTTTGTGTCTTTCTGTGTCTGGATAGTTCAACTAAATGTGATGTCCAAGTTCATCCGTGCTGTTATAAATGGGATCTTCATATTTTCAAACTCTGAGAATTCCATCGTGTATATATTTTCTTTATCCATCCAGAATTTATGGGTACTTAGATTGAGTACATATCATTGATATTAGAAATTATACCACTATAAATAGGAATACATCATCTTGAACAGTCTTTTCCATAATGGTTGTATTGATTTATATTCTACAAATATAGATTTTCTTTACAGGTCATAAAATTTTATCCTGTTTTAGTTTTTGGCTGGTTGTTTTTGTTTTTGTTTTTTTTTTTTTAAGACCTATTGAGTTTTCTCAGGATTGTATTTGTAGCTGTGGAGTTGGAATATATTTGTTTATGGGAATAAACAAAATATGTAAAAGGCAGGGAAGTACCAGGAGAGTTTACTTAAGTAATGTTAAGTTTACCCTAAGATTTCACTAGCCTTGAGGATTTTGGTAGTTTACCAGTATGAAATCTCCCTTGAGGAGCAGGCCTCAAATGCAGTCAGAAGGTGGTTGGCTACCCCATTACAAGCATGCCATTATTGCATCAATGAGCACATACTGCCTAGTAGGTTGGTATTGTAGATTGTAATATTCACAATGGGCAAGGTCACTAATACCTTTTCTCAGCCATCAATCTACATAGTTTCTGAGACCATCAGGAAGGGTTTTTCCAATTTAGTTACAGGTTTATTTCTCAACACATTGCAACCAATGTGCGAGGTGTCTTTAGCAAGAGGGTCTTACCAACTAATTTGGTGGCTTAGCTGGAATAATGGTTAGAGCCTATATTGTTTTAGGCATCTCAGGAGGCTGACAAACAATTCATAAAGAGATGTTACATACCCAGAACTGAGGTTTTTATTTAGCAAACTTTGGCTTATATAAACCATTTTTGCAGGTATAAGGCAACACATTGCATTTCCTCAATGACTAGTGATATCAAGGACTTTTGACTTGCGTGTTGGCCTTTTTTATGCCTTCTTTTTGAAAAATATCTGTTTAGTTCCTTTGCTTGTCATCACACAGAATTCTTTGCTTTCTTGCTATTGAACTGATCTCCTTATATATTTTAAGTAATAACCCCTTAAGAAAAGTTTATTGGAAGGTGTTCTCTTTTGCAAAACACCTTCTTGTCCTCTGATCTTGCCGTAGCTGTGCAGAAGCCTTCCAGTTTGCTGGATCCCATCTGTCTTGTTTTGCTTTTGTAGCTATGAATGCAGATTCCACATTTTAAAAAGACTTTCTCTTCGTGTGTGGATTTATATCACATGAGTGAGGCATGAAGACCTAAGCATTTCCTGTCTGTGAGACTTGGAGGATTTATTTTATTTTCTTGATCATTAGTTAATGTGTGCTCAATATGGAAATAATAGTACTTAGGCTACAGGGTTTTCACACAAGTGAAAGATTCTACATAAAAGCAGTTTTTATCCACTAATCAAGATTAAAATGTAATTTATTGTCAACCACCCAATTTAAGGCTTCATAAAACATAAAAACTTGGGAACTATTTTCTTAAATGTAGGAGAAATTAGTTTTTTACAACAGTGTATATATATATGTATATATATACACATAACAATTTTGTGGTTTTTTAAAGTTTTTTGCTCTTTTGCAGTGGATTTTTAAAAAGACAAATTAGTCATCTGAGATTACTCACACAATTTGTTCTTGTAGGTCAAGATGGAGACATGTTAATGGAGAAAAGATATCATTTGTTTACAAACATTTCAGTTAACTGAAGAGACATTGGGCATAGTAAGCTGAACTCAGAACTTCCAGAGGTCACTGTGTACAAGAAAAACAAAAGTACTCGTCAGAATTAATCATACTGACGCCCGTCTGTCTGATATTTTTGAAAATATTGCGGGAAGCATACAGCAATAAACTTAGTAACAAATTTAGAATTGTGCACTTGTGTGTATGTGCGCTTTATAAAATGTGGTTTTTAAACTTGCAGTTAAGTTTTGTTCCCTGAAGTTATGGGAAAACCAAGTTCTCTCTCTCTCTCTCTCTCTCTCTCTCTCTCTCTCTCTCTCTCTCTCTCTCTCTCTCTCTCACACACACACACACACACACACACACACACCAGAAGCAGCCAAGTACCAGTTTGTACAATGAAAAAAGGTGGAAATCATTTTGACATTTACACATGTAGTCACATGTCAGACTGTTACTTAGAGAGTTATTAACACAGAGAGCCCATAATGATAATACAGGGTGCCAGAATTTGGGAGATCTGTTGTATTCTCTATTCTATAAGTAAATGCATAGAATGATTTAATAACTGAACATTTAGGCTTATTTTATAGGAACAGTTCAGTCCTATAAAGGAGAAGACAGGCTTCAAGGACAGAAGGGGTGACAGCACAATCATTTACAATCATAGAAGCCTCCGAGAACAGGAATAAACATTGCAGCTGCCATCAGAGACAGAAAGCATATGTGTTAAGGCCGCAGTTTCATTTGAACAGATGCTCAGGGCAGAATAATGGTTTCTAGTGCTGCATTTCAGATAATCAGGAATCAAAGAAATCCTCAACACCCAGTGAGCTAGGGCTTTGTTTCTATGGAGCTCTGTGTGTTGAAATGTCCGACTCCACAGAGACATTCAGAAGAAAACTGAGGTGTTAGTGAAAGTTGTCTCCTTAGGTGTTCCACAGTCCTCAAAACACTTGTGTCTTCTTGAATGTGTGGCCTTCCTTCAAGAAAATGCAGACTGTGGAAGATACATAGCTCTCACCCATTGTACTGTTGAATAATTAGATAAAGAACTGAAACTGCCCTTCCACTATAGCCCATAATTTAAATTCACTGAGGTCTTTGTTTATCTCCATTTGTTAAATGTTTATTTTAAGAATCCATTTTCAATCTACTGACAATCTTTTTGAACATTTCAAAACTTCAAATCTTCTTCAAATTATGTAGCCTAGACCAAAACAAAAAATTATTATTAAGTTTTATGTGATTAAAAGCTTTTCTTGTTTTTAACAATTAGGTAGCCATTCAAATAGCTTGTGTGTAACTGTCTAAGTTTCTGCTGAAGTGAGGAAGTCATGGTATTTTGCTGTAGGGACTTGATGCCTGGTATCGTTTTCAGTATAATTTCATTTTCTGGACTGAATAATGAAATAATATTTCTTCAGTTATAGGGAACAAGTGGGAGTTTGATTGAATAATGTTATATTCAAAAATACAAAGACTACTACTTTTTAGCCTTTTTTGTACAATAATAAGCTAGCCTTTCCTAGAATGGTTTCTAAGCAGTTAGGTTGATTGAACCATTTAATTACAAATTCTCAGTGAAGAAAACCTACCTTATTGTGATTAAGGGAGGAAGGAGAACCATGGGGTCACTTATGCAGTGAAGACAACAGCAGGGAATAATTTCGATGGGGCTCTGCATCAAGGGGTGAGCTAGATATGAAGAAGGACTTCCCCTGGGTAACCAGTGAGACCGTCTCCATGTGTGCTCTGGTGTCATGGTTCAGAAGTCAGATTCCAGGTAGTTTTCAGGAGGAAGACTGTATTAGAGGCAGGCAAGGAACAGGGAGTGGGTCCCCTGGGTGTGAAGAGTCCTCTTGGATTCTTTGTTAAATGTTTCTTCCAGAGCCATCTGCATTGTGAGCAACTGCCTTTATTTTAGTCTGTTCATCATATAAACTGACATGGTTTCTCACACTTTTATGGATGAATCCTGCTCTAGTCCTTTAATAGCTCTCCATCACACATTTTCCTCAGTTTCCCTAAGGTGTTTACATCGTCACCAATATTACTATGATCACTTTGACTTTAAACAATTTTGGATATTTTACCATCAGTGAGTGGACTACTGAAGCCCCATTTTCAATGTTAAAATTTTGTGTAGTCTCTGGGTTTCCAGTCTACTGATGGGCTGTGGAGGATCATTTCTTATGTACATACAAGGAGATCAGCCATCACTTGTTTTCTTTCCTGAAAGTCTTTCAGAGTCTTCTTCTTGAACATTGTGGTCTCCAAATGAAGCTGCAGTCTGCACAAGGCTGCACACTGTGTGCACTTGCAATGTTACATATGCTGGCCACACAATATATGACACCTTTTCTACCAAACTTATTTGAAGATTCTCCCCGTCCATGTCTCCCTTCACTGCCACTAGTCTGTTGATAAAAGAAAATGTTTTGATATTCTGTCTCCATTGGTGGAGGATTCCTTGGTGACATAACTGATTTCACGTCACATCTGAGGGAAAGAACAAAGCATGGACATTATTTTTGCAGAGACTTTCAGCTGGATGGTAAACAGAAGACTCATCTAGGAATAACAAAGTCCTGCAGTCGTCCTTCAGCCCAGCCTCTTTGCACTGAACACAAGCTGCTGCTAGAAAATGTTTGTGAAGTCAACCAGAAAAGAGGTCGCTGGTGAGCCAGAACTATTTGTCAACAGTAATGGAGTGGGGAAACATTTACTTCTTTGAAACAGAAAAGAAGCGAGCTTTTGCTTATCACAATCATTTGAACTGATGCTTGCCTGTGGCATTCGCACAGCCTGGCCCAGTTTCTTGCCATTTTTTCGGTATTATAGGGACTGTCTTGATAGCTTTAGATAGTGCCTTTCTGGGGCTAGGTCATCCAGTGTTTGACTTCAGCTTTATAACCTTGTTTTGGTGATAGATTTTCACCAGCAATGACTATGGTGAACTTTTTTTTCTCTGAGCTTCATGATTAACAGATTAATTCCTTACAATTCTTTACTGCTGTGTATATTCTTGAACTTCAGCCATCAACCCACTGAATATTGTTCACTTTAATTTTCAGTTCCTCATAATAAATCTTTGCTCATTTTAGGTTCTTTGCTCAATGATGGCACACTGTTCAGTATCATGTATTCATTTTGGTATTCATGGTTCTGCTCCACATCAATATGAGCATCCTCTTCAGCTTTGCATTTTTCTATTTTCAGCAGCTTCTGTGTATCATGTCTTTAGTCCCTGCCATTTCTTCCATTGAAATTTCACGTGTATAGCTCCAGAATGCTCCACTCTTTCTGCTCCTGGATGAGACACCAAATTTGTTGTTCAGTCTAGCAAAGTGACTTTCTGACTGGCTCAACTCCTTTACTCCTTCTGTGGTAATCTTTGTAAAGCTTTGAGATCACTCATCTTCACTAATCTCCTCTCTGCATCAATAACTTTCTTATCTTAGCAATGTTATGTAAACTGAATTATACAATACAGAGCATTCCAGTTTTTCACTCAGTGTTTTTCTGAAGACAAGCAAATTGTTGTGTGTGTTAGTCACTTACTCCTTGTTATTGTTGAGTATCATTCTGCACAGTTTGTCAAATCATTCACCTACTGACAGGCATCTGGGTGTGCCCAGTTCTGTTATTACAAATAATGCTGTTATAAACATCTACAAACAGATTTTGCATGAGCATAACTCTTCATTTCTCTAGGATAAATGTGTAGAAATGCACTTTGGTGATTTGCTGTTAAGAAACTGTGAAACTGTTTACCAATCACTTCTGAAGTCATATATTCCCAACAGGAACCATTAAGAGGTCTTGTTTCTTTGCGTCACCAACAGCACATAGTTCTTATTTTATCATTTTTAATATATAACTTACAACATTTCCTTATAGTTTTAATGATTACTCTTGTGATAGGTAGAAATAGCTATGATCTCTCCATATGCTCATTTGTTAAATCCGTGTGTATTTTAGTCAAATATTCATTTGTGAGTTATAACTTATTTTATTTTTATTTGTGTGTGTTGGGGGAGAGATAAGTGCATATGAGTGCAAGTATCTGTGGATGCCAGAGGCACTGGGGTCACTCCTGAAATTGCAGTTGTGGTCTCCCCAACGCTAAAATCCCAAACTGGGGTTTTTGGTAGGAATGGCACACACTTTAACCTCTCAGTGACCTCTAGCTCCTCGCTTGTGACTCTTAAAAAATGTATTTTTGTTTATTTATTATTATTCTGTATGAGAGAAAAGTTTGTGTGTGTGTTTTTGTGTATCTGTGTGGTGTGACTGTGTATATTTGTGTGTCTGTGTGTCTGTGTGTGCGCATGTGTATATATGTGTGTATGTGTGTGTGTGTGTGTGTGTGTGTGTGTGTGGTGTGTGTATGTGTGTGTATACGAACGTGCACATACTATAAGGGTCATTTCAGAGGTCTTTTTTTTTTTGTAGCCAGTTTTCATCCTCTGTTGTGGGTTTCAGGAACTGAACTTGGTTGTCAGGCTTACATGCCAAACACTTTCAACTGTTGAACCATCAAGTCATTTTTTTGTTGTTGTTTATGACTTTTTATTTTTTTTAATCAGGATACCTTATATTTTATCCATAAGCTAATACAGATAGAATCTTAAACTGTTTTCAATTTTGAAAAACTTCAAATACACAAAGATTGAACAAGTTCTGAGAATGCCACATTCATTACCAGATCCCAGTGTTTAATGGTTTTGATTCTTTTTTTTTAATCTTGGAGTCCTATGAGACAAATTTATTTGAAGGAAAATTACAAATACCATTTCACTCATGGACATCTCAATACGCACCTTAGAGTGATAAAGTTTAAAAAATATGATTACTGTATCTTTTGTCAATTTTAAAATTGAGTTATTTTTAGTTTTTATTGAGTTTGAGAGAGTTCTCTATTTATTCTAGATATTAGTCTTGGAAACTATTTTGTGGTTTTCAAATATTTTCCCAATTTCAGTATTTCCAAATCATAAATATCGCAAGCTGTACTAGTCTTCTCCTGGAAAAGAAATCCAATCAATTGCAGATGGGCATTAAGATTCAAGCCTTTACATACTTAGCAGAGAAAAGTGATTAGAGACAGAGAAGTGAGGTCATAAATCATATGAGCAGGATAAATCTTTCCATATCTGGACCTAGTAGTTTCCAAGGTTCAGCATGTACAACATTTCTTGATAACTGACAGTTTGAGATTAGAGGTGGCAGTGCCTTCAGAGAGGATTGGTTTTCTGGAAACCTGGGCCTGAAGTAAGCCTTGACACCTCCACATAAAAACTAGGTAACTGTTTCACTTCCCAGGGCTTCATTTTAGTAAGAGTGTGCTGAGAAGTCTGCTGTGATTCCCGAGATAAGGTGTTCTTGAGGAGAAGGGAAACACCAAAGAAAGGATCTTTTCTGGGAACTGGTGTGATTGAGCTGATGTGCTGAAGGCAAAGTCTGGACCACAGGGGAGTGAGACCTGGAAATCACCGTGTCCTTGATGATTCTCCATCAGCCAGCTCTGGAAATACCCCACTTTCTGGGCTTCTCTTGTGAGGTAACAAACACATTACTTCAATGTTGATACTTTTTAAGATTAGATTTTCTCTTTCATGTGTTCTAGGAGCTTAAGGAATGCACTTGCTACAAATCTGATTCAAGGAGGATTCTGTTCTTGACAAATATTTTTCCATGAGAACTTTAATTTTTCCATTTCAAGCAAATTAATCATAAAAATGTAATATATACTCAATTTGAAACCAACTTCTTTTGAGAATGTGATATAATTATTAAAAATAAGACATCTAGTGAATGAATATTGGCAGTAAGATTAGAATACGTGAGACTTAGCTTTGATTTGGATAATAATTTTTTAAAGCATAACATGTGATCTTATATTTTGAAATCCATAAAACAAGCATTTCCTAAATATATTGGTTATCTAATTGTATATTCAAACAAGAACCTTACATTTTTTAGTTGTAAATTATTACATGGTTAACTGAGAGGCCAAATGAAACAATAGCTAAACCACACAAGAATTTTGAAATTAATGTATGACAGAACCCAGGGCAGCTTCAAACACTCAGTGTGCTGTTTTAACTGCAGTGGCAGTTATTAGACAAGACACTTCAGGTGGAGATACTTACCTAACCTTAGAAGCATCAAGAAGTTTCTAGATCACATTCAAAGTCCATCTGAACTCATGCCCATACAAAAGAGTGTGGAAAGGACCCGAGGAGCCCTGTCCAGGAAATAATTTGGTATTCACAGTCTCAATACTGATGGACAGAGTCTACGCTCTGTACCTTTGTGAGATTATTACTGTGTCTGAAGTGAGATAATTCCCACAGCACTCACTGTGGAACCTAAAGTCCCTCCACCTTGAGAGCTGGAGCTATTTTGGGAGCTAAGAAGTTTCTAGTCCCCCATCCTAAGAAGTTTCTAAACCCCCAAGCCAAGCACCAAGGCCAAGTGCCTATCCAAGGTCTTGGGCAATCATAGGACGTTTTGGCCCAGCCAGTCCTCTTAGTTCTCCCTCTCCTAAGAGAACCAATGAGCCAGCAGCTGCCCCTGACAACAAGCAGAGCGATAGTAAAGAAACTTCCTCTGGGCCCCTCACCTCCCACCCTGATAACTCATTTTATGGTCTTTGATCTTTGTTTTAAAAGACCCTGCTTTTGAGTAAGCAGGGAGCTCACTTCTCCACTGGCACTGCTGTGACAGTCAGGAGCTGAGCTCAGCTGTGCAGCTGTAATAAACCTTGCTTTGCATTTGCATTCGGAGAGTCGGTGTGATTCTGGGAATCTTTCTGGGGATCTATGAGACTGGGTAGTACATCACATTCTAAAGGATACAGATAGAGACCACCACTGGTTTAGAAATGATATGTTAACTTTGATGTAAAAAATTAGTGTTAGTGTGATCAACTCTGCCTACCATCTACCTTTCAAATGATCTTATGTAAAGGGCAAATGCAAGCAAATGGATCGAACTAAAAAACATCATCCTGGTTGAAGAAACCAAGACTCAGAAAGACAAACATGGTATGAACTCACTCAGAAATGAAAGGATAGCCAGGCTACAATCCACAACCCCAGAGAAGCTAGGTATCAAGGAGAACCCTAACAGAGACATCCATGGATCCCCTGGGAAGGGGAAATAGATAAGATATCCTGAGTACATTAGGAACAAGGAGGGATGTAGAGGAGGTGAGAAAAGAACATGAGGAAGCATGAGGAAACGGGGTAGTAGAGTTGAGGGAGGTACAGAGGGGAACAACAAAATAGAGATCTTGACAGGGAAGCCATTTGGAGTTAGGGAGAAACCTGGTGTTATGGAAATATTCAGGAATCCATAAGGATGAGCCCAGCTAAGACTCCAAACAATAGTGGAGAGGGTGTCTGAACTGGCCTTCCTCTGTAATCAAATTGATGACCACTCTAATTGTCATCATAGAACTTTCATTCCATAACTGATGGAAGCAGATGCAGAGGTCCACAACTAAGCTGAGCTGAGCTCCTGGTCCTACTGAAGAGATAGAATAGGGATTATATGAGGAAAGGGGTTAAGATCATGATGGGGAAACCCAGGAACAGCTGACCAGAGCTGCTGGGAGCTCGCTGACTCTGGACTGACAGCTAGGGAACCTACATGGGACCAAAAAAGGCCCTATGAATGTGGGTGACAGTTGTGCAGTGGGACCAGGATTTATCCCTAGTGCATGTACTTTTTGGAGTCCATTCCCTATAGAGGGATACCTTGCTCAGCCTTGATTTAGGGGAAAGGGGCTTGTTCTGTCTCAACTTGATATGCCAGACTTTGTTGACTCCCTATGGGAAGCCCCACTCTTCTTTGAGGAGTGGATCCGGAAGGTGGGGGGGGGTGAGTGGGAGGAAGGTAGGGAGGGGGAACTGTGGTTGGTATATATATATATATATATATATATATATATATATATATATATATATATATATATATATATATATATATATATATATATATATATAAACTTTTAAATAAAAAAGTGTTGGCATGATTACCTCTGCCTACCATCTACCTTATATCTTATCTAAAACTTTAATAAAAAGATTAAATTAGGGATTAAGACACTCAAATATCTGTTGAGATTTAGAGAAATCAACTATGAAATTTTGTGAGATCGCTAAAGTCTCAGAACATGATATTGGTAAAAATCCAGTATCGTGTCAGCTGTAAAGTCACTCCCTCATTTAGTAGTCAGAATTTGTTGGTCCATGAAGTAGTGAACCCTTTATTATAACATCAGGAAAGGCCTGGTGTTTAATATAACACCTATAGGCTATTACTGGCAAATTTCCCCCTTTTCCTCTATGTGAAAGAAAAGTATTCTTTAACAAATGGATTATTTAGTATTAATACGGTTTATTAGTTCAGTGATTCTGATAGATACATGTTACAGTATTGAGTTATATTAATTATACTGAACCAACTGAATAGTAATTTGTCTTCCAGTAACTGCAAATGCTATTGTTGTGGGAAATTTTTATACTGTGTGAAGATGTGTTGCTGTGGTTGCTGTAATGAAGAGCTGAGTGACCAAGAGCTGTGCAGGACAGGATACGTGGGATATCTAGGGAGAGAGGAAGAGGAGGAGGAATCTAGGTGTGCAGATTTCATCAGAGACTCTGAAAAAGTCAGACATGTGGTTCAGAGAAGACATAATTTAGCCACATGGCAGAATGTTGCTAAGAGAGACATTAATTTGAGTTATAAAGAGTTAATTTGAGCTAGCTCGGGACAAGCATAAGCTACAGGCCAAACTTTCATAAAGAATAATTAGTCTTTGTTGTCATTATTTGGTGGCTGGTGATCCAGTCCATGGTCAGTGGTATATTGTTTTTGGCATTGGCAGAACTAGCTAGGACCCTAACTATGCCTTACTGTTCATTCTTATACCATCTGAGTTATTTGCTCCATATTGTTGGACTACAATAAAAATGTTTACTACCTAGTGACTAAAAGAAAAAAGCAATAATTTTTTCTTTTGTTTTGGCTAGAAGATCTGTTCTGTGTATACTTTCTGTGTGGAAATATTTTATAATCTATAAAAACATTACATTTATGAACATAGAAATACTAATGTAATTTCCTGCACATATGAATAATCTTCAAATGTTTCACCCATCTGGAAGCAGATCATTAATGTCCCTGGAAGGCCTAGAGGCAAAATTCTGAGAGCCACACACAGTTCAGCAGTGGGCAGCAAACACTGCTAAAAACATCCCTAGACACAGGTTTAGCTAATTCACCCTCTAACTTACCAGCTAAAATCTTTGGATGAGTAGTTTGACTCCTTAGTCACACTCCCTAACCTGTGACTTACAACCATACTCTCTTTAATAAATACTCAATAGCTATTATAAGGATTAACATGGAAAAGGAGGAAGAAGTTTATAATAAATGTGTGGTGCTTAGAGAAGGGCCTTTTAAAGTGGTAATTTAGACTGAGCTGTTGATTTTTATACTATTTGATCATAGCCGTATTAATAATATTTTTGCTAGGGTAGATCAAGATTTAAAAAAAAAAGGAAAGGAAAAAATAATGGTGTAAGAAAAATGTTTATTTCCTTTTAAAAATTCTAGGTATCCATGTAGGGCTGGAAGGTGGCCTCATAATGTCCCCAGAGAGCCCTCCTACTCTGCATAGCTTCCATTATTAACAGGGCCTATGTGAGTTCTGGCCGCTGCATCCTTCGTCCTAACAAGAGGAGGAAGGAGGTAGGTGGAAAGACCAAAAGGACCACTTTCCCAGATGAGTCATCCTACCACAAAGGGCATTTCTGGGAGAAACCAGCAGTGACTTCTGCTTGGGACTCAGAGAAATGCAATCTGTTAGCTGAGGTCGCCAATAGTTTACCGTGTCCTGTAAAACAAAGCAAGAAATGTGCTTTATGAAGAAAATTATGAATAAACATATACCCCCTTGAAGCATATGTTTATCCTGCTTCCAACTCCATATTTCCTCCTTATCTAAAATGAGAAATAGGCAACTGGTGCTCAGAGATGGGGTTCAAAAAGTAGTGATGCTCAAAGATGTTTTGGACATAGGTACTCATGATTCTAATTCTTCATGTAGTTGTTACAAGTGAAAATATTAAATGTTTATTGCTTCATTTCATTTGTCAGCTATATTGAACACTTACTATATAGCTACTATGACAGAAAATATTCCCATGGTCATTTGTAACTATAGGTACATGCATTAGAGTGAGTAAGTAAGATTATGAAATTGTCGGGTGAAGCAACATGATAGTATTCTAATGAAAACCTGAGAGGCAGAATATCTGATAAAATCAACAGTCTGTCTTGTAACGGATTGAAGAACAGAATTTATGCAGTAGGCTACTACCACAATATAACCTACTAAACACTATTAGACATGAGTGGTTTGTAAATTTTTTTTTGTTGTTTTCCATACAAGTTACCTAACAGAGCCTTAAAAAGTGGCTAATTATTCTGCAGGAACAAAGGAATGATGAAAGCCAGATCCATATAAGCATTTTCTAACTTGGTGTATTAGCTCCCTACCCACTAACCTAATGACCACTTGATGAGATAATCTGACCTGATTAAATCAACAGCCTTGATAACATCCCAGGAGAAACTTAGTAACACACACAGTCACTCTTCTTGGAAGGGGAACTGTCAAATACATCTTTCTCTTTCTAGCTCATGATGCAATAATGCTGTTTTGATTTTCAGATCTTCTAAATTATGAATGTAGCTACACTGCTTTTTACCAGCAGCCATCTCCTTCCCCAAATCTGAGTACAGTGTAGTATTAAGGTTTGTATTCCACTCAGGTGCTATTAATTTTCAGCAGACATAGGAAATATGCCACATACTTCCCTAACTCAAGATATGGTTAAAATGCATCACTAGAAAAGGTCAAATTTCTTATTTTCATAATGTCATATTTTAGGAACTTAGCCATAATGGCCCCCATTGTATTAAAGTGTAATTTCCACCCCAGCCTGGAATACTTCAGTTTATAATGGCTTGAGTGAGGAGACCATGGATGCATTCTCGTAGGGTGGTGAGCTGTTTGTGGGATCAGTTTGGACCCCTCATGGCCTAGGGACTGTGCCAAAAACAGAGCAATTGATTTCATGTCTTCGGGGCTTATGCTTCTTCTCCTTGCTTGCGCAGTCTACAGGCTGCTTGTGTTTGAGGGGAAGCTCTCTGAACAGGACACCTGCTGTTTAACTGATATAAACATCAATGCTGGTACCAGCCCGGTGGTCCAGGCTCTGTACCCTTTGAGATTACTGCCTGAACATCAAAATGTCTCTGACATGACATGGTTGTATCAAAGGAGACCAGCTGGTAAAATGAGGAATAGAAGCCAAAAGAAGACGTATCTGGAAAGAACAGTTGACACTGCTGTGTGTAACCAAGGCCTTGATCATTCCTATGAAGGGGACAGGGCAGCAGAGATGGTCTCAGGTACTGTGGAATCATGGCTGAAGAATGTAGGGTTATTTGAGCTTTGGATAAGTTTTGGCATAATTGAGTATGGCCTATTGTACTGTTTTAGTAAATAAATACTATGAATAACTATAAAGATGTTTTAGAAAAGCATCAGTTATATTGGAGAAACAACAAAAATATACATAAAAGAGAAAAAGTTATTTTAATATAGTATTTTATTAATTTTTTGAGAATTTCATATATGAAAACAATATGTTTTGATCATGTTAACCCCCACTCATCTCCCAACTCATTCCAGATTTACTGCCTACCTCTTCATCTCTGGTAATTGCTTGCCTATTTTTTAATAAGGAAGGAAAGTTTTCAAAGTATAGTATTTAATTAATTCTGAGAGTTTCCTACACGTGTATAATGTACTTTGACTCATCCCACTCTTTCCCTGATTTCTCCCACGTTCACCCTTTCCTCCTCCGTAGTGTCCACTTTTTAAAAAATAGCCTACCTTGTCCAATTTGTTATACTCTTTTCCTCAGAAGTATAGGGCCACTATGGTTGACCTGTTGAGGCCCAAATGCTCAAAGACAACCGACTCTGTCTTTTCTAGTGGCCAACAATTACCAATACCTTCTTAGACTGGGGTGGGGACCTCATGAGTCCTTTCCCCTCCATCTTGGAACTTTGCCTGGTTTGGCCTTGTGATGACAATGGTAATCGCTATTAGTTTGTGAGTACAGTAGTCCTATTATGCCCCAACAGCCTTTGCCTCTTACGATATTTCCTACCCTCCTTCTGAAATGACCTCTGAGCCTTGAAAGTAGCAGGCAGATGTTTCATTTGTGGCTGAGTACTCCACAGACACTTATTCATTGTACTTCAGACAGTTGTGAGTCTCTGCATTAATCTCCATTCATTTCACAAAGTAACCTCTCTGAAGAAATATGAAAGATGTATTAATATTGAATATAGCAACATGGATTTAGATGGCAATTTGATACTGCATCCACTTAGCAAAATAGTAATAAAAGTAAATTCAACCCTATGAGCTGCCCAACTATGGATTCTTAGCCAGATTTGTATTGATAGGCATATGTTCCTCTTTTGGAGCATTAAATCTAACCAGAACATGGTTGGTTGCTCCCAGAATAATTATACCACTGATGCAGCGGTGGGTAAAACTTGCTAACCATCTATTAATATAGATCACAGGGTTCACAACTGAGTAAGACTATCAATAACTTTTTCCCCTTCATCAGCCTAAAAAGAACCTTACAGCACTATAGGCTAGCTATCAGGAAGGAAGTCTCTGTCCTGTTTGTATCCTGTGGTCAATGTGTAGTGCTTTGAACAATAAACTCAAATCTATCAAGTCTTATGGAAACCAAGAGCAAAATCAATAGCATGTATTGTTTGTATGGGTCTCTGCAACAATTTTGATCACCACTTGGATCAGCAGCCTACATCAGGCATGGGGATGTTAATTTGTCATCTTTGAGGAGCACTGCTCCATGTGCAAGGTAACCAGTTATACTCTTTCATATGAATACGTATGAAGTCTATAAATAGTAGGCTTTTCAAATATCCTTATTATTGTTACCTATCCTACCACCATTCCCTTTGCCCCACTCCTTATTTTTCTCTTCATTTTAGTATCATCTCTTTTCTCGTGTCCTGAAAATGTATTATGCATTTGCAATTGAATCCTCCTAACATATTTTGTATAACGTGAACTTCCTGTCATGAGCAAGTCCTAAATAAAACACCAAGATGAATGACTGAATCCTCAAAATATTTTCCTTAAAAGGAAAAAAAACCCTATTGTGCATCTAACTGAAATAATAGTAATTTATTAGTTTGGAGAAAAGTGAACTTTAATTATATTAAGTTTCTGTTAAAACATGCTGTACATTTAAATTTGTTCAGCTGGTTTTAAATATTTTTTGTTTGGTATAAATTATTTTTCATTTACTACAATTTAAATAATCGATTGATCCTATTAACTTTAAATTATTTTTAAGCTATTTTAATATCCTCATATGTATAGTAATCATAAGGAAGATCATAAATTTTTTTAAAGTGCTATAACATTGATAGCACCTATACACCTCCTGTAACAAGTAAATATTTTCTTAATTTCACTGGTTAAGTATAAAATTATCTTGTATTTAGTCACAAAGGAAACCTTAAAATAGCAATTTACAGATGGTATTATATTTTATATGATGATCATATTTTATATAATGATTCATTAAGGGCACACCAGTAACTAGGTGATGCCCTTTCTTTCACTTTCATTATTTATATGAGGAATAGCACAAGGGAAAATGGAAAAAAAAAACTGGTGTGAATCTCCTTTTTAGAGTACTATAGTTACACATCTAGATCATTCAGTAGACTCTAGATTGTGTTCTCTTTACTAAGAATTACATTTTCTGATAATGTCTTTCTATCCACCCCAATAAAGCCCCCCCGAAAAATCATAAGCCATAATATACAAGCAAAAGATCAATAAGATAAAAGATAACTAGATAATATATGAAGCAAAAAACTCTTTAAAAATCTCATTGTGTTTATTTTGAGTTCACCATCTATTCCACGGCATGTGGCCTGGCCTCAAGTGTGATTTGTATACCAACTGAGACTCTGTTTGGCCCTATCTGGCTAAGACCTACACAAAGCCAATGCATATTTCCATAGTTTCTGTGAATTCATATGTGTGTTAGCTGTGTTGTGTCTAGCAGGCATTGTTCTGTTGGTGTCTTCCATCTACACTGGCTCTTAATTTTGTTCTCTCTCTTCTTCATCAAAATTTCCTGATCCCCGAGAAAAGGGATTTGATAAGAGACACCCCATTTAGCAGCAAGTGTTCTAAGTATCTCACTCTTTGCATATTGTCTGATTGTGTGTTTGTTTTTTTCTATCTACTGTGGGAGGAAGCTTCTCTGATGATGGCTTAGTAAGGCACTGACCTATGAGTATAGAAGAATGCCAATAGGAGTCATTTTATAGCTGTGTCCTGTTATCAGGACAAATGCTACTGTATTTGGTCTTCCCCTAGGTCTATGACCTATTTAGTCTCAGGTTCTTGGCCACTTGAGCATAAGTTCATCTCACAGAGTTGGAATATTGGTTGCACTCTAGCACTAGTGCATCATGTAGGCAGGTCACCATTGTTAGAGCAAAGGCTTTGTGTCCATGGTGATGGTTGCCTTTCTTCCTAGTAGTGTGCAGAGTACTTTCCAGTATCATGAATACTAGTCAGTAGGGTGAAGGCTCTAGGTAGACAGCAGCTTGACTTCTCTGTCTTCAGGAAGATATGTGGGTCTTATTTTCTGCAAGTGTGCCATACTGTTGGTTTGTTTAGAGCAACTAATAGGCTTGACAATAACCTGGATTATTTGGGGGTTACCCTTGGAACCCTTTTTGTCAGCAACTCAATCAAATCTAACCCATTCCTGGCACTGGAGCTTTCATTTGGTAGCAAGAGATGTCTTATTCTCCATGTTACATGGTGATTCCATTTGGAGCTGAGAGGACAAAAGGGGGAACCTACATCTGACCCCCAGTAATGGATTATGTTCATTATTGACCTTAAAGGTCCTTTGATTCTCAAGACTGTGCTTGATTTACATAAGAGCTGTTTTTGAAAGTGAGCATCTTAAGAACACACAGAGGGACAGCAAAACTGGTCTGGAGTGCCTAGGCTGATGACAGGCACAGTGCAGGACCTGGGGAAGGCCACAGGACACATCCCTGCTCTTTTCTCAGTGCTCAGAGAAACATTGACATTATTCCATACTTGTATTTTCATGCAGATTCATTCAGAGCCACTATACCTAGATTATTCAAGATTGCTTGGTACTATCCTCTTCTGTGTTTATAAACAGTAACGTAGTTTGCAAAGGAAAGTGATAAATTGGTGAATATTTTTCAAAAGTCAGACTCTGCGGCATTTCGGAGAGTTTAGTAATTCTGTCTCATGAGCAACAAAATCTCTTACATATCCATTGAGAACAAAGTTCAACTTTTAAGCAATCACAAGTGACCTATTTGTTTAATACCATTTAATGTTAGAAAAGCTAATTAATGAATAGCCAAAATGCTCTTTTGGATTAATCTTGGGGTATTACTATTGATATTTTTTATTTGCAGTTTCTTTAATACAGTAAACAAAAATGAAAATTCTTACATTTATCTAAAGTTTGGAGATTCTCATGAACATGCAGTCTGAATATGGCATACGGGCAGGAATTTGGTGAACATTTCAGTTAGTTTGTCTAGGACCTGTAACACAATATACACTCGGCTCTTGGTTGCCTAGAACTTCCAGTCAGGTAGAAGACATAAAAGAGATACTTTACCATCTGTTAGATTTAAACACGTCTTGGAGAAAGGGTCAAAATTGTAGAAGTTGCATCAGTACCCAAGGGACAGGGTATGGGGTGTGGTTTGCAACCTGAAAGTGAGTGTTCCAGGAAGGCCTCACCACAAAACTGATGTCTGAACAGAGGCCAAGAGGAAGCAGCCAAACACATAGGCAAAATTACTTAGCTTTCATCTTCTTGGTATGAGAAATTAAATACATGATTGATAAGCACTTGATTGAAAATGATACTATGAAGATATTTCAACTCATCAGCAGTAAGTGAAAAAGACATTCATAAATCATAGACCTATGATCATTTCAAACAATGGTCCCATGAGTTCTACAGGATCCCAACAACTGTAGTTTGGCTCAGGAATATTAAGTGTTATATTGTTTCATCTTCTTGAGTTAGAGATGAATTCATGTTGTGTATTTACCTTTAGTCTTTAAAAACACTTTGTATTTACGTTTTTCATACAATATATTTTGATAGTTTTCTTTCCCCTTCTCTAACTCCCCAGAAATCCTCTGCCTCCCCAACCCAACTTCATCTTCTCTCTCTTAACAAAAAAAAAAAAAAAAAAAAAACAACAAAAAGCAAAAATCAAAACAAACTTTTGAAAAAGAAAAATCAAGCCAACACCTGCTCTAATCCCTCTCATTAAAAACAAGAGCATCTCACCCTGTCCCCGAGATGATGACACCCCTGTAGCAAGACAAGCCTGAGTAGGAGGGTGAAGCCAGCACCAGGTGAAGGGCTTGCGAAGGAGCCTTGTGATCTTGAGAAGCTTATCTAGTTCATGTGGGTCTCATTTTTCTTTCCTGAGTATTGTTTATGTCATAAATGTTAATTTCCTAAACCACACATTTCTGTACTTCTTACTGAATTAGAGGTGACAGAATGGTAGCTTCTGTGTGATAGCCTGTGGATATGTCCATGCACCTATGTGGAACCCTGCCTTATACCTGCAGCCAGTCCAAAACATGTTTGTGTCCCTGACATGGATGTTCCCACCTAATTGCTCAAGCAAGGGCCTCCTGCCTTGTCTGCTGCAATTGTTTCTGCAGAGCTGGCAGCTGCTCTGCATTGCTCCAGGCAGTGCTTTGAAGTCCTACACTCGGGGTTGTCTTGCTTATCTCACCGGACCCAGATTCTGGGATCCAATGCTAAGCCTTTCCTCTTATAGTACGTGCCACCCAGTGGAAATTTGTTGTGATGAGTATTACTTAAGAAGCCACTGAAAGCTGCCTCTGTTTGGACAGAAGCATAGAGTTTTTTTCTTTCTTTAATTTGATAAGAAAATATATTTATTATTAATTAGAGTTTCATAATTCAAAGTATTCCAGTTATGCTTCCTATTTTTCAAATATTTCAGGTAACTCAGCCTGCTTCCCCCCAACCTCCTTGCTTTCTGGGAAAAGGAAGCAACCCTTGAAAGGCAGAAGGAACACGGCTGAAACTGCTCAATTAGTGAACTGGACACGGATTCCCACTCTACAGTTTACCTAAGTCTTTGGAAAGAAATGTTACTGCTATCACTGAATGATGATGATGATACATATTTCCAGTAAGATTTCTGTTATTACACATTAAAACATGTTCTTTGATGGCTTCATACATGTCTTTAATGGATGTTGACTGTCTTACCACTCATTCCTTCTCTTTATCGTTGAACCCCTTCTGCCTAAGGGGCTCTCTCCTAATTTCATGTTTGTGTGTGTGTGTGTGTGTGTGTGTGTGTGTGTGTGTGTGTGTGTGTGTGTGTGTGTGTGTGTGCACATATATGTATGACCTACTAATTTTAACCAGGTTAAGTGCCAAGGAAATGCTTCCTTGAGCATGGTGGTAGGTTATTAACTAAAGCATGGACAACATATCAGTTACTATACCACTGAAGAAAGTGATATTCAACACCAGGAACCATTAATATATCATGATGCCCTCCTTTTAAATGATGAAGTGTCAGCAGGACCAATCTTGTATGTGTCTTATGCAGGTAACCATGACAGCAGTGAGTTTGTGAATGCAATGGCCATATAATGTCTAGACATGGTCTTTTTGTGCTACACCTCCCCACTCTCTGGCACTTGTCTTTCGACCTCTCTTCTCTTTACTAATCCTTAAGGAAGGAGATAACATAAATATCCCTTTTAGGGCCAAGTATTCTACTATCATTTGACAAATTATAAATCTATACTAGCTTCTGCCTACAGCTATTGAGAAGCTTCATTGGAAATAATTCGCAGTGTTTATGAGTACTTGCTGCTTTTGCAGAGGACATGACCTCTGGTTCCCAGGAACAATACCAAGCAGCTTACAACTGCCTGTAACTCCAATTTCAGGGAACCTAGTCATTCTCTTCTGGCATCTGAGGGTACCTGCACATATATGGCATACAGAGACACATAACTACAGATATTTAGATAGATTTTAAAGTTTCTGTGAGAAAAGCCAAGGCTAACTCTAAACTACTAATATAAACATAAGTATCTAGAAGGAGTTTGATCACAAGTCTATTTAATAAAACAATAGTAATAGGTTCCCTACTAAGGTTCCCTGTTTCTAGGACCTCACAAGCCATAGGCTTTTTACAGGATTTATAGCACTAGACATAAGTTCCCTCGTGTAGAGTAGGCCTCAACCCAGTGAGATTTTACGTACTTATTTGAAAGTATAAATTATAAGGTTATCTTGTTTGTTGTTTGTTTATAGTGATTAGGAGATAGAGAGTTGGGGTAGGGAGAGCAGTTGGGTGACAGACAGATACTGGTATTACTATTATGACTAAAGAAACTCCATTTTATGTCAGCTATCCATCTTGGTACCCAGCAGTTCTCAATCTGTGCATAGCAACCACTTTGGGACTTGAAAGGCCCTTTCACAGTGGTCACCTGAGACCACTGGAAAACACAGATATTCACATTACTGTTCATCACAGCAAAATTACAGTTAGGAAGTAGCAATAAAAATAATTTTGTGTTGGGGGATCACCATAACATGAGGGACTGTATTAAAGAGTCAGAGGATCAGGAGTGTTGGGAACTACCTCACTAGCTGTCTAACCCCAGACCCTGGAAGACAAGTTCTCCAAAGCCCTTACTCAGTGACCCCACCCAGAAATACACAGCTATGACCATCTTCTTGTTACGTCTACAATTACCAACAGCTTTTCCTTAAGGCTTCTGTAACTTGCTTATGTAGATTCCCAAAGATTGCTTTGAGTTGCCTTAGCCATTTAACTTGGCAAGTTTTTGCTTACTTATGTAGATATTGAAGGCTTTCTTGTCATTTCTGCCTTTTAAAAACTGTTCCTCATACTCCTCCTTCATGACACACATGAGATTTGGCTTCAAGGATATCGGCTAACAGCTAATCAATAAATATTTTAATTATAATTGAGTTAAGTCTGTGGTTTTTTCACAGGGACCACAATTACCATAACACCACTGGGCATTGTATTTAGGGCCTTGTATATGTCAAGCAAATGCACTACTAATGGATTACAGACTTAATTCTATAAAAATGTATTGTGATAGCATTTTGAAAAATGGTGTTTAGCTCTTCCTATACAAAATATTTGATAATTTAATGTTGTATGAGGTTTCTGGCCCAGACTTTCTGGCCTAGCCTTGTGGCCCGGACCCACAGACTCGCAGTTCCATAGTCCCACTGAAACACACAGATTTTTATATTAATTGTACGCTGATTGACTTGGAGTTCAGACATGTAACTTGCTAACTCTTTACCTTAAACTAATCCGTGATTCTTATCCTGTTCAGTCATGTGGCTTGGTACCTTTTCTCAGAGCAGCATAGTTATCCCCTGCATCTGCTGCCTTGTCTGGCATCTCTGTGTCATCTTTGCTCTGTTCTTCTTGTTCTCAAAGTTTACTTAGTCTGGTAGCCCCACCCACACTTCCTGTCTGCCTTTGGCCAGTTCAGCATTTTTATTAAACCATTAGGCAGGAAAATTATTTACAATGTAACAACATAATTCCACTTCATTTCCCTTTTTTTTCTTTTTAAAACAAAAAGAACCCCAAATCTAATATTCTTCCCTCCCTATTATTTATAACAATTTATAAACAACACTGGAAACAAATACGAACATCCATAATCCATTTTGGAGGAATGTGGGTGTAGTTCTCCAGGCTACTTCCTACTGAATGAGGGCTCTGGCAATCCCATGGGGACCCAAAGAAAAATTTAAGATTATGGACAAGTTTTTAGTGTTGTAATCTGTAAGGCTGCATCATCTCAGCCAGCCTCCTTGAAGCTGTTTTGCATGCAGAGCTCAGAGGAAACTCCAACAGAAGTGTTCCGAAATGCAGAATTATCTGGGCCATCCATTTCCACTGGAAACTTTTCAGGGAGTCTTCCTAGATCAAACCTTATTTTCTTTAACCAGGAATAAATCCACAGCTTCTTATTTTCTGTAGAAATAAAGAGAAAACCTCTTCTCCAAAGCAGTATATCTTTTGATTTCAATTTTAAAGTCAACTCATTTACAAAATATATAGGTTGGATTAATCCATCAGAATTTGTAATTAAATGTCTTTTAGCAGCTTTTACTACTTCATTTTCAGTCAAAAAACTTAAAGACAAGACAATAACATACAGTATCTAGATACTCTTTGTATTTTCCATTTTTATGTGGCTTATTATTTTTTAAAGGACTTTTCCTTTTTCTCTTTTCTTTTTCTTTTCTCTCGAAAGCCTATGTATATTTATATTTATTTACATATATAATATATTTATATTTATTAAATATATATTTAACACACTCTAAGCCATTTAGAGTTTATTTTTTGAATCTGTCTTTACTGTATATTTCTCATTTCTCATCCTTTTCTCTTTCTGACCACACCTTTGCTTGGCTAGGGTGATTGACGTCATCCAGCTCCCTCTATTTCCTTCTGTTTCCGACCATATGACCATATCTTTAATCTGCCAAGGTGTGGCTAAGGATTAAAGGCTTCACTAGAGTGGCTGACTGGCTCCACCCAGCTCCTAGTCTAGCTTCATAGAATTTAGCCTTTTAGCCTAGGTAATAGTACTAGGACCCACAATTACCACTCTGGGGAATTTTAGGGTCCATATAATCACCAAGAAAAGCACTGCCATCTGCTGCTGCTCATTAACTCCATTTAAGTATTTGGCAGCAGGGCCTCTTAAAAGGCTCACAAGTGTTTTACCTTTAAGGTTGAATCAGGAAGCTTCTCTTTTAAAAAAAAGCTGCTCCTCTGCTTGCCTCCAGCGAACAGAGCTCATCCAAGAAAACATTACCAGTAAGAAGCCATCTTTGACTCTGTTCCCTTTCTTTCCTTATTAACAGAAACCTTAATTCCACCATATATAGCTCCTTGCTTACATTGAGGCTCAGGAACTGGCCTTGTTCATCTCAAGTTGCTTGCAGCAAACATGCCAATTTGTAATTTAATTCCATACACTACTCAGTCTCTTCACCACAACACATTTGAGAGACACTATGTGGAAGCTGATTTTGGCTCTTTTTCTGTACTCTAGACCATTGTAAGCTTTTTAATGGCTTTATGTGGGTATATCTCACCCACGTTGGGCTGCCATTTGTTGTATTTAAGATGATATACATGATCTATTTTACTATACAAAATTATTTTACTAATTACACTTGTTCCACATCATCTTAGTAACTTCAAATGAATGTAACAAAATTCTTAAAAATAAAATCTAATATCCTTCTGCACTGTTTTATAAAAGTTAATGTAAGATAATTTATAGAGAATATTCAGTAATTAAAATGCACAATATATGAAACACTCATTTATTCCTTGAGTTGTTTTAATCAATGTTATTAAGAGGAGTATAACTATTTTATAATGATCTTACATCTATAACTTTTACCTCATTAATTTCCTAATAAAACTTATGAGAAAAAGTTCACAGTCACATATTTATTTAGTGTTTCCAGCACCATGTCTAAAGGATTTAAAAGCTTCTGTGGTGGATAGTTTTTGTCAACTGTAAACAAGGGCTTCTTTCCTTCCTGCTGATTCCTGAACAGCCACTCAGAAGCTTATATTAATTACAAATTTATGCCTGATGGTTTGGACTTATTATTAGCTAGCTCTTACATTCAAATTAACCCAGTTCTATTAATCTGTCTTTCGCCACATGGCTCATGGCCTACCAGTTCTTTCACATTTTGCTTCTTGGGTGACTTGCATTGTCTGCCCCAACTCCACCCTTCTTCATCTCCAGCCTCACTTTGAATATACTGCTTCACCCTATTCTGGCTGGCTATTGACCAAAACAGCCCTATTTATCAATCAAGGAGAGCAACACATTTTCACAACATACAGAAAGACTATCCCACAGCAGTCAACCTGACACAAGTTGGAGTCAACTAAGAGCAGAAAATCCTCAATTTAAAAAATGTCTCTATAGAATCAGGGTGCAGGCAAACATGTAGGGCATTTATTTAGTGATTGATGGAGGAGGGCCTATCCCATTGTGGGTGGTGCTATCCTTTGCCTGGTGGTCCTGGGTTCTATAAGAAAGCAGGCTGAACAAGTCATGAAAAGTAAACCAATAAACAGCACCCCTCCACAGCATCTGCATCAGCTCCTACATCCAAGTTCCTGCCCTGTTTGAGTTCCTGACCTGACTTTCTTTGGTCATGAAAAGCAATGTGGACATTTAAGCTGAATAAATCTTTTCCTTTCCAACTTGCTTTGGTCATGGTGTTTCATTGTAGCTATAGAAACCCTAATTAAGATAACTTCAATGTGTCCATAAGCTTAGACAGCATCTAGCTTAATGTTAAAGATATAAAATCACAAATTTTTATGAATAAGTATCTTCATTTATTTTGTTGTAGATTTTTTAAACATTGTAGTTCTAGTTTAAATAATTATTCTAAACTAACAGTAACAGTTACAATATATGACTGACTGTGCCCTTTCTATTTTAGAACCCCCAGGCTAATTCTTTTATTTGGGCTTCATCCTAGGGTTTCAAGGAATCTAGATTGCCAAGCAAATGATGAGAACACACATAGACATGTTTTAATTCCTAGGTTATGAAGTTCCAAATAGGCATGAGAGAGTAGGTGTGTCCCATATATTCCATTGCTGATTTTGCTAACTGGCAATCTCCAGGAATACTGGTTATGTTTCTCAAGTGTTCTGGCTATTTTAGCAAACAGCAGCCTGTAGCCTAGGGCAGTGCTTCAAATTTCAACTGGGGAAAAGATTAGTTGAGCAACTTAGTAAAAATTTACTCAAACTATTGAGACTACTTGAGCCAGAATCTGAATTTTCCAGGCAGTCCAAGAAATTTTCACACTTATTTGTATTTTGATCTTCATGTCTTAGACTGGGCAGTTTAGTCACTACTTAGAGAAAACATATATACACACGTGTGTGTGTGTGTGTGTGTGTGTGTGTGTGTGTGTGTGTGTGTACATGTGCATGTACATGAGTTACAGCAGATGGTTGGATCCTGGAATCAAACTAGGCCCTCTGTAAGAGCAAAGTGCACCCTTAACCTCTAAGCCATCTTTGCAGCCTTATATTTTTTAAAACTGCTTATGTGTATGTGTGTATGTGAGTAGGTATATATGCAGGTACCCAGGAAGTCCAGAAGAGGTAGAGTTTTGGACCTGGAAGTAGTTATGCAATGCCATATGGGTGCCAGGAACTGAACCCTGTTCCACTGCAATTGTAGCACAGGCTTAAACCCAAGCCAATGCCCTAACTCCATAGCACATAATTAGTATAACTCAACAATTGAGTTTAAATTCCACATCTGCTGTTTGCTATATTTGTGAGTATGGGAAAGTGTGAAACCCATGTGAACCTTCGTTTCCAACTATAGAGTTGGATGATTCTGATCATACCCAAAAGATGGATGGCATTTGGCATATCAGACAACAATCACTGGTAAGTTAATATTTATATATTTGTTTCTCTATAACTGCTCCTCTACCTTTTTGACATTTAAACTTTTCTTTATGGAAAATATACTCTAAATGCATTGGGAATGATGTCCTAACTGAGGTGTCCTTCTTTATTCCTCTGTAGAATTCAGGGGGATAGCTGAGTGCTAGCACTGAGTAAAGAACACAGGGGAGTGTCTAATGATGTCATTAGATCAAAGACTTCCATTAGTGCTATGGCAGACCAAAGTGTTCAAGGGAAGGTACAATTAAATCATGTGATTGTCCTGAATTATAGTCAAAGAAGATAAACATCAGCCGTCCATACTGTCTTTGTAGCTCCATTTAACTTACAGAGTCATTTCCCACAAGTGCCAAATGAGGTGAAGAAACAAGTATTTAATACCTGTAAGTTAATCTGCCTTGAGGCCTCTTGGAGTTCCTGCTGCAGTGGTCAGAGGCCAGAGGCTTCAGTAAACAAGCTGTTGTGGAGGCCAACCCAGAAGTTTGGGTGCAATTCACTGGAAGAATCCTGAGGAACCCAAGCTTCAGGGCAGCTTCCTATAGAAGCTGCTGGCTTCCCTGCAGCTGGGAGCTTTCTCCCAGCACTGATTGCTCATTAGCAGTGCTACCTCTGACTGGATACAGGTTGCAGTGTTCTCACCCTCATACCCATGTGAAGGGCACTGTCAGCTCTGGGGAGAATGTAGAAATAATGGCCGCCCTAGCAACAGACCCAGTGCTTAGACTGACTAATGCTACCCTTTGTCAAGCTCTAGGCACAGAGGGTTGTAATTAAATATAAAAGGCTTACATTGACTCTATTTGTACATAGAATCACTTTTAAATTTAGTGAAGTGTTTTATGCATTTGTCTTTAGTTTCACAGAACCATGATGCTTTATCGTAAGCATTTGTAAGTTATTTATTTTTCTTCATTGCATAGAACAGGTCTAAAAACCTAGAACATTTTTTATGATTATTTCAGATTTACTCAAAAAGTTTTAAAATGGATTTTTCCTGTAATTATTATGAAACCACATCATTGTCTTCTGCTGACTAGTTATGCCCAGATAGGTAGAGACTCTCTGCTACAATGTTGGATTTTTTTTTTCATAAAATTCTGAAATAGTTTATAAATCTCATCTTGGAATTAGTCTGTGTTTGTAAAGATGTTATGAAATTTTAGCCTGGAGCTGAGTAATGGAATGCAACAGGAAATTTTGATTTATCTATTTTTTGGATAACATTCCTCGGCTGCCCACATGATCTATGTCTAAGTACAGTTTGCCTGTAAGAAGGCCAGGTTGGATTTCCCTGGATTAACACAAAGCTCCACCCTTGACCTGCTGACCTCTGTCCATTTTCTCTGCATCACATGCTCAATCAGCTTTAGGTAAACCAAACTCAGCTATAAATAATATTTTGATGGTTCCTTTTAACCAAGAGAGGCTTGGCCAGAACCCCTTATAATATTACCTTCATTTAAATTGGGCTGAAGAACTATTTATACTTTTAACTTTTTAATACATATCTGTCAATAGTATTTCTGTAACCGCTGAGGCTCTGAGAAAATGAGTTGGTAGGCATTAAAAGTTAACTAAGAGGTCTGAGGAGATGCTCTGCAGGTGAAGGACTTGCTGCCCAAGCATGAGACCTGACTGTACACCTCCAGCACCCATATAGAAAGAGAGCCTGGTGTGCTGTTATGCAGCTACAGTCCTATAACTGGGGAGACAGAGACAAGCAGAGCCTTAAAGCCTGATGGCCAGTCAGTCTTGTCAAATTAGTTAGCTTCCAGTTCAGTTAAGGACCCTTTCTAAAAATTCAGGTAGAAAGCAAGTGAAGAATTTATTTAGCATTGGCCTTTGGGCTCTACATACACATGCGTGCGCGCGTGCACGCGCGCACACTAAAAAAAAAAGAATTAAGTGAAACAAGGTCTTCGTAGGAGAGCAGAGATGGTTGAATGCTGTTGTCTTCATAAGGGAATCTTGTCACTGTAAATCACATCACTAGACACAATTGAGAACATCACAGTTTTCTACTTGGGGACTGTTGAGCCAACTACCAGCTGATTTTAGATAAGAAACAGGATTCTCGACCTTAACCACCACATGCAGTCCACTATGACCTAGTTGTACTGGACTCACATGTTAGTGGCATTTTATTTTCACCATAGTCTATTTGGTCAAAAAGAATGCTATCAGCATGAAGTTGGGATTTTTACAAAGCATTTTCCAATAGGAATTCTCAACTGTAAATAATTATGAATCTAAGTACATAGAATCACTCAAATATAATTCTTTTTACTAACTTGTTTCTGGAGTATATATTGTATGCTGAAAAAAATACACAAATAATATATGTACAGCATGATTTATTTTCCCCACAAAATAATGACATCTGTCAAGACCAAGCAACTAGATGAGGAAATATGCTGTTATCTATTCCCATGAAATATTTCCCCCTCTAGCCATTGAATCTCAAGGACAATAATTCACACTTTGAAAATCATGTAAGTATAAAAACAGAAGCAACACAATAGAAAAATGGGCAAAATATCATGTTGTGTGTGATTCTTTCTCATCAAGTATATGTGTAGAATCAGGGGGTGTTGCCCTGTTGGTGATAATTCATATATTCTTATTACTCTGTAACAAGTTGGCATATCTATCTCATCTATATACATAGACTATTGCTTAGGCATTAGGGACTAGTTTGTAGTTATTATGTCAAGGATTTTCACGGATATTGCCCTGGTCTACAGCCACAAATTTCTGGCTTGTCTAGCCCAAGGTCCAGACAACCTACAGCTGCTTAGTCCCAATAATCACACAAAGGCTTATATATTAATTACAAACTGTTTGGCTTCTGGCTCAGGCTCATTAGCTCTTACAACTTAACTCATTTCTATTAATCTGTGTATTGTCATGTAGCTAGTGGCTTACCTCTGTTTCTTTGCTTCCTTGTACAGCAGCTCACAGTGTCTCTCCATGGTTCCACTTTCCTTCTTTAACTATGCTTGGATTTCTTGCCTGCTTCTAGGATGACTTGCCATAGGCCAAAACAGTTCTTTTATTATCTAATAGTAATTTACAGTGTCCAGAAAGACATCCCACATTACTTCTATTTGAAAAACATGTATCTTTTTTTCAGGTATATGTTACAACATGATCATTGGATATGTGTTCTTAATGGCATTAGCTATTTATAACTTATTATATGGATTTGTATGTGATGGTGTGTGTGTGTGTGTGTGTGTGTGTGTGTGTGTGTGTGTGTGTGTGTGTATACATATTGTGTTCATCCCTCAGCCTGTAGGTCAGAGAACAACTTGTAGAAATCAGTTCTCCTTCTACCACAGGGACTGGACTCAAGGGTTAGACTTGGCAGCAAATGCCTTTACAGGCTGTATCACCTTGAAGGCCCAGCTTCAGTTTTTTTTTTCTGCTGAGCAACAAGAGTGCCACTTGATTCCTATCATCTTACATATTTACCATTCATTGTCTTTAAAGTTGTTATTGCAATTCTTTGTTACATCTTTGAGTGGCTTGGGAATCGGGGTGATTGTGGCCTCATAAAAAGAGTTTGGCAATGTTCCTTCAGGTTCTACTGCATGGAATAATTTGAGGAGTATTGGTACTAGTTCTTCTATGAATGTCTGGTAGAATTCTGCACTGAAAACCTCTGGTCCTAGGCTTTTATGTACTTGGGAGACTTTTAATACAGCTTCAATTTCCTTTGAGGTTATAGGTCTGTTCAGGTCTTTAATCTGATCTTGATTTAATTTTGGTAAGTCATATCTGTCCAGAAAGCTGTCCATTTCTTTTAAGTTTTCCATTTTAATGGAGTATAGATTTTCAAAGTATGATCTGATAATTCTCTGGATATCCTGGGTGTCTGTTGTTATGTCCCCCTTTTCATTTCTGATTCTGTTAATTTGGATATTCTCTCTCTGCTTCTTGGTTAGTTTGGATAAGGGTTTATCCATCTTGATGAGTTTCTCAAAGAACCAACTCTTTGATTCATTGTTTCTTTGTATTGTTCTCTTTGTTTCTATTGTGTTGATTTCAGCCCTGAGTTTGATTATTTCTTGCCATCTACTCCTTCTATGTGAGTTTGCTTCTAATTGTTTTAAAGCCTTCAGCTGTGCTGTTAGGTCTCTTGTGTGAGATTTCTCTAGGTTTTTCATATAGGCCTCTAGTGCTATGAGTTTTCCTCTTAACACTGCTTTCATTGTGTCCCATAAGTTTGGATATGTTGTGGATTCATTTTCATTAAATTCTAGGAAGTCCTTGATTTCTTTCTTAACTTCTTCCTTTACCCAGATGTGGTTCAATTGTGAGATGTTCAGTTTCCATGAATTTATAGGCTTCCTTTTATTTTTGTTGTTGTTGAACTCTAACTGTAGACCATGGTGGTCTGATATGATACAAGGAGTTATTCCCATTTTTTGTATCTATTGATATTTGCTTTATGACCCAGTATGTGGTCAATTGAGTGCTGAGAATTATGTATATTTCTTTGTGTTTGGATGGAAGGTTCTGTATATAACTATAAGTCCACTTGAGTTATAATATCTGTTAGATTTCTTATTTCTCGTTGAGTTTCTATCTACTTGATCTATTCAAGGGTGAAAGTGGGTTATTGAAGTCTCCCACTATTAGTGTGTGGCATTTGATGTGAAGTTTAAGCTTTAGTAGTGTGTCTTTTAAGTATGTAGTTGCCCGTGTGTCGGGGGCATAAATATTCAGGATTGAGACTTCATCTTGGTTGATTTTTCCTGAAATTAATAAGTAGTTCTGTCCTCTTTTGATTGATTTTAGTTTAAAGTCTATATTGTTAGATATTAGGGTGAATACACCAGCTTGTTTCTTAAGGACATTTGATTGGAGAGTCTTTTTCCAACCCTTTACTCTGAGCTAGTGTCTGTCTTTGAAGTTGAGGTATCTTTCTTGTATGCAGCATAGATCAACTATGTTCATAGCAGCATTATTTGTAATAGCAAGAACCTGGAAACAAATTAGATGCCCCTCAATTGAAAACTAGATTAACAAACTGTGGTACATCTACACAATGGAGTACTATTCAGCAATAAAAAATGACATCCTAAAATTTGCAGGCAAATGGATGGATTTGGAGACTATCTTCCTGAGCAAGGTATCACAAGCCCAGAAAGATAGGCATGGGATGTACTCACTCATAAGTGAATTTTATACAAAAAGAAAAGGATACCCAAGCTGCAAACCACAATCCCTAAACAGCCTGGGATCAGAAGGAACTTAAGAGAGATATCCAGAGATTTCCCTAGGAAGACAAAATAGAGAAGATCATCTTAACAAATTGGGATCATAATGGGTTGCAACCAAGAAGATGTGGGAACACATCATTGATGTGGGAATGCCTTTCTGTATGCTGTGAATAGCAATCTTTAAATAAAGGAGCTGTTTTGGCCCATGACAGGCACCATAGGAAAAGTAGGAGGAGGCATCAGAATAGGTAGGAGGAGCAGGGTGGAGTCAGAGACAGAAGGAGCCAGAAGCCCAGAGGAGCAACATGTAAGGAATACAGGTGAGCCACGGGCCACATGGCAGACAGATTAATAGAAATGGGTTGAGTTAAGATGTAAGAGCTAGCTAGCAATGTGCCTGAGCCATAGGCCAAACAGCATGAAGTTAATATAAGCGTCTGAATCATTTTTGGGGGCCTGAGCAGCAGCGGGCGGCTAAGAGGTCTGGGGCTGCAGGTCTGTGGGTCTGGACCTCTGGCCGCCCAAAAAACCACAATGTAACAAATCATGGAAGAAGGAGATGGCTGAGTGAAAGGAGCAAAAAAAAAAAAAAAAAAAAAAAAAAAAAAAAAAAAAAAGGAGAAAGAAAGAGATGTATATCTTGATAGAGGAAGCCAATGTGGGGTTGGAAAGAGACCTGGTGCTAGGGAAACTTCCAAGAACTCGCAGGATGTCCCTGGATAGGTCTCCAACCAATAGTGGAGGGCGTGCCTAAACAGGACTTCCCCTATAATCAAATGAATAACCACCCCAAGTGCCGTCACAGAACCTATATCCAACAGTAAATAGAGGTGGAGGCAGAGATCCATGGCTGAGCCCTGGGCCGAGCTCTTGTTGTTCTTGTTCCAACTGAGATAGGGAGAGGAGAATCTGTATGAGCAATGGGATTCTGAGGAAAATTCCCACAGTGATGGCTGGCTGGAGCTGGGGGGGGGGGCTCACTGAATCAGGAACAGTCGCTTTTCTTTAAGAACTGAGCTTGATCCAATGACCCACATGGTTAAAGTCATATAGATATTTCCCTATACTTCTTATAGATCTGTATTGTTTTATGTTTCTAATGTAGATCTACAATCAATATGCAGCTGATTATTATATGATTAGAGTGAGGAGGCAGGAATCAGAACTATTATTATTATTAGTTTATGAATATCCAAGTAACCTAATACTTGCTAAAAAGTTAATCTTTTCTGGAAAATAATTTTTCTTTTTTTAAAATTTTATAACTCTATAACTGTAATAAACCTGTTAAATAAATTGTTTTTTCTGAAATATATAATACAAATATATTATACATATATAATATACATATACACTCATATACATAACATATATGTGTGATATCATATACTTATCTGTCTTCTCTATTCTGAAATCACACAATCTAGCTATTTATATTAAGACTAACAATTTTATCATAAAATCCCTCTATTCATGGTTAGTCTACCAATCTGATAGTATGATGATATCTCTCATTTTCTTTCGTCATTCTTGACATTCTTGTTTATTTTTCATTTTCATATAAATCTTAGCACTTCTCAATTCATAGCAAACTGTTCCTAAAGTACATAGTGCATTTACCGGATACTTTAGAATGATTTAGATTTTTATAATCCTGAGTTTTTATGATAATGAAGTCTACTTACATCTCTTGATTTCACTCAGAAATGCTTTGAAAATATACAGGTTGTTAGACTTGTTACCAGATAGATTAAGATGATATTTAGTGGCCTTTTTGGCTCTGGGGAGCGTCTCAAAATTGATGGTTCATAAATGAGCACATACAGAGATGCAACAGGAAGAAGAAAGACAGGTAGCTTGGGTGTCAGAGTCTCTCTTTTATAACGAATATTAACATGAAAATTAAACAGGGTGCCCAAAGAACAACACCCCTTTCGACAAGAGGCCCTATGATCTAGCCAGCCTTCTAAACCCCTTCTCTAGAAGTTTTGCCTCCTCAGTAGCACTGTTCTGAATCTTCTAGTACATTAACCTTTGGGACACACATTGATGTCAAATGACCCTGTCATTTCCCTGTTCCATAAATGTACAAAGAAATATCAGTCAAGATGTACATTTTGGCAGCATAACTATTGACTAATCTTGCAGCAAACTGCATATTCTCACAAGAAGGGCAGACACTGCAGTAGAGCATTACACAGCAGGAAAGAAAGCACATTTAAACTTCTGAGCCAACAAGGCTCAGTTTCATAAGCATGTTGATAATGACGGAAAGCAAGCACAGAATTACACTTTTAGGTGATCTCATATGTTACATGGAATGAAAATCAAAGACGATAAAAGGTGGGCTGAGAAATGCCAAAATGAACAAAATGGTTTTATTCAAGGGGGATATAATGGAAACTGTTAAAATGTTTTAATTCTTCATGTGTATGTATTTGATGTGTGGGTATAGTACAGATCTGCATGCACAGGCATATGTGTAGAGGCCAGAAGACACTGTGGGTTCTAATCTATCAATTCTTGCCTTATTTTCTTGAAACAGTGTCTCCCATCAATCCCGGAGCTAGGCTGATAGCCAGATAGCTTCACTGACCCTCTTGTCTCCACCTCCCTTCCACATACAGCACTGGAGTCATAGGCATGTGCGTATGATCACATGAAGCTTGGGCACTGGAATCCAAACTCAGGTCCTCATGTGCTGAAGCAAATGCTGTTATATATTGAGTTATGGCTCCAAACCACACATATCTTATTTCTTAAGATAGGATGGCAAGCCATAAATATTTACTACAGTTATGGCAGTTTGAAGAAGAATAGCCCTAGTCACAAATCTGAATGCTTAGTCATCAGGGAGTTGCACACTAATCAGAAGGATTAGGAGGCATGGCCTTGTTGGGGTGAATGTGGCCTTGTTGGAAGAAGTGTGTCACTTGGGTGTGTGTGCTTTCAGGTTTCAGAAACCTAAGCCAGGCTCAGTGGCTCTCTAGTCTAGTTGTGTGTGGATCTGGGTGTAGAGTTATCACTACTCCAGCACTATGTCTGCCTGCATGCTTCCGTGGTCCCTGGCATGATGATGAGAATAGATTAATCCTAAGCAAGCCCCAGTTAATTTCTTTCTTTTATAAGAGTTGCCATGTCATAGAGTCTCTTCACAGCAATGGAACAAGAGCTAAGATAATAGTCTATACACTATATGCTTATCTCATTTAAAATATTTCTGAAGCAATAGGTAGTTAGTGAAGCTAATGGGATGTGAATAATATGAAACAGTCATTACTATGGGCCCACAGGTACTTGTTGGTTTCTGGATGAGTACTCAATAGAACTTCAATTTCTTAATGTAACACAAAAGGTCTTTTATGGTTAGGATTCGTTATGTATTTAGATTGTTTCTCTTCATTCTGCTTATGTTACATTCATAGACTATTCACAGAGTCTGTCTTAAATGACATTAATGAACAAGATAAGCTTTCCATGCTGAGCCAATAAAAAAAGCTACAGTGAAGCAACAGCATTTCTTCACCCTGCAGGTTGCAATGCATACATGGTCTTTTAAGTTGTTGGTGCACCAAAGAAACTCACATTTCTTCAACCCCTGGGATAAGTTGTCTAGAAACAAAGACTGTGTTAATTCTTCATCCTACTGGAAAAAGACAGTGGGAATATAAAGCAAATGAACTTAAGCAATTGTGTGATCTCAGATACAGTAGCATTAATTTAATGTCACAGGGGCTTGTGGGAGTGAATTCCACCTGAGGGAAAACCTGGTCTTTCATAATAACTAGCCCTCCAATCAGCTACAACCACAGCCACTTCCTGGAGAGGGCGCCAGTATATCAGATAAGAATTGGGAGAAACCCAGGAGCAGGTAATGGGGAGTGAATATGATCAAAGTACATGGCACACTCGAACAACCGGTCAACATGAATTCATTGTTTTGCACACTGATATACACTGTTTAAAAAATATAAGAAAAGAAAATGATCAAATCTAACAAAAAAAAAGAAAAAAATGACAGATGTTACAACATTGAAAGGAAAGACTAAGAAAGGCAAGAGGTATTGAGAGCTCTCTCCCATCTGGAGCCAGGCAGTTCCCTGGGGAGGGATCAGTTGTAAACTATGAGCAGCTCTTAGTGGCCAGAGGACAAGTGCTCTTGTCTAGGGACCCCGAGATATCTCCTTATTTGTCCTATTTTCTGCCCAACCAGGTCGTGCTGTTGCATCACTGACCTCCTGATTCTACTTTGCTCGGCTCCATCCTTTTGATATCAGTCCCAACCTGGCTTCACTGTGTCCCCAATCACTGGCTCCATGCCCTGGTGCCATGAGCTCTGCTGCTAAGAACTACCTCCCCCTTACTGCTAGGCAGAGCACTTCCTGGACCCATCCACAGCCTTCTGAGGGTCAAGTTGTGTTTGGGGTTGGAGTTTTGAAGAGTTCCTTGCACTATATTGTACTGTATTTGTTAAGTGAGATCCCCAAAGCAGAGAAAAATGAACTTCAGGACTTAACATTTTAAAATATTTATTTAGTTTATTTTATGTATGTGAATATTTTGTCTGCATGTATGTATGTGCAACAAATGCATGCCTATTGCCTATGTTCAGAATAGAACATTAAATCTCCTGGAACTGAAGTAAAGGAGGGGTGTGAGTCACTCTGTGGGTGATGGGATTTGAACCCGGTCTTCAAAGAGTGAACAAGTGCCCTTGACCTCTAAGCCATGTCTCTATCCTCTCCAGTGTTTTTTCTTGATATTTAAGGCACTACTCAATCACATCCAGACATTTTTAAATCTCCAAGGACTAATGCTCTATTCCAGAAACGCTATCATTATCATTGACGGGACCCTCCTGTGACTCTCAATCCTTCCTGCAAACTAAAAATGTGAACCCATAATGAAAGGTCCCATTGCTACTGTCTCTGCGCTCATCTATCTGAGCATGCCAGCTGCCATGTTATACAAAACCTCTGTGCTCTGCAAGAATGCCTGGAAAAAAATATACTGGACATCAGTAGATTGCAGTTGTTGGATCTACCACAATTGTTAAAATAAGTGAAATACTCAAGTTAAAAAAGGATTGGTCAAAAAATATAAGAAACAAATCACTGCTCAGATCTGCTGTAAGTTTTAGAAAGCAAAACCTTTTTTCTTTCTTTTTATTTTACATGAAGTTGGTTAGAAATGTGTTCTCAGCCAGGGTTCATTAGTAACCTGGAGATCTGGAGATGAATGGGCAGGATTAGACAGAAATATGTTTGCTTCCCAAATGCAGAGTCCTTTAAAACACTGCTGATCACATACTGCTTTTGATGAACCTAGATTACAAGGAAAAATGGAATTGCTGTGCATAAAACATTGTTTTGGAAATATTTTTATTGTCAATATATCTAATATTTTAATATAAAATATTCTAAATATCTGGATATGTAGTCTGTATATGACAGTTAATATGTATTTGAACATATTTGTTATTTAGAAAAATATATAAAACTTGACTGATAGAGAATTTTTTTAAATCCCATCACAAAAGTCTGTATTTGTCTTATGTTGGTAAATGAATCTATTCAGAATTTTTTATTTAAAACATGAATTTATTTGATAAAATAGTTTCTAAGAATAATGCATTGTACCCCAACATCAAACAGAGTTGCTGTTGATGGTGAGGGGCACTGCAACAGTTTCAGAAAACTCAGACTATGAAATATCCATCTTCATGACCACTATTTATGATGATAAGATTTGGATAATTAAATAATACATTCTTCAGAAACATCTTAAAATACCACATCTAATATTTACTGAACATGAATAGGTCAAGGGTTATGTCTGACATGAATTATTTCATTTTACAAAGCATAAAATTCAGCTAAACTAAATTACTCATCCAAGCTAATAAATTAGTGAACATAATCCATTAGTTCAGCACCTGCTTGTCTGGCCCTAGAGTTCAGAAGTCTAGAAACCATGAGCCATGTCCTTGCTGAACTCAGTAAAAGAGATAGTTATGTAAATAGCAGTCAGAATGGTATGAAGTAGAAGGCATACTTGACACAGGGACTGTGATTTGACACAGAATGTATTGTGTGAGATGAAAGTAAAAGTTCTTCAGGAAAAAGAGGAAGGATCATTCCAGAGTCACAATCATGATCTGCATGTTTAATGATAGACAAGTATGGAATGTCACAGAGAAGTGCTACTATATTGAATGGCTGAAATGATGTGTGGACCAGAGGAGCTCTTGCTGCTCAGTGGACAGACTCAAAATCACTCTACTGATCTCAGCTTCAAGCCCATTGACCATTTACTTTCTTTACACTGACTTCCTTCTTTAATTTATATATATTTCTTTGTATGCTATATACTTTCTGTGTCAAAACACCACTACTGTGTCAAGTATGCATTTCATTTCATATGTGTGTGTACATACACACACACACAACAGAGAGAGGGGGGGAGACAGACAGAGAGGAGGGGGCAGGGAGATGGTTCTTTTCTTCTACTTATGAGGTCTTAAGATTGAACTCAGTTTTCCAGGCTAGCAGGCTATGCTGGCTAATTTTATGGGAACTTGAAACAAGTTTTCTCTCTCTCTCTCTCTCTCTCTCTCTCTCTCTCTCTCTCTCTCTCTCTCTCTCTCTCTCTCTCTCTCTCTCACACACACACACACACACACACACATATATGTATAAGTATGTGTGTGTACATATTTATCACAAAATGTGGTTGGGATAAAAATATATGAGTTAATGCTGTAGTAATAGATCTAGGGACTTGAAGATGTGGGAACAGTAGAAAAGCAACATTTCATTAATTAGGCCAAAGGAAATTCCATAAACAAACATCAAAACCCTGAGTACATTAAATAATTTAGGAGAAGAAAGAAAGATAACTTACATTCTCCTCTTTGGGATGAAGCCCACTTATAGTTTGGAAAATTCCCAAAAATGCCTAAGGTACTTATACCACAGCACAATTCATAGGGGAAACCCCTAAACAATTTGATTTTAGAAACCATACGGTCTTCAGAGCTGACATTTCAAGATGAGAAATGTAAATTATAGTAGAAATGATCAATTGGTTTTTGAATGTATGGTGCCAAATTGTCCATTCTTAAGTAAAATAAAATACAGAAGAAAATTCTAGGACTTCCTGGAGCTCAGAGATCAACTCACAAAGACAGGAAGAGCATTAGCCACAGATGAGGAAATCATAAACGTGAGTCATACTGTGTTTTTACCAAGAATAATAACAAACAAAGGACAAACACTAATGTTCTTTTTAGCTCTTTCCAAAAAGAGAAAATCTCCAATAAAAGAAAGGAGGCCACAGTACAGGAGCTAACAAGTAAAGGCCTGTGGGAACAGTGCAAGTGGGTGCTTGTTGCCTTTGGTGACTGCTCAAAAGCATGACCTCTCAGGGAACACATCTGACATGATGGCAGCAAAATGAGTAGCTATAATAACAGAACGGGTCAGAGAGGAGGTTATATGTAGAGATAAATGTGTAGGCCATATAAGCACGTGATTGTATATATGTAAAGACTATAGTGCATAAAATTAACATAATAAGATAGTTCACGGTTAGCTCTTAAAATCTGAAAATGGCTGCAGTGTTTCTAGTCCTGTGTTTTTACCACTCACTTCTTGAGAGGTGGAATCTCCATTTTTCCTATCTACTCCAGGTACAACTTTGTGGTAAAATGAAAAAATGAAGGCCATCTTATTTCCTCACAGAGGTCTTAAATGGTGCTTAGTGTGTGTATGTGTGTGTGTGTGTGTGTGTGTGTGTGTGTGTGTGTGTGTGTGGTGTGTGTGTGTATTTGTGTGTGTGTGCATGTGGTGTATGTGTACATGTGTAAATGTGTACACATGCTTGCCAGAAGAAGATGTTTGATGTCTGTTCTATCACTGTTGACATTATTCCTTCAAGGTAGGGTCTTTCCCTGGAAGCCAGAAAGCCCTGATGCTTCCTATCTCCTTGCCATCCAGCACTGGAATCATAGGCAGAAGCTATCACACTTGGTTTTAACAAGGATACTGGGGACTTGAATTTAGGCCCTTATGTTTGTGAAGTAAGCACTTTTATCCAGCGAGTCATTTCCACAGCCTAAATAACCTAAATAATGGTAGTTTGATGTGACTCTGGATTCTCTGCTGTTGGTGGTTGATGTGGGAAGCTTGGGTCCCAAGAAACTGATTCAGCCCTTAGTCCTCACATATATTATATCCAAACCTGGTTCCTATGACCAGTCTGCTTTGTTCATCTCAGACATGACAATAAAAACACTTCCAGGGATTGTGCTCCAGCCTTCAAATCCCTGAAGCCTAGACTTCAAGGGCAAACTCAAGCCTAAACCATGTTCATATAGACAGCACTAACTGGACTTAGGAAATTATCAAAAAATTTTTAAAAAAATTGATTTTGGGAGAGAAACATGGTGGGGAAAATTCAAGAGCAGATGAGAAGAGAAATGTTACTTGATCAAATTTTGCTGTATAAATTCTCAAAGAATAAATTAAAAATACCTATAGTATTTAATAATACAAATTGCCAGAGAATCTACAGTTTAATGACATTTTATTCATTTATAAATATGATATTCCAATTCCAGAAAGACAAATATGGTGTATTCACTAACATGTAGATATTAACTGTTAAGTCTTTGGTAACGAAGCTACAATCCATATGACCATTTGAGGAGTTCTATGAAAACCTAATACAGTGAAATCTTCTTAAACATATACTTGCACAGATGTGATCTAAATAAAATCACCAAATAATGAGGGAGACAGAGTCTCAACTGGACATCTTTCATCACCAAATAAGTTTCCAGTACCAAGAATGGGTTGCACCCAATCAAATTGTTGGCCAAAAGGCTCCAAGGGAATCACCAAATATTCCAGACTATTGCACAAATTCTATTCAGTATTATAATAAAACATGGAGCCAGATATTGGGGAAAAGCTGAAATATCAGAGAGGAAGAGAAACAAACCACAGCCACTTCTCACTTTACCAGCTCCTCAGGTCTCTGTCCTCAAATCCTCTGACTCCAAACCTCTCTCTCTTAGCCCACCAGGGAAGCAGCAGGGGAAGTTGACTTCCTTCCTTCTTTCCTTCAGCCCAGCTAACTTACTTCTCCATACAACTTCCTAGAGCTAGGATTAAAGGTGTGTGCTACCACTGCTTGGCTGTTAGGTCTTGAAATTCCACAGATACAGATGGAAATTGGCCTCCAGAGTGCTGGGATTAAAGGCATGGGTCACCATTTCCCGACTTTTGTGGCTTGGCTGTGGTTGACTCTGTCCTCTGATATACCAGACTATTTTTATTAAGTATACAATATATCACCAGACTATTGCCAAGGTTATTCTCCACAAACTGATGATAAGGCTCCATTGCTGAAGACAACACCCACAAGAACTTATTGAACATAGTTAAGTTGTCTAGAGCCTTATCCTCTACTGACTAGTAGGATGGGAGAGGAGTGGGAGTGATCTCAGAGTTTGGAAAGGAGAAGGCATAATTAGAGTATTTATAAGAAAACTATTTTTCAGTTAAAAAAAATGGGAAAAAGTAAAAAAAAAATTTCTATTGTTTAATCACTTAGAAAATTTTTACAACTTACCAATCTACCAATTGTTAGGCTTGATTTTGGTATTTGAGTTAAATCTGTGTAAAATACATATACAAACAAGCACTGTGTCCTTGGCCTTCTCGTACTCTGAGAAAAGGTTCTGAGCCGCATGGCTAAACAGGATAAGAATCATAGATTGGCTTAAGGGTAAATAGAGAGTTAGCAAGTTATATGCCTGAGCCCTAGGCTGATCAGCATAAAATTAATGCAAGCATCTGTGTATTTCTGTGGGACTGCGGGTCTATGGATCAGAACCTCAGGACTCGGCTGGAAACGCCAGGCCAGGAACTTCTACTACACTCCAGAGTTCAGTCTGTTGGCAGACAGAAACCTATGTCTGTGTGCAAAGATCAGTCTGTGTAAAGAAGAAACGTAGCATCTGGAGAGTGGCTTCTCCAGGGATGGCAAGCAGTGGGCTGATACATAGATCTATTTATATTTTACTTATTTACAACAGTTGAAACAAATAGAACAACATATTAATATCCATAGAAGGCTGATAGTTATATTGCCTGATGGAGTTTTCATTTGGTTTCAAGCTCTTCATTAATTTAAAATTAAAGACTGAATATCATTATACTATTATAAAGAGTGTCAGCATTCAGTTCATAAGGAAATACAATCTTCACATGTGTGTGCACATATGTATACAGGTGTGAGCAGATGTGTGTGTATGTAGAGGTTAGTGGTCCACATTGCATATTTTTATCAGTCACTCTCTACTTTTTTTATTACTTTGAGACAAACAATAAGAGCAAGTGCTTTCTTTACCCACTGAGTCATTGTTCAGCCCCGGGAAATACCTTTCCTACCAACATGGATGATGAAATCGACAGTGTGTTGAAGTATACAGTATATGAAAAAATTATTGTCCTGAAATACAAAGAATTAAATTTAAACTTTCTTTTCTCTAATTCCTAGTACCTGTGGTGACAAGCTTAACCTCTCTGAAGCCACACTGAAGGGAACAAACTTTGCTCTACGAATGCTTTGTTTGTGCTAGAGCTGAAGTAAACACATAGTGAGTATTTATTCAACACTGAGACATGGAGGACAGCCAGCTGGGGCTCAGTGCTTCATAGACAAAGTCCACGGTCCCCAAATGGTGTCGACAGAAACTGGCAGGAAAGTCAGAGGGCCACTGTGGACATTTTCAGATATTTGAGGGCAGTACCTGTTGGATCCTGCTTGACCTTTTCGAGACAGCTATGGATGATGCAATAGTACCTGTGATGTGGTTTGTCTTTTCGAAGTTTAATCTTGGTTGGTTGCAGAGATAAAATACAGCCTCATCCTACATGGCTCCAGAAATGGACTGAACTGGGGTGACAAGGGAATGAAGAATGGCAGGCACTAAAGAAAAGGCACACACAGAGACAGAGAAAACCTGGGATTAGGCTTTATGGTGGAGAAGTCACAGCACCCTGGAAACTTAGCATGCTTATTACATACAATTGAACAGGGAAACGTGATTATCAATATGATTGATCAAGAAGGTGGGCTTTATAGCATACAGTTGGATCTAGTGTCTGTAGGAAAACAGTCCAGCAGCAAATATCCAGAAGAGAAATCTATGGCTGCACACATTCTCAATGCTTACACTTGGATCTGAGGATGACTTTGTCATCCCTCTGAGCCTCACTGAAAGAAGGCTCTGCAACTCCCATGTTCTGAGTCCTTGACAAGGCCGCACCATGTCACCAGAACACATTTACTCAAGACCTCATTCACTTCCCATGAAACACCTTGCCTATGTGAAAACGTGTGTATAGAAGGGAATGGTGGGACACTGGCCATCAGTCAGTGGTTAGAGAGACTGATGTGCAGAAGACATACACTTCTTAGTAGTAATAATGCTAGTTTAAGATAAAATAAAAATCTTATTTTTAGTTTATGTGTACTACACCTCCAAGTGCCAGGACTGTTATTTGTTTGGATGTTAGTTCTGATTAAGATATATCTTCCAATTCAAAAGAAGTATTTGGTATTTCTTTTGCCATAGGCCAGGAATCTCCCAAAATTCTGTGAACTGTGAATACTGCTCACCCACTTCTATGACATATTTACCATAATATATACCAAAGAAAGTAAGTCTATTATCTCCATTTTTTACAAACTGAGGAGTGGATATTCTTTTTGTCTTGTCCATCAGCTTAAGAGTATTGTGCAAGATCTCAGTGTCTTGAAGTCCACACTCTAACCCTACCTCTGCTGTTCCCACGTCTATGACCATATGAATGCTATACCCACAAAGAGGAGGAAATGTAATGTCAACCAAAGTATAAAAAGCCTGTAATTTCAAGTTGCAGTTAGATTACGTTCAATAGGATTCGACGAACAGTACTACAATTGTGCAGAGCCTCAGAAGTCGTCCTTCTTGGTCACAGGCAGAGTGAGGATGAGAACCACTTCCTGGCAGATCTGTGAAATGTAAGATGCTCTGCCCAGGATTCCCATCAACTTGTGAAATGTGCATTTTTTAAAAAGCCACTGAGAACACAGAAAGGTAAAATCTGATCTATATGGGGGAACCAGGTGTGGTGGGGCTGATAGGAAACAGCCATTCAACTTCATGTGTCCAAGTTAACTAAGGATTTTCAGTGTTTATTCTGAGCACCCAGCACAGCAACTGCTTCCTGTGGATACTCAAGCAATCCTCATACAAAAAAACTTTCATATAGAAAGCTTGCTGTTTATAAAATGCATGAAATACTGGCTTCCTTTGTGCGCTCCAATAGATAATAGTATTTTTTTCTTGTGTACATTTTAGCTTCAAAACAACAAATTGAGTGTTGAGCAGTTCAGGGTCAAATGTGAGACTGTCAGAAGTTATAAGGGGCCAAAGATAAGAGCAAAAGCAGATGAAGTCTGGACTGGATTGAGTTAAGATATTTGTATGATAGTGATGTCAAGTGAATAGAAAGTTCCCACAGGCTTCATTTGTGCAGATGCAGTGCCAGAGAATGGTAGTTATAACCAGGCATCCATGCCAATAGCGTCAATGGCATGACACTTATCTGGAACTTGTGGTATACCTGGGGTCAGCTCTGGTTACACATGTTGGTGGCATCGAGGGTGTAGCTCATGTCTTCTTTCATCCCAGAATCTATACTCAGTGCAATTGTAATCTATCAACAATAAAAATGTAGCGTAGTGCTGATTTTGTAGGGTGTGGGGCTTCTAATGATGTCTCACCTGAAAGAGGATGTGGCAGAAAGCACTGTAATATATCACAGCACATTTTGTATGTTTTCTTTGGGGCACCAGAGAACTGTTTTAGCTGTCAGGGCCTTTGTAGGTAGATAATATTAAGGACATCTCTTTTCTTCCTCACACAGCAAAAGCAAACTGTCTTGAAATAACATTTATTAACAATACCTTGGGAAACTGAAGAGTGTTGTTTATTGTCTTGGTTATTAGATATGGCATTTTCATCATACTCTGAGAAGATGGAAAATAGATCAGTTCATTGGGTTAAGGACACAGTATGGAAATAGATGAAAGCATTAACAAGATGCAACTCCCTGCCATTTCCAGCCTCCTCTTGTCTGGTGTTTGCTTGTAAGCCAGCCTTTTGGTCATAGTTGACTTCTGTCTTTTTTTCAACTTTATGAGAACACAGATCATCCATATGACAAACTGTACTTGGTTTCTCCAAAGTAGGAGAAATTGTGTCCATTTGCCATGTTTTAACAAAGTTGTTGAATTTATTCCTAGTAATAGCATTTTACATTGACTTCCATATGCTTCATATATCATTTGATATTAAATAATGCTAGTAATATTAGTAGTTGAGTGCAATCAGTAGGAAGAATCAGAAAAAGGCACTTGTTTGGCTGTTATTAGCACTGACACCAGGCATCGCTATTTTTCTTGAGGGCCGTGTAGCCAACCTGGATAAAAATAAGATCATCATAATGGATTTTGGACTCAAAGTAGAAAAAAATGACTGGAAAGAGAAAGGTAGAATTTTTTTCCCCACCAATTTCTTGATCAATGAGGCTCTCCTTAGAAAAGTGCAGGCCATAAAAGAGTAGCACATAAATCACATCTGGTGGCTGGTTTGTGTAATCTGTTCACTCAAGGAGCTGAGGCAGGAGGACTTCTATGGCTAGTTCAAGCTTCATACTGAGCTATAGGTTGTCCTAGGTTTTAGACTGAGACCATGTCTCAAAACTAAAACAAAGTAAACAAACAAATAAGAACAAGGGCTTATTAAGGGGAGAATATGGATCTTCTAAAATAATTTTGCTATAATGAATATACCAAAATCCAGTTTTCAGAAGGTTGTGCATCATTCAACATTTGCCACTGGTCCCACTATACATTGAAAGAGTAATTTCTTCACCTACCAGGGATCATTGCAGAAGAGTGAGCAGAAAGCTTGTAAATTCTGGAGGAACAGGAAGTTTGCTGAGTGTGTCTCTTAAGAATATCAGAAGCTACACACATGTAGTCTCACCAATAAGACTTGAACAAGGATGACACTAAGAGACAAGCTAACATGGAGGAGGGGAGCTCATAAGGCCCCAGCCCTAGATAAAGAACTACAGACAATGAAGGAATGTCAAGAGGGGGAGAGATAGTCTTCCTGGGAAAAGAGTACAGTTGATTATTCAATACCAAATGTTCAGTTCTGAAATATACATTATAAAGACTTATATTCATAAAGATACATATTTGTGAATATCGATACTCAAACAAATACGAAAGAAAGCAGATAATCAGGGGAACTACACAGGAGGAATTGGAAAGAGGTGAGGGAAAGGAGAAATTACATAATTATGTTAATCTCAAAGAAATAAAAATTATTTTAAAAATCCAATATGTTCTATTCTACCTAGCCTGAGAAGAAAGATGGAAAATACGGGGAAATGTAGCAAAATAAGTAGGAGACAAAAATCACAGACATATTATTTGAGTGTGGGGCAAATGTTACAGGGTTAACTGTGCATAGCAGTGTAAAAAATTTTGCAAGAGCTGGAAGTGGAGCTTAGTGGACAATAGGCATCTGACAAAGTCAGTGCAGGCTTTCTTTTCTCCCCAAGTGTCTACACTGTGTTATGTGACCAATCTTTTTGAGTTCTTTAATTTTTCCCTTTCAAATGTGCTGCATCATGCTTTTGTAGTTGTATGCATCATGAAGATTTGGGGACCGGGATGACAGCAGAGTGGTAGATTCTATTTCTAGCACTCATATGTATCTGAAGCATAATAGGGTCAGGAGGGAGGATCCACCCTGATCTAGAATAACAAGTCATCTGATGCATGTTGTGCCAACAAAAAACCCTTTTGTAATGTGAGCTTTGTTTCCTTACTGAGTTGTGCCCCAGGGTTTGACATCATCTGCTGCTACTGTTAAGTGCAGACTCCTGTAAACGAGACCAAAAGCATTCTCCAATAATGCTGTCAGCCCCAGGAAAGACATCTGAGCATTAATCAAAACTGGTATGAAGGAAAAATTCTAGTAATCCTTTTAGGAGATGAGAGTAACATGTTTCTCTTTTCAATTCCTAGGTGGCACACTGAGTATGCTTAGAGAGATTTAAAGCACCCTGAGACCGCTAGAGTAGAAGCTTTTAAATAGTGAAATTCCTTAACTCTTTTATATTTCTCAGCATAGAGCTTTGTGTAGTAAAATGTCAGATTATGAGCTCAGTTTAAGGCTTTTGGAAATATGATCATGTTATTTCAAAGTACTTAACCATTTAGGAGAATGTCCTTGTTATTATTCCTGGTACTAATTTCACTTATACTGTATTTAATGGTTGTGGGAAAGGAAGCTGCACTGTTCTTTGTTCTTGCCTCACAAAATTTCCACAAGAAACTGGTCAACATACTTTTTATAATCTTCCCAGTACTGAGCAGGAAAAGCCAAGTTAAAACCTCATAAGTGTATATTTGAACTGATGTATGTGTGTGTGTGAGAGTGAGTGAGTGTGTGTGTGTGTGTGTGTGTGTGTGTGTGTGTGTGTGTGTGTGTGTGTGTATCCTTGGAGAGGCCAGAGGTCAACATTTTGTGTCTTCTCCAATTGTTTTCCACCTTATTTTTTTGAGACAAGGTTTCTCACTGAAAATGCACCTCATCAATAAGCTAGAGTGGTTGACCAGTGAGCCTCAGAATCCATTTATCTTCACCTCTATGCTGCAATTTGAACTCAGATCTTCATGCTTACACACAAGAAATTTATCGACTAAGCCTTATTGCTAGCCCCTGGGCTGAGTTTCTTATGAATGAATATGATGAAGACAATAAGCCATTTTGGGATTGCTGGAGTACAGAACGGGAATGCTGTGTAGAACAAGCCAATATCTACAATCTCAGCACTCAGGAGGCTGAGACAGACAGATGACCACAAAGCCAGCTTGGAGAGCATGTTTAAAACACCTGCAGGAGACAACAGAAATGAGAAATGAGTAGCAACGGTACACATAAATCTAGTTTTGCAGTGTGATGAGATAATGTATTTGTCCAAATTTCTAGAACACATTACTATAAGACATCTGACAGCAACCTCTGGACTCTGTGTGTGTGTGTGTGTGTGTGTGTGTGTGTGTGTGTGTGTGTGTACATCATCACTCCTCTTGATCATTGACATCCAAGTATATATGTGGCAATAATTGATGCAAATCCATAAGACTGCATTCCTGAGATCAAGAAAGGTGAAATTCCTTTCCTCCATATTCTGCCAGTTTTCAAGACATTTGCTTAATTATTCTTCTGTATAGGATCTTTTTGGTAGATCCCTCAAACTAAGTCAACAGCTGTGTGAGTGAGGGATGCTTTGACACAGAAGAAAAACATGAGGCTCTTTGGTCTTGACTAGTCATAGGATGGAAGCTAGACTTATTGGGAAAGAAATTTATCCTCTGTACCTCGGACTTGATTTTCACCAACAGTTTTCTTTTTCCCGTCATCTGAAACCTCCTAAGAAAACAGATGGGCTGAATCCACAGGACACTGGGGTTGACAGAACTCTGACCGTGACTATTTAAAATTAACTTTGTAGATTTTACATTTTCCCTTCATTGCTTTGATCCTTCATGTTCAACATTATGTCTAGTCTTTAGTGTGGACAATTGTAAAAGGGCCTGCCTGGCCATCTAGACAATACCACAGTGATGACAGTTATGATGGGTACCAAATAAAAACAGCTGTGTCCAGTGAGGTTGTTTCATGGTCTCCCCATGGTAGAATAGAAACTAGGAATTGAGAGCAGAAGAAATCTGTTTCTGGATCAAGGAGAATGTGTACCACGAACATGTTAACACTATCAGCATCTTTTTGATCAATCAATTCAGGTGACGTTCTGTTTCCTCCCTTTTAAGGAGACTTCTCTATCTTTGCACACTATAATCTTGGATGGTAATTACTGGGCACAGCCTAGAAGTAAGGGATGGGGAACTACGTTCTTCATCCTTGAATGTGGAATATGTACAGAAGTTATTTGGAATTTTTCTGTTTGGGAGACTTGTCTATTCTCACTTCTTTAATTTTTTTATGGCAGCATGGACTCATGGTGAGTCCATAATTTTGACTGTCACACAGTGCTACTTTAGCTTTTGACTTTGGTTCTCGAATATTCTTTTCGTTTCCTGTTTCCCTCTAACACGTTGTCATCAAATGTGCTTCACTTTGGGTTTTTCTCCCTGCCTTGGCTACTTTCTGCCACTATGTACTGTTTTGGGCTTATCTTGTATTTGTCTGTCCCAATCCTAAAGTCAGATACACATTGTTTATAAAATTCTGGTTGTTTTTATTAGTATTGATTTATATCGGTGTTGGTGATGGTATTAGAAGGCAAGATCTGTATGTTGGATGTGCTCATTGTTACAGGGGAATCTTTACTTCCAGGCCTCCAGATAACAGAGTAATAAAATATATGTGTGTGTACACAAATTTCTGTACATACACTATCTAACAGAATTTTTATTCAACTATATATTTATCAGACAGGATAAGACAATACACAAATACCTTTAGCTTTCTCTTAGCACATGGATCATTTTTCCCTTACCTATCTGGAACTCTTACCTCTTGCAATGAGAATGGTTTCCATCATTCACCATCAGCTTGCCTAAACATTCTGTTTCAGTCTAAATGTAAAGTGTTTTCAGATTATGAACTCATTCACTCATAGGAACAGTTTCATCAGCCATGCTTCTTATGGGCAGTTTTTTATGACTTTATTCTTAATCACCTTACTCATTTCCAGAGTTAATTTTATCATCACTCTTTGCCTTAATACTCTTTGTTGAGCTTAATTTGTACATTTTATACAATTTGTTGCTTTTGTCATGTTTTTCATATGAGCCTAATGATCTTTTTTACACTTTAAATTACTATTCTTGAATTTTGTACAACATAATTTATTCATGTTAACCAACCCAACTATTTCAAGATTATTGTTAATTTTTTCTACCCATCCAATTTTTTGTCTTTTACAAAAGCCTCTTGAAACCAATGTATGCTTCCCCAAATATATTTGAATGTGAGGTCTCTACTAGAGGGTACACAACTTACCAGGGGCTACATCCATAGAGAAAACTGACACTAACATTTGCCATTTTTTTTTTCTTGGCATGTGCCCATCTCCCCTCTTCCATGCTTTGGCTTATTGCTCAAAACACAGGCTTTGTGCTCATTGTCGCAATCACTGTGGATCCATATGTACAGCTGCCTTGCTGTGTCCGGAAGTTGTTACCTTGAAATCATCCAGTCCCCGATTCACTGTGTTCTCCTTGTACTCCTTCCGACAAATGATTCCTGAGCCTTGGGAAGGGCAAGTGGGGTATGGATTCTCTGAGGGGCTAAGCATTCTGTTGTCTTTTGTTTTCCGCATTTGGCCAGTTGTGGGTGTCAGTGTTAATCACCTACAGCAAATAGAATCTTCTTAAATGAGGGTTTTTTTTTTCCTTTGAGATGTACTGGTCTATGAGTATAATGATAAATTATCAGGAATCAGTTTAATGCTCTGCTCATTTAGCAGCACAATATTAATAGGTTCTCTGCTAGGGATGATGTCAGGTTCTTGGCCTTGTTATGATGCCAGATATTGGTTTCATCTTGTACAGTAGGACTTAATTCCAATCTAAAAGTGATTGTTTACTTTTGCAAAGTTCATACCACTATTGTACCTGGGGACATTTCTTACTAGGCAAGTTGTTGTGGCTCACACAGTTCTTAGCTAAGTGTCATTGATGGTTCCTTTTCTTCCACTGTGGCTTTCATCATCTTCCAGTACTATAAAAGCTAGCCAGGAAGGATGAAACTGTCAAGCCCATCCAAGTTTGATTTCATCATGTTCTATGACTCAAGTATGTGATGTCTTTAGCAACAGTCTATCACCTTTAAGTTCTGGAGGCTAAACAAGAACAGTGACAACAACCTGTAATGATTGGGAGGGATCTCAGGGAACTCATTGTACAACAATTCCAAAGGATGTAATAACATAAATAGCCAAGTCCCAGGAATGGACCAAAATGCCATATAAATCCATGTATAACCAAAAGGGAATTTTCCTTTTCTTTCCTTCCTCGTTTCCTTCCTTCCTTCCTTCCTTCCTTCCTTCCTTCCTTCCTTCCTTCCTTCCTTCCTTCCTTCCTTCCTTCCTTCCTCCTTTCCTTCCTCCTTTCCTTCCTCCCTTCCTTCCTTCCTCCTTTCCTCCCTTCCTTCCTTCTTTCCTTCCTTCCTTTCTTCCTTCCTTCCTTCCTTCCTTCCTTCCTCCTTTCCTTCCTCCTTTCCTTCCTTCCTTCCTTCCTTCCTTTCTTCCTTCCTTCCTTCCTTCCTTCCTTCCTCCTTTCCTTCCTACCTTCCTTCCTTCCTCCTTTCCTTCCTACCTTCCTTCCTTCCTCCTTTCCTTCCTTCCTTCCTTCCTCCTTTCCTTCCTTCCTTCGTTCCTTCCTCCTTTCCTTCCTTCCTTCCTTCCTCCTTTCTTTCCTTTCTTCCTTCCTTCTTCCTTTCCTTCCTTCCTCCTTTCCTTCCTTCCTTCCTTCCTCATTTCCTTCCTCCTTTCCTTCCTTTCTTCCTTCCTCCTTTCCTTCCTTCCTTTCTTCCTTCCTTCCTCCTTTCCTTCCTTCCTCCTTTCCTTCCTTTCTTCCTTCCTCCTTTCCTTCCTTCCTCCTTTCCTTCCTTCCTCCTTTCTTTCCTTCCTTCCTTCCTTCCTTCCTTCCTTCCTTCCTTTCTTCCTATTTTTCTTCTCCTCCTCCTTTTGTTAGGTACTATGTATTTTGGTAAATGTGAGTCTCATATGTCCATTTTATTTTTTATGCATACTACTTTATTCACAGGTCACATAGTTTTATTCACTTAACTCCTCACAAACTTCTAGCAATAACCATGGATCTGCATACTCTCTTCATGCTTTTTCTTTCAGAATGCCATATACGTGGGATTATATAGAATGTAACTGTGGACTGGCTTCCTCTAGTCCTAAACATGTAGCTGCAGTCATCTGTGTTTCTGTGTGGCTCAACATCGAGTTGCCTCTTGTTATTGAGAAGCAGTCTACTTAAAGGATCACTTTTTGTTGTTTGAGTTTTGTCCTTTTGAGGACATCTCAGCCTGACTGGTCTTGAACTTAAGGTTCCCCTACATTGGAGAATACAGGCACATGCAACCATGTGTGACAATCTAAATGTCACTAAATTCAGCAAGAGAAACAGATAATAGATATAGGTGAGATTGGCCTGACACCCTGCATCACAAACTTCATTCTCTTTGTCTCTATCTCTCTGTCTCTGTCTTGCTCTCTCTCTCTCTCTCTCTCTCTCTCTCTCTCTCTCTCTCTCTCTCTGTGTGTGTGTGTGTGTGTGTGTGTGTGTGTGTGTGTATGTGTATAGGCTAGATTAGAGGTCATTGTTGGGTATCTTCCCTAATCTCTCCAGATTACCTTTTGAGACAGGCTTCTTACTGAATTTGGAGAGATCACTGATTTAGTTAGACTGGTTAACCAGCAAGGCCCAGGGATCCTTCTGTCTCCAGGTCCCCATCACTGGAGTAATAAACATATGCCGCAGCACCTGGTCTTTCACATGAATTCTGGAAGTTGAACTTTGGTCCTGATACTTGTAAAATAGACATTTTACCATGGAGCCACCTCCCAACCCTAGAACCTGAGTTCTTACACATGGCTTCAGGTGCTTAGGCTTAACTCATGCTTTGGTTCATTAACACCTTAACCTTTACAGCTTATTCTTAGAATTTCTCTATAAAACAATGTGTAACTAAGTGTTGCCTAAACACATGCAGTTGACAGACACTTTAGTGTAACGTTAATTTCTGTGGCTATGCTCTCATACTTGTCAGTAGAAAACTTAGCATAGGATGATGTAAAGCTCTTGAAAGAGAAAGAGAAGGGAAATGTTGGGATGGTATGTCAGCCTTCACTTGGCTTAAGATACATAGTTGTGAATAAAACCTGCATGAACAGACCTTACAGATACTTCTCTACTTAATGGGAAACATGTCTTGAATCCTCATAGCAATCTATTTGGACAGTGTGCTAACACCTAGAAAACGTATTTGAAGATATTTACCAGAACACAACTATTAAAATTATAATTAACCTAGATAACTTTTAAAGTAATGTATTGCACGAACTCCAGTTAGCATATAATGAAAACCCGGAGCTATATACTGAGAAAAAGCTGGAATATCAGAGAGAGGAAACAGACCACAGTCAATTCTCACCCAGCCAACTTCTCAAGCCAAACAGAATAAATGCTGTCTTCAAGGGTCCCCAGTCTGACTGGTCGCTTCTACATAATGAATGAATCTCTGCCTTCTCCTGCCTTATATATCTTCCCCTCCCAGCTGTTTTACTTCCTGGTTCAACTCTGTATCATAATTCTAAAGTTAATATTTAAAGATGTGAGCTACTACTGCCTGGCTGCCAGAAACATCTCTGTCTCCTGAGTGATGAAATTAAAGGTGAGGGTCACCAGTCTCTGACCTTCAGGGCTTGACTGGGTGAATCTGTTCTCTGATATTCCAGGCTGATTTTTATTAAATATACAATTTATAACCACAGTAGTGACAATGTCTTTGATTAAAAGATACTAAATAGTGTTTTAAATTTAGAAATTTAGATAAAAATCTATCAGGTCTTTATTTTATATATATTGCCCTTTTAACTGTATCAGGATATGAACACTATTTTTCTTCAATGATTAGAGATAGATATTTCCGATATGATGTTTACAGGGATTGTGAAATGTCTTCTACAGAAGAGAATTGCCTCCTCTACCAGAATAAATGACTATCATTACATGAATTACATCATACACTGGAAACTTCTATGTAATAAAAACAAGGTAGCTACTTACTGGGGCCCCTGAGTCACCCTCATGTCAGAGAAAACACATCTATGAATTTTAATCATAGATAAATGGAATTTACAAATATTATGTCTAGTTCCAATATGATACATAGAAATATATAATTGATGATCATAAGTAAAACTTAAAATAAATCCCACAATGATTGGTATTCTCAATTTTTACTTCTAGAAATGAATAAGAAGTTACCTATGATATGAACATTTTTAGATTATATTAATCATTGCTTACAAAATATCAAAATAGCACTGTTTTAAAGATAAAACTTATTTCTAGCACCTGAGAACAGCTCTGTGATGCAGTTTTATGAATCTATGCTGATTAGATTTTTGTCTGACACTGGAGTCACCTGGAACAGAGAACCTCAGTTAAAAAACTGGCTTCTTCAGATCGGCCTATGGACATGTCTGTAGGGCATGATTAATGAGTGATGTGTGAGGTTCCAGCTTACTGTGGGCAGTGTCACCTCTGAGCATGTGCTATAGATTTTTGTTTTGTTTTGTTTTGTTTTTAAGAAATCAAGCTGAGTAAACCTTAGAGAGCAGGCCATGGAGAGCAGGCCATGGAGAGCAGGCCATGGAGAGCAGGCCATGGAGAGCAGGCTGTGGTGAGCAGGCAGGTAAGCAACTGCTTTGGTTCCTGATTAGCTCCCTCAGTGATGAATGGTAACCTACAAGCTAAACAAGGCGCCTCCCCAAAGTAAGGTCTAGCTGTTGCATCTATTACATTTATAGAAAGCAAACTAGATAGAAACTGGTGCCAGAGAGTGCGAATTCTTTGATGGACCTAATGTTGGGTTTTCCTAGTTAAGGGTGTTGAGGAAAGATTTTTGGAACCATGGACTATAAAGGCTGTTAATTGTTCAGAGCTTAATGAGATGTTATAGGAGTGCAGAAGATAATGCAGATGGTGGAGATCCAGCTTGCGAAGTTTCAGAGGGAAGCACTTTATTGGGACTGTTCATGTGATGCTTCAGATTAACATCTGTGGCAGTGAAACCTTGGTTTTAGTGGGACAGTTAATGCTGACTATCTGGGGCTGAAAAACCAGCTGTGCATACTGACAGACCAGCATCATTGAGGAGAAATCTGGGAAGTATTTGCTCAGGATAAGAATGCAGAAGCTCAGGTACAGAGGAATCTATGGCTACATTTCAAGTGGGCAGCTGGAGTCAGTAATGGGTAGTGTGTGTCTTCCATAGAGTATACTGGTTTTGGTGACATGCCAGCTACAGGGCTAAAGGAGTCATGGAAGTCAGCTGAGGGCTGATACTTGGAAAAGCCATTGGTGAAGGTGTGGCCTCAGTTACAGTGGAAACTATAGTATATTGTAAATTCTAGAACATGGGACAACTACCAGGGACAGCACTGTGTGTAGAATTAAGCTGATCTGGGTTGTATAAAAAGGTAGTAAGCAAGCCAGGGAAAGCAAGCAAATATAGTTCTTTCCTCCATGGTCTCTGCCTCAGTGCCAGCCTGAAGGTTCCTGCCTTGGTTCCTTTAATGACAGACTGTAGTCTGTAATTCAAATTAAACCACCCTCCCTGAACCTGGTTTTGGTCATGAAGTTTAGCACGAAAGCAACCTAGGACAGATTCCATTGACCAGAATTCATTTACTCGTTTATCTTTCATTCATAACTTTTCAGTACATTAAACTCAGGAGACCCAAAGAACATTTCATTCTGTGGTCTGCTGTAAGCAGTGCACTGCTTTCTTATGTCCTGTGGCTTGAGACTTATTACTGAACCATGTTTACTTCCACCACTAACCTCCTAATATTCATAAATGAAGTCGAGTTTTGACTAATGGATATCAGGGCAAACTCATAACTGAGCTATTCTTATTGCACCTGAGGCTCCTGGTTGAACAAGTCAGTGGTTCCCAGCAGGCTATGCTACCAGGTGCCACACTCTTAAGCAAGTCTCACTAGCAGAACCTAGGCTTTGAGTTGAGATTCCCTATTAAAGCCTGGTTCAGTTCAGGTTGTTAACTATCTCCTTTGTCCAGTTCAGGAAGGCTGAAGATTTTATCTTGTTGACAGTAGGATATGCTGTGAAGAAGAGTTAGATGAATAGATCTCAGATGTATGGTAGGATGGGTACATAAGCTCAAATTAACTGATTGTCTTGAAACTAATTATAGAAATATAATGTTGAGCATATATAAGCATCCTGGAAAGTTAATTCCTAATTTAGATCAAAGCTAACACCCATGTTTCTTATCAGATATTTAGTCTTAAAATCAGAAACCATTGTTCAGGGAAGTGGCAGAGCTGCACAAAAATTCCCCGGAAGTCCTAAACTGAGATGAGGTTGGTGAGATATGGGAAAGGCAGCTGGCTAGAACCCCCACCACTGGCTATTTTAAGCTCCAGAATTTCTTTTTCAAGCTTCCCTGTGCTCCCTGGACATCTCTGTGTTTTATTCTCTTTCCTTTTGGATTGAAAAGGCAAGAACTGTGTCTTTAGAACTGTCTCTTTGAGGAAAAAGTCTTTGAATGTTGTGGTGATTTGAATGAAAATAGCCCCCAAAGGCTTATATCTTTGAATGCTTGGATATCGCTGGTGGGACTGTTTGGAAAGGATTAGGAGGTGTGGTCTTTTAAGGAGGTGGTATGTCACTGGGACTGGCTGGGAGGTTTCAAAGTCCATATAATTCTGATCTAGATCTCATTCTTTTTGTCAGCTTGTGGGTCACAGTGAGCTCTCCTCTACTGCTTCAACACAATGCCTGCATGCTGCCACCATGGTCCCCACTGTGGTAGTCACGGATTCTAACACACTGGAACCATGAGCCCCATTAAAAGTTGCTTTGGTCATGGTATTTGTGGTAGCAATAGAACTCAGTAAACTCAGCAACTCAGACAGATGTTTAAAAGGAATAATTGGGAATAGAAATTTGTTGAGACATTTTCATTAAAAATTAACTTCTCTTTCACACTTGTTTCATCAAACAAGACTAAATAACATAAAACACACTCCCCAGTCTTGGTCATTGAATAAAATGGAATCAGCCATGCTAACAGTAACTTTTTTTGAGATAGTATTTCTTTTTGTAGCCTTGGCTAGCCTGGAGTTCACAGTGTAAACCAGATTATCCTCAAACTCATAGAATCTGCCTGCCTCTTCCTACTTACTGAGTTATGGGAATAATGGCATACACCACCACACAAACCAGTAACTTATTTTTATAGAACACAATCAGGATGTGACTCATCTCTCTGTCAGAATTAACTACAGGGTTTGTTCTGGTCAGATGAGTCATGCCAGCATCTTCAGCCCTAGGAAATGACCTTCCCTTGTTCGTCTGCACCTCCCTAGCTCCATGTAAAACATTATGTGAAGGATGGAGAAGTCACCTCAAAGTTACTCCTTTCAAGTAAGAACAGAATGGTCATGAAGGTGAGATAATTAGAGAGTAGGGTCTGTTTTCCTGCACTTTTATGGCACAGTTCTTATGTTTTGAAGTCCTAAGTCAAGACTGGCTTGAGATCTAGAAAGTGAGACAGTCTCATGACCTCATCAACATAGCTTGAGAATGCAGTAACACCTTTGTAAAGTAGACCGACCTTGGATAGGACAGGATTTTGTTAGACAACTAATCTTTGCACTTACCTTCTCATTTAGAGGCAGCATTAACTCTATCAATTATACTATGAAAGCAATTCTGAGGATTTTAATTTTTGCTTGATATATATTTCCTAAGATTTTAGCCATATTTCTCAACATAGAGCTACTGAGGCTGAAGGTGCGTTAGCACTTGGTTTTTCTTTTTTTTGTGTTTACAGTTAGTTACAGTGACTGTTATTCCTACTAAAGAGAGGAGCAAGAGTAGCAAAGAGAAACTACTCTCAGCTCATGAGCAGTTTCCTTATTTACACCCTGTCATCACCACTTTGCTCCCGATAGCTGAAGCATTTGTGGATGACAGGCTTATAGAAGGTAGCCTATCCTAAAAGCCAGTTGTTTTCAATGGGATAAAATAAATTGGAAGCACTGGTTTCAGGGGACAACATCATTGTCCTGAAGATGGTTTGAGGTCCCCAAGAAATACATATTCGATAGAACTGTATATAAGTACATAGAAAGTTGTACAGTGTGACTTATTACTATGGTGTCACAGGGCCTGAAGATTAAGAAGTGTTAAAAGTGGAGGATTAAGGATGCTACTTTAAAACAAGAACATCTCATTGCTTTCTCAAATGGCCTACTTGCTCAGAATGACCTCCTTCTTAGTTATGCTGACTCATGCCATCTCTGAGGGCAAGGAAGATGTGTTGCTATGGCTCTAATAATAAGTCCAGAACATGTCTTTAACGCTGTTGGTTTTCTTAATACTGTGTTTCTACATTGTTTTAATATCATCAATTGAACTGTGATAATTTTCTTCTGCCTACAAGCAGTTTTAGTAATATTTTTCTTTTTGCTAAACTTAGTATAATTAGAAAATAACCCATCTTACACTGTATATTATCAGGCATCCTTTGGTATTATCTCCTTGATAATTTAAACTTCCTCACTAGTAATGCTGTTTCATTCCTTGCTCTAAAGCTTTTTATTTATTATTTATCAGGACTGTCTTAATTGCTATTTTATGGGTTTGTTCAGATCTCATTTCACTTTTATGATATTTATGTCATTTCTCCTTTATCATATATAAAGACTTATTTTTACTTTTAATTATGTCTATGTGTGTGGATCTGTGTGCATGTATCTATATAGGAATATAGGTGTCTTCAGAGGTCAAAAGAGTACATCAGATCCCCTTGAGCTAGAATTATAGATAGTTGTGAGTCACCAATTGAGACTGGAAACTGAACTCAGGTCTTTTGCAAGAGCAGCAAATGTTCTTAACAACTGAGTTTTCTATCCAGCTCCAATTTCCCTTTATCCTGAATGTGATTTCAAAATATATTTTTTATCCATTTTTATCCACATATATATATAAAATTTGTGCTAAATTAATCTGTGTAGATTAAGCCAAGTAGTACCTTTCTGCCTTAGATATATATCTATTGCATGCACATGTTATAGTGGAAAGGTATTAATATTTAATATTAATATTTCATACAAATATTTTAATTTTAATCTTACTTGTTATGCATTGCACATGTATGTTTGTGTACACAGACACACAGTGCCAGAGAGCACAGGTTATATCAGAGAAGAACTCTGTAGGCTCACTCTCTTGTTTCACCTTGCTTTCTAAGGATCCAACTCAGGCTGTTATGATGGCGTAGCAGACATCTGTCCTCAGGAGCCATCTCACAGGTATCACATATATTTATTTATAAGTTGTACCCTCTATAAAGAATCTCCAGGTGCTTGAGAGACAGTTCAGTAGTTATATGTGCTACAGAGAATCTGAGAATGGGTTTTAGTAACAGTGTTAGGAGCCTCACATTTGTCTGAGGTTCCAAAACTCTCTCTGGCTTCTTTGGGCACCTGCACTCACATGCACAACCCTCCCATATATATATATATATACAATATTAATATATTATGTATCAATGTAACATTAGTATAATTTATTATTATATATAATTAAAATTTTATAATAAAATCTTTAAAAAAATAGGCACAGTCAGTTTTTTCTTTGTATTTCACCAGATAGGTTTTTCTACAGTTCCTCTCAGGCTTCTTTTTGATCTAAACAGAAATACTGTATAGAAAGTACAATTGCTACTATTATAAAGGGTGGAATATGTTAGTTTCTTGGATTAAGTTATTATATCAAATTGGTACAGGTCTTGATGTACTTCTGTACTTTAATAGTGTGCTATTCCAAGACATACTTCTTGCTTAACTCTAGACCAGCAGTTAGAAAATTAGAGTCCCCAAGCAAGATTCAGCTGCAGCTTGCCATTGCAAAACAACAGGCGTTATATTAGAACATAGTGATGGTTCCTCCTTTGCACATGGTCTGTGGCTACACATCGGCAGAGGAGCTGTGACAGAAGAGAGTTGGCCACACAGACTAAAATGTCTAGCCTCTGGTGCTTTATAAAACAGCTCACTGGCCCCTGCTCCAGCCATAAATCAAACTTCTTCCTTTGATTTCTAGTAAGATGTTGAAAAGTAAGCCTGAACGCTAAAGTGTCAAAGCCACACTTATCTTTCTTTTAAAACCTATTCTAACCTGACCTACATTTGGTTTGATGGTGCCACATTCTTCAGTGTTCAAGTCAAAGATTTAGAAACTATTTCTTCACTTCTTAGTCCTTCCAGAAACATCTTCCCATCAACCAGGCTTTCTTATTAGCTCTTGGCTTGGGCAAGTGTAGTATTTAACTGAATCTTTTTTCTAGTATCCTAATTGGGCAAACTTTTTGTTATTTATTGCTCTTAGATTTATTTGTCAATAATCATATAAAGTGTTATGGATAAAATGGAAGGTAGGCCATAATCTTTCTCTGTTTCTGACTCTGTAATTTTCTCTCAAATAGTAACCAAAGTGCTTTTTAATAGCCTGTGAAGCCCTATGTGGCACTCTAATTTCCTCCACTTAGTTCTTCAATTTTCCTGTCATTACATTCCAGCCTCTGGAGCATTCATACTGCCTCTAAGATACACTATTCTCACAACCTTTGCATTAACTGTGATTTTAGCCTAGAGCTCCATTCCATTTCTATTTGTCACACTCCTTCACTTTCTCCTATATTTTCTAGGAGGCTATGGTGGTTATCATTAATTGTCAGCCAATTGACAATCTGGGTATATCTGTGGAAGACTGTCTTAAATTAATTGATATGAAAAGAACCAGTCCGTGGCGAGTGGCACCATTCCCTAAGCAATGGGTCCCGAACTATATAAGAGTGGGTAAATATAACTGGGAGCAAACACACATTCATCCTTTCTCTGTTATTTACTGTAAATGTGGTATGGCTGTCTGTCTTAAGTTCCTACTCTTGTGACTTTCCTGAACTAGCTAAAATAAACTCCCTCTTCCTGGGTTGCTTTTTGTCAGTGTATTTTCTCATAGCAACCAGAAAGGAAATGAAAACAGAGGCCTTGAGCATCTCATTTACAATTGCAAACATCTGCTACTCTGAAACTTCCTTCACAGGCTCAGTATCTTGTATTGTGCTCTGTTTCCTCCACAGTATTTAGTTATGATGTCTTTGTTTTGCTTAGATATCATTGTTGATTTTCTGCTTCTGTTTATTGGAATGTAAACATATAGGATAGTATTTGGAAAGTTTTTTTTAACAAATTTATCTTGAGTGACTAGCCTCAAATGGCCCTCATACATATCCTGTGACTAAAAAAAAATGACCTTTGGTCTCATGTAAAACCTAATGACAATCTGTTCAGTTGATGAATCTCCTTTAAGGCAGTTGTATGTGTAAGTATATATGTCTATGTAATTTCTTTCGCATACACTGAAATTATTGAAAATGTGTCCATATTTTGACAATATAGTATTTTTATTAATTCTTTGAGAATTTTGTATATGAACACAATGTATTTTGATCAATTCACCCCTAAATCCTCACAGAACCTCCTTACACACCCCAAATTCATATATTCTTCTTTAACAACACAACTTGTACTGCCCATAAACACATAGATGATGGTCAGCTTACCAAGAACCACACCCTTAAAGAAAACTGACTCTTTCTTTCCCAGGAGCTATTAAATACCAATATTTTCAGACAGTTATGGAAGCTCATAAGAGCTTTCCCTTTTCTTGCTGGACTATTGCCTAGATTGGTCTGTGTAGGTCTTTTGTAAGTAGCCACAGTGGCTAGGAATTCCTGAATGCAGTGCTCCTGTCATATTCAGATAACACTCTTTCTCCCAGGTGTTCCCCAGCCTCTGCAATCTTCCTCTACTCACTTTTGAAGGGTGTAATTGTCATACAGATATCCCATTTGTGACTGGGTACTCCACATGAAGTTATTCTTTGTATATTAACAAGTTGTGAGTTTCTGCATTAACCAATACCCACTGCACAAAGAGCCTTTGTGGATGAAGTCTGAGAGCTTTACTAAACTATAGATATTATATCCATTTAGCAAAATAATAGCAGTAGATTTCCCCTGAGGCCAATGAGCTGCCCAGGCATGAGTTTTTGACCAAATTTATAGTGCCCATAATGTGTTGGGATTTTTTTTTCTTGTGGGTGGGCCCTAAATCTAATCATAAGGCAGTTGGTTACCCCCCATAACAATTATACCACAATTATACCCCCTGTCAGTTACATTGTAGTCATTATTATTGTAGTTCATAGAGTTCCAACATGGGTAAAGCTGTTGACTTTTCTCCTCAAGCAGCTAGAATAACACCTTCTGGCACGTGGAAGTTATTCAGTATAGAAGAAGCTTCATGGTTAGTACCATGATTTCTCCATGTCATTAGACCAAAATGTGTAACATTTTCAAAAATAAACGTTTGCCAGAATATTCTATCTGGCTGACAAACAAGAAAGATGGCAATAGCCTGAAAAACAGCACATTTTTTATAAGACTATTTTAGTGTCACGTATGCTAGATCATTGTTTGTCCAAGTTTCCTTGCAAAAACTTAATACAATTTTTACACATCACATTGATTTATTAATATATTTCCCCCATCATTTGATATTGCAGCATTTTATTCCAAAACTTTATAAGAAATATTTTTAGTTCATCAGCATTAAAGGGTTTATTTTACTATAGATTTTATTTTATTTTTTTTACAATTTTAAGAACATACACTGTATATCTTGGTCAATTAATGCCCACTCTTTGGACTGTAATCTAGTGACAACCATCAGATTCATGGAAAGGGAAGGCATAGTATCACTTGTACACCTACTGATGTTCCTAACAAGCTCTAATACTGAGTTCCAAATTCATGATAACACAAATGGTAATAATTAAACCTATGGGAATCTAAACAAAACCTAAACTAGCCACATTGTTTTGAGAGTCCCTCATGTACTGTTGTCATTTGCAAGCTATTTTTACCTACGTCCACCGAGTCTGTCTCAGATATTTTACCATTTTCTGACTTGTCTTGCCCTAGATATGATCCCATCAACGTTTATTATAACTACTCTTATGAAAACTTCTCATCTGACCCTAGGTTCTTCTATAAAGAGCAGAACCTGAGACAAGGATTGTTCACATCATGTCAGATGTACATGGTAGAAATCAATAGTCAGATGAGGGATGAGCAATGTACTTGGCCGTGTCCCTGATAGCTGAAAACAGAGGCATCTACAGAAGGATTCTGCACATATATTCCATAATACAGGAAGTTATTTGAAAGGACTGGAAAGAAAGGCCATAATTCAAAATAATAAAGAGAAAAACAAAAACAATTTCAAGTTAGCATATAAAACTTACAGGCTGTACTCTGACACTGTTATAAATGTACGTTTCTGTATATTTTTTTAGATTATTTACTTATTTATGTGCAATTAGGTATTTTACTTGCACAAGTGTATGTATACCAAGTATACCTACAGGGTTCAGAAGAGGGTATAAGATCCACTGTAACTGAAGCTGTAAGCTACCATGTGAGGGCTGGAAACTGAACCTGGGTCCTCTGCAAGAGCAGTAAATCTTCTTAGCCACTGGGACTTCCCTCAGCCCCTTTGTTTTTGTTCTTATTAATCCCTCATCCTCATCCCCATCGTGGCCCCTCACCTCCTCTGTCCTCTCTTGCTAGACCCGATTTTCTCTCCAATGATTCCTCCTTCTGCTCTCATGTCAAATATTCCATCACCCACCCCTTGCCTTTAGGATCAGTTCCACTTCTTCACCTCCACCAAGGTCCTCCTTCTACATAAAATCCCTCCCCCCTCACACACACTCAAAACTAGATTCAACTGTGAGGAAAATAAAAGCACATACATTTGTCCTCCTGGGTCTGGCTAATTTTACAACATAATTTTTAATTACATTCATTTTTTGAACTATCAGTGTTTAATTTTCCTTTAACGCTGAATACACCACATTTTCTTTAAAAATTCATGTTATTTGTAAGTCTAGGCTTTTTCCTTTTCTGTGGTAAACTGCAGCAATAAATATGAATGTACAAGTAAATATGAGCATTAGGAGTCCTTCAGAATATATGCCCAAGATTAATACAGCTTGGTCATATGGTATTTTACCTTTGGTTTCTGAGGACCCTCTAAAGTAGCTTCCATAATAGCTATACTCCACATTAAATTTCCATCAGCACTGTATAAGAGTGCTTCTCTCCCTACATCCTCACCAATACTAGTTGTGGTTGGTTTTATTGATAATGGCCATCATGAGTGAGGAATATAGAATGCCAAAATAATTGTAGTTGGCTGTAGAATATTATTTTAAGTTGTGTTCCATCTGTTTATGCTCTGAAACACTTGTCTAATGATGCAAAGATGTGTTACATTCTTTTATGTTGCATTTGTCTAACTCTGCGAAGCTGGGTTACTTTGCCTGTCTAAAACACCCGATGGACTAATAAAGAACTGAATGGCCAATAGCAAGGCAGGATAAAGGATAGGTGGGGCTGGCAGGCAGAGAGAATAGATAGAAGGAGAAATCTGGGAAGAGGGAGAAAGGGCAACACAAAAGAAGAAAGAGAACAAAAGGAAAAGCTACCCAGAATTAAGAATAAGATTACAGAAGTAAGAGAAAGATAAAAGATAGATGCAATAATTTAAGAAAAGCTGGCTAACAACAAGCCAAGCTAAGACCGGGTATTTATGACTAAGAATAAGCCTCTATGTGTGATGTATTGGGAGCTGGGTGGCAGGCCCCTAGAACAGTAAAACAACCAACATTTTGGAGTTCCAGTGTGGGGTTAGAGTAAAATAACATGGCTTGTGTTGTACTGAAGCCTAAGGATACTGGCGTAGTTTTCTTTCTTTTATTGACAATAGATTCTTTTCTCATATAACATATTCTGATCACAATTTCCCCTCCCTCTGCTCCACCAAGTTTATTCCCATTTCCCCTCTTATCTGAATCCCCTCCCTTTCTGTCTCTTAGTAGAAAAGAACAGGCTTATAAGGGATAATGGCAAACATAACAAAATAAAATATAATGAGATAAAACAAAAACTATCACATTGAAATTGAACAAGACAAACAGAAAAAGGGCCAAAGAGAAGACACAGGAATCACAAGTGTACTCATCTGCACATTCAGAAATCTCTTAAAAACACTAAAGTGGAAGCAATAATATACACCCTGAGGACATGGTGCAGACTGGTGTAGACCTGTGCTTGCTGCCGAGTCTCTGAGTTCACGTGAGCTTTGATCCTGTTGACTTCCAGGTCTTGTTTCCTTGACGGCCTCTGTCCTCTCTGGCTCTTTCATGCTTTCAGTTCTTTCTTCTTCTCAAAATTTCCTGAGCCCTGAGGGATTTGACAGAAATTTAGGGCTGAGTGTTCCAAGGTCTCTCACTCTGCATAATATCCAACTGTGGGTTTCTGTATTTGTTCCCATCATCCCTGATGATGGCTGAGCAAGATATTGATCTGTAAGTGTAGCAAAATGCCATCAGCACTTATCACCATGGGTTTCTATGTTTGTTTGTTTTTTTTATCAGTAGTATTTTGTTTCACCCTAGGACCTTGGCCTATTTTTAGCCTCTGGTCACCCAAGCAGTGTCATCATATATGTGTTTCAGCTCATGTTAGGGCACCAGCTTGATTTCAACAAGTGCAATGAGTTGTGTAGGAATTGTTTTCAGCAATAGAGCCTTATTGTCAGTTTGTAGAGAGCAATCTGTAGCCTTGGCAATAGTCTGTGTTGCTTTAGTATTTCTGAGGAGCCTCTTTGGCCAACAGCTCAATTAGATGTAACCTGATGTTTGGAAGTTTCACCTGATGGCCAATTGGGACTTTGTCTCCCCCATTGTCTGGCTACTTCATTTATATTGTTTTCATATATGTATATATTTTAGGAACTAGATTAGGTTTTCAAATTAACTCTCCAATGGGCCTTAATTTCAGCTGTCTCTCCCCATATTCCCTCTCTCACCTCCATTTTCTTTCCCCTTCACCACTTGATCCTCCTGTTCCACGTCCCATCTACCTTTGCTAACAAGATCTATCTGTTCCCTTTGTTCTTTATTGGTTGATTTTGTATGTCAACTTAACATAAGCTGGAGTCATCAGAGAGGAAGAAGCCTCATTTGAGAAAATGCCTCCATGAGATCCAGCTTTAAGGCATTTTCTTAATTAGTGATCAGTGGGGGAGGGCCCAGCTCAAGGTGGGTTGTGCTATCTCTGTGCTGGTCCTGGATTCTATAAGGCAGGTGAGCAAGCCAGAGGAAGAAAGCCAGTGAGCATCAGTTCTTGTCTTCAGGATCCTGCCCTGTTTGGGTTTCTGTTGTCACTTCCTTCAATGATAAGCAGTACTGTAAAAATGTAAGCCACTCCCTCCCAACTTGGTGCCTTGTTACAGCAATAGAAACTCAGACTAGGACGAGTTCATTACTCTAAATATACATTCTGGGGCTTTGTAGACTGGATCTTGATTACCATTGACTTAACTGCTAATATCTACACAGAAACAAGTATATGCCATATTTGTCTCTCTAAGTCTGGGATATCTTAATCAGAATGATTTTTTTTTCCTACTTCCATCCACCTGTTTGCAAATTTCAAGATGGCATTTTTAAAAAAAGCTCTTATGTAAATGTACCACACTTTATTCATTCTTTTTTTTAAGGGCTACTAGCAATTTCAAATTTTACCAAAAGTTTTGTGATTCATTTTGAATTGATTTTTGTGCAAGTTCAAGATATAGGTATATGCACCGATGTAGTTTATAATGTTAATAGTAATATGTTCTATTTTCACATGACTAGTTCTGCTACCATGACCTGGATGTAGTGTTTGTGATGGCTCACATAACAACAAGCAGAATTTTCCATTTTCTAGTGTCTTACCTCATTTTTTTAATAAGCAGTTTAAAAGTCTATATCTCTTGGGTTAGATTTATTTCCTCTTTTTGTTTTTTGTTGTTTGTTTGCTTCTATTTTTGTTTGTTTTTACTGAAGCTATTATCCATGGATGTTTTACTAATTTCTTTCTTGAAAGTTTGTTATTTGTGTTCCCATCTACTGTTGCTACGGTGCTAGCCATAGGCCAAAAGTTCCTGTTAAAAAGTCCTTTATTCACAGCATATAGAAAGACATTCCCACATCAGTGTATTGTGGGGTGTGTGTGTGTGTGTGTGTGTGTGTGTGTGTGTGTCTGTGTGTGTGTGCACTTTGTTGAAAGTCTTTGTCAGGTCTAAGAGTTCTCTGATGAAGTATTTGGGTTCTAAAGTATAGGATCAGGTCATCTTCAAACAGAAATACTTTGACTTCTTACCTTCATATTTATAATCACCACTTCCTTTTTTCTTGTCTTAATGTTCTAGCTAAGATTTTGAAGACCATGTGGATAAGAGTGGAGAACATAGATGTGCTTGTCTTTATTCCTAGTTTTGGAGGAAATGTTTTCAGTTTTTCTCAATTTGTTATAATGTTAGAAATAAGTTTACCTCCTCTCAAAGTTTTTAACATAAAATACAATATTGGTAATTAAAAAGAAATTTCTGTCCAATATATTTCTAAAATGCATTCATTATCTAATTGATATATTATTTCTTTTTCTGTTATCTTTTAAATATATTGAATTTACTGGTCTGCTCAAGAGCATTTGCAACATGCCACCCCACACCGGAGTCTTGTATAGGTGTGTGGTTTTTCATAGCATCATTTTCAGTGGTGCTGTGCTCTCAGCCTGGATCGCCTTCTACAAACTATACTAATATTGGTGCCTACCTGCCTCCACCTGTTTCCTGAGCCCTCCTCTCTCTCTGATAACCAGGCTTTCCAGTCAGAAGCAGGAACACACCAGAGCAGAGAATCAAAATGGTTATTCAGACTTTCATTTTATTTCTTGTCAGTTACAACTAATTCAGATTTATTGTATAGCAAAGACAGTATTTCCAGTGAAGTCATTATGTTTACAATATATGTAGAAAAGACATAGAAAGTGGAAAAGACACAAAAGAACAAACTTTAGTTTTTCTGATGACTGAATTTTTTCCCATGACTAAATCCAAAATGTCACATTCCAATGCCAGCAGTGGAGGTGATCTGAGTGCCTAGAATTTGACATGAGGAGGGGTCAGGTAAGAAAGTTCATACTTATTTTAACACCATAATCAAATTAAGATGAAAACTTACTATTGTATAATTAATAATTATTTATCTTAAACTTGATCAATTAATACTCAGGTTAATAATATAAAAACTATGTAACCTACTTAAAAAGCTTGACTGCTATTTCCAGAGATCCCAGTTATAAAAATAATCCCTTTTATACCCTCATTCATATACATACATATACAATATAAGTCTATGCATGCACACATAATATAAATCTATATATATACATGTATCTATCATGTATATATGTCTATGAATAAATAAATATGTCCTAGTTAGTAGTAATTCATGTGCTTTGAGTTGATCCATACACTGAATTACCAGTGAAATAACTAACATTGATGATAAACATATATTTTTAAAAAAACTGTTTAGAGCCTATGTAAATTTTTTTTCTTATCCCGAGAGACTATTCCAAACAGAGAAATGTTTATTCTTGGCAAAATTGGTAAGAATGTATTCCTTTGAAATCTCCCACTGCCCTTGTTGGAGGCTCTTCTTTGGGTTGGATTAACCAAGGCCCTACCACACTCCTCTTTTTACTTAATGCAGTGGTTTCTCCATGAGACTGGCCATCATTATAAAAATGGTACATATTGTCTCATTCTCAGTATATGACATTGTAGGAAAGGCAAAAATAAAAACACAGTAAAGGGTCATTGTTCTCCAGAGTTCATGATAAGGTGTTAATAAGTAAGGTATTGTAGCCTATGCCTTTTTAGGATGTTAAAATTACTCTACATGACACTGTAGTCACAGACAGATCATCATTTACAGTAGTCAAAACCCACAGAATGGTGTGTTCCAAAGAAAGGACTATGAGACAAATGCTAGACTTCAGATTATGGTAAAGTATCAACATTGGTCCATCAATTCTAACAACAAATGTACTCTATTAGTACAAGATGAGAATGATAGGGAAAACGGGGAGTAAGCAGAGAGCAGGGAGAAGAAGGATGCAGAGAACTCTCTGAAGTAGTTTCTCGGTAAAATATGGGTAGAAAGAGATGCTGGCATGTAACCAGTGGGTCTCAACAAACATTTGACCATGTCTATTTTCATTTTATTTGTAATTGACTGTGGTCAGGCCCAAGAGGTAATACATAGGATTTTTGTCTGCCAAACAGTAAAGGAAGAATTGAGACCTCAGTCCATAACTTTTTCCCCTAAAAGAAGAAAATGTGTTTCTTACATTGGCCCAGGAGGCAGGCCAAAAGTCCTCTAATACTCAAACCACACAATGCATATGAGAAAAAAATAAGGTCAGTATCAACTAAAACTCATATGCAAAGTCTTAGGCAAAACATTATCAAACTGAGCCCACTACATCTATGACAAATGATGATGTATATAGAGTAAATGAGACTCAACGTAAGAATTCATGTTTGGTTTAATGTCCTCTAAGCAAGTCAATATAATGGAGCATATCAGCAGAATTTAATACAAAATTATAAATCACCTCAGTAGATATACAAGGAATCATTTGAAAAGCCAAATATACTTTAATGATGCAAGCATGTATCAAGCTGAAAAGCATCTGCAAGCTTGTTCTGCATTCCCTCTACTGCTGGGCACAGGCCTGCCTGTAGTGGTGGTGGTATCCTCAGTGAGACTCCATTGGAGACCACTGATGTCTTCCTTTGTAAGCTGTTGTCAGATGGAGGTTAGGTCTGGGAGGTTAGGAATGGGGCGTGTGTCTGCTTCTCTTCTCAATGCTGAGACCCAGTGGCCTCAAACCTGTGCAGTGTTTGTCTCATAAGGCTTCGTATTTCCTATGCTTCATGTTTCTTGTCTGCTGGGTTTGTCCTATTCTTGTTTGTTTGCTTTTATTTTATTATTATTGTTGTTGTTGTTTGAAGCCTAGTTGTTTTTTATTAGAGAGAACAAAAAAAAGGTGTGAGTTTGGTGGGTCAGGAGGATCTGGGAGTAGTCAAGGAACAAACCATAATGAGACTATATTGCATAAAACCCAATTTCAATAAAAAGATATCACCTGTGAGGAACTCAGAGCTAGCATGGCAATTAATCAGGGACAATAGGAAGCTTTTCCCACTTCTAAATTACTGGCTATTCTACCCCCAAAACAAGACAAGAACAGTAAAAAAAAAAAAAAATGTACATGAGCAAACAACAGAATTGTTTCTATGCATATGATGAACATCAAAATAATTCAGAAATTGTATATATTGCAATCTTGATAAACTTTGCCTACTAAAAACCAAATGAATAAAATCGGTCACTTAAATGTCATGTATTTCATTATATTTACAAGGTGGATAATAAATACACATCTAAACAGACAGAGTTGTTGCCATGCACAGTACCACAGATCTCACTGCTAGTGGGCACAGATTTTCTTATGGGGCAAAAAGATGTAATCAACTTCAATCTGTTGTGATGGCTACCCAACTGTGATCATGACAAAAGTTACAGAATTATATAGTTTAAATGGGTACTTATGATTTGTGAGTTACAACTTGTTTAAAATATTACTAAAAAGTAGTAGCAGGCTTTGGGAGATGACTCATTGGGTAAAATGCTTGCAAGCATTTGGACCTGAGTTCAGATCTCTAGCATGGTTCTGAGTTCCCAGCATTCCTCTAGTGAATAGGAGAATAGAAGAACCTCTAGACGCCTGTGGGCCAGAAAGTGTAGTGTAGATGGCAGTGAGCAGAAAAGCCTATTGGGAACCTATGGGAGATACCCACACTTATATAAAGGTACACACATACACACACACACACACACACACACACTATATACCATATAGATTTACAATCGTGAGAAGAGTAGTAACATAAGCATAAAAAACAATGGGTATATAACTACAAGCAGTGGAGGGCATAAAAATATTAATCAGCCAACATAGGATAAACTAATAAAATTAAATGGAAAAATGGGAAATGAAACACATATAGAGATAAGAGAAACAAAGATGTATATAAACAAAAATGTACATAAGAAAAGAATATTTATAGTATAAGTAAATGCCTGAGCTCATGAATAGTATCAAACTAATTTTAAAATCCCTCTATGATATTTGTAGGAGACACATAAAGCCTAGGGTCAGAGAAAGCATGACAGGAAGGTTGACATGCCATTGGTCAGAGTTCTTAGAGCTCTTCCAGGATTTCTCTGTAAAAATTTCTACCACAAACTATGAAATATAATAGTAACCTTTCATACGTGTTATGGGATATATACAAAAAATTACACATTTAAACTTCACAGTCTCCAAAGATTATTTGGCATTATACACTGTATGAAAGAGATAGTCACATTTCTTAGAGCTCTAGCCTTCCATATCTTTTATGTAAGAATAGCCCCACCTGACAAGCACCAGCATATTATGATTTAACCTGGCAGGATGTACTTTCATTTTCTCCTAGACTACCACTAGAAAAAATTCATGATGGTAAATACAATCACTAACTTCACTTTATGTATAATAAAAACAACAGTAGATGATGAGAGTGAGTAAGTCAGGAACTCTCCCTCTGACATGATCACATACATTTACTCATGCTTACCATTCTTCTCCTAGCACAAATGAACAGTCAAGTATATTGTCAGATGTCTACTGTAGACAAACTGGTTTCACTAGGGACTCTACCACTTACCAGGATTTAAAATATAATTGCAATGTGAACTCAGGATGATACAATGTGGTTTTCAGGATTCAAATCCCTAAAAACTCAGAATAACTCTTCAAAAATAGTCTCCTCTGACTAGTTTCTAGTTTCAAATGAAATTATTAGGTTTTATACTCGACTTAACCCTAATGTTAATTTTTAAGATATAGTCACTATTTGAAGGTTAATAAGCATAGTGCTATATTAAATTAAGAATTTAATGAATATTTAAAACATATCTACTGACAGGTAAATGGACACTAAGTCACAGGTGATTGCCTTTTGCCTCACATGTGTTGGTTGGTATTTCGGTGTCCCAAATTTGTTTGTACAGGGTTTTTGAACCAAAACTATTAGATTTAATAGTTTAATATATTCATTTCAAGTTATCTTCCAATATCTTTCTTTGGTGAGGTAAATCTGAAGAGTCTTTGAGAGTAGGAACTTCCACTCAAACTTTGGAAATTTGTTAGGTCCTTGTTTACAGATGATAGTAAGCTCCATTCATCATTATTTATAATGTGAGTCCAGCTTTTTAAAATTACATGTGCAAAGAGTCAGAATGTATTGATGTTTCTCACAGAAGAATCAGAAGACAGTTTCTTACTGTGCTCTAGAAGGACCACCTTGATTCGTTTTGTTTCAGTTTGACTTTGCAGACTGTGAGACTGAAAGATGGCCCGCTCTGATGACTGGCTTTCAAGTTTGCAGTAATCATGAGGTTCCTTGCTTAGAAACAGAGATTCTGAGCTGGGGGGAAAAAACCTTTCAGATCAGTCCATGTCCTAAGAGAAGAGAAGAGCAGAACCTAGAAATAAAAGCATCTTTCAAGGCAGCAGATCCAGCCTGTGGCTGAGCAGAGCTGGAATATGCATTTGATTGTCCATTATGCTCGACCACAGGGTCCCACTTTACACTTCAGTCCTTCAGTAATGAGTCAGTTCACTAAAATGTCATTTATTTGACCTGTTGGCTTGTACGAGCTCTACATAGCCCTCCATTGTGGATTCATTGTAGTGCTCCTCTTTTCTTTAAAGCCTGGAGCCTACTCCATGGTGATTGTAGGGACTCGAGGATTTGACCTTTGAATCAACATATGTTGTGTTTTCTTCTAAGTAACTAGATTCTAGCTCAATAACAGCATTGTGAATTCTGTAGCTGGGAACTCAGGCTAAGGACACATGTGGCCTTCATTTCTCATCATCATGGGCTTGCTGATGACTATTCTGCTGTTTTAGCTCTGCTTCTATTTGATAATCCTAATACAACTTTTTTAAAATCAACTTTTTTATGTTATTGCTGTATTTGATCTTGAAATATAAAACCTTCTTATGAGAAAAGAAATAAATACATACATGTGGAATTTATTTTTCTAGATAGTTTTCATCATTACAGATTTTGATATTAAAGCTTATTTGGAATATATTTCAAAAGTTTTCTCTTTGCAACTGGGTTAATTTACCATCTTCAATCTTGGGTTCCTCTCTTTCAATGCATTTATAACATGGACATGACATGAGGAAATTAAGTTATTGATAACTTGTTTATATAATTTAATTTGCCTGAACTATGTCTGAACCTGAACGTAAATCCACAGAAGATTAATAGTAGATTTTTTTTGTAGTGTGAAGATAGAAAAATCTTGTTTGATTCTTTCCCCTCAACCCTCTTCCTGAGGTCCCTGAAACTAGCCAAAGTTGACAGAGTTTCGGCTCCATTGTATCACTAAACTAGATGGCAGTTTGCTCAGGGCTCAGGTTCTCGGAAAAGCTTTGTTCACAGGATTAATGGCTGCTTGCTCAACTGCACACTTGGGACACACCCGGTCAGATCAGCTTGACCTTCTGGACACTAATCACTCTGAGCAGGACCACCCAAGATAAGGATGGACTTCCTAAATTGCTTGGTCTCCTGACTCCTTGTGCCTCCCATTGTGACCATTGCTCCAGGAAATGAATATCTTCAGGTGGTTCCCTGTTTTCCGGGTCCCCTGCTTGCCCAAGACTCTACTATTTCACAGGAAATATGGCCTGCCTGCCTGTCGCATTCCTAAACTCTATCCTAAAATGACCTTTGGCCCCGCCTTGTTGTAACTTTCCTAGCGCTCTGAGTCCCCTCCCCTACCCAGAGTGCGGTATAAGAATTCTACTATGAAAGCATTCGGGGCTCTTGGCTTCCACAGTGCATTGAGCCCGCACATGTGTGTGTACTGGTATATCATTCATTAAACTTTCTTTTTCTTTAAAGTTAACAATGGTCATTAGCCGTGGTCTTGGGGTGTCTAGGGGCACTAAAGTTAAGGGCGCCCGCCCGTTACAGTAGAACATATCCTACCTACACAAATATAAAAAACCATTAATCATCATTTTATTTCAAAAAATCTTCTAACCAGATAAAGTGTTCACTTTATTATAGATTTTTCCTGACACTTAATAGTCATTCATACAAATGACAAGTTTCTGAGAGAACAGAGTAACTCTGAAAGATGATTTCCCCCAGAATTTCATATTTATTATATTGAAGATTCATTCATTGATATGTAGTATTTTATAAAGCAACTAAAATTTTACTGGTGATGCTACCTCATGTTTGAAATCTTCTCAGGTTCTATATTGGTACAGCTTTGTTTGAAAATTAACATACTTTATAGCGTAATGTTAGATATTGCTATCTAAAAAATTGTGTGTCTGATTGGTCCTTCCCTCAGCTTTTGTAAATACTCAACCATGTGAGCCTTTCCTTGACTGTTATGTCTGCAGGATATTACTTGTGTATATTCCAAAGACTAGAAAACAATCACCCTATAAAGATTCTGTGATTAAAACCAAAACACCCCCTTCAAATCAAGAAAATGTGTTCCTGGTAGAAAACCTTATTTACAAATCAAGAAGAACGAGAACATTGATTGCATCTGGTTAGTTTTCACTAAATAAACAAGACAAACATCAGGCATGGCAAGTGGCTTAGCTTATCTCTGCATGGAATAATATCTAATGAATTATTTTTGTTATTTCAAAAAATACATAAATTAGATTTAGCCACCACATACATGTGCTCAGGTGATCACTTGGAAGTTGACTGGCAAAACTGGAGCTGTATTTCGAATGTGGTTAAAGGCCTGACTTTACCTGTACAGAGACACAACCTCAGATACACTTTGACAAGGCAGTACTTAGTATATTTAAGTTGGAGTGTGTTGTTAGTATATTTAAGTTGGAGTGTGTTGAACAGGAATATTATCATCCAAGCCAAAGTGCTGCCTTGTCAGGGTTTGGCTGGGCATGCCTGCAAAGGACTATCACAGCTGGGCTTGCTGATTGTTGATATTCCCTCACAAAAGGAGATGCTGAGAGGGCATGGACCTTCCCCTGAGCACCCAATCATCCCTCCCAACCATTTGTATGCAGTTTTGCCCTAATTGCACATGTCATCAGAGAGAAGCTGGAAGACGCAGGCTGGGAAAAAAAATGAGGGAGGGTATCATCTACGGATAACTCCACCTTCCAGTGTGACTGCTTTAAGGCCACCCACACTCCAGCTGTAAACTTTCATCCCTTGCTCTAAGAAGACTCACTCATTGGTTCCCCAATGTGAATCTTAGTGGAAACAATGGGGCATTAGAAGAAATGGTAAACATTATTTATATCTCTAGAGAAGGAATTTTTAGAACACATTGCAATAAAGTGGTGATAATAAAATATTTCAATTAAAATTTAGACACCAAGGTATCCTCTGTGACCAGTATGAGTCTTGTTCTTCTGTTGAAATTTTATTTCTCCTGGCTGCACTCAGTAGAACTTCCCACAACTGTGCTATCTGCTTGCTACTCTAGCGATTTCCCACTTGTGGCTAAGGAGCTCAGAAATGGGATATTTTAGTGGAGAAACTGAGCTGTGATTTGACATCTGTTTTCAGGAACTTTAATGCAGAGTTCAGTCACCATGGCTGGTATACCACAAGGCACACTCCAGAGACCATTGCTGACATGTTTCTCCTGAAGAGATGATTTCCTCCTCTCCTAGGCTCCTAGGGAACAGAAGAAGCCCTGAGTAACTAATGTCTTGAGTGAATGTGTGTTGTTGACCTAGTATTGCCAAGTCAAGGACCTTGGAGCCACAGAAGCAGAGGAACTGCAAAGTCTCCCCAACCCTGTATGAGGCTATGAGGGAAAATGCAAATCTGTCTTCTAGGTACTGAGTGCAAGTGTTGACAGTGTGTGCAGAAATGTCTAACATAGTTCCCCCCAACCCAGACCCATATTTATTGCCTGCAGAGGCTGCTTCTACTGAGATTAATTAAGCCTGTCTCCTGGATCCAGCTGTGTACTGAAGACTAGGCCTCCTTGTCCATCTGCATGTAATAACCCTGCCTCTCTGTTCAACTTTATATAGTAAACACACTGCTTCTGGGTACTGCAGTTCCTCCATCAGAAAGCCCAGACCATCCCATGCCAGCTTTCTTTCCATGTGTCTGTGTATTTGTGATTCCTTAGTTCCCTCATCTTGCCATGTCAGATCAGAGTCCCAGGAGCTGGGAAAGGACACAGCTATAATCATCAAGTCTTTAAAGTTTTCAGAGAACAATTATGGCGACTAGAACTTGATGGGTCAAGGAGACAAGGGAATCCAAGAAGGACTCCCGGAGTGGCTCTTGGTGTTCCCACTTCAGTTTTGATTCTCTTGAAGCACTCAGCCTGAGGGACTCAGTTGCAACTGAGCTCTGTTTTTATCTTAGCCTCCTGTGATCTAGCTACTTCCTGCTTTTTCATGAATTTTCTTAATGTGGTAATGTTAATGTAAATGGCCTTCAAAGGCTCCTACGTGCAAAGGTTTGGTTCCCAGTTGGTGGACTCTGTTTGGGGAGAATTTGGAGATGTGGCCTTTATCTGAGGAAGTGTGTCACTGAGGTGGCCTTTAAGGTTTCCAAAGCCCACTCCAGTCTCCCTCTTTTTCAGTCTTCTCTCCCTCTTACCTCACTCTCTTTTGCCCTCTCACACTATCTGCCCCCTGAAGATTAAGTGCTCTTACCTACTGCTCCAGCTCCTTTCTGCCTCCTGCCATGCTTCTCATTGCGATGGTAATAGACTCACCCTGTGAACCTCTAAGTAAGCCACCAATTTATTTCATTTATAGGTTGGTTGGAGCTGCAGGTAAGCCATTGACTACCACCTTGCCATTCTTTTGTTTGATTTTGTTGTCTGCCTCATACAATTTAAGACTCAGTAGGTGCTTTGAAGGAAATGCAGCAGGGCATTCTGTCTTCCATCTCCAATTCACTTGTCTCTTTGGCCCATCAAGCTCTAGTTGTTATAATTGTTCTCTGACAACTTTAAGAAAGTGTTACAGTTTACTTAGTTTATGTATTTATTCTCAGCATGAAGGCTGACATAAGTTGTACCACCACCGCAAGATATGTGTGTGTGTGTGTGTGTGTGTGTGTGTGTGTGAGAGAGAGAGAGAGAGAGAGAGAGAGAGAGAGAGAGAGAGAGAGAGAGAGAGAGAGAGATCAGAAGATGTCTTTTGTAAGATAGGACCTGTAAAATTACTATTTTGTGACGTGTTCCCACCTCCCTGGTCTAGGCCTGATTTAATACTGAAAACTGATGTGAAGTTGAATCTTGGCTTGCTTCTCAGTGCCCCTTTCCTTGCTCAGGTTCTCAGTGGTCAGTCAACTCACCAGGGAGTTGACTTCTAGTTTGCATGACTTCTCTGAGGTCACAGCAATTACTGTGTCTTTCCTCACATCCAAGTTCTGAACCCTGTGCCCCATATGCTCAACACCAGCTGCTGTCTGACCTCTGAGAGCTTCACACAGTCCCTCCACTCCTTAGAGAAGACTTAGCCATTGAGGCGCTTTGTTGAAATTCTAGTGTTGATGTGATTGTCTTTCTGTACACTGTGAATATGCTTTATTACCACTGTTAATAGGAAGCTGTTTGGACTGTGGCAAGGCAGCTTAGAGGCAGGCTGGAAATACAAGCAAATAAAGACAAAGGCGGGTGGCAGGGAGAGCCACAGGAAGCTGGCCCAAGAAGCAAGTTCTAATGGAACACAGGTAAAGCCAAGGAACACATGGCAATACACAGATTCATAGAAATGGGTTAAGTTCTAAGAGCTAGTTGGTAATGAGCCTGAGCCATGGGCCAAACAGTTTGTAATTAATATAAGCTTCTGAGTAACATATTTTATAAGCAGCCACAGGTGGGAGGGATTCATTGGGGGAGGATGGACAGGTCAGGAAACCTGGCTATGTAGTATCTTTTCCCTTTTCGTTTTCAAGTTCTGCCTGGGTTTGCTTTCTGAGCATCAGTCAGGCACTCTGATGTCACCTCACCACTTCAGATCACTCAGTCACCCTCCATTCACCAAAGGGAAGGCATAAGAGGCTGAGTGTGTAGTTAGGGTCTCTTTGTCCAGTTGCACTTGAAACTTGGCACATGTAACTCATTCTAAGTCGCTTCCTTTCTCTGTGATAAACAGCGACCAAAAGCAGTCTGGGAAGGAAAGGTTTTTTTTTTTTTTTTTTTTTTTTTTTGGCTTACAGGTCATGGTTTCTCACCAGGAGAACTGGAGGCAGATTTGGAGTCCACAAAGGACTCTGCTTAGTGGCTTGCTCTTTATGCCTGGTTCCAGCTTGTGTTCTGTGGCACCCAGGACTACCTGCTCAGGGGTAGTAACACTCACTGGGTTGGGACCTCCCACATCCATCAATTTTAATAAGTAAAGGTGCCCTACTGGCCAATCTGATGGAAGCAATTCCTCATTTGAGGTTCTTTCTTCTGGGAAAACTATAGTCAGTGCCAATGGTTCATTTTCTTTAGTTTGCTCATAGATATGATGTGTAAGATTCCTTTTCTCCCAAAGACAGCATTCTTTTTTCTTTTTCTTTTTAGGTCTCTTTCACCTTAGATGCTCTGGTCCTTTCCCAGCAGGAAGGCCACTTACCTGCCATGGTCACTTAATGCTCCCTGGGGAACCAGCCTGCACACAACTCAGGGCTCATTAGAAAACTTACAGCATCAGAACATGCTAGACTTTTTTTTTTTTTTTTTTTTTTTTAATCTCAGGGAGATAAGGAAAGAAGGCATTCACACGCTCTGTCTGTCAATGGGCACTCCACACGTTTCTGTCATTCTCCCACTCTCCTTTTACACTCTCTGCTCTATTTTTTATTTTCCTGGTGGTTTCCTCCTCTAGTTCTTGATACTTCCCTTCCAGTTCCTTCTAACTTTCTCATTCCTAATGTTTCCCGTACAGCTCATTTTAATTCTTTCTTTATCCTTTTGCACAATGTGGTTACGTTCTGTTTTTAAAGTGGATGATCACAATGAATAAAAAACAAACAGTAAAAACCAGCATGTTTTCCATCTCCTCTCACGATTAAATGTTTTACAGATTATAGGGGAAAACAAATTATCCCAAGAACCTATGAACATTCACACCTAAGCATCTTGTGATAGATTAACTGTAGGGCAACCAAGGTACTCTTCTCAGCCATGTCTTTTATTGGTAGGTTATATTTTGTAGGGTCAATTACTTTGTTACTTATCTTGAAAGGTAATCCAATAAGGAATTTTAAAAGAATCACAAATCTAAACTTTTATTCATATAACACAATCAACTCTACTTTAAATCTTTAGGGCACATACCCACTCACCAATAGTTTTTTGCTGTGTGTCTGTTTGTTTGCTTGTTTTAATCAGGAAATTGAGGGCAAAATGGGTATAAGAATTAATCATCACTTTTGGTCATCAACAAATTCTGGCAATAAAGGTCTATCACTTAATGATAACAGGGCTGTTCTGTATTTGTTCCCTGATCCTGAAGAGTTCCTCACTCAACTATGTGTCTTTCTAAAACTTGAGATTGTCTTGGTTTTTTTCACCTCAAAGCTATTCGACAAAAACATCTTAGTCTATTTTTAAGTTATTTTCAAAGCTTTATTTCAGCTGTGATGCTCTAAAACCTGTGAACACATCTGCCAACATTAAGGGTGATAGAAGTTAAGCTTGGGAAAGCTAGGACTCAATTGTTTTTTTATTAATTATTAACCTAAACCACAGTTTATATGGTTCCCCAATAGACACTCATGTGTACTAGCTGTGTGACACTTCCTTGTTTATATTTTTAATCATTAAAACTCTATTTAAACTAACATTATTATCAATTAGACAGTACCATTTAGGAAGGAATCATCTTCATAATAATCCACAGGTAAAAATGCGCAGTAGAGAGGGATGTTTCCATGAGATAAATACACTACATTACAGGCAGTGGGGCTCTTCCCACACCCATTCAGTCAGGACAGATACCAGAGGAAGTTGGCAGCAGCAAATGTGAAGGCAGAGCAGGAGCAAAAGACTTGCCAGGATCTGTGGTCTCAGGGCCTTGCCTAGCTGAGATTAACTCATCAGGCATTTGCCTCCTGGTGGGCTGACATCTTGAATTTCAGTTGTTACCTATTGCTCCTCTGACATGGCCACTGGCACTCACTGAAGCATCATCTAGGATGTAAGACCTTCTTTCTGTTGTTTTCGTCATCATCAGTTCCCAAGGCTGTCATTTCTTACTCATCTTAAGCCATTTTCTTATTTCTTTTCAGTATACATAGTAATTGCTTTATAGGTGTTTATTTTATGTAGATGAACTGCAATGAATAACAGAACTTAGCTTGAGCTTCAATGGATTTTTAAGCAATTCAAGCCCTGCCAGTCCTTCTCAAAGGCAATGCTTTTGATCAGGTTAGTCTTTGTACATTAGCGATGCTGTGCAGGTAGGTGGAAACTTTTCTTTACAACCTGAGTTGATCCTGGAGATCATGAAAAATATTTTAACTGTTAAGCCTAACAAAATGTTTTCATATCCTTGCAGAAAGACCAAGTTATGCAGTTGCATGTAGGGAAATGATAGCTATAGCACTAATTTTCACTCATTTGAGCTGGAAGCAGCATTTATGTAATTGACATTTGAATTGTCTTCAGAGTATATTACAAAGTGGTGCCACGCCTCCTTTGTAAGGTAGCTAGTGTGAGCTTTATTTTAGAGTTAAGGTTAGTAGTTTGCTTTTTTAGATAAAATTATTTTCTAGCATATCCCACAAACATTTAAACTGTAAATAACTTTAAATGTAAAACAGACACCTAGCTTGCCTGAAGGAAGTAGTGGAAAAAGAGATCTAGTAGAGTATTTTATGCCATACAGTTCATGAAGAAGCACTGGTAGAAAATACCACAACTGAGGGTACTTAAGACACACTCAAGGACACACGGGAATATTAGAAGAGAAATGGTAGAGCTGTGCCTGTGCCTGCAATAACATAGAAAGGAAACTTTGATGTCACCTTGAGAAGCTGAAGTGGTTGATATTGCCTCCTGCCATAAACAGATGCTTGCACTGTAGAAGAGGGCAGAGATAGGCAGGCCTCTGCTCTGCTAGGACATTGAAGGAAAATAGAATCCTGTGACAAAACCACAGAGAGCCACTCTGTTCCAGTCTAGAGTAGGGTCTGAGCATGAAAGCAGAGGACATAGTTCTGGGGTGGGGTGAGGGTCCTCAGGTGTGTTCCCAGCCTTTAGAACAGAAGAAACAACAAAGAAGTTTATTCTCTATCCTCCAGCTTGCTGCTCTGCTCACCTATGCAACTAGGCCTTCCAGAGCAAGAAGTAGGTAGTGAAGATGCACACTCTGGCTTTCCTGAGATAAAGAGGATAGGGAGAAAGACATAGAAGGCTAGATTTGTACATCACAGTACATAAGCCACGGATCAGCAGGTGTCTGTTTCAAAGACGAGAGACTCCAGACAATGTAAATCAGGACAAAATTAGGAACACTTAGAACCTCTTAAAGAGACGCTTCAACAATGAGAATCTAGCCACTCTATATCAAGAACTATGAAGTCTCCTCCATGGAAACTAGTCACAGTCTTTTCCCTGTGTCCCACTGTGGCTTACTGGCATTGGTTTCTGTGACTTCTAAGTTCACTGGAGCATGTACCCATACAGGCTTCTTTGTTGCAGCATCATGTGTGGAAAAGACTCATGCAAAATAATTTCATATGCTCTCAGATGTTCTTACAATGTAGTACAGATGGCACTCAGTACAGCAGTTCAGCTCCTGGATCCTGTTCTCTGAAATTTAGACTTTACATACCTCATAAAATGCAGCATTGCTCCAACTGCCAAATTCAGAAAGAGGCCACATGCTCCTCCCCCTTTTTTCGGTAAAGTGTCTTATCTTAGATCTCACTGGTATGCTGTAGACCATGCATACTAGGTAACTATTATGACTAATGAATTAAGATGTTCTTCCCTGCCGAGTGACAGCTTGGATGGCTTCGAATTTTTTCTTTTGTAAAACTGGCTCCTGGTCTTGAATTGTAAATGGGAATCTTTCCACTCTATCATTCTTTTTTGATTTGTCCCAAAATTTCATTTGTAAGATGTGTGCTAGATAATAGAAACTGTTAGAGCTCTTAAAGGAACCAATATTGATAGCTGTTGGATTACAGTCATTCACATGGAAGAAGAGATTGTTAAACATAAAATAGCCTAGAGGGAAAGTTAAAGTCATAGGACATTAAAACCCCATTTGCTAACAAAAGTTATCCTGACAAATTAATTTTTGGAGGGCTAACATGACCTAATTTATCTCATCACTCTTTACTATGATGTGGAAAGACAGATGTTAAAAAATGTAAGACACAGCCCCGAAGCTTCTCCTTGTTCAGCTGAGGTTAAGTCTTTGAGATGTGTAACCTAATGCAAACGTTCTGCCAGTGAGAAGCAACAGCAGCACCACTCCATCCCCAGCACATTCTTCATTCACTGTGCAGTGTAGGCCTCAGGCTTGGTTTTTTAAAGTACCAGATGTTTTAATTTATTTATTTATTTTTAGAAACGCATCTGTCTTTGTGTGGCAGCAGATGCTCTTTGAAATTACAAAGTATGTAATTTCAGAGTTTGCCATTTCAAATCAGGAAATTCAATTTTTCCTGAAGTCACATCCAGAAGTCAAACCTTACTGTCAGGGTCCTTGGTGTGACCACATACCAGGCTTGCCATTTAGAGAATCTCCAGGAGTGGTGCTAAGGCAGCCTCTGGAACTGTGCTGTGGAGAGGCTGTGCCCTGTTCTCTGCATCCATCTAGTAGATGAGGAGGCACTAAGTTTCACCTTACAAACACACACAAAAAATTATCATAATCAGAGAATTGATTATTGCAACATGAAAAGAGCCGTAGACCTCTATAGAAGATATTATTGAGTATGATGATCAGAAAGTTTAATTCTGTCATATAATTATATATATATTCATACATACATACATACATACATACATGTCATGGATTGACAAGATAAAGAAAACGGTTCTTTTTTTGGGTTGTTAAGCCTGTATAGAAAGATAGGAAGTAATATTCTTATCCTAGGATGACAGGAATTTTGTGAGAACAATGCAATACTAAAACTATAAAAATTTCATTCAGCTAGCAGCAATAGGAATTTACCATGCAAAGACAAGGAAACATGCATATTCATCTAATACTGTTATAACACAAGAAATAGCCTGAAGCTTTAACCAATATGGCACTGAGAAAATTAGTTATGATTTCTCCAAACACTGAATTATGTCTAGCAGTAAAAGTTCTAACAGTGAATGTTCTGCTTCATTTGGGTATAAGTAAAAATGTATGTTTATTTTATATATTCATTCCTGTGAAGTTATTTACATGGTTTTCTAGGCTGTACTTCCATGAAATTTGGAAGGCTAAGAGGTTGCTAAGTTTTCTAAAAAGAAAAACTGGGCCCCAAATGGGAAAATGATATAATGCTTATTGTCTTAATTATTACTGTATATGGGTAAAAGTTATTCTAGGTGCACAAATTGCTTTTTATAGCTAAATCAGTTAGTTATATGCTGATGTATATCAAAAACTCATTTTAGAACAAATTCAATGCTTTTTTTTTCTTATATGATATATTACTGAGATTAAAATCTCCTAGTAGGCCAATTAGACAAAAACTAATATTTGGCTAACTGTCTCTGTGGTATTAAGCATGCTTATATCTTACTTAGTCTAGTGAATAGAGATAGTAACAAAGGGTGGGGAAATAGTTCAGCTGAGAGAGTACGTCTCATAAGCATAAATGCCTGATGTGGATCATGGGTATGTTGGCAGTTCAGGTAGTTGCAGACAGACACCGACCTTGCTTTGCATGCCCTGAGCCAGTAAGAGATTTTGTCTCGAAAACAGGGTTTAAGGTACCTAAGAAATGATGCTTGAGGTTGACCTCTGGTCTCTATGTATACACAGGCTTATACACACATAAATATGTACACCAGTTTTTGTACACATATGCACGAGCACATGAGCACACTTGCACTAGTAGCCATAGGTTTGGGCTGAAACACATTTAGCTCTCCATGCATTATCTCCTAAAACTGTCAGCTGATTCCTTTAAGGATTCCTCTTACCCCATCCCACCTTTCTGCAGCAGCAGTTGGGAGTTTTCCTGACAATTCTATTTGGGCCCTTGTTCTTAAAGAGATAGTTGGAATCTGACCTACAGAACATTTCCTGGAAACTTGTGATCAAGTCTAAGATCCACACATACACATATAGTTTAATAATATTTCTCAAATTGTAATTAAGGGTGTTTGGAAAATCATTTACTTAAGTGTGAGGCTATCCTATGCACCATCAACAGCACATAATCCCTAATTTTAGATTTTTGTTTAATAAAGCATAAAAATTGTTTGAAATTTTGTCCTCATAATGGACTTGTTTTGGAAACATTCAACTTTAATGTCCCAGAAATGTCAAAATGAAAACTATTTCTGTAATTGCACTGGAATTAAACAGGAAATGAACAACAGAAGAACAATGGAGTAATATTAGATATTTGCTTTTTTCTTACTGAAAAAAAATGTGGTTTGTTTTTTTGCTGGATCTTTTGTTGGGATAAGTGTAGAGGGATTATGTTGTTCTATTGTAAATAATTGTCCCCGCCTATGAGTTTAATAAAAAGCACTGATTGGCCAAAGACAGACAGGAAGTATGGGTGAGGCTACCAGACTAAGAAGACTCTAGGAACAGGCAGAACAGAGCAGAATGCCAGAGAGAATCCAGAAGAAACAGAGGACAACTATGCTGGTCTGAGAAAAGGTACCCAAGCCGCATGGCTGAACAGGATAAGAATCATGGGTTCGTGTCGCACAAAAGAATGAGACTCAGGGATAGATCTCTGAAGAAGTTGGAGATACTAGAGGGAATAAACACCACAGTCTGTAGTAGTAGGGTTTCTCGGTACTGGGTGGCCCGGGACCTGGACCCACAGATCTGCTGCCCAAGACCGCTTAGCTGCCCAGCTGCCCAGGCCCCCAGAAATGACTCAGACGCTTATATTAACTTTATGCTGTTTGGCCTATGGCTCAAGCACATTGCTAGCTAGCTCTTACATCTTAAATCAACCCATTTCTATTAATCTGTCGGCCACGTGGCCCACGTGGCCCGTGGCTCACTCGTGCTCTTACATGTTGCTCCTTGGGCGGCTTCAGCTCATCTGCCTCTGACTCTGCCCTGCTTCTCCTACCTATGCTCTGATTTCTCCTCCTACTTCTTCTATGGTGCCTGTCATGGCCCAAAACAGCTATTTTATTTAAAGATTGAGATTCACAGCATATATAAATGCAGCAGATTATGATCCATTCTCAACAATCCATGAGATTTTCAATGCTCCTTAATCAGCAGGAAGTAGTAGTGGATAACTACGCCCAAATCCCCCAAATATTGTTTCTAAATGTTTGTTTTCATTATAAATGGTTAATGGTCATAGTTAATCTCTTTCTAAGAAGAAAAAAGGGGATATGATATATAAATGATTTTTTAAAAAATTAGATTATTGAATTTACTTAGATCAGGAAATCAGCTGTTAATCTCAAAATGCTTTACATTGGTATAGATTTTGGTTTATTGATACAAATTTAAGGTCAATTTTGTTATGCTGTATGTGTTTTTCTATTGTTTAAGGTATGATGTTCATGTAACTGTTTTAAAATTGTAGTATATAATTAAGAAATGAAGGTTAATAGTCACCTTTGATAATCAAACATAGTTAGGTTAGTTAGGATTTTTAGGTATACAAAGATATATTTCAATTAGGTAGGTAATCTTCAAATACTTCCAAGACCTACAGAATATGGCATTTAAAATGTTTTAAGAACTTAGACTTTTCTGAACAGTGAAACAGATTTGTTCCTGGCAGCACCAATCTTCTTCAAGAGAAAAATGGGCATCGAAGAAACTCTATATGGAGTCTACTCTATTTGTGGTAATGGTTAGCCACTGGAAAAGAACCTGTTCTTATATTGACTGCTTGACAGTATGCTGTTTAAACTGGACATGCATATTCCATAGGAAGATGACCTCTGAACTTTGGCAGAACAAGCCTAGATGGTCATTCAGGTTCCTGCTTTGCAGAAAAAAACTGTCAAACATTCTTCAGGACTCGAGGAGAAGCAACTGATGAACTGTGCCAGAATGGACAGAGCAGATTTCCTGCTTCACGGAAATGAAAAGAGACTCTGGGCCTATAGGCTGAAGATGGATGCCCCAACTTTATAAAGGAACTTTGGGTGACTGTCCAGGCAGATAAGTGTCATCTCTGTCCTTTTTAGATTTAGAAATCACTTGCACTTCTGGTTTACTTGGGTAAATATATCCTTCTGTGGTCTTTGACGTAGTTGAAGATTAGATAGTTATAGGTACAGTTTTTCTTAGTCATTTGAAAGGTATATTGGATATGAAACTTTAGATTAACACAGATAGATGATAGAGTATTTTCTTTAATTTTGCTAAATACAAATAGACTAGATTTTGTAACTGTAATTCTTGCTTGATAGCCATTTTGTTATATGTAATTTTGCTATGTTAAAATTGAAACCTTCCTTTTTGATTAGACAGAAAGGGGGAAGTGATGTGGGAATGCATTTATATATGCATGCTGTGAATCTCAATTTTTAAATAAAATAGCTGTTTTGGGCCATGACAGGCACCATAGAAGAAGTAGGAGGAGAAATCAGAGCATAGGTAGGAGAAGCAGGGCGGAGTCAGAGGCAGATGAGCTGAAGCCGCCCAAGGAGCAACATGTAAGAGCACGAGTGAGCCATGGGCCACATGGGCCACGTGGCCAACAGATTAATAGAAATGGGTTGATTTAAGATGTAAGAGCTAGCTAGCAATGTGCCTGAGCCATAGGCCAAACAGCATAAAGTTAATATAAGCGTCTGAGTCATTTCTGGGGGTCTGAGCGGTGGGCGGCTAAGCGGTCTCAGGCGGCAGGTCTGTCGGTCTCAGACCTCTGGACGCCCAGGACCGAGAAACCCCACTACTACAACAGTCAAATCTTAACCAGCTGTCTTCTAGCTTCCTCAGCCTCGATTCCTTTGGAATGGCTTTTTTTCTGGGTTTCAATCCTGTCTTTAAGTACTTTTTCAGTAATTAAGGCGTGGCCCCATCACATCTGCTTGGGAGCCTGGAATTCCTTCTATAATCTGAAGTGACCTTGACTCAGTTAGGATTAAGGGTGTAGGTCACCACTCCCAGGATACTCCTGGTGCTGGGATTAAAGGTTTGATTCACCACTCTGGTTTTCCTAGACTGACTGTGGTTAGAGCTCTGGGACTTCTGGAGCTTTTACTAACCCCCCACATAGACTGTGGGTAGATTCCCTCTTCATATCTCCAAATTTTCTGAAACTTTATTAAATCCCCACAGGTTAGTTTAAGTTTAAAGTGTTAGTAAATTATATGTGTGGGCCTTAGGCCCATCAGCCTAAAACTATTGTAAGCATCTGTGTGTCTCTGTGGGTCTGTGGGTTTGTGGGCCTAAATCTTTAGGCTAGGCCTGAAAGTCTAGGCCAGAAACCTCATACTACAAATGGCAGCCCAACGTGGGTAAACTATACCCACATAAAGCCATAGAAAGCTTAAAAAATGGTCTAGAGCCCAAAGCAGCTTCTGAGTTGTGTCTCCCATGTGAGCTGTGGTACAGAGATGCCCTGGTGAGGCACATGGGCTTGGGCTACAATGACAGGCTTTTGGAGTGCAGCTTAAGGTATAAAAGGCTGGTTCCTGAAGTCTCACAGGATCCTCAATATAAGCAAAAAGTTGTAAATGATGTATTTAAGGTTTCTGTTAATAAGGACAAAAAGAGAATAGAGTCAAAAATGACTTCTAATGGTGATATTTTCTTGGATCTTGGATCAGCTCTGTTTTCTGAAGGCAAACTGAGGCTTGGCTTTTTTTAAGAGAAACTTCCTGATTCAGCCTTAGAGGCAAAATACTTGTAAGTCTTTTAAGAGGCCCTGCTACCAAATACTTAAAATAAAATTGATGAGCAGCAGATGGCAAAACTTTATTTGGTGATTATATGGACCCTAAAATTCTCCAGAATACCTGGGTTAAAGAGATTAATTCTAAGAAATTAGACTAGGAGCTGGGTGGAGCCATCCATCTATCCTACCAACCTTTAATCCCAGATTAAAGGTGTGTTCAAAAACAGAAAGAAATAGAAGAATCTGGGTGGAGTCAATCACCCTAGCCAAGAAAAGGTGTGATCAGAGACATAAAAAGTTAAGAAATAAATATACAGTAAAAAGTTTTTTTTTTTAAAAAAAAATAGTCTAAGTGGTTTAGAGTGTGTTGAAAATATATATACATAGGCTTAGAGAAAGAAAAGGTAGAGAAAGCCCTTAAAATAAATAAATAAATAAATTGCCAGTAAGGATGGAAAATACAAACAATGTCTGGATACTGTATATTATTGTCTTATCTTTAAGCTTCTTGACTAAAATTGAAGTAATAAAAGCTGCTAAAAGACAGTTGATTATAAATGCTATTGGATTAATTCAAACTATATATTTTGTAAATGAGTTGACTCTAAAATTGAAATCCAAAAATATGCTCCTTTGGAGAAGAGGTTTTCTTTTTATTTTCACGGAAAATGAGAGGCTGTGGATTTATTCCTGGATAAAGAACATAACGTTTGATAGAGGAAGACCCCCTGAAAAATCTCCAATGGAAATGGATGGACCAGATGATTCAGCATTTCAGAGCACCTCTGTTGAAGTTTCCCAAGCTCTGAATCCAGAACAATTTCAAGGAGACTGGCTGTGATGACCCAGCCTTAGAGACTACTCCACTAAAGACTTGTGCATAATCCTAAATTTTTCTTTGGATTTCCTTGAGATTGCCAGCATCCCCATTCAGCAGGAAGTAGCCTAGAGAACGACGCCCACATTCCCAAAACATGGATTATGGATGTTTGTGTTTATTTACAGTGTTGTTTAGAAGTTGTTATAGATGAGGGCGGGGAAGAATATCAGATTTGGAGTTCCTTTTGTTTTAAAAAGAGAAAAGGGGATATGTAGGAGGATTATGTTGTTCCATTGTAAATAATTGTCTCCACCTATGAGTTTAATAAAACGTGCTGATTGGCCAAAGGCAGACAGGAAGTGTGGGCAGGGCTACCAGACTAAGAAGACTCTAGGAACAGACAGAACAGAGCAGAACGCCAGAGAGAAGCCAGAAGAAACAGAGGACAACTATGCTGCTCTGAGAAAAGGTACCGAGCCCCATGGCTGAACAGGTTAAGAGTCATGGGTTAGATTAAGGGTAAAGAGTTAGCAAGTTATATGCCTGGGCCTTAGGCCGATCAGCCTAAAACTATTTTAAGCATCTGTGTGTCTTTGTGGGTCTGTGGGTCTGTGGGCCTAAACTTTAAGGCTAGGCCCAAAAGTCCCGGCCAGAAACCTCTTACTACAGATAAGCTTTGAGAACTCATTGATTCCTGTGTGACATTTCATTATTTCCATACATATTATAGTAAATATAATTTATCTATCACAATAGTTCTTGGTGCTCATAAAATATAGTAGAGCCTATATATTTTTTTTTTTTAACTAACTAGGACATCTGGTATTCCTACCTATAAGAAACATACTTTTAGTGAGAGAATTTTCTATTTAAGCACTATGCATGGTGGTACATACCTGCAGTCTCAGGCTTGAAGAAACAGAGGCAGGCAGATTTTAAGTTCAAGGCTAAAGTACATCTCTTTCTGTAGAAAGAAGGTACCAAGAAGAAATCAAAGAAAAAGCTTTGTCAAAGCTGAGCTTATTAATGGGTTATTTTATTGGTGTTACAGGAACATGAGTACTGAGTTAGTGGCATCCATGAGAATCTCATCATGACCTGGTGACTACCGAAGAGGTTCCCTGAGATGTACTTTTGGAACTGTGAGACTGGACTCAATTGTAAGAAGCCATAAATGATACAACCATTGTCACAATGCTAATGCAAATGAAATCTGATACTTCTGTGACAAATGAACTGAACTTGGGAGAAAGCTATTTTACTCAATCCAACTTGAAACTTAAAACATATTGAAATTGTGACAATGGAAAAAATTAATAATTCTTCAGTTATTTTTGCTAATGCTGACTTTTCAATATGCAAGAAAATTTCTAGTTACTTCATAATATAACATTATTTCATGTAGTTTCCATAATCACAATAATGAACCACTTTTTATTACACCAACATGGATGTGTGTGTGTATGTATGTATGTATGTATGTATGTGTGTGTACATGTGAGCATGTATGTGTGTTTGCAAGAAGGTCTTGCTATGTAACCCCAGCTGGCTGAGAACTCTCTATGTAGACAAGTATGACCTTGGACTTCTGTTTCCTGACTTCTTGGATTATAGGCATATACCACCATGTCCAGCTATCACTTCTAACTAAGTATGTACATTTTACTTCATTTCTAAAGCTTTTCCAGCCTACCTAGGGGGTAAGCACAGAAGTCAGCATTGTGATATCCACCGAGCTAGGCCCCACCCATCCTGCCTTGTGGTCCAACACCCATCTCTTTCATCCTTGTAATTGGTCTCCAACCAGACAGGCTTTCTTGCTGCTCTAGAGCTGGCACTTTCTAAACTCTGCTCTGGATATTCTGATGGCCACCTGAGATTCTTGGGAACTGGCTGCCTTCTCCCAGGTTTTTAATTGGGACTTGTTCATTTATATTTTTAAGGAGGCATTAGGTTAGCTTCTCCGTTCTCTTAATAATGTGATTCTGATGTCTTTATCACTATACAGTTACTGTGCATTTATTGATTACTTGCTGCCTGGCTCTGTTGCATCTTTTTGATTATAAGGTCCTGAGGGGAGCCAGAAGATTGTCTATATTTTTATCCAGCATCCATTTTAATGCCAGATAAAAAATCAGATATTTAAGAAATATTTGATGACTTGATGGTGAAGGATATAGAGAATATTTTTTTGGAAGTTTGACTTAAGAACATATCCATAAGTTGGCAAACTATGTCCCTTTCTAGACAGCAATTTCTACAGTTAACATACATCATACCTCCTGAGCTTCATACTCTTTCCATCTAACATAGTTCTCTACTGATATTATGCATGTTCCCCAAGCACAGAAAGTGCACCAAAGTGGACCTGTAGACCCTTTACCTCCTTCACATTGCATAGTCTCTTATTCATATATTCATTTTCCTGCCTTCTAACTCTAATTAACCTGACAAAGTAGCTGCTTGGTTTTCTAGGCTGCTGTGTCATTCTTGACCTGACTTGCCCTCCTCCCCCTTCTTTTGATAATTTTGTTCATATCACTTATTTGACATTTTTATTTCATTCATTTGATCCCTTGCTTTGTACATTTCTAACTTTTCCAAGTTTATATTTTCATGATGCATACTTAACATTTCTATGTACCATTTGTAACAGGCTGCATATGAGTGAGTAAATGAATAAATTCAAATATGAAGTTCAAAAAGTTATGACAGGAAGTGGAGAGACGGTAAGACATCTGTGCATGCTGATCATCCCTCTGCACCAGGGAAGGTATTCTATGTGTAAAATGAATGGCAAGATGAATGTGAAAAGGGGGAGTGTATACAATATTTTGCTACATTTGCATTTGTTTGATAGCTCTTTTTAATTTCATTAGCTTTCACTGACAATTCTTTAAATCTCCCCCAAATCTCAAACGCAAAAATAAATAAATAAATAAATAAACGTTTACATGTGTTGCTTATTAATTAATTAGGTAATTCTCCTTTTATATGGCTATATAACATATATTGATGTTTGCTTTTTAACATCAGGATCCATAGCACTGAAGGGTCAGAACCACATTTTTAATATCTAATTGCCATTGGCAAATTCTGGATTCATTTCTACATATCCATGGAAGGAATGACTATAGATATTGATTGGTTCAGAGAAGATGCCAGAAAGCAAGTAATGCACTTTTGCTGGTAAGAAAAAAGACACCACCACAGTGCAGCCCACAGATATATCAAAAGAACATAGTTAGGGACACTTATGCCAATGCTCAGGAAATATAACTCCTTTGTGAAATTGATACCCTGCTCTTACAAGCTATAATATTATTACAAGAAAGCTCATTGTTTTAAAATCTTAGAAACAATGCCTGTGATACACTGCAGGAGTACAAACCCTTCAGGGAAGGTTGGGGAGGCAGAAGCCATTGTGAATAGCCATGCTGAGAGCACACTGAGACAATCAGATATGATCAGAAGTGGCTTTTACCTTTAAAACCACTGTTCTTCTTCACACTTTCAAATTTATTTTCTGGCTCTCATAAATTTATTTTACTATTTCCTGGTGGTTTTGGTGAGTGGTTTCAAATTCTGGAAACTCTGGGTTATTAATTATTTTATTTGCCAAGTTCCTGCATGATGCTGACATCTGTTTGCTTTTAGCAGTGTTGTGCCTTTCTGAACTGCCAACGTTGTAGATTTACATATGGATTTGAAGTATTCTTTCAGCACAACATCCACGTATATTTAATGATAAAAGCAATACCCCAAGCTAAGTTATGTAAAAGTCATACTTGAAAATGAGAAAGCAAGTCAAATGGAATGCTTTGAGTTCTTTTTTTTTTTAAACAAATACTTTTTCCCTTTGGTCAGTATATATTGGAATTTGAACTACATGAGGATTATTTATCAAAACTGTTTTTTAATTGATTTTTCCCCATATCTCCCATTGCTCCCCTTCCTTTTCCTCCTCCCATTTCTTCCCCATCCTCCATCCATTCCCCAGAGAGGGCAAGGCCTTCCAAGGTGAGTCAGTTCCATCTGGCATATCCAGTTGAGGTAGAACTGAGGTCCTCCCCCCAGTATCAAGGTTGAGCAAGGTGTTCCTGTGAAGGGGGGTTTTCCAGATGGTGCACAACAGCCCCCACCACATGATAAATATGGACAGAGCATTGTAAAATCCCCAAGATGTTGACAGAGTTTCTGCTCATTGTGATAAGATCTAACTAAGTATCTGTCTGCCAGATTATGTGGTTACTGTGGTTACCTACACAGCTGCAGGTAGCCACATTCCTGACCCCCTACTTCCGCCCTATAAAAGCTTTGCTCATTTGTAAATCATGGCCCATTGTTTTTGATACAGTGGGTCCCAAGTGCATGGAATAAAGTTTTTTTTTTCCTTTCTAAGACTGAGACCTAAGACTCTGCCTCCTTCCCTCCATACAACCCTAACATTTCTCTGTAGGGAATGGTCTCTGAGAAGCCAGTTCATGTACAAGAAATAAACTCTGGTCCTACTGCAAGAGGCTCCACAAACTGCCCACAGTGTTTGACTGTCATCGACATTAAGGGGGTTTAGTTCTGTTCAATTAAGATTCCTCAGCTGTCATTTCAGAGTCAGTGAGCTCCCAATAGCTCTGGTCATCTGTCTTTTAAGTCTCCTCATGATCCTGATCTCTTCAACCTCTCTTCAGCTGGACCAGGAGCTCAACCTGGTGCTTAGCTATGGATCTCTGCACTTGTTTCTATCAGTTGCTAGATGAAGGGTCTCTAATATCAATTAGGGTGGTCATTCCTTTGATTATAGGGAAAGGTCAGTTTAGGTACTCTAACTGCTATTGTTTAGAGTCCTAGCAAGGGACATCTTGTGGATTCTTGAGTGTTCCCTAGCATCAGGTTTCTCTTTAACCCAACAATGGCTCTCTCTATCAAGATAACCTGTCTCTTTATTCTCCCTCTCTGCTGCTCCTCCCACTAAACCACCCCATTCTCTCATGTACTCTCCCCACCTCCAGATGTTCTCCCCTCTCCTTTAAAAGATCTTCTCTATTTCCCCTTCCCAGGGGATCCATGGATGTCTCTCTTAGGTTCTTCTTGTTATCTAGCTATTTGAGGGTTGTGGATTGTAGCCTGGTTATCCTTTGCTTTATGTCTAAAAGTCACTTATGAGTGAGTATGCACTATACTTATCTTTCTGGGTCTGTGTTACCTCACTTGGGATGATATTTTCTAGTTCCATTCATCTGCCTGCAAATTTCAGAATGTTATTTTTTTCTGCCGAGTAGTACTCCATTGTGTAAATGTACCACATTTTTAAATCCATTCTTCAGTTGAGGGGCATCTATGTTGTTTCCAGTTTCTGACTATTAGAAATAATGCTGCTATTAACATAGTTTAGCAAACGTCTCTTGGTAAGAAGGTATATGCATCCTTTGGGCATATGCACAAAAAGTGGTATTGATGGATCATTAGGTAGATTGATTCCCAGTTTTCTGAGAAACCTCCATACTGTTTTCTAAAGTGACTGTCTGTACAAGTGTGGTGGGATTCAGGTGTCAGCTGATAAGATCCGAAGATGCTTACTCAGGGTCCCAGGCTCCTGAAGGGGGAGTGGCCAACCCCTTTCATAAGGGGCTGCTGGGACCCTGGGAAGCCCATTTCCTGGTTCTGATGGCTGGAGAAACCGGTTTGACATCCACTGTATACTGCTCCCTCAGATAATCCAGTCTATCAGTTGCCAATATAAGCTGTTACCTGTATCGTCAGTGTTGGTTTATATTTTAATAAATATTAATCTTGGATTGGTGCATTTTAAAGAAAAACTCCACCTACATCTGGTGCCCAGTGTCCTCAGGCCTGTGCCCATAGGCATAGGGGATCCATTTGTGTTTTGAACACTATTAGAAAGCAGAGTACAGGCAGAGTGTTCAGCTTTGGGAACCTGCACTCCAGCTGCACCATCACCCCGCCCCCCCCCCCCCCCAGCCAGCCCAAGCAGCCAAGTTTAAATCACTTTGGCCCTGGGGCTTCCTGTCTGCTTGCCCTGCCAGCACAGAGTGGTCACAATTCCTCTGCTTAAGCACAGTCACTCCCCCCTGCCTCAGCCAGCCCAAGCGGTCTCTGATCATGACCCAGGCAAGTGTAAATTCCTCTGAGCATGCGCAAACAAACAAAACAAAAACCCTTCTATTTTGTGATTGACATCCTGTCTTAATTTGTGAGAATTTGCTTTTTCTAAGGATTGTATTCTGCCTGCTGGGGCCCTTTAAGACTACATAGGGTCTGCAGGTAGCCTCTGCTGCTGAGAGTCCTTGCATCCGTACTATTGTGAGTAGAGAATTGAACGCTACTGTGATACCTGTGGACCAAATGTCATCATTGAACATGAATTGAAGTAATGGCTGATAATTATTCCATTAATGACTTCAGGTCATATTTTTCCATTGTGATTGAGAAATTTTCGAATGAATATCTTGAAGGTTTCAATACCCCAGCCCTTCTATTTTTTGGCTTATTTCTCTATTTTGTGTTTCAAATTATGAGCATGATCAAAGAGCTGAAATCTGGAAATCAACAATTGATGTCCAGAATGTGAGATGTGAAAATTTCAAACACTAAAATGGCAGATAAGATTAATTCTCTGGAAATTGGTTACAACAGCTTTCAGATAAGGCTTCCTCTGTAGATAAGGATAACACTGTACAAGAGAAATATAGACTCTATGTAAATGATGAAAACAAGAAACTTGTTGACTACCTTAATGACGAGGACAAGAAAATCATTAATTATATTAATGATGTGGATCTAAAAATTGCTGGTTCTGTGAGGTCTTTGGAAGGACTGCTTCATCAGGAAACTCAAGCTCTAGAAAAATCAGTAGTATCTAAACTCTACGAATGGAAGCCAGTAGTATCCAAAATCCAGGAATGGGAACTGGTAGTATCCAAGCTTCAGGAATGGGAGGACTGTATTGCATGCTAGAAAAGGATAGTAATGCATCTTATGCTCAGAACAGTTCAGGTCAACCCCCGATGGGATATTATGGTACTGGAGACACTCTACCTAAAGTGGTAAACATGACAGGGCTACCCCCTTTCCAACCACTATTGTTTCCAGCTACTGATCAGACAAAGAAAGCATTTGAGGGTCCTCAGAATTTGTATAGTTATGAGCCAGTACATATGAGAGATATCAAAGATTTTAAGGAGGCAATATCATTACATGGTATACATTCTATTTATATAAAACAGCTCTTAAATGTATGGTCAGCAAAAAATCAAATCCCATCACATGATTGGATGCAGCTGACAGCTGCCCTATTGGACCAAAGTCAAAATATACAGTGGAGAAGCTGGTTTAGGGAGGAGGCTAAGGCCTTAGAACAATAAGGAAAAATTACGTGTTTCTTTGCTTCTCAGGACCATATACTTGGTGAAATTATGTTTGCTGATGTGAAGGCTCAAACTACTTATGATGAGCATTCTTTATTGCTCTGCTGTATTGCTGCATGAATGGTTGGGAAAAGATTTTGGACCTGGGTCAGAAAATTTAGCCTTATACTAAGGTCAAACAAGGTTTAAAAGAGCCTTATACTGACTTTATACAGAGGCTTACCACAGCAGTACATAGAGCAGTATGAAATCCAGAAATTAGGAAGCAGTTTATACTTTCTCTGGCCTTTGATCATGCTAATCTGTAATGTAAAAGAATGCTTATGCCTTTAAAGATCAGATCTGCACCAATATAAGAATGGATTCAATACACAATCAATGCTGAATCTCTCCGTTGCAACATGGAGAATTGGGTAGGCCAAGCCATTGCTAATGTTAGGGTGAGGAACCAAGGCATCACTTGCTTCAACTGTAGTAAACCAGGCCATATAAAACAGAATTGTACACAAGGTACTCTTGGAAATAATACCTGATTTAGGTATGATTCAAACAGAAGGCCATTGCCTTCTAGGTTATGTAGAAGGTGTGACAAAGGACAACACTGGACCAATGAATGTAGATCTACCAGGGACAAAGAAGTCAACCCTTTACCATCGGGAAATCCCTCCTGGAATGCCCCCAGGAAGCCCCCAAAAATCAGACACCAAATCAAGGAAGGTAAGATCATATCTAGTCACAGTGGAAGACCAGCATCCTCAGGACAAGAAGGGCATCCAATGCCTGATCTAGAAGATCATACGGTATTGGGTAATAGAATAAATTCAAGAGAGAAATCAGAAACTCCAAGAAGAATCACAAGACGAATATTTTGGCAGACTTCAATAAATGAACAAAGACCAAAATTGAAAATATGGGTAGATAATATTTATATACAGGGCTTAGTTGACATGGGGGCTGTTGTTTCAATCATAATCCCACAATCATGGCTTCCATGGTGGTCTTTACAGGCAGTGGATATCCAACTTCTGGGTATTGGAACAATATCTCAGGTGAAACAGAGTGTAAGATGGCTCGAATGCATAGGACCAGAAGGTCAGAAAGGATGGTTTCCAGTCAATGTCTTAAAGACAGTTGTATCCATTTTCCTGTAAAGACAAAATCAAGACCCTGCCCCGGTCTTGTTAAATGTGTTTTCCTTACCATGTATCAATTTATCATATCAACGATGAGCAATTACTTCTCCTCCTCAGGAAGGGACTGCTTTTTGAAGTAGAACTTTATTAATTTTGTTGGTACCCATATCTTTTCTTTTCCTGTTGAAACAAAAGCAAAACCCTTACCCCATCAAAGCACATATCCTGGCTTCCATTCTGAAGTCAACATATCCTTGAAGCCCGTTTCCTGGTTCCTGACTACTGGAGAGACTGGTTTGGCATCCATCGTACACTGCTCAGATAATTCAGTCTATCAGGTGTCAATATAAGCTGTTAGCTGTAGTCTCTTGTGCCAATGCATTCAAGGCCATTTCCCACTTTCTTTTGTATCAGGTTCAGTATAACTGGATTTATGTTGAAGTCTTTGATCTACTTGAACTTGAGTTTTGTGCAGAATGATAGACAGGCATCTTTTGTATTCTTCTACATGTCACCATCATATTATGCCAGCACCATTTGTTGAAGATTCTTTACTTTTTCCATTGTATATTTTTGGCTTATTTGTTAAAAATCAGGTATCCATAAGGTGTGAAGATTAATGTTAGGTTCTTCAATTTGATTTCATCAATCCATGTATCTGTTCATGTTCCAATACTAAGCTTTTTTTTTTTTTTTTTTTTTTGTTAACTATATAGAAGAACTTTGGAGTCAGGGATGGTGATCCCTCCAAATTTAGTTTATTGAACAAGATTGTTTTGGCTATTCTGCTTTTCTTTTTTTTCTGCATGAAGTTGAGTATTGTTGTTTCAAGGTCAGTGAATAATTGTGTTGGGATTTTGATGGGCATTTCGTGAATCTCTAGGTTGCTATAAATGAGATTGCCACTTTCACTGTGTTGATCCTACCTATCCAAGAGCATGGGAGATCTTTACATTTTCTGCTATCCTCTTCAATTTCTTTCTCCAGTAACTTAAAATTCTTGTCATACAGGTCTTTCACTTCTTTGGTTAGAGTTACTTCAAAATATTTGATGTTATTTGCAGCTATTGTAAAGGATGATATTTCCCTATTTTTTGACTCTTTCATAATTTGTATATAGAAGGACTATTGATTTTTTTAATTTAATCTTATATCCTGCCATATTGCTAAAGGTGTTTATCAGCTGTAGGAGTTCCCTTGAAGAATTTTAGGGGTCACTTATGAATACCATCATATCATCTTCAAATAGTGATAGTTTAACTCCTTTGTTTCTAATTCATATCCCTCTGATCTCCTTTATTTGTCTTAATGCTCTAGATAGAAATTTGAGAATTATATTGAATAGATAAGGAGAGAATTTTAGTGGGATAACTTTGTTGGGATAATTTAGTTCCAGATTTTAGTGGGATAACTTTGAGTTAGTTTGATGTTGGCTGCAGCTTCTCTATATTGCATTTATTATGTTTAGGTATGTTTCTTGTATCCCTGATCTTTCTAAGACATTTATCGTGAAGGAGTGTTGGGCTTTGTCAAAGGCTTTTTCAGCATCTAATAAAATAATCATGTAGTTCTTTTCTTTAAGGTTGATCATATGGTGGGTGATAATGACAGATTTTCATATGCTGAATGATCCCTGCACTCTAGGATGAAGCCTACTTGATCATGGTGGATGATTTTTTAAATATGTTCTTGGATTCAGTTTGCCAGTGTTTTATTAAACATTTTTGGACTAATGTTCGTGAGGGAGATTGGTCTGTAATTCTCTTTCTTTGTTCTGTCTTTGTGTGATTTGGTTATCAGGGTGACTGTAGCTTCATGAAAAGAGTTTTGCAATTCTACTTTTGCTTCTTTTATGTGAAATAATTTGAGGAGTCTTGGTATTAGTTTTTATTTGAATATTGGGTAGAATTCTTCTCTGAAATCATCTAGATCTGGGATTTTTTTTTTTTTTGGTTGGAAGACTTTTTAATATGGCTATTTCCTTAGGGGTTATAGGTTTATTTAAATCATTCATCTAGTGTTAATTTAATTTTGGTAAGTAGTATCTATCCAGAAAGCTGTCCATTTCTTTAGGTTTCCCAATTTTGTGGAATATAGATTCTCAAAGTATGACCTAATGATTCTCCAGATTTCCTGGATATCTATTGTAATGTCCTCCTTTTCATTTTTGATTTTGTTAATTTGTATGTTCTCTCTGCCTTTTGGTTAGTTTGCATAAGGGTTTGTCTATGTTGTTAACTTTCTCAAAGAACCAACTCTTTGTTTCATAGACCCTTTGTGTTATTCTCTTTGTTTCAATTTTTAATTGACTTCTCTAAATCAAATTGATTATTTCCTTTCATCTGCTCTTTCTAGGTATGTTGCCTCTTTTTGTTATAGAGCTTTCTGTTGTGCTGTAAAGTCTCTTGTATAAGATTTCTCCAATTTTTTTTTTTTATGTAGGCACTTGATGCTATGAACTTTCCTCTTAGCACTGATTTCAGTGTGTTCCATAAGTTTGGGTATATTGTGAATTCATTTTCATTAAATTCTGGGAAGTATTTTATTTCTTTCTTTACATCTTCCTTGACTCAGAGGTAGTTCAGTTGAGAGATGTTCAGTTTCAATGAGTTTGTAAGCTTCCTCTGGTTTCTGTTGTTGAACTTGAACTTTTGTTCATGGTGATCTGATAGGATACAAAGGCTTATTCCAACTTTTTGTATCTATTCATATTTGCTTTATAATAGAGTGTGGGGTCAATTTTAGAGAAGTTTTATGGGATGCTGAGTAGAAGGTATGTTCTTGTGTGTTTGGGTGGAATGTTTGATATATATCTGCTAAGTTCACTTTAGTCATAATATCTGTTAGATCCCTTATCTCTCTGTTAAGTTCCTGTCTGGTATCCATTGGTAAGAGTGCCATGTTAAAGTCCCCCATTTTTATAATGGGAGGCTTGATGTGCAATTTAAGCTTTATTAATGTTTCTTTTAGATATGTTGGTGCCTTTCTATTGAAGGCATAAGTATCCAGGATTAAGACTTTATCTTGATGGACTTTTCCTGAAATGAATATTGTAATGTTCTTCTCAATTTTTTTTTATTGATTTTCATTTGAAGTCTATTTTGTTACATATTAGGAATGCTATACCAACTTGTTTCTTAAGTCCATTTGATTGGAAAGTCTTTACCCATCTCTTTACTCTGAGGTAGTATCTCTCTTTAAAGTTGAGGTGTGTTTTTTGCATTCAGCAAAGGACAGATTCCATCTTTGTATCCATTCTTTTAGCCTGTGTCTTTTTATAAGTTAATTAAGTCCATTGATCTTGAGAGATATTAATAACCAGTGATGACTAATCCTTGTCAGTTTTGGTGATTGCATGTGTGTGTGTTTATGTATTTTCTTCCATGGAGTTTCCTTCTGTGGGGTTATCTACTGCTGTGTATGTACCTATCTTCTTTAGGTTGGAGATTTCCTTCTTGTGTTTTCTGTAAGGCTGGGTTTTGTGGATAGGTATTGCATGAATCTGGTTTTGTCATGAAATATCTTGTTTTCTCCATCTATGTCGATTAAGAGTTTTTCTAGGCACAGTAGTCTGGGCTGGTATCCATTGTCTCTTAGTATCTGTATAATATCTCTCCAGAACCTTCTGACTATTTCCATTGAAAAGGTGGGTATTATTTTGATGGGGTCTCTCTTTATGTGTTACTTGGTCTTTTCCCTTTGCAGCTCTTAATAGCCTTTCTTTATTATGTATGTTTATTAGCTTGATTATTATGTGGCAAGTGGACTTTTTTTGGAGGGGTATGTTCTAGTTGGTGTTCTGTAAGATTCTTGTATCTTTATATGCATTTTCTTCTTAGATTGGGAAAGTTAAGAGCTGGAAAGTTAGGGGCAGAATCAGAGATCCATAGCTAATCACCAGGTCAAGCTCCAGGTCCAGCTGGGGGGGGGGGGGAGAGAGAGAGAGAGAGAGAGAGAGAGAGAGAGAGAGAGAATGAGCAAAGGTATGAGGCTCATGAGGATTAGACCCACAGAGATGAAGCTTTTGGGAGCTCACTGAATCAGAAACAGCCCATGGGGAACCTACAGAGAAAAGAACTAAACCCTCCCAAGGTAGATGGACTGTTAAATGGCATGGGCAGTTTGTGGAGCCTCTTAAAGTAGGGTCAGACTATGTTCCTGTGCCTGAACTTGGAGCCCATTCCCTACAGAGGAAAACCTAACCCAGCCTTAATACTTGGATGAGGGGATCGAACCTATGTCAAATAAATACAGCAGACTGAACTGACCCATCTTTGAACTGACCCTTGGGGAATGGATGGAGGGATGGGGTCGGGGGAAGGCTTAGGGAGGGACTGGGAGGAGGGAAGGGAGAGTGAGCAGGGCTATACATGGAAAAAAAAACTTAAATAAATTTTTAAAAAGATTGGAAAAGTTTTCTTTCATGATTTTCTTTAATATATTTTCTGAGTATCTGGACTGATATTCTTTCCCTTCTTCTCTCATTATTCTTGATCTTTTCATGGTGTCTCAGATTTCCTGAACGTTTTATGTTAGGACTTTTTGGTTTTAGTGTTTTCTTTGATTGACACGTCTTTTTCTACTATCCAATTTTCTATGCCAGAGATTTCCTCTTCCATCCTTGGCATTCTGCCGATTATGCTTATGCTTGCATCTCTAGCTCCTGCTTGCTGACTCAGACTTCCCACTTCCAGTATTCCCTTGGTTTGTGTCTTCATTGCTTCTATTTTAATTTTTAAGCCTTTAACTGTTTCTTTCACCCATTTGATTGCTTTTTCTTCCATCTTTTTTTTTTTGTCTTTTCCTCTGTTTCTTTAGGGGAGTCTTTAATTTCTTTTTATTCTTGCATTGGTATCTTCCCAATTTTTTTCCCTTGAAGTGGTAAAGGATTTGTCTGTGTCTCAGAGAGCTGATCTCGGTCCAATCTGCTCTGGCTGTTTCTGTGTCTCAGGAAGCTTCTCTTGGTCCAATCTGAGCTCTTGGTCCATTTGGAGTTGATGTATTCTGTGTCACAGCCACACTTGCTCCAATAGGAGCTAGTTGATTCTGTGTCACGGGGTCGCAGAGTGTTGGGAGGGTTTAGGGGATAAGGATAGATCCTGTATTCATCTCCATTCTGTTAGCCTGTGTCTTTTTATTGGTGAATTGAATCCACTGATATTATGGGACATTAATGACCAGTGATTGTTATTTCTGGGTTTTGCTTTGTTTTGGTGGTGGTGATAGCATGTGTGTGTTGTGTGTTTCCTTTCTTTTGAATTTGTTGATTTGAGATTATCTATTGCCTGCATTTTTGTAGGTGCAACTAACTTCTTTGGGTTGGAAGTTTTTATTCCCTAGTACTTTATTTAGTGCTAGATTTGGGGATAGATATTGTTTAAATCTGATTTTGTCATGAAGTATCTCGTTTTCTCCATCTATGGGGGTTCAAAGTTGTTTTGGGTATAGTAGTCTTGGTTGGCATCTGCAATCTCTTAGCCTCCATAAAATGTATGTCCAGGGCCTTCTGGCTTTTCAAGTCTCCATTGACAAGTTGGACATAATTCTGATAGGTCTGCTTTTATATGTTACTTGGCCTTTTTCCTTTGTAGCTCTTAATATCCTTTCTTTATTCTGTATGTTTAGTATTTTGTTTATTCTGTGGTAAGTGGACTTTATTATTATTATTATTATTATTATTATTATTATTATTATTATTATTATTAGTTGGTCCAATTGATTTGGTGTTCTGAAAGTTTCTTGTATCTTTATGGGCATGTACATTCTTTAGGTTGGGAAAGCTTTCTTCTATGGTTTTGTTGAATATATTTTTTTGTGACTTTGAGCTGGGGATTTCTCTTTTTAAACTTTATATTTTTAGGCTTGGTCTTTTCATGGTGTCCCAGATTTCTTTGTTGTTTTGTCTTAGAATTTTTTAAAATTTATCATTTTCTTTGACTGATGAATTTATTTACTCTATCATGTCTTCAACACCTGAGATTCTTTCATCCATAGCTTACATTCTGTTGGTGATGCTTGCATCTATAGATCCTGTTCACTTACCTTGAGTTTCCATTTCTTTAATTATCTTTATGTTTTTTTTATCGTTTTTATTTAATTTTCAAGACTTTAACAATTTCTTTTACCTGTTCAGTCCCCCCCCCCTTGGCTTTCTTAGATTTCTTTAAGAAACTTATTATTTCTTCCAATTTTTTGTTTGTATTTTACTCAATTTCTTAAAGGAATTTTTGTTTTCTTTTAAAGGACTTTTGCCATCTTCATAAAATTATTTTAATAGTCATTTTCTTATACTTTAGCTGCATTAGAATGTTCAGGTCTTGCTGTTATAGAACCATTGGGTTCTAGTGGTGACATACTCCCTTTTTGCTGTTGAATATATTCTTACACTGTTGCTTATGCATCTGGATTTAGGATGATCATTAATTGTTGTTGGGTGGGGATTTTGTTCCTTTATTATCTGTTTCCTTTATTTTCTTCTGGCCTGAATGGCCAAGGGTTCTGGTCATTGCCAGGTCTTCAGATCCAGTAGGATTGTCTCAGATGTTTGTGTGCCTAGATCCAGAGTATCCTTCTATTTTTCTGGCTGATGTGAGCTATACCTGTACCTGTCCTTTCAACTTGTATGGATTGTGTCTGTGACTATGGAGTCTGATAGAGTTTCAAGGGAAGGCAGGACATGGGGAAGATGATGAGATGGGTGGTGTTGTAAAGCAACCTGGGCTTGGGGGAACAGAATCCAGTGGCTGGTAGCTGTGGTGATGCAGCATGTAGGCAGGCTTCTTAACTGCTGGGCACCTGTTATGGACTGCACCAGAGCAGTGGAATTCCACCAGAGTTTGGGGTAGGGCCCAGCTGCCTTGCTGGGGCTGAGATAGGCAGGGGGACACAGAATGTGCCCTGAAGCTTAGGGAGGCTGGTCACTCACCAGTTCTTCCAACTGATGTGGTTGTGTATATGCCAATAGGGTTTGCTGATGTTGTGGTGAAGGGCTAACCACAAGGAGGAAGGAGAGGGCATGGGTGGGGTTGGATATCAGAGAGAGTTTGGGGGGAACAGAATCTAGTAGGTGGAGACAGTGGTGGTGGGGCCTGCACATAGGTCCCTTACCTGCTGGTAAGCTTCAGGGGACAGTTTTTCCAACTGATGTAGGTTGTGTCTTTGCCTATAGAGTCTATTCTTCCAACTTGTCTTGATTGTGCTTGAGCCTGTAGGGTCTGCTGATGTTCTGGTGGAGGGCTGGCCACAGGAGGAGGGTGAGTGGGTGGGATTGGATGTTGGAGTGGGTCTTGGGGAAACAGAATCTGGTGAAAGGCAATGGTGGTGGTGCAGCTTTCAGGAAGGTCTCTTACCTGCTGGCTGGCTGCTTGGGACTGCTGTGATAGACTCTCTTAAAAATCAATTGTAGAGAAATGCTCATTACTTAAAGCCTGTTTACTAATGTAATTCAACACTAAAATAATGGATCTTTGAAGAGAAATTTCAAGAGAATATTAACCATTTACAAATAAGTTTGGATCTGAATGTGGTAGACTACACTTACGAGCCTACCACTCAGAAGGGTGAGGCAGGAAGATCCCAAGTTGAAGCCCAGCTTGGGCTGCATAGTGAGTTTCAGGCCTGAGCTATATTGGAATCAATGGAAAAGAACATTAAAATTCTTAAGAAACTAATGCATTTTTAGATTGAGTTTAAAATCTAAGTATAATATAGATGTAAGTAGATTATTTTTTTTTGTTTGACAACCTATTTGGAAATAAGAATAAGATGCCAAGGAGATGAATATTCAAAAATAATTTTTCTAATTGATACAGCTGTCCAAGTACATGATATCTCACAGAGAACAGTCACACACACCACCATGGAAAGCTTGGGGGTGGCTGAGGTTGTGCCCTAAGGTTCAGAGTCCTGAGTTAGACATGTGCACATTGTATTCTAGTGACTTGCTGTGTAGACACAGACTCAGAAGCACCATCAGACACTCCATGGTGGCAGCTTGTTTTCACATGTACCAAATAAAGAATGTGTATTTTGATCATACTTCTTAATTTTAGAACTTCAGAGCTTTATATCACTTAGTAAAAAGTGTGTGTGTAGTGACAAAATTTTTAAACAACAGAGTAAAACTTCTTTATAATAATACTATTGTTACTAAACCTTGAATATTTTATTGGCTACCACTTTAACTGATAGTAAAAACCAATTATAAAATTAAAGCAGATTCACCGAGAAAAAAAAGAGTGGGTCCATGGAAAGACCTGTAGTGGAATGTTTATTTGTATCCCCGCCAAATAAAAACCCAATTAAGACCTGGATTACAAATACCACTGGAAATGACTACTTTTTAAGTATCATTGCATATGGAGAAGATATAAATATATAAAAATTTGATCCTATCATCTGATAAAAAACAATAAATAATGGAGAAAGTGAAAATGACCAAACGTTCTGTAGAGGTAGTACACTTAGACCACCCATAAATCATTATGTCAGTAATCATACCAGATTACTCATTTTATATTTTTTGATTTTCTATTAATTTTGAGCTTGTAACATAGTTTCATTTTTCCCATGCTTTTCCTCCCTCCAAGTCTCCCATATATTACACTCCACTCTCCTTCAAACAACCTGTATTTCTACTAATTGTTATTGCATGAAAATATGTATATGAATACATATATATCCCAAAATATAACCTTCTCAGTCAGTATAACATTATTTGTATGTATGCTTTTTCCCATTTTTAAGCTATAGGCCTTTGGTGTTGCAGAAACTGATCTTTTACTTTGAGAAAGAATTAATCAGGGACAGAAGATTATCAGTGCTCTCTAGGCACTATCATGTGTTTGATTTTCATATTTTCTGAATTAGGTACATGGTCCATTGGTATTTACTTATATTGTTAATTTCTTTAGTACTTTTGATTGGAAAACAAATTTAGAAACAACAATAAGAAACTCTTTATCAAATTGCAAGAAACTTGTAAAATGAGTCTTAGGATTTTTCCTGCCTTTGAATTTTTTTGAAGTATACACTGAGGGTTTGATTCAGTCTTCTGGCCCCGTGATCTGTCTGCCTAACTCATGTGGCTCTCTGCCCACTTCCCCTTCTTGAGGGCAAATTTCAAATCTAGAATAAAGGGGAGGAAAATAACCAACTGACTTAAAATGAAACTCATAATTACAGTAACAAGTTAAGACTGAGTTTCCTTAGATGGTAGTCAGGTTTTCATTCACAAAAATAAATAGGATTTTAATTCTCCCCACCCCTATCTTAGGGGAAAATGAAGCAATAAGGAAATATTCAACAATTATACCAGAGAAGAAAAAAAATCCCATTCAAACAAAAGGCTAAAGACAGAAGACTCATACCTTCATTTTAAAGTGGCTTTGGAAGCTTGTAACTAGAGAAGCAAATGTAGCTTCCTTCTTTCTCAAAATTGAAAATTTAAAAATACTTTCTTTTTTATTCATTCTTTTTGTCCTTTACATGATGCATTTCAATCCTATTCATCATCTCCCATCCCCTTGTATCTGCCCTGTGCCCTTGCAATCTCCCTACAACATAAAATAAAATGTAAGAGAAAAGAAGAAAAAACAATCTTGTCATGAAAGCTGCAGTGTGACACAGTGAATCATGCAGCAAACCTTTTTATCCATATATTTTTTGTGTGCAAATGTTCATCATGTGCAAAAAGTAATTGGTCTGGCACAAGGCCTCTGGTTTCTGCTACACTATCAATGCTGGGACTTCTCTTGGGTGTCCTGTTGTTGCCCTGTGTCATGGAGATTCTGCAGCTTTGGTTCTGCAGGACCAGCACCTTCACATGCTTTTGTAGATCATAGATGAGGTGGATATGGGGCGGGCCAACTCATAACCCTGGGCAGGGCTAGTCAGTTGTGGGTAGTTGCAAGGTTGGTCATCCTATCAACCCCTCTCCCATTTCTACCCTATCTTTGTTACCAGGGTGAGCTCTCCAGCCTTGCCTTGGCTAGTTCATCCCTTGCAGTGAGGAAAAGGGGCAGGTCCAGTTCTCCTGCTCTCATGCCCCCAGGGCCAGTGTTTCCACACCTACATCTTCAGGACCAGCTGTACTGTCTTGCCCAGGGGAGGTACAGGGGCCACTCTCCTGGGTGCTGTAGCTGGCGAGGAACAGGGATAGCTCTCCTGCTCTTATGATCTCAGGATCAGCTCTCCTGCCTGTCATAGGTGGCAGGGACAAGGGTTGGAAAGCATCTTTCTTTTGCCCTCACGACCATGTGGCAGCTAAGGGGAATGTGGCCAGCTATCTCACTCTCACACTCTCAGAGACAGCTCACCTATGCCTCTGTCAATACGGTCAGCTCTACTGTGCTGACCAGGTGAGGAGCAGGGTCTGTTCTCCTGAGTGTTCCAGCTGGTAACAGGGAGGGTCAGCCCCTTCACCAGCTGGAGGCTTTAGGGGTACAGAGGATGGCATCTTTCTATCATCTACCCCCATCACACCATAGTACCAGCTATGCTCTGCTCACGCCCTCAGGGATGGCTCACAAGAACTTGTCTACTGGATCAACTCTACTGTGCTGCCCAGTCAAGATACAGGGCCTGTTCTCCTGAGTGCTGCAGCTGGTTGGGAGTGAATCTAGGTTCTCCATCTGCTCCTGCAGGAGTTGAAGGATGAGGGCAGGAGGGCATCTTTCTCTTACCCAAGTCACCACAGAGCAGGTGGAAGGGGTGCTATTTGCTCTTTCATTTTCACAGTTCAAGGCCATCTCTTCCATGCTTCTGCAAACAGGGTCAACTCTATTTGTTGCCCAAGTGAGATGGAGGATGCTCTCTCCTAAATGCTTCAGCTGGTGAGGGGGAGGACCAACTTTGTACAACCCTATCCTCTCAGTCTTTGATGGTATCAGAAGCCTCAGACATCAACACAGACCATGGCTGCAACAGGACCACAAACCCAGATATGGGCCCCAGTAGCAGCCCAGGCCCTGGGTAGCAATAAAACCACCCACCTCAGCCTGCTCCTCACTGCTTTCACTTCTTCAGATTTGACTCTGTCCACAGGAAATAAACCGTCTTCTCTCTCTCTCATACCACATTATACATTTGTTCACCATAACAATGCTCATCTGATTGGCACTACAAGGTACCAGATGGGTCTATGTTTTCACCTCAGAGGCCAGGGTAAACTTCTCTAGGCCTGCATATGGGTCTCTTTGACATGCTCAGCTCATTACAGCCTGAAATTTATAGATATCCAAAATTTATAGTTTTGTATTTTAAGAATTTAGAGCAGACCACATTCTCAGAAGTAGTTGGCCAACACAAAATGAAATATTGTGTGTGTTATTTTGCTTTGCTTTGGTATTTTTTTTTTGTCTTATTTCTTTTCCTTTTTTTTTTTTTTTAGTTTGTTTTTACTTTATTTGCAAGAGGGGGGTGGCAGAAGAGAATGAGAGAATGAAGCTAGGAGGGTAGGGAGGATCTTGAAGGAAATACAGGAAGGTTAAGAATATATCAAAATATATTGAACAAAAAATTACGTAAAAGTAATTACGAAAAATAGACATTTAAAGAAAACAAGGGCCTATATAAAATATCTGTATATCTTTGGTTTTCCAACATCTTGTCTTATTAATATTAAGCTCTAAAATTATTTCTATACCCTTACATGGCCTTTTGGTCCTGACATAAATGTCCCATCTCACAGTATCATTGGAGGTTGGAGAGACCTGGAAGAATAGTCCCCAGCTCTCACATACAGCCATCCATAGTTTCCTATGTGGATCCAGCCCTGCTGCTGCCTTGACCCTCTGTCCCTGAGCTGCAGCTCTGTAGTTTCAACTTCAGTCCTGGTTGCCCCTCCCCTGCCGGGACCTTGACATGCTGCTCTGAGCACCTGCTGCTCTTCACTCATGCTCCAACCTTGACTGGATCCATATCATAAAATTCAGGTTCTTACAAGGTTTTGCATTCTCTCAACTCAGTGCCATGGGTGTCCTACTTAGCTTTCTTTGTGTTCATCCATCTTTCAACTTCTGCCAGATTGGGAAATCTGTCCAGACTTTACCTCTCCTTATCTGTCCTCCAACCTCTCATGACTATAAGCACATCACCTGAGAATATTTGACACTTTTATTTTAAACCATAAATAAATACATACATACATACATAAATATATTAATAAATACATACATAAACAAAAAACAAATGGGATTGGTTTAGCTGTTGATGAAGATATTTTATTTGCATGCTAAGGTGGTTTTAAGTCATAAATGTTTAGCAGAGACGACTGAGAAGGCAAGACAGAGGACATAATGATGTCACTTGTAGTTTGTGTTCCTTGGTTCTTGTGTTTAATGCCTTTAGTTCAGCTCTGTGCAGTCTGTTCCAGCTATCCCTTCCTACAGGAGGGAAGAAATTTTTGAGTTACAGTTTGTTGATCTCTGTTACTCAGTTGTTACTCTGCTTCTGGAGTTACCAAATAAAAATGATCTGATCAGCTGTGACTAGACACATAACAGTTCCCTCTTCTCTTTCTTCCTACTATGAAGCCCAGCTTTACTCCCAACTTGTCCTCTAGCCCAGGCTAACAACATCTGCTCAGGCTTCCTGGCTCAACCTTGAGAGCTGGGGAGCAAGCATGCTCCCCCATACTTGGCCATCATAAGATTTGGTTCTCTGATTTCACTGCACTTCACAGTTTATGCACAGTTTTACCTCAAAGGATCTCAAAGGAAGAACCAAGCATTTATTATCCCTTGTTTCCCATGGCACCCAGAGTTCCTGGAACCTGTCAGCATGTAGGCAAGTAGACGTTACAGTCACAGAGGACAACAGAAGTAAGGATTAAAAAGTAAGTAGTGTCCTGTGAAGTGGAAGGATTAGGAGACTCTGGTACATGTAAAAAGACACATTGTGCAGAAAAACAGTAATGTTACCCTTGAATATTAAGGATTAATAGAGAAGTCATGGTCAAAGCTAATAAGATACAGCTATTTTATTCAATGTGTAACAGAAGACAGTTTATTTGGAATGAACCTGATAGTTAATCTGTACTAATAAATACATATCAAGACATTTTCTATCTCTAAGCTTTTATATCAACCTGGCACAAGCTAGAGGCAGATCTTTGAAGAGGAAATCTTACTTGTTTTCATAAGATCAACCTGTAGACAAGTTTTGGTGATTGAGGCAGGTGGGTCCAGCCCATTGTGGGTGAAGCAACCCCTGGGCAGTTGTTCCTAGGTGCTTAAGAAACAGGCTGAGCAAGCCACAAGAAGCAAGCCCGGAAGCAGCATCACTCTATGGCCTCTTCTCACCTCCTGCTTCTAGGTTCCTATCCTGTTTGAGTTCCTGCTCTGACTCCCTCAGTGATGGACTGTAATGTGGAACTGTAAGCTGAAATAAACCCTTTCCTTCTCAAGTTGCTTTTAGTTGTGGTGTTTTATCAAAGCAATAGAAAATCCACCCGAAACACTCTCATTGAGAGGAAATGGTACCAGCTCAGGATACCCAAGACCAAGTTCTAAGTACAGAGGAGACTAAACACAAAGGGCAGGGATAAGAGACAAAGCAGGACAAAGAGGGGAAAGGGTAACAAGGGAGAGGGAAAAGAGGTATCTGTCCCAGAGGTTGGGGAGGGGCACAAAGAACTGCCTAGGATAGAGAGGAGACAGATGTGGCCCATGGGAAAATGGCAGTTTATAAAAGTAAAAGAGGAAACCCCATGTAAGGATGAGGTATTTAATTTTAACAGTTCATGCTAATTAGGTGAGTTAAAGGAGGCTTTTAATAGCTAGACTTCAATTCTTTGGTAGCTGGACTTTCGTAGTAATCCTCAGGACAGAGAAGGAGTCAAATAAAGGATAGACCTCGATGCGATGCCTACCTTGTAATCTAATGTTTTTATTTAACAAGGCGGAGGGAATGGGGAAGGGGCAAGGCCTGCCAGAGCCATGTTCCTTGTGCTCCAGCAGCTAGAGTCCCTTTATCCATTACTATTCCAAAATTCCCATTAGCATTGTTTTAAAAATCAACATCTGACAATTGAACCTCAACTTTACCTGTTCCTGAATTCATTCCATTTAGAATACGATTATAATGTATAGCTACTAGAGAAAACAACCTATCATGTGAGATTGCTGAAATCCTATGTCTAGCTCATGGGAACAGTCTTGGGTGAAAAGTTTAAAGTGTCATTTATAACTTGTAATTTTAAAATAACAAATATATATGGAGTTTAAAAAATGTAAGTGGAAGTAACTATGAGTCATTTGAACCCATGTATCCCTTCACATAGCTAATACACATGTTTGGCAAATGTGCTAGGTACAAAATCTTGAGCCCCAGCACAATGCAATACCATGTGTGTATAATTTAGAGGTATTGGTCAATCTCTAAAATTGATTCTATCATATAAACAGGAGTCATGAAGGAGCAGCACAGTGTATATAAAACTCTTTGATCTCAAAATTCCTACCAGCCCTTTCTTCTTTAAGATGTGGGAAACTTATCTCAATTTTCCCACATGTAGATATTGAGGTCACAATAATGACTAATTTAAAGAGAATTGCAATGTTTAAATAACCATGTTGGAACACGGAAACAATATGAATGGTTCAGAAAATATTTCTTCTGATGATGATTAATTTTACAAATAGAAATATTAGTTACCACACAATCAAGTGAGAATTCCAAGCCAATTTCTTAAGATTATTCTCATTATTGCAAGTGGCTCAAGATGAATAATACTTTAAGTTCATAATGATACTATATATGTATGACTACATTTGATGCTATTGTATGAAAAAGAGATTAAGACTCAGAGAAGTTACAACATTTGCTTACGATCACAAGAGACAGCCAGTTTCTATGCAGGAATCACAAAGTTGCTTAGGCTGGCCTCATACTTACAATGTAGCCCTAGAAGACTTGTGGTCTTCTCACTTTACTTCTGGGTTTCAGAATTATGGGTATGTGCTAGCATGCCCACTAAACCATCAATTTTTTACTTCATCCTATACAAGTTCAAATTCTGATGGAAGAAAATATTGAGAAAATGAGCTCTTATATCTCTGTAAACTTCGGGCTTATTAATTTTTTTTAGCCTATGTGTATTCTTAAGTTTTACTCAAGAAGATTTCATAAAGTAGAAAAACATGTAGAAAAAAGTAGACTACCATTTTCAATGATGTGGTTTGAATATAAAACATCCTCTGTAAGTTGTAATGTTACTCCTCACTATTATTATTTAAATATATACTAAAAAGAGCAACAACTGAACATGAGAAATATTGACAAATCTTCAGGTTGTTAAGGAAAAAAGATAGGATAAAGATGCATGTGTGCCAAAAGGAAGAGATTGTAACTATTTAAGAGGAACCTCCTGCTTTGCACTTGGACAATAGGGAAGCTACATAAAAAGCAAAAGCCCACCCATTCAAAGTTCAAACTAATGAGAGGGCAAAATGTATTTGAAAGGAAAGAGACCTAAGCAAGAATGCCACATGGGGTTTCCCTGCTCCTGAAAAGAAATACTTGAGAAGTGTTTTCCTAGAGACACAGTTGCTGCTGCAAATGTGATTCAGTGGGTCCTGTGTCCACCCTGAGCTGCAGCATCATTCACATGATACTCATTTTTCAGTCATGAACAATGCAAGGTTTAGTAGGTATTTGGACCAAGCAATGTGTGGTAAAGTCCAAGTGCCTTCAGAGACTTTTGGAGAGGTCATTTTATGAAGCTAAAAAGGCAAACCCTAAGTTGTTGTTAGACATGAAGATATTGGAGATACTGGAATCATGTGGCATACACTGAGGAGATCCTCAATCTTGGAATAGATTTGAAATAAGAGAGGCTTTGTGTGATGGAGAGACAGTGCTATCTATGCCCATTTAGATCCAAGATAATTTGGTCATTAGCCCCAAATAGCTTATATTAGGATTTACTGTTTGCTCTGCTAGGTTTGGCCTTATCATCCCTTGTTATTTCATGTTCCTACTTTAGAATGAAAATATTTATTCTGTGTCATAACATGCCAGACGTATCTAATGTATTTATTATTATTATTATTTATTAGGTTGATAATTAAGAAACTACAGTGAGTTTCAGAAGAGACTTTGGACTTTTGAAGATTGCTTGAACTATTGTTGACTATGGAAATTAGAAAAATTGCAGTTTGCATCATGAAATGGCCATGAACCAAATGTGGTTTGAATGCAAACCACTCCTCACAGGGTCCTGTTTGGAAAGTTTAAGGAACTTTGAGACTTTACTGGAGGAAGTGAATCACTGAGGGCAGACCCTGAGCTTTATGGGTCAGTCCCAGTTCCTGTTGACTCTAGGCATCTATATTATGGATGTGATGACCTGGCCTCCTGTTCTCGGCCCATGCCTTTTCTGCCATGCTAGAACATGTCCCTTCAAACTGTGGGCCAAACTCTTTGTTTCTTAATTGCTTCTGGTCATGGGTTTGTTACAGCAACAAGAAAGTGACTCACGGTTCTTCTAGGATAGCTTTGAGTTCCCAAGATTGAACAGTTAGTCTCTTTGCAAAGGCTCTAATAATCCTCAAGCTCAGTTTCAGACCTCTGTATGAAACTTGGGGCTGAGGAGATGTAAGTTATATAGTAAAATGTTTCTAGGCCAGAAAGCATAGCCACATGTTCCTTGGACTCATGAATGAGTACCACAAGGAAAGAGAAAGGATAAATACGACCTATAATTAGATGAGCAGCTCTCTGGAAAATAATATTTACAAAATTCTGAATATCTAGAGGTCAACACAGAGTCCCTTGGAAGCCAGTTTGCAGCAATACCTGTGAGAAGGCAGTAGTGCTAACCCTCGGTGGGAGCAAGTGTGGAGAAATGCTGTTCCTGAAGAAAGTTAACCCAGGAGGTCCCATCATCTCCCATGCTATCTTCCACATCTTCCCACTTTGCAGGGAAAGCCTCATCCACTGTACCCTGTTCGTCTTTGCCCTGCGAAGTGGATTTGTTTGGGTAGCTACCAGTGTTTCTCGGATATAAACCTTTGACCAGCTCCTGTTTACCGTTCTTCTTCTATCACTGGTTGTACAATTCTGCCCTTCCCAGTCAGACTCAAAGCCTGCAATGCTGTTGGAGGGAATACACTTTCATCTCATAGAAAAAGATGGAGTGCACTTCGTGTTCAAGCAGGCAGAGGACAAACCCATCTGAAAACGGGAGACAAATAACACTCAGAATTGAATAAGAACACAGCGTAAAAATGTCAAAGTTCAGAGTACTCTGGGATTGGTAATTTTCTTTCATCCTTAAATTCTTTGAAATTGTCTTTCTTATTTTCCTAATTGCTTCATTTGAAGATATCAAGGCTTAAGAAGGGTAAACAAAGGGTCAGAAATCTAGAGCTTTTGTCATTGTGTCCTGATTTCCCATGAGGGTAGGATCTTAAGTGGCAAGAGGAAAGAGACTGAGGGGTAACTGTGGCCTCTTCCTTGATGATGTAGGGATATTCCATCTGGAATGCTATTAAGTTTTATGTGTTTTCAATGTATATCCTTCAGTATATGTTGACATTTAAAAACTCTAATAATAATTTTAAAAAGTACATATTCTAGATCTCAGTAAAGAGCTTAAATGGAATGCAGATTGTCTGCCTTAATTTAAAGCCCAAATATTTTAAAAGAGCACGCTGCTTTTCACTTTGTAGCTTGTGGGTGTCCCAGCTAAATTAAAGTAAATGAAGCAGAATCTCCTAAATTCTGGGGTTATTGCTATCGTATCTCCTCAGTGAATCAGACTAATTTCTGATACCACTGCAGGGGACACATGCATTACACACTTAAGAAAAAAATGCTAACCCTGAGATAGCATCAGCAGCTCTGAAGATTGAGCTGGGGCTTGATTTTCCAAGCTCTCAGCTGTTGTCAGACAATGATCTGGCACCAATATTAAGTCTAGAGTCTTCTTTGACCTTTTGTCTGGGGCAGCATGCTAGTTAGACTAAGACTGTAAAATAGAATAGAAAGGAGGCCAGCATTTGGTTTTGAATTAACTGTTTCTTTGACCCATCTCAACAAAACAAAAAAGACAAAAAAGTAGAAAACACACAAATGAATCCATAGGACAATGCCTATGAGAAAGGTGGCCTGCATTAAAAGGTGTGAAATCACTAGGGCTGTACATAGAGGACCCAAATCACAAAGAACAGAGTAAGAAGGTTCTCTCGTGTTCGCTTCGTTCAACTGTTCGCTGTCACATTTTTTTTTTTTTTTAATTAGAGGCGTTTTCTATTACTTTTAAGGTTCTGTGCCATTCTGTAGGATACCAGGGCCTTTCCTCTACACATTAGGGCTATGCAAGCGACACTTTCTTACACAGAAGAATGTAGGTTATAAAATTTTATTTGCATTTCTCAAAGGCCCAGTAAAAAGTCTACACAAGTCTTTTGTGTGCTACTACAATGTGTCTAGTGAAGTCTCTCATGAAATATCTGACATATCTACAGCCCTATTTTGACCTCAGACAAATATAGAAAAGTATGCAATTCTACCAGCCCCCTTTTCCATAGATAGTGTCCAAGTTTCATAGACAAATAGTCTCCCTTTTTTTGTCTGTTGAAATATTTATTTGATGTCGGTTGAACTTCGGGAGGTTTTATCTCAGCCCGGTCATGATTTTCCTTCCCTTTTGCAGAAGTTGCATAAAACTTCAGGTCAGAGAAGACCACTGTCCTGGTGGCACTCAGAGTCACTTCCTTATATATCCATCCATGTCCTTAAATACTCTTTGTAGCTACACAGAGCTTTGCCCTGGTTCCATTGCTTTAGTCACATACCAGCTTCTCACAGCTTGACTTTCTCTGCCTACAAAGAGAGATCTCAATTCTCAGCAGGTAACAGTCAGAATGTACACATAAACCATGTTTTATTTGCAAACAACTTTCAAATTCATATTAACAAATACGAATAAAGATCAAAGTGGAAATTATCATCCCTTACCATGTGGCATCAGAATGGCAAAGAATGGAGAGATTGAACAAACACTACCAAGTTGAAACTTGGTTTTGTCTGTTGACGTGAAAGGCACCTTACAGTTTATGAATATGGTATTGTGATAATGATATGTCCTCCATAGGGTGTCATAAGGAGGAAAATGCTTATCTATGACACACTCAGTGAGCATCGTATATGCAAGACAAGGCTCTAGCTTGCATTGTCTACTTGTATTACCTGTTTAAGTCATTACTAATGCCCAAAAGGTAAATACTCACCCCATTTTACAGATGTGGAAACTCAGTATAGAGAAGTTCAAAGTTATTGCCTGTAGGAAGAAGCAGCTGATTTTAGATGTAGGTTTGAACCTAGGCATTCTACTTTTTGAAAATACTGCTTAGGACTGAGCTGAATGCAGATTTATGAACTAGATCTTTGTCGATAGAATGTGACCATGTGAGGGCAGAGGGATGCTCCAGGCTTCAGGCACAGTGATCTCTCTACTACAACATGACATGCTTTTTGCTTGCTGAAAACTCAATAAAGATCAAATTCAAACTTTAGAAATGTAAGAGGCCTGGCTTTTGTCTCTCACTCACTTTTTTGTTTTCTTGCTATTCTTTGATAGTTTCAGCATTTTGTTACTTTAATTTTTATATTTGATTTCACAATATTTTTATATTGTGAAATAAATTACTGCTTGGAAATAAATTACTGCTTGTTAATCTGTGAAAATCTATAAGGTAAGGACAGATGTCTAAATTTGTTTTTTTCTGCTTTATTCCCAACACCAGTAATATTCAAATTACTAATTTACCCACTAATCCAGGAAAATAATCTTTCAAATAGACACCTGATGTACAAAATCAATGGGAGGCCCATGTTATAGTCATGCACAGTCACCCATATTAATGTCAAACCACTGGTGGGTGCTTACATTTTATGAATGAATATAGAATATTTGAAATTTTTACCCTCGTTTCAATATTTATCTTTAGTCCATTTGTAGCATTTCCTCTCCTCATTTTTGAGAAATATGTTTTAAGCTATGGTTTATGCATTTTTAAAATCTTTAAACTCCTTCAATGATAAGGATGGGATAATCACCTCAAAGAGCCCCAGAATCAGAGCTGCCTGAAAGAATTCTGTGGACTGAAATTCTTTTTTTTATATATTGACCTTTCTGGATGCCATCGTGCCTAAAGTAGCAATTGAGGAATTTATGCATTGAAATTAAAAGGTGGCTTTTATCAAAATAACCACTGTATTACAAATTATTGTGAATTTTATAAATATTGAATAATTTAATAATTATTAGAAACTTAGCATTAATAACTTTCTCTCCAGCTGATACTTTAAATATGTAAATTAAACAATGCTCAAATATTAATTTAGAAGTCAATATAATCACTCTATATTTCTTGGAATACAGAAAGGAAATCACTACTCTGTTCTAGATTCACTAATTATACCTGACTGCATACAAAGCACAAAACACTTAGTGTTTTCCTGAAATCACCCCACTTCTAAGGGTTGGTTTGTAATTAAGTCTACAATATATGGCAGGTGGATTCCTAAAGATTTGTGAGGTATTGAGAGAGCCTGGCTCTACGGAACTGAAATCTGAGCAGACCAATGGGAAAAATCCATGCATTGAGTGCTGAATTTCTGTTCTGCTGTAAGATCCCAACATAATGCTGCTTTGAGAAGAAAAGATGTATTTGGTTTACAATTCCAGGTTATATAGTCTATCAGTACAGGTTGTTGAAGCAGGAACTCCAAGAAGCTGTTTGCATCACAGTCAAGAGTAGGGAGCCAGGAACGAACAAACTTACTTGCTCAGAATAATTTCCCCAACTCTCACATAGTTCATTGCTCAGTCCGTGAATTGGTAGTAACCACATTCAGGGTGGTTCTTCTCACCTCAATTAACCCAGTTGTGAAGATCCCCCTCAAGCATGTCCACAGGCTGAGCTGCACTAGATAACCCCTCATTGGGACCATTTCCTGGTGACTCTAGGCTGGGACAACTTGACAAGACTGACAATCACAAGAGAACAGTCATCCAAACTGCATGGCAGGTCACAACTGTATAAGCAATTCAGCTTCAGGCTCAAGGAAACTATTTTTTTGGAAAGTAAATGTATTCCTTTGAAGTCTGAAAGGTTTCTTAGACTATGGGGGTGGGGTTTTTCAGCATAAAAGGTTGAAGTCAAGCATGTCTTTAGTCAACATTTTAACAAACAGATCAGTAATAATAACAATGATAGCAACAATAACAACAGTAACTAACACTGTAATCACAGAGAATTCCAATGGAGATAGTGTTTTACAAATAAAGAAGATATTCTTTAATCACCCAGTTTTTTTTTTTTTAAATAAAGTTTTATAAAATAAGGACATTTTAAATTCTAAACTAATTCTTTTATTAATGTTAACATTTTCTCATAGAGTCAGTCAAAGTTATCTGGTATCAAGACCTGAACTTTTCATACTATTGAGTTCCCAGCATTCACCTTGGAAGTATGTTGTGAGGAGGATGAATACAAAGGATATGTGCACACCAGATGTCTGGGGCTCCTTCTGGAACTGGTGCTTTAATGCTTTTGGGAAAGTTGCAGGTGTTGAATTAGGAAACAACTCTAGACTGTGCTGCAATAGAAAAGAATTCTCTTCTGAATTAAATAAAATTGTTTTGTTGGTCTTAAATGCACTCATATCAAGTCTGTAAATGCTGCCATAACCCCCAGAACTCACAGCCGCTCTTCTCAATGCTGATTTGACTATGAGGTTAGTATGACAACCATTTTTCCATACAACTATGTAACAAATGGTTTAGTTGATATAAATCAGTGCTTTTTTCAATCTTTATACCCTCCTGTTTCTCTCTCTCTCTCTCTCTCTCTCTCTCTCTCTCTCTCTCTCTCTCTCTCTCTCTCTCTCTCTCTGTGTGTGTGTGTGTGTGTGTGTGTGTGTGTGTGTGTGTTTGTAAGCAAGGAAAGACTTAACAACCTTTTGGAGGTGCCCAAACAATTCCATTTTTGCTGAGTATGTTTTATGACATTCTGCATGTAAGTAGAAGATTATTAGACTGCATTCACTTAAGACTGTGAATTATTACAGGGGAAAAATCTAGTGTATGTATACTTCTGTCACATAGTGTGTGTGTGTGTGAGTTCATCTTATAAACTAGAAGGGAACCCCTGACTTTCACTCTGATTTCCATGTGCTCATGTAAACTGTCACCAGACCCTCACGAGAGCATCATTTTTAATAGGTTCGGTCTGTTATAATAGTATCCAACATGATTGGCTCAATATTTTACTAGTCTCCACAATTTATACAGACTTTTAAGAGATATCTAAAGTTAAACTTTTTAAAATATGAGAATGGTCCTTTTAGTAACTGAGCTTTGTGTATAAGTAATGGTGATTATCAAATATTTATTTTGAGTTTTATGTTTGAACTTTAAAATTGGTCCTTGACCCCATTCTGCTGACTAAACACAACACAAAGAATGGCTTTATGGGTATTTCTACAAGAAGGCCACTGAGAATGAGAACCAAGTACTGTTGACCATAGGATTCCTGCTGCCTATCTCTCTGCATGTTTAGCCTGGTGTATCTTAAGATTTAGTGTTAGGAAAGTATTACTGACTTATTCTTTGACCAATGAGAATTGTGTCTAGGTTTATGGTATTAGCTTTCATTTAGACATTAATTCCTCGTAGCTATAGACTAAGAAGTTGGCTTCTCACAACTGCCTCACCCCTAGTCTTTGCAAGCACACCTGAGTTCTACTTCATGGTTAACCATACCTCCTCACCTCTGTGGTAGCGTGAGTATCAGTGGCGTGTGTCAAATGCTGCCAGATACTTGGAGGAAGGGCTTCTTCAATGCATCTTCTCATCTTCTGTCACTATGTTCATCTCCCTCTCCTCAATGTATCTTTGCAGTGCCAACACATCTCACTTAAATGATCTTATGATGAATTATGTTCTTTGTTATGCTCTACTGACTGCATCCTTCTGAGCATTTAATGTCCAGAAAATGTCTCACACTCTTCCTTTTTATGGCTGTAGTCACCATTTAGATGAGATACAAACATTTTTTAGGGTTATTCTTCCTACTGCCTAATCTTATTAAAAAGTGATCAATTTTATAGAGTATTTTCTGTGTTTTATTGATAACTTTCAGGGTCATTTGCTCCAACACAACTGGCAGGAACACACCTCAAGTCTGTCACAGTAAAAGTGATGTCTTAACCACAGCAACTTTTCTTCCTGAAGAACCTTCTGAGATCACACCACAGTCTCCATTCTCTCTGCTGTGTCTCCATTTCGATAAGCCCTGAATATTCTCACTGGCTTCACTTTCATTTGAGTTTGAAATATGTAATTTCAACTCTTTTGAAGGAACACGTGCCTCATCACTTTTGCAATGTTTTTGTCTCTTCTATATACTGACTTCACCACTAAGGATCATAGTATACTTTCTCATCCTCAGGAATGTTAAGTATTTAAACTGATGTACCACTATGAATTCCTATCCTGAGGAAAATACCTGTTCTCCAAGCTCAGATCTTTGCTGATGTACCCAATCAGCTGTCATTTTGCCTGATTAGTTTCACCCACAACTGCCCTCCATAGCAACTCTAGTCCTTCTATAATCAGTTAATTTGTGTTCTAGTCCCCAAGTTACTCATGTCTTTACATACAGTTGAATGTTGGTTATTGTGGATTTGTAGAATTCAATTCTTTTAATTTACCCTATTGGGTTTTGGTGAGATAGATAGATAGATAGATAGATAGATAGATAGATAGATAGATAGGGCACTTTGGTATTTTACCTTTGTATTTACTTTATGTGACATAAATTAAAATAAAAAATAAAAAGAGACAATTTAAGTTTTGCTTAAAACATGTACTAATTTACAATATGACACTTGAATATAGTGTAGGCTGATCAGCAGAGGAACCTGGCAGAAAACTGAGCTTAAGATGCAAGAGCAGATGACAGATGATGTCTTTATATTGCTCTGGGGTACACTAGTCTATTCAAACTCAAGAGACAATGAAAGCATGGTGTGTTAATCCTTGGAGAGCACAGCACTAAAATAAAAAATGTCCCTTACTTTTCTCTGAGAACCATCAGTAAGTATTAAATACCACTGTATGCAAAGAACAGCCAGCATGTCTGATAATTTATCAGTACTGGAAAACCTAAATGTCTCCATGCAATTCAAATTGATTTGGCTTCCAAGTGGCTCCTGTTAACAATTTAATGCACTTGAATTTTGTTGTTCTATTTGAAGTGTGAGGGTGGATCATGAGTTACTTCTCAAACCATTGGCCAAAAGGGCTCTTCCTCCTCTGCTCTGTTGTGGCATCCCCCATGCTGTTGGTGATGTGTGCTCAGTGCAAGTGCTCAGTTTCAGCCCCAGTCTCTTAATTTTGGTGCTTTGAAGAAAGTCTTGCTATTTGGTTATACAGGTTGCACAGTGTTGTTCCTCCTTGGCTAGGCCCCTTACATTTCTCCTTACATTTCAAAACTAGTTTGGCAACAATTATGACATTTTAATGTCCTTGGATTGTTAATATATTCTTTTCATCTACTGTAATAAAACATAAGCATTTCAGTATAAAGTATGAAATGCCTTTATATTTATATCCCGACTCTGGCTTCTTGCCTGGCCACGTTTTTGACCATCCTCCTCACCCCCTTGCAGACATTCTATAGTAATCCCAAATAAATTGCTGTCACTGTATGTGCTTAATGTTAAAAAGACATCTCATGTCTTTATGCTTATCCACATTCTTTTTCCCCTCCCTTAGAAAACAAATATCCTCCATAGTTATCCCCGGAACACTCACACAATATCCTCCATAGTTATGCCCGGAACACTCACACAATATCCTCCATAGTTATCCCCAGAACACTCACACAATATCCTCCATAGTTATCCCCGGAACACTCACACAATATCCTCCATAGTTATCCCCGGAACACTCACACAATATCCTCCATAGTTATCCCCGGAACACTCACACAATATCCTCCATAGTTATCCCCGGAACACTCACACAATATCCTCCATAGTTATCCCCGGAACACTCACACAATATCCTCCATAGTTATCCCCGGAACACTCACACAATATCCTCCATAGTTATCCCCGGAACACTCACACAATATCCTCCATAGTTATCCCCGGAACACTCACACAATATCCCGGAACACTCACACAAAAGAGCCTTCAGATCTTTGTCTTCTAAGTCCCTGTTGAGTAAGGACATGGTCGGCACATGGACAGTCAAGGCTTATTCACTCTGTACATATCCCAGTTACATGTCGCATATCATATTGCAGTACTGTGTGTGTCTACTTCTCATGCACAAAACTAACAAGTACCAAGAACGGCTAATTTTAAATCCTTTAATTTAATTTTGAGACAGGGCCTCTGCCTTACTCTGGCCTCAAACTCCTGGTCCTTCTGTCTCCACTTTCTGAGCACTGGAATTACAAGTGTGTACCACCATGCTCAGTTTAAGTGGTGATGGGGATATCTTTCTGCCTCATGCATGTAGGTAAGGGTGTAACTGTGCTGTGTCACTAGCTCTAACTACTAAATTCTGGCAAAGATTTAATGAAAGGCTTCTAGGATACTCCCAAATATGTGGTCATTAGGATAATTGAAACAACTCTTTGCAAACATATATCATATACAAAACATTAGCATAAGTCACTAAACAAATAATGAGCCAATTACTATGATTACATTACTGAATGAAATTATTTTACCGCTACTAGTTACTTTCTTTTTTATTTAATCAACATGCCAGATTCTTAAGGACTTACACCAATCCAGAGTACCCTTTAGATAAGAGTTCTAATACCAATGTTAGATCATAAGTAACAAGGAAATTCTGACCACTGAGAAATAAAAGCTTACCTTCATGATTAGCAAACTAAAAAGATGAAGGCTTCATTGTGTGGTGTGTGAAGTAAGTCATTAAAATATTACAGAACAGCACATCAAAGGTACTTGCTGGCTGATCTAATCTGAGTCTGGCTGCAAATGTCAGCATGATCTGTCACTTCCCCGGCCTCTCTGCTTATGTCAAATGATCACCTTTTGAATGATCTGTCAATGATGCTTTACTTTTTTGCTTCTCAAAGAGAAAATAGCTTCAGCCATAATTGCAAAATATATTTTTCTGTCCATTGGAAAAAAAATTATGGTAAGACAAACACAGTGACCAGAATTAGGCTTTTGAGACATAGAAGTCAGAATTGGAATCTTGACTCTGTGACATTTAGGCACAAAACATTTTGTCTCTTTACATATATGTCTTCCTTCTGCCTTCTCCTCCGTTGGAAGTTGTCAGAACTACAGAGGAAATGCAGATGGCACCCACGGGTATCATAATGTGACAGAGGGCATGAGAATCATCCAGTTCTCCTTGTTTTGTGGGAGTGGGTGTGGCTGCTGAGGAAACCGAACATTACAGTGAACAGTGACTCTCGGGCTATGTGAGGTGATATACACAGATGATTGGAACAGTTCAACAAGAAGCTCCAGGCTTAGAAACAGGGAGTGTTTATTGTGGGGTGGAGATGAAAGAGCTGATGAAGAACTATTTATGAGGAAGCTGGGTAAAAGATCCCATGACTAACTTCTACATATAGTATAAGACAAAAGAAAGACCCCTAGCTCAAGGATTGGGTAAATAGAGGTCCTCTTAAGTGAAGGTGCATATCAAGATGAAACATGTAACTCTGAAATTGACAGCTGACACTGGGGCTGGCCCAAGGCAAATAAAGAGCAAATTTCAGAAAGGACGGCTGGGTTAGCACAGCCAGGCTATTTTGCGATGCTGGAAAATGAAACTATCAAGAAACCTGACTTACATCTGTTCTTCCCTTAAAATTTAATGGCTCTTCACAAAACTCTGAAAATCACAGGCCTTACTGAACTTAGAGAAGAGATAAGGCACCAACGACAGGTTCTAATAACATCACTTTTCAGGTTGTTGGGAAGCTACTAAATTTTCATCTACATCATCTAAGTAGTAATTAATCTAAAAGCTTTTAGCTCCAAAATGAGTCATTCTTTTGTCAAGCCAAGACCTTTCCTTCCCTACATTGCACTTCTGTTTATGTCCATTTCCTCGTGATGGGCTCTGACACTTACTGAAGCCAAGTTGGAGGGGGAGAACAGCGCTACTTCACACTCAAGGCTAGTTCAAAAACATTGCTCTCAAAATCCCATGATTGTGAAAGTATTTCTCACTGGAAAATATGGAATGAAACAAACATCTCTAGGTGTCTTTCTTTATGGTCATGAAAAGGACCAGAATGTGTGAAAAAGGAGTTTCAAGTTACCCCTCCAAAGCAGTCTTAACATCAGCTTGGCACGCCTCGAATTATCTAGAAGAGAACATCTATTGAGGAAATGCCTAGATCAGAATGCTGAGGTGGGTGAGGTGGGGTAGAGGTGCTGTCTTGATTGTTCACTGATGTAGGAAGTGGACCCAGTCCACTGTGAGTGTACTGACCCCAGAAAGGTGGTCCTGAGCCATATAAGAAAAGGCTGAGCCCACCTGCAAGCCAGCTTGTAAGGAACATGGTTCTTACTATACTACTTTGATTGAGAACTGAGTTCTTTTATTTACAGGTAATTCGGTGTAGAACAACAGCAAGTAAGACTCCCTTCTAGTTTCTGTTTTGGGTTTCTACCTTGATTTGTCTCACTGATGAATGATGACCTAGACTTATAAGCCTGTAAACCTCTTTCTTTCCTTAAGTTATCCCCATTGGGATATTTCATCATAGCATCAGAAATAAAGGACAATGCTGCCATGATTCTCTGTATAAATTATTGTAAATTTTATGAAGTTGCAAATGTTGCCCAGTTGTTGTAGCATGGAAGGAAAGATAAAGAACAGTTTTAAACCTTTATTCATATATATATGTGTGCATGTACATGTGCATGTGTGCACACGAAGGCAGGTGCCTGCAAAGGCCAGAGGTGTTGGATCTCTCTGCATCTGGAGTTACAGGTAGTTGTGAGCCACTTGACACGGGTGCTGAGAACTGAACAGAGGTCCTCTACAAGAGCAGTGTAGAATACACTTAACCATTGGATGATCTTTATGGCCACAAAAGGAGCATTTTAAATCAGTACATGTATATAAACAATAAATTTAGTTATTTACTGCATTCTTCTCCTTTTAAGAACACACTTAAATATTTTCATAGGGTAAAACATCATGCTATTTTTAAAACTTGACCAGTAATATAAGCCTCTACTGTTATTTTCTCTGTGTAATGTGTTTATGTCTTTGTGTGCACATATGCATGTGGAGGCCATAAATTGTCTTGAGGTTTTCCTTCGTCAAACTCTACTATATTTTTGAGACAATACCTCTCATTTAATCCAGAGCACTTTGGCTAAACTGGCTAGTGACTGAGTCCTGGCCGACCCTCTCTCTTAACTTTCCCACCCACCGTCTCGTCTCCTACACTAGGATTATAGACAATGTCACCACATCTGACTGAACTTACTGTTTGTGATCTGAACTTACTGTTTTCATAACATGTTATAGAATTTGTTCACTCCACTAATATCTGCCCAGAAAACTCATTTTATTTTCTTTTGGAAATCTTCAGGAGCACATTTTTTTAGAGGATATCTGGAAACAAACAAACAAAAACCCAAAGTCTTTCCTGCCACTGGTAATGTGTCTCTCTAGGTGATTCTCCTCATGAGAAGCTAGCATGATGGCGAGTTAGGAAATCATAGACGCTTCAGGTTTCCCATTTATCTGTTAAACAAACTATTTATTACACTAAAATTCTGAAATAAAAATTTCTTCACAAAGAACTTCCTTTAATGTCATTTCTACTCTTGTGTTCATGACACAGTACATTAAAAAGTCAGTATTATGTCAGGAAATCTGAGATTTATTAAGCACTATTTTCACTATGTGATATTTTAATATCATTCATTGTTCCTAAAAATGTGTTGTTTGTGTGACTTTTGACATTGGCTTATTTAGTACTTTAATCATCCATAAAATAAAAGCAGTGGATAATTAAACATAAAGACATATGTTGGGGATCTTTTAAATATCAAATTTTAAGTTTCATACATATGAGAAGAGTTAAAATTATTTGGATAATGCTTGAAGTTAATTCATTTTCAGAAAGAAATTTTCTTTTGTGCTTACATATTTTATCTATTCTTCCCCTTTACAAGGCATCTAACTGTTAGCATTTATGATTTAAACTCTGAGGTCCTTCCAGGGAGTGACTACAGATGAGGGATATTTCAAATGTAAACCCATGTATGAATAAATGGTGATTTATTTTTGTAAAAATGGTTTTATGTAAGAAGAGATTACTAGAATCACCCTCATGAAATCATGATGATGATGATGTGTGCATGGTGTGCACATGCCACATGTGCAACTCAGCTCAGCTCACTCAGACTGCATAACAGTTGTACTCCTGATTCTTTATAGTAAGTGTCTTGTAGAGCGTGACCTCTGAATTCTACTAGTTAAAATTTCTACTTCATCATTTATCAGATTTATCACTTTATGCAAGTCATTTCCTAAATGTCAGTTTCCTTTGTTAAAGACAATCAACAGTGTAGTGGCTACTTCTCCGACTGACAGAGCATCAGAGCAGGAAATGAAGCATCTCTCATTGACTTAGAGTAGTGTCTCTGGCATGATAATCTATCATGGCTATTATAATTTTGATTATTACTGCTTTTGATACCCTTTGACTACCTTTGGGATAATTTTAAAAAGAAAAAATATAACCCTTTTTTGATGAACATGCCCTCTGATTAAAAGCTTTGTGGAATTCACAGTAAGGCTCAACTTAGGGGCAGTTGAGAGGCTGGACCATCTGTTAGCATGGATCTCTTGGCTCTTCTGAGCTACTCTGGGCTCCCTGGGCTGTTCACTGTGCAAGCATATAATGCAGGCCTAGCAAACTGGAAATTCACAGCTAAACAAGGAGTAACATTGTTGACCTAAGCAAACATCTCCACTAAAACTAGGGAAAAGTTGCCACCAGGGGCTTCTGCAGGATTTGGAGAAATCCATTTTAGAGAATATCTGAAGTGTCAGATTTATCATCATTAAATACAATTTTCTGAGCACTGGAGCCTTCAATCTATTTTCTCCAGCAAATCTTCTAAGATAGGAATGCCAGAGGCCAAATAAGGACGTCAATCAGCTTACATTTAAAAGGAAAATGAGCAGCATCACTGTGGTGGGACCGGACAGTGGGATAGACTTGACCTGCTCAGTTCACATTTCTTCCGTTCTACCTCCACATTCTCCAGTTCCCATCCATGTATGTTTGTGGCTTTTGTGCAGTTTCAGTGATGAGCAAAGCTTATCTACAGGAAGGAAGCTGGGGTTGCAGTGGCTGTGACAGGGCTTGTACTAAGCACAACAGCAGTCAGTGACAGAGATAAGCTTGCGCCTAAGCCGCATACGCAAGGTGGTCATATAATATGCAGACAGGAAGGTGGGTGCCCCTTCTTGGGACATGATTAACAATTTCAATGTGGGAAGAGCTAGTCATTCTGCCCCAGGCTCTTCAGGTAGGAAGCCTTGCTCTCCTGCTCGGCTGTGAAGGTAGATAAACATGAGGCCAGCCCTGCAGGCTCTTCTCTCTCTCTCCTGACTTCCTATTATTTATAAAAACATGTTTGCTTGTTTGGACATGGGCTAGGACAAAGAAGGTTGCCTTAATCCAAAATTGATATTTATTTTATTATTATTTTTGAGGATTTTATATATGAACTATGTATTTACATCATCCCTTCCCCTTTCTACCATTACTCTTCTTGTGTATCACCCTCAGTCTCTCCCAACTATATATCCTCTTTATTTATGGCTACATATAGACACATACACATATTTATGCAGGTATAGCCTGTATTTAGTATTTAGTGTTGCTCATATGTATATGTATTAGGAATCAATCCTTGGAACTGTCTAACCTTTTAAGGACTCATCCCTGGAAAAGAATTATTCTCCTTCTCTCAGCAGCCATTAATTGCCTATAGTGCTTCATATAGTGGCGAGTGGCGCCTTATCAGAGTTCCTCTAGTCATGTTGGGGTATCATATCCATTGCTATTGTAATTACACAGATCTTGCTTATATCAACATGGTGTTAAAATCCATGGGTGTTGCTCCCTGTTGTAGACAGAAGACAGTATCATATCCTGTAGCAGAATCCCTTTCCCCCATATGCCCTGTGTCTTAGACACAGAGGTTGTATTGTAGATGTATCAAATGGAGATGAGCACACCCTCACATTCAGCTCTTCACAAAAGCCCCTTTGCCACTTGTTACATGAATACATGTGAAGGAATAACCCCAGAAATTTCCTTTTTACAATTATTTGTTGTTAGTGGCAGGGGGTACCTGACAGGACATGTGTGTGGAGGTCTGTGGTGGGATTCAGCTGATAAGGTCAGAAGACACTTATCCAGGGTCCTGAGCTCCTGAAGGGGGAGTGGCCAACCCCATTCATAAGGGGCTGCTGCGATCTTGAGGATCTTGCCTGCTAAAAGGACTAATTCAACATCCATTGTCCATCACATAAATAATCCAGTCTCTCAACTATTACCTATATCATAAATATTAATTTATATTCCAATAAGTATTAATCTTAAATTAATATAATTAAAAAAAATTTACGCCTTCAGAGGTCAGAGTCTAAATTGCAGGAATGTCTCTTCTTTCCCTCCGTGGCTCTTAGAACTCTTGAACTCTGGTCATCAGACTTGGTAGGAAGCACTGAGTCCTGGCTCGGAGTTATTTATCTCCAGCAAGTACAAATGTGTAAAAAAGAAACCATATGCCTCTCATTGTATTTTAATTTGATTCAGTTACTTTAAAGACCCTTGGAAAATTTAAGCATTGTTCTTTTACAGGGTACAATTCAGTAAACTACTCAAGTAAACTTGTGAAACTTATAACATTCCTGGAATATTTGAGTCATGTGTCTTTCTGAAAGCCATCCAAGAGGAAACTCACCCGAAATAAATACATTTTTTGGGGGGGGTGGCACATATGTCTATTCAAGAACTTCATGTTAAATCCTTGCTTTGAAATAAGACTTCTCATACATGGGATAATAAAATTACTTATTCTGAAGATCTCAAAGAGAGATGTTTTGTAAAGTGAACTGACAAAGTCTTATGACATTCATTATTTTACCATGTTAATAGATAAAAATAAGTTCAAGTTAGCTCACAAATGATGATGTTTACTATCGCTTTAATGCTCCTATGAAGAATGTTCAAGGACCTCAGGCAGCATTTCAGACACATAATTGTTTCTATATTCTTTTAGAAGAAAATACGTATTTGCCAACATTGCCAAAATAAACATTTTACTCTTAAAAGTGTTAATTTCTTAGTTTCATTTTATAGCCAGCCCCCATTCCTATCAATTTCCATTTTCTTTGTTCAAACTCAGCATCTAACCTAGGGCCCAAGGGTCTCCTTCAGCTGCCAGCTGCTTGACTATGGTTACTCTATGGTAGTCTAACGTGATTCTATGTCATCATGGAAGTAATGGAGATCTCTGGTTTATCTCTTCTTATATAGTAAACCAAACTCTAAATTTTCTTATAAGCTAAGATGTAAAAGTTTGATAATGAAATCTGCCATAATGGAGTGCATTCTGCCCGATGTGGAATTTGCACCATGGTGGCATCATAGTGATACCATGGTGACAGTGTTTCTGCTGTCTTGCTGTAAGAGCTACTCAGACTGGCCCCTGAGTTATCTGATCCGGTTTAGAGCTTTCCCTTCTACTGTCCTGTTCTTCTGCCTATGATCAAATGGTGTTTTGTAAGATTCCAGTCTTCAGTTGCTTACCTTATGAGGATGTTTCATGAATCAGCTACCGTAAAAGTGTGGGTTTTTAAATTTCACATCACTTTATGCTAGCCTTTCAGAGTTCTCTCATTAACTAGAATCATTAGTATACACAGCAAGATTAACTTAATCTTGAAAAGATAAGTACGTAGTTTTAAAATGTCTTTTATTTTTTAGATTAAAATTGCTTCAGTTTTCTCTTTTCTTTCTTCCCTTCAAATCTTCTCTATAGTGCTCTTTGCTCTCTTTAAAATTCATAACCTCTTTTTCATCAATTATAGTTACACACACACACACACACACACACACACACACACACACACACCTCTAAATATAACCTGCTCTGACTATATACTGTTGCTTGCACGTGTATGTTTTCAGGACTGACCATTTGGTTTTGGAAATACAAATTAGTGTGTTTTTCTCTGCAGAAGACTATATCTATCATTATCAGCACATCTTAATTTTCTGTCCGTTATAAAAGCCTCAGGCCTCTTAGGCTTTTGGTTTAGTATCTAGTATTTAGCAATATTTGGCTTTAATTTTTTTAAGTTAATGGTTCATTGAAAGATTTTTATAAAGCAAGTGTAAGAAATTTTCAGTGTGTGGCAGATTGCATAGCAGGAGGCCTTTGGGGATGATGTCTGTTTTTAAGATAATTCTATTAAATTCTGAAAACTAATAAGCTCAGACCCTCAGTTTATACTTTGTCCTGCTTAATTTCAACCGTCACCTTGACTTAGAATCACCTGGGAAGAAAGTTTCAGTAATGCATTATTTAAGTCAAGTTGTCCTGTGGGTGTGTCTGGGGAGGATTTGTTAGAATGGCTAACTGGTGGAGAAAGGCCCAGCCCACTGTGGGTGGTAGCATCCTCTAGACAGGATGTCCTGAATATCATTAAAGAGAAGAGAGCAAGCTGAGAGCAAGCAAGCCGGGAAAAATTGATCTCTGCTCTGTGCACTTATTCCTTCTGTGTGCTTGACTTGGTTACATTAAGTTCCTGCCTTGATTTCTTGCAATAATGAACTATACTTGGAATCATAAGCCAATTAAACTATTTTTTCCAAGTTACTTTTCACTGGGGTATTTGTCATAGCAAAATAAATGAAACCAGATCATTCCCTTTTTGCTTCTAATAAACCATCAACCATTTCCCCAAAGGCCCCTGGTTCATTTTATCACAAAATAATACTAGAGATAGTTTGATTGATACTGGAGTAAAATGTGTCTGTCCTCTTTAATTGATGAAGCAAGAAATCAAACGTATACATTTTAAATCACAAATCTACTTTCATATTTTTAATTCAATACTAATAACATAATTTCTCAATGCTACTTGATTTCTAGCTGCTGCACCTTTCCCCCAACCCCCAAATCTTGATTGCCTAATGCGTTTGAGCTTCTGTGCTTGTCCTGACAGAGCCTGGCTGCCCTCTGATTCAAAGGTATCTTTCCACACTTCGTCTTGGCCTTGTTCCACAGTGGCACTGCTGGGGCTGGAGACGTGAATACTAAAGAGGCTGAGTGTCCCTCCTCTTCCTTCAGTATACCAGCATAGACCCACCATGACTACAGTTGATAGTTCTATGCACCATATAATCCTGGATTTACTTTCTGTCCTAATGCAAGTCTGGAGAGATGTCCTGCTGTCTTTAAAATCTTAGTCGTCACCATCAGCCTCTTAGTTCTGACGGTGGCTTATTCTCTAAGTTACATCACCTTCAAAAGGCATTAGTTGTCCTAATTGGACTGTTAAACCTATAATAGTGTATGAAAGACTTATAGAATCACCTAATGATAAAATGGCTGTTTAAAAATACCATTGGCTTGCTCCCCCCTCCCATTATATGGAATGTATTTCTAAGTATGTGAAAAATTAGTGTCCCAAAACTTCTCTAATCATGTATTTCTTGTGATTATGTTATCAATTTCTAATGCAGAAGTCTTTGTTTTCTTCATTACTTCACTTTTAAACAGGCAGGGCTGATGATTTCCATGGGATTAAAGTTAGATATGAATGTAAAGTATGTTTATATAGATATTTCTCCTAGCCTGAACCCCGCCTAATGTTTTCTATAACTATTTTTGTTAGCCTTTTGTTCACTCGTGTAGTAATGTTCTTCTGTAACATTTATATTCCAAGTCTTGGATTAAATATACTATATTATTAATATGTTGCTATATCATATTTCACAGAACAATTTACCCCCCCCCAAAGGTCTCTCCATATTGCTACACAGAGATTTTCTTTCTTCTCTTTCACTGCTGTTAATGACTTTTTCATATGGAGGGAACCATATATAATTCAAGTATTGTATATTGCTCAGCATGTAAGATTCTTCCAACTTCTTCCAACTTTTCTTACAAAAGAGTAGCAAAATGAATGGCTGTTTATGTGTCATTTTGAGCTTGTGAGTGTATGGTTATAAGACAGATTCCTCAGAGTGGAATCATTGGCTAGATGTGTAATGCATTCGTGCTTTCAATATATTTGACAAATCGTTCATAGGACTCATATCACATTACAGCCTGCAACAGCTGGTTATGAATAGCCGCACCTACAAAATATGTGGATAGACTTTTCTTGTGTTAGCTAGAGAGGGTGACAAATAATCCCTCAGTGTCATACTGTATGGAATCAAATATCTCATCATGTGAATAAAGACTATGTTTTGTATTCTTTTGTGAACTGTCCACATATTTTAGCATATTTTTAGAAAAATAAAAAAAAAATACTCTGGCTTGGAGTATTCATATTCCATTCTAGGGGCTTAATTCTGGTCTCAGTTTTCCAGAAGAGCCACTTCTGAGCTTTGGTTTCTTCCTACCATTCAGTGTTTCTTAATGAATGAAGGAAGCACAGCATCACAACATGATTTAGAGCCTACCACATGCTGTGTGCTCGCCTCTTGGAGCATGTTCACAGTCTCTCTGAGACTGAAGGCTGTGCAGGAATGCTTGATGAGAATCCTAACAACAATCAAAAATATCAACTGGACAAACTAAAACACAAAACAAAACAAAGAACAAGAAATCAAAGTGAAGTTTCCATGAGTCTGAGCAGTGGCTGCAGTACTTTGCCATTGCTGGACTCATCCTTGGGGCACGTAATTCCAATAGTTTGTTTTCTCAGGACTCTTCCTTTTAATGAATAAATAAGGAAATGGTAAAAGCTCAGTCCTTTGAGAAGATTGGCCTTTTTGACACTGGTAAATGGCAAAATTCCTTGCTGGGGAGATATGACAGCTGTTTATATATGCGGGCTCCATTCATCTTAATTATTGTTCTTGGCAGGGCACAAAGACTTTAATCTTTCCTAAATCCTACTGTAAAGTTTGCTATCTAGAAGGTTCAGCTGCCCTGGTAAAGATCTTCATCAGCTACTTGCTGGGGCCTGATGTCAATGTTAGTGATGTAGCTGGCTTGGTGGAAAAGTTCTTTAAATGACTAATTTCACAACTATGGGAAACATTGCAAGACTAAGTCCTTAAACAGAACTTAACACATATGTGTTTGTGTGTGTGTGTGCATGCTGACCAGTTGACCAGTTGAAACTTTGGCTTTTAAATAAGAATATTAGTATAGCATTGCTTTACCTATAGAATCTTGCAGCTATATTTACAAATATTTTATAATTTCTAAAATACAAGAGTCAGCTTTGACATGAAGTCAGATAAAAAAGACAGTTTTAATTTCTCAAATGCCTTCCTTTTTCTGCATAAAAAAGTTACTGTCAGACCCTCTGCAGAGAACTGCTTTCCTCAATCAGGACATTCCCATTGAAGTCGATGCTTTGGGAGACATACACGACATTTCCTGCAAGATTAACAGGATGAAGGAAAGGGCAGGAAAATCCAAATGGCCAATTATATAATTTGCATTTTTAGAGACTTATTTTCAAACCTTAACTAAAAAATAAGTCTAAGATTAGATTACATTAATATTCATTTAATGGCAGAAAACAAGAACTTTATCTTTAAAGATTTCATGTTTGGGGGTTGGTTAGAAGCTCCTCCTCCCCCTCCTCCTCTTCTTCTTCCTTCTCGTCCTCCCTCCTTCCTCCCCCTCCTTCTCCCCTCCTCCTTTCTTTTCCCTCCCTCCTCATCTCTTTTTAATTCTTTGAATTTTTGCAACAAATGGTGTTTTCAGTGAGTCCAGAGGCACAGTGGCTTACAGTTAGGTATTTTACTTGGATTTGTGTTTGTACAAAGTTTATTTGGCTTAATTTAATCATTAATGAAAACTTTCCATTGACTATTAAGTCAGTGGACACAGAGGAGGACATAACAAGTGAAAATGTAACAAATGATGTACACTGTCAGTAACAAGTAAGGAATCAACTCTGGATCACAACACAATTTTAGAGATGAAGGAATTCCCAGAACAGCACATTTTTAACTTGAGAGTATATGGTGAATATAGTCACTTAGAAATGTTATGTAGTAGGACACTAATTTGTGTAGCTCAGTAAATTTTAGTTAGCAATATTTTCCAAACTAGCACGTGAAACCCAACAATATCCATCAGCAGCCACAGCCTTCATTTCTGAGAAGCTTCTGTCCTCTGGCACCTCCAGTTCTACACAGCAGCCAGTTGATCCAATGAATATTTGTTAAGTATCTACCACATATTCAGTACTGTGGCAAATGTTTGGAGTCTGACATGCATGATACTAATGCTTGGTTACTGAATTCAAGGGTTTTGCAATTGTAAGTACTCTGGGAACATAAAAAACGACCTGGATATGTAAATGTACCAATCAAAAATAAGAATGCACAGAGAAGTCAAAGGAAAAAGAAGACTCATTTAAAGAAATGATATCAGGACAAAGTACAGCTATATACAAAAGAAAGAGCTTGACTTGACTTTACACCATATTAAAAAATTAATCAAAATAAATGTAGCACTACTTCTAAGAGCTGAAACTACAAAACTTGTAAAACTGAAGGTGTCAGTCTTTGTAACTTGTTATGGGGCAATGGCTACACTAAGAACATGGGAGCCTTATGAGTAGTAAACTAGAGTTCATCCAAACGTGAAAAAATTGTATTTCAAAGAATACTATCAGGAATGTTAGAGAACACAGAGCCATAAGAGACTGTTTCTGGATACACAAGGGACTGAGCCTGTCCAGCAGTCACAGATGCCCAGACTTTTAAATGGACAAAGATCTGGAAACTCATTTTTATAGGGGGATTGTGTTGCTTCATTGTAAATAATTGCCCCACCTACTGGTTTAATAAAAAGCGCTGATTGGCCAAAGGCAGGCAAGAAGTCTGGGTGGGGCTACCAGACTAAGAAAACTCTGAGAACAGGAAGCACAGAGAAGAATGCCAGGGAGAAGCAGGAAGAAGCAGAGGGCAACTATGCTGCTGTAAGAAAAGGTACGCAGCCACATGGCTGAACGAGATAAGAGACATGAGTTAGATTAAGGGTACAGAGTCAACAAATTATATGCCTGGGCCTTAGACCGATCAGCCTAAAACTAATTGTAAGCATCTGTATGTCTCAGTGGGACTGCGGGACTGCGAGACTGCGGGTCTGTGGGTCTTTGGGCATAAACCTTGAGGTTAGGCCCAAAAGTCAGGGCCAGAAACCTCTTACTACACATTTCTCCAGTGAAGATACAGAAATGGTGGAACACATGAAATGATGCTGAGTAAAATGGACATTAGAACCCACTTGAAGTCTCCCTTGTACCTACTAGGAGGAGCAGCTAACAGGAGCTACTAAGGAGGTAGAGAAATCAGAGCCCTTACCTAGTGAGGATGTGGAATGTCACAATTGCTTTGACAAGTACCTTGGCAGTTTTCAAAAGGTAAAACAGAGTGAGTATATGACTATCACATCAGTCCTAGACATAAACCCAAATGAAATGAAATCAGGGGCCACACAACTACATGCATACATGTGCTCTGTTGAAAGCAGCAATGAAATATTATACAGACATAAGAAGGAAAGAGTGCTAAAGTGTGATATTGACAGGAGTGAACATTGAAAGTATTATATAATTAAGAGGAAGGTTGTAAAAACGCAGTACTAGACATTTTGTTCCATTAAATTTGTCCTGTAATTTCACATAGTTTCCTGAATTCAAAAAGAAAATGGAAGCTGGCTGGTGCTGTAACATGCCTTTAATCCCAGCTCTTGAGGCAGAGGCTGGGGATCTCTGTGAGCTTGAGGCCAGCCTGGTCTACAAAGTGAGTTCCAGGGCAGAGGGCAGCCAGAGTTGTTTCACAGAGAAATCCTGTTAGGGGTGGGAAGAGAAGAAGAAAGAAAGTGGATTTACTACAAATTGGTCAAATAGAGATGGGGAGAATTTTAGCACAAAGCACACATCCACACACCGCCTGTGACTGCCTTACAGTTTACAGAAAGCCAGGACAAAAAGGCTAGAGCTATATGGGGTGCACAAGCCCCTTGTTCATACTTTTCTGGGAGGAAACAGAAGAATGAGGTCTTAGCCTGCCTCCAGGTTTCTGTTTTTGTTTAATGTTTGTTTAAGCTTGGAGCTGAGGAAAATGGTGTCTGAAGATACTTTGTTTTGTTGGACTTCTGCACATTCTGAGACTGGCAGAGTTTTTCCTCAGTAACCTGTTGTTTTCACTTTTTCTTTGGAGGTCAACTTCAAGAACAAGACTCCTAAATTCTTGTTAAAAATCAAGAATTTTATAATTGAGAAAAAAAATTAAAGTGTCAGTGTGATTGCAAAGGGGAAGGCACTGCTGTGCAGTCAGCTTTGCAGGACAACAGCAACTTCTGAATAACTAACTCAAAGGGATAAATCCTACGTAGAAAGTAAGTAGATCCAAAGCCACAGCATGGTTAGGGACAAGCCATGGGTAAAGGTTTGTGTTTGAGCTGGGAATGAGGAGACTTGCAGTTCTGGTTAAAGGGTAGATGGTGTGTCCTGGAGCTGCTGAAAATGTTCTAAAATTGATTGTGAAGTTGGATGCCCAGCTCTGTGAATATAAAAGCCACTAAGCTTCAGTCCTGCATGAAACAAATCTTACTAATTCTGCATTTGAAGTACCATAAATCTAAGACATTTACATGACACCTGAACCTTTATTCTGTAAATGAAAGAATAATACCTTTTCATTAACACAAAAACAACAAGTGACAGGAAGTTACAGACAGAATAATTTTAAATAGGAGAGGAGTTTTAAGTTCTTAATTAAAAAATGTTCCTATGATTCACAAAAACTTGAAACATTGAAAGATAACAGTAGCAATTGAAGGTGGTAGACATTGGGTCTCCATTCAACAACCACAGTAGACAGGCAGACAAGTTCACCCTCAGCATTTTCATATACAGAAGCAAAGCAAGAGGCAGGATATAATGTAGAATTTAATTATTGTAGGATTTTTATAAGAATGCACACACTCAAAAAGAATTATCAGTGAATACTGCTCTTAATGGAATAAAAACACAGCATACTAGGTTTTCTTTTTCTTTCTTTCTTTCTTTTTATTTCTTATGTTCTTCCTATCCTACAGAAGGAGAAAAATTGAAGATTTATTCTCTAAGGAAGACTCTGAATATTGCTCAAGCCTAATGATATTTGGAGGGATTGGTTTTTATGTGGTGTGAGGCAGAAGGCAGAAGGAACCCACTCTGCAGTACTAGGAATGTCTGTGGTGGTCTTGGCAATCTAGAGGCTGGACTCCACAGTAACACTTACACTTTGGTTCAGAGTTCTTTTCCATTCCTGTGAATTCCCTTTTTAGATGCTTAGTTTATTGTAGCATATGTTAATGTGATGAGTCAAGGTAACTGCAGGACTTAGGCAATCACATCTGATTTACATTTAGAAAAGTAAATCTACCTTTGCAAAGGTAGATTTTACAAAAATTTACCTTTGTGAAGGTAAAGACTTTGTATTGATCCGAAGTTTCCCTTTTTAAATATATTTTTTATTTATTTCAAAAGTTTTTTCTATATCTACCACTGCTTCCCCCCCTTTTCTTCCTCCCAGTCCCCCCAGTCCTCCCTCAGCCTCCACTACCCCATCCTTCCAACCCTTCCCCAAGAAGGGTAAGGAGTCCCAAATCAGTTCAGTGTGGCATATCCAGTTGAGGTAGGTCCGAGTCTGTCACCCCAGTATTAAGAAAGGGTTAGGCGTTTCTCTGTAGGGAATGGGCTCTAAGATGGAATGGGTTCATACACCAGGAACAGAGTCTGATTCTACTGCAAAAAGCTCCATAAAATGCCGAAGCCATTTGACAGTACTCTGCCTTTGGAAAGTTTAGTTCCTTTCCATGAAGGTTCCTCAGTGATTATTTCAGAGTCAGTGAGCTCCCAATAGCTCAGGACAGCCATCTATGTAGGTCTCCTCCTCAATATCCTGAGCCATTTGCTCATATACTCTCTCTTTTCTCTCTATTGAGTTGAACCAAGAGCTCAAACTGGTTCTTAGCTATAACTCTGCTTTTGCCTCCAACCATTGCTGAATGAAGGTTCTATAATGACAGTTAGGTGGTCACTCATTTGATATAGAAGTTCTTTTTAGTCACCCTCTCCACTATTGCTTGGAGTCCTAGCCAGGGACATCTTGTGGGGTCTTGGAGGTTTCTTTCCAACCCCTCTATTAAGACATCCATTTCTTAGTTCTCCCACTCTGTTACTCCTCCCACTCAGCCATCTCCTTCTCTCATGATTTAAATACTGATGGCAGCCTATGCTGGAGGGGATGTGGAACAAGGGGAACACTCTTCTATTGCTGGTGAGAATGTAAACTTGTACAGACACTTTGGAAATCAGTATGGCAGTTCTGATCCAGCAACACCACTATTGGTACATAACCAAACAATTCTATGTGGTAACATCACTGAGAGTTTGGGAATGTGGACACAGATAGCACTTTGCCCTTTCTGCTTTTTGAAGAATGTTGTCATCTCCACAGAAGAAAACCATTATTGAAGAGTACTTGCCAGCAAAGTGATCTGGCTACACACTACTCGAAAAGTACATTGTGATTCAGATGTTTGTTCGATGATCTAACTCTTTTATTTCATCTCAGCTTGGGCTTTCTTCTGCTCCTGACCATACCCTGGCATTTGTCTCACATGCTCTTGTTTTTCTCAGTATTTTCTGGCATCTCTTATGTTAATAAACGTGACTTCCACTCTTGTGCCAAGAAGCTTAAACACTGTTGGAATAGCTTTTTTTTTTTTTTTTTTTTTTTTTTTTTTTTTTTTTTTTGCCAAGGTCCAACCCACTGATGAAGTTACAGCACTATGATACTTCTGATTTCCTTACAACAAGCCACAAGCTGCCAATACCTCAGCTCTTAAAGGAGAAGTGCACTCTAAAAAGTCTATTCAAAGTACAGATTCTGAATCTTTCCTGTGTTCCTGTGTCTCCTCCCAACCCTGCTCCCTGACTCTACAGAAGGGAAAGTCTCAAAATCCCAGATCCCCAATCCTGTGAGAAAGAACCAGTATCCAGACTGAGTTCTTCTCTTGTGTTTTTCCAATCCTGTAACAAAACTTCTACACTAATTGCTTAAGTACCAGATGCCGATGCTGGTCCAAATGAGTTATAGGGCAGTCAGAACAATGCCATGGTAATTTTACTAATTTGTAATTATGCCAATTATGTTTTCTATCAGCATTCTAACATCAGAAACTGGGAATACTTTGTTGTTTTTTGTTGAATCAAATTTTCTTCTGTTCATCAGACTTGTCTATTTTGACTATTTACCTGCTTACTAACTTAGAAATTGAGGACATAATTATCTTTCATAAGGTATGATAAAGATCAGTGATCTATTTACCACATCACTAGACCTCACTAACAGTGTATATTTTAGAAAAGTTTTCTTTCACCTGTTACTACAAAATTTGTAAAATGGAAAAGATTTCAGTAAAAAACTTGTGTGAAGATACTGTGCACCAAGAAATAAGCATTATGTAGAAAACACAGAGACTGAAAAAGTCAAATATTTTCTTTCTTCCAAAATTATTCTGGAAAAAAATTACATGTACAGATGGGAAAATAGAGTATATAGTTGCTGGATGCAGCAGTAAAATTTGGGTAGGACCAGATGTCTCTCTTAAGAATGGCTTTTGGTGGCAGTGAAATCCAGGTAGACTTTGTAGAGAAGGTGACATTTGAATTTTGGTGTGGGGTAAGGGTAAACAGACATTAATCATGTAAGAGAGAAGAGATACCCCAGACATATCAAGGTCCATGTGCAAAATTGCAGAGATGGAGTGTTCAGAAGTAAATGCAGCCAGCCCTGCATTGCTTATATACAAAGAAAAGCTGTGAGATGGTACCATATTACTGTGACCATTATGAGAAACTTCGGTTTTATCCTCTAAGAAATCAGAAACTAATCCTGTGCACCTTCCTGTCTCATATTGTGCTGCCACAATCACCCACGGAGAACAGCACATTGGTGGCATGGCTAGGATTCCTAATCTTGCTGGAAATTAGCACCCATTTGACCAGCCACTTCTATCATTGCAGAAGTGTACTATATGAATTAAAAATAGAGTCTCTGTTGGCATATTAGGTACTTTCTCATCCCCTGTGTGAGAAAATGGGCAGGTTGAAAGATAAACAGAAAACATGCAGTTTCTCAATGTGTCATAACAGAGTAGATATGATTTTCAGGTCAAACTAAATTCCCTTTGTGTAACTGACATTTAGTCCCTCAGTCATTTTTTAATTCTAAAAAGAGAGACACTACTGTACTGTGGCTTTTGCTGGTACTTTTTGTTGCCACAGTGTGGTAGGAAGTAGGACCCAAGTTTCCATGGCAACAATAAAGTAGAAATGAAACACAGAAACACAAGTAGTCAGTGAGCCATCTGAGGACTTCTGTTTCTGATCCTTGGAAATAATTGACCAACTGTTTTTTTCTTGCTTAGTGTTTGCTCAATTCCCATGAACACTTCAGTGGGCAAGAGGCCTTTGGCTAATTTGGTCAATCATTTAAAACAACAAACAAATGAATGAACAAACAATGTGACTGCTCCATTAGACCTCAAGATTGTCATCCATGCTCTCCCCTTTGATTTCTTTATTAAGAGTAAATTGGTGTCTCAAAACATCTTCAGTGAGGAGTCCCATTTCTACAAAGATGACTGATACACCCAAGAGGTTGTGTCAAGGCTCCGTCACAGCTCAAGTTTCTTAGCATCAAGGGAAGCTGATCTCTGTAGATCTTCACTCCAGTCACAACAAAGATGTAAACAACTGAGAAGTGGGTGGTATATTGTCATATCTGAAACACAGACTGAATCTTCCAAGACTTTAGACAGTACTTAGTTTCTCTACTACTTTTTTTTTTTTGCCCACAAATATTCCACTTAATTCCTTTATCTCCATATTCTGTTGAATGTAGTTATTATTTAAGGTTCACTGCTATCTTTGTCTTCCCAACTTGAACTATCCCTTACCTTCATTCTGCATGGAGAAGGAAAAACAATGTTTCATACAAAGGTTGCTTTCATGTTGACAATCAAATCAATCTTCTTAATGGTTCAATAGCTATGTATGAATGTTTTTTATCAGTTATTATGGCTGAATCAGTTGCCATGAAGCCTGCATCATATGTAATTTATGGGTGAGGGAGTAGTATGCATATGGTGTGTGTGTGTGTGTGTGTGCACTCATGTATGTTTGTGTTATAGTATTGGGAACTGGTAATGTAAGCATGTCCACATGTGTTGCAGAGCACCTGGGGAGGGCAAAAGATGATGCCAGGCCAGGTGCCTTTCCCCAATCATTCTCTACCTTTGTTTGCTGAGACAGAAACTTTCACTGAACCTGAAGATCACTTATTGGTCTAGTCTATCTGGCCATTGAGCTTCATGAATCTGCCTGCTTCCTCCTTCTTGCAACTCACACAGTTCAGGGATTAAAGGCATATGGCACTATGCTGGGCTTTAATTTATTATGTGGATCCAAACTCAGGTCCTCATGTTTAAGCAGCCGGCCCTTTTCTGATTGACTCATGTCCCTCAATAACTGATTATTGAATTAACTACAATAGTTAATAGTTTCTCCTATGTCACCCCTTTTCTTGATCCTATTGGACCTACAGAAGCCTTGTCTCACATGTCTTTATGTCACCTGCTCCTAAGTGGCTTCTGCTGCATTGTTCACATCTAAGAGGCATTCACTGGTGTGGTGAAGGACATTTCCCTCAACTATATGAGGCCATTTCTCATCATATATTCCTTACTGCAACAGTAGCCTTTGCACTGGTGAAGCCCCACACATTCATTCATGCCATTTCTTCATCTGAATGACCATCCAACACCCACTAAACTCAGGCCGAGACCCATGACTCCTTCATCCTCACAGATCTTGATTTACTTCATTATCCATGTGGCCTTTCCTTAGACGTATGTCTAATGAGTATTCCTTTAAATACTCAGGCAATGCTATATATCTATTTCTCATATCACTTGCATGCTGAAGCTACCAAGTGCCTTATGTAGCCTAACTGCACCCCCCCAGTATCAAAATGGTATTTAACTCAGATACTAAGCATGTTCAGAAGTGTTCAAATTCTTAAGTGGTGAAAGTATACGTTTGTGTTTCTTATTATGAGTCCTTTTGCTATTACATATATAAACCAAAAAATAGAGGAAATGATATATTTCTGTATATTTGAGGATATGTTAGAAGAAAGAGAACAATCTATTGTACGTACTACCGTATATGCTAGGACTTTTCACAATCTTCATACTGCTCCATAGTTTCCTCTGCTGTTACTCATCATCATTTCAAATCTTTTCCTCCTTTGCTTATATGTGTATTGGTGTTCCCTGAGTTCCAAAGCTTCTGGTGGGGGTGTTATCAGATAGAGATCGACACATGAAGCTGAGTCAGATAAACTGTTCATGAGATAAGTGACTAAGTAGAAGTTGCTGGTCCAAAGCAAGTGATTTAAAAAAAAAATAATTGAAAGCACATGGACAGGCCAGAAAAATAAGAGAGTTGAAAGCTACTCCCATAATTCCTCAACTCTCCCAATGTCGTGGTGGGTCTCTAGAAACTTGCTAAGCAAACCACCTCAACTCCATGCAGCACATCTCTTTTCCCAGGCTCTCTCCAGTTCTTCCTCCCATTTCTGAAGAAACTACTCTTCAAACTTCACAGTGATGAACCAGCCTTCCCCTCTTAGTTTGGCCTGTGTGACAGAACCTTTCCCCACAGACTGAATCAATACTTCTTCAGAATTGTTCCAAAGACCTTTATGCTAGCATCCTTTTGTGTGTCATTGTGGAGAACAGCTGTGAGTTGGTAAGTGTTTCGGCATAGTACCACAGTGGATAGAAGACTAAATTTAGATCATTTCCTCGAGACCCTGAAATCTGAATGCAGGGGCCATTTTCTCCTCCCTGGATTCCAAATTAGCTCAGCACATTGAGAATGATAGATGTTCAATGATAGTCTGAAATTGCATCAGATAACATCTAGCTTCTTTACAGATGCTATTGTTTTTATGTACTAGCATCTGCATGTTCAGAGTCTTCTCTCCTGATTTCTTGTACAGAAAGGTGCTCCTTATTCCTTTGAATTAATTAATTTAGCCCCTTTATAGCCTATATCCCAAGCTTTGACTTCGTCAATATGTATCCTATGGTCCCTGCTGCCCAAAACTTGTAAAAGTATTGGTGTGTCTTTCTTCTTGCTACTAACTATTGGTCCTAAATATTCTTGGTTAATCCACTGAACTGAATATTTTAATATCAAGACATGAGAAAAATGCATTTTTAAACTTGAGATCCGCAATACTTAATATTTTATATGTATAGTCTGCTTAAATAATGTTGTAAGCTCCATCATTTGAGGGAATAAAAAGGCCATCATCACTCCTCGTAACTCAAGATTCTCATAGTTATACTGTAATCGTTTAACCAGTAAACACAGCCACAAGAATTGAAGGCTCGTATCTGGTATTTGCATATTAATATTACATAAGCAAATTTAGCTGGTAGTAATTTCAGAAACAGATGAAAGTTTAATCCCATGCTTTCTGTATAAGACTCGATTGTCCCATCACCCAGAAGACAGGTGGCTGTCTATGAATGGTAGCAGGCTGAACCCACCTAATGCTGTCCACTCATCACAGATACATTATAGAACAATTGTTACCTAAAGGATGTAGAGAATCCTTCTGAAGCCAGATGATGTTCAAATCCTGGCTATGGCTAGCCTTCGGACTCTGGCTATATTATTCTATCTAGTAAACCAGTATATCTACCAGAATACAAAAGACCAGGTTAGTTAAAATACTTGGCTCACAGCTCTTAAGGCTCTATGCAGAGTGGAGTCCATTTCCGGTAAGGGACTTCCTGCTGCATCACAGCATGCTGGAAGGCGGCAATGACAGAGAGGAGAGAGCAGCAGCTTGTCTCCAGAGTATACCCCCTGTCTCAGTAATGGCATTAATCCACCAGTGAACACAGCCCTCCCAATCTAGTTACTAAAATGCACCACCTCCCAACTCTGTTACATCGTGAGTTAAGTTTACAACACATGAACTCTGAGGGTGCCATATTCAAACCACATCAGCAACCAACCACGCCAAGTTAGAAAGAATCTCAGTATGACTGAAAGTGTTGCCTGTAAGCACAGAACACTGGTGGCTGCTGTGGAGTTCTTCTTGCTATCTAATGCACTTATTCTCTGCCACGGTGGATAGTTATGTTGTCAAAGAGCCACAGACTGATCAGAGACATCTGATATACATGTGGGACTCTGCTTTTCACTCAGCAGCTGCTGTGGGTAACAGTTTGATTCTCATGGTCCTTGGATTGCTCTCTTTAAAACAAAGCACATGCAATACATCTTAAATAGTGGATGAAGTACAAGTAAGCATTCAGTGAGTTCTAGGGATTGACTTCTGAGACTGTTTCTAAGATATTTAGGGCCTGAGCATCTCAAATCTCTTTCATGTCTTCATAGTCTTTTCAGACATGCTTGGTTTCTACAATCAGATTTAACACTGGACAGAAATAACTTTTGCCATAATATTTCAGTACTTTACTTTTCCTTCAGTGGTAGTTTGAAACACGGTTGCATGCTAAAATTGAAAACCATATGAAAAAATACAGCTCAAACTATTTCTTACTCAATTTTCAGGAGTATATTTTGTTAGTGTAAAATAAAAGCAAAGTTAACTTGATATCATTGGTATATGAATAAATCACCTCAGACCAAGGCGGTTGAGGGCAACACTGGAATCTGGCTGTGAGAAAAAGCTAGCAAAATATAAAAGTGTTATAATAATGTATTTAATCATCCAGTCTCTAGGATTTTATTGAGTCACAGGCAGGACTCCTTACCGGTTTAAGGAGAAAGGAAGTACACAAGTAAATAAAATGGTTTCTTTGGGAGAGGCTGACTTTACCCTCTGCCTCTACCTTATGGTAATCTGGGATGATCTGAGCAGAAATCCTGACCTAAGAAGCTCACAATGGAGAAGAGCAGCAGGTACAAAGTCCACATGATAAAGATGGCTTATACACAGAAGGGAGAGAAGGGTCATGTCCTTCACACAGAAGGAGGGAGAGAGGAGGCTCCAGTGGAGGAAACTTACAAGAAGACAACAGCTGTTAAAAAGATAGAAAGTGACTGAAATTTAAAGTGAACTAAAATTCCCCCACAACCCGGACCCTAACTGTGCGTTACTAATGTCCCTCTTGGAGGATGAGATTTTAAAGGTCTGTTTGTGGTTCTGACCTCAGTGAACTAAGGGCAAGGACAGAAAGAAGCTGATTATTTTGTAATGAGAATCTTTGGGGTCTAAGTGCAGAGAAGAATAAACAGCGGGGTGAAGAGGTAACAGCTGGCCAGAGACAAGGCCGTCTGGCCTTGGTCAAACCGTTTACCAGAGGAGAGCTTTGATCTCAAATGTTGCTAAACTTTGTCTCCTTTGAGTATGTCAATAAGAGATAAGGCCCTGTTCCCCTGAGGAAATACGTTTGAGGGAGAAAAACATCCCGGGAATTTAGACTTGTTCTGATGAACATGGGATGAAGTGTAAGGTGTAATTGATGATCATCCTTGAGGGCATTGATAACAAATGACAAAATCATGACAAAAAGCACCTGGCTCATTCAGAACATTTGAGACCCAGGCTTTCAAAGGCATAACTTCATACCTCCTCTGTTCCTCTTGTACTCCTTCTCCATATTGCATTCTCCGTTAGCAGAGAAAGATTTTCAGTTGCCTTCTCCTGGGCAATGTGGTACCCAAGCTCCCTGTACTCGGAACCCATGTACATCTTGACCGTAGGATGGTGTGAGTTACTGAAAAATGGCTTCGCAGCCGCTATTTCTTCTCTAGAGAGTTCTCTCTCCTCCCAAATAAGGACATGCTCATTTGGGAGACTGGTATGAAAAATTAGAGTGGAAATGATTCAACAGATCTTGGCTGCCCCTTGGTTCTTAGTTTGTGCTTCATAGATGAAGAGGTGCCTCCCGTAAGCAGTCCTCAAAACCACTTAAAGTGGCACTGGGGAAAAGTGAAGTACATCATCTTTATCTCAGGAGTCATGGGGAATAATTCCCTGTCAAATGCATATGCAGATATAAAGCTACTAAAATCACGTGTGTGTGTATCTCTATGTATGCATGCATATTTATTATTTTAAATAAAATTCTGTATTCTATATTTTTATTAATGAAAGTAGCCCCTAATTACCAATTAAGCATCAAAAAATCTTGCTGCAAATAATTTAAGTAATCAATCATACAGATGTATTATTCGAAGTATAACTAAAAGTATCTTGTTATTAGACTTTTTGTTGATTTTAAATATTGGAAAAGGTGACATAATGAATACTTCATTTTTCAGGATCATCCCCAGATATAGATCTGGCATGATCAGTCATTCGAATGTTTGTCAAGGCCCTTACACCATTTGTACAATTGTTTTCCTTAGGGGAGTAGTTTAAGAGATTCTTACTAACTGAGCATTAGATTTACCAAAATGTAATATCTTGACTCAGAATGACTTTTTATTTTCCTTCTTACTGAGGAAAATAGAGGGAAAAAAGAATACTGGGTAGAGTTAAAATGATTAACCACAATTTTAAAATAACTTGTACTTTTAAAAATTTACATAATGCCCTATGTGTTTCCTTTCAGACACACCACTTTCTTGAAGCATTTCTGAAGACCTTGAAATTATGTTGCTTTTTGAATGTCATATTTGACTTTTGGCTATTTTTGAGAAAAACTTATGGATACATTTATATACTTAAAATAATATGATCTATGGATTGGAAGGCAATCATATTTTTAAGCTAAAGCAGTAATGCATAAATAGCATGATTTGAACATTTTAATTTGAAATTTAAATTACGATTATACCATCAAATATTTCTAAATAATTTTTCTTTGATATGTGGAAATAGTTAATTTTATTAGCTATTTAAATTGTTAAAACTGCCTCGATCCTATGAGATTTCAGCTAAATTTGGTCCAGTGTCTCTCAATCAGACACCTGTTTTATTTTTAATCTTGCTGCCTTTTTCATATTTATTGTTTCCTTAGAGGAAATCATAAAATAGATTGATCAACTTTTCCCAATAACATTTATTTCTCCACTATCCACATATCTACTGTAGTTTATAAAAACTTTTACAATTTTAATTTTATCCATTATTAACAGGTTCAATGCAGTTTTAGCAATAACCATCCATTTTAATATCCTTTTAGATAGGTGGTAATTACCATCTCAAAAATGTGATTCTTCTAAACTTTCTTCTGTGCATTTGTAACAATAAAGTTATAAAAACATATAATGTTTTGTTTTCCTCATTTATACAGGAGTTAAAACATGCTTGCCATGAGACCAATGCCAGACTGTTCCTTATCTGTACATTTTTATTTTTGACTCTTGTATTAGATCTGAGCACATGGTCACTCTGTCCTTAGGATCAAATGGTAGATTAATTTTAGTTTTTTGAGAATTTGCCACACTGCTTTCCAGAGTAAGTGCCCCAGTTTACAGTCTCACCAAGAGTAAATGCGGATTTCCCTTAGCCCCACACCCCTACGGAATTTGTTATCAGTTGACTTTTTTGGTTTTTGTTTTGTTTTATTTTTATCTTAGCCATCCTAGCTAGGTTAGTGTAAAATATAAAAGTGATTTCTCTAATCGCTAAGGATTATGGACATTTTTGGGATATTTCTTAGCCAGTTTTATTACCTCTCTTGAGAACTCTGTTCAAATTTATAGCTTTTTTTTAAATGTGTTGTTGGATTTTGTTGTTGTTTACTTACTTTTGATTCTGATTTCTTTATATATTCTGGACATTAATTCTCTGTCACTTGTAGCTGTCAGATTACCTTCTACTCTGTGGCTTCCTCTTCACTTGACTGTTTTCTTAGCTAAGCGGAAACTGGTTTTATTTTATGAGGCCCTACTTGTCAGTTTTGGACTTTGATCCTTGGGAAAATGGATTCCCACTCAAGAAGTCCTTTCCTGTACCTCCATCATGTAGAGAACTGCTTAGGTTTTCTTCTAGAAGTTTTATTGTTTCAGGTTTCACATTTGGATCTTGGATGACAGATATAGATCTAATTTCATTCTTCTGCATGTAGACATTTAATTTTCCCAGCACCAAGAAACTGTTTTTATATCTAATATAGTCTATCTGTCTATAATCTATGTTTGTCTGTCTATCATCTAAATAGATCTAACATCTATCTATCCATCTATCTGTCTATCTGTCTGTCATCTATCTATCTCTATCTATCTATCTATCTATCTATCTATCTATCTATCTATCTATCTATCTATCTATCTATCTATCTATCTATAATCTATATGTCTGTCTGTTTGTCTATCTACCTACCTACCTTTCTTGGCACTTAACAAAATTCAAGTGGTTATAGTTACATGTTTGGGTCATTGAATTCTCCCATTTTTCTACATGTGTCATACCGTTTTTATTACTGCAACTTCGTAATACATTTTGAAATTTGGAATGAGAATCCCTCCAGCAGTCTTATTTCCCTCTCAGGATTACTGTGACTATCTGGGACATTTCATGAAATACATATGAATCTTAGAATAGTTTTGGTGTGTGTGAGATTAATGAGATAAGGATTTTACTTGGGACTTCATTCATTCTGCAAATGGCTAATACTAAACTAGTCATTTTCAAAATATTAATTTTACTAATCCATGAGCACATTCCAGTGTCTTTCTCAATCTCTTTCTTCAGAGATATAAAGTTTCCAAATTTATACTCATAATCATCCAAAATTTATTTTATTAATGATTTAATAACTATTTTTTAGTAAATATATAATTGTCCTCCAAATTTGTACTTACAGTTTTAATTTACCTTGTTAATTGCCATGTTTATATTTTCTAAAGGATCACATATGTTTCCATTTATTTTTAGCGGTTCATTTCCATTGATAGAGTTCTCAAATCCTGTCCAGTGCTTGTTTTTACTTGTACATTTAATATGAAGTACATAAGATCAATTCTCAGTTTCATTTTATAAGTTTTTATTTTTATTAGTCACCATTCTTTATGAATTTCAAGCTTTACATTTCCTTAGCACATAAACATCAATATTATACTAAATTCATACACTGTTTAGAAAAGAAAATTTTCAAAGTGTTGAATCTTCCTATTCATGAACACAGTCTCATCTCTCTTCTGTTTTGCTTTCCTAAATTCCAAATCTCTCATATAATTACAGTTATTATAAATAAAATATCTTATTGATAGACTCTAAGGAAAATGCTGCTTTTGGTTGTGCTCAGTCAAGGACAGTCCATCACACTGTATTAATAGTTCCTCCTGGAACCTTCTTGCACATGCATCACTAACTTGGTGAGGAAGTGAGTCGGACAGATAGGAAATATTTTTCAGTGCCTGGGAAAGGAAGAGTTGGTCAGATGGTGTGAAGTTCAACTGTGGGACACATGTTTGGCAGTGTGTGCTACTTCTAACAGAAGTGTTTGTGCAAACTCATATCCTCTCTTCTACCTCTTCATCACAGAATTCTGCAGTGTCACCAACAACATGTTTGACACATCACTCAATTTTGCAGACATTTCACTTTTTAAATGATGTGAGGGTCACCTTTCAGCTCAACAGATTCTGAGGAACTAGAAACTTTATTTCACAGTACAGACTTCCTTTTTCTCTACTTCTCACACAATTGCTACAGATACTTGGCTTTTGATCTAACATGTTGACACCATGAACTTCCCATCATTTAAAAGAAAAACTGTCAGAACTCCCAAATGACACCACCAGGAAGTAAGATGTATAGAACAAGTAACTCACATGGAGAAACAATGTTTGTTCCTTAGCAACATATATTTCTCCAAACAATACACAGAATACTTTACCTGCCTTAAAATGTTTGGATTACTTCTGTCTTTCATTCTGAGATAAGCATTATTTGCAGTTCAATGAAAAATTAACTAAACTTGGCAAACTGTAAGGAGTTTGAAAGTTTGTGAAGGTACAGAAACTTTCATGTTTTATTTGAATAGGACATTCATTTTTAACTTAGCTGCAAAACTATTTTCTGTATATTTCTTGCTTAAAATTCATCAATCTTTGGACATTAGGTAAGAAATAGAAAAGTAAATATGATGTAGGAGTTATTGATATGACATTGTCCTTAAGTAAGAAAGGTTGTTTTGTAACCACGTGTAGTGGCTGAAATAATCATTCCCTTTACTCAGGGGGACTAAATCAGGACTATTGGCATGGATTCCAAGTCTGCCTGGGGTATAGAGTGAGATTCCTTCTCAAACAGTAAAACAGACACACACACACACACACACACACACACACACACACACACACACACACACACACACACACGCACACACACACACACACACACGTGTGCGCACGCACAGAGAGAGAGAGAGAGAGAGAGAGAGAGAGAGAGAATCTATCTGTCTGTCTATCTGTCTGTCTGTCTATCAAACATGCCAATAAAGAATGTTTTGATCCTGAGTAGTGGAGGTTGATTATGGTTCTGTGAGTTTCTACTAGATAATGCTTAACGTTCAGCTTAACCATTGTCCCTGCAGTTCTGTTTGTACTGAGCTATATTAAGTATGTATAAGCAAGTATTAGGATTAGACATTCATTTAAAGAGAAACTCCTGAGGTATAAGTCAAACACATCATCTGTAAAGGATGAAAATACTTTAATGTAAATTTAAAAACCAAGAGGTGTAAAATATTTTATTAAAATATATATCTCTTGGCTTGTAATAAAAAAAAACAGTTTTAGTAAACTAAAAATATTTCTTAAAATTTCTACTCAATCTCTTAAATTAATTCAGGAAAATGTCTGAATACCAAAAATCAAAATGATTTCTTCTTTTAAAATGCCAAAAACATTATTTTCTTAATTTTTGGTGACTTCAGTGTGAAAGAAAATTATAACTAGCCCAATCACATCCTACAGTCATGATTAAAGAGCCTGTTGGTGATGGTGGTGGTTGTCACTGTAACCGTTTGTATTGAAAAACTATGAAGAAAAAGTGCACAACTTAGAGAAATTAAAATGTTTTTCACATTTTATTTTATTTTTTATGTGTATGGACATTTTTCCCACATGTATGGGCATGCAGCACATGTATGTCTGGGGCTTGTGGATGTCAGAAGCAGGCATTGTATCCACTGGAACTGGAGGTATAAAGAACTGTGAACTGCTACATGAGTGCTGAGAATGAAACCCGGGTCTCTGTGAGAACAATATGTGCTCTTAACCAGCAAGCTGTTCTCTAAACAAAGCCAATACACTTTAAAATATAGTCATGTGAGCAGAAACCCATCAAAATTAACCATTTTAACTCCTGACATAGAAATTTCTCCTCACTATCCTTCCTCCATAAAGGGAATATCACTTTTTGCTTCAATGATCAATGATTAACTCTGCTTATTTTTGAAGTTTGCATTCATGAAACAGTATTGAATGCTGGTTTGTTTTGTATTATTTTCTCAACATTTGATTGTCATTTAAGTTTGTTCTTTGACAGTTTCATACTTGCACATAACGTCTTGTTAGCCCTCCCAACTTCCACCTTTCCCATCTCCTTACTGCCTTGTCGATATGTCTGTCCTCTTCCTCACAAATCACCATCTCACAGTTATGTTTCTTTGTTTTGGTTGATTGCCATTGAACTTAAACAAGGTTTTCAGTCCACACACGAATTTGGAGCTAACTGTTGGAGTCTGGTCATAATACAACTGAACTCAACGGTTCGCATTTTCCCAGAATCTATCAATAGCCAATAAATAGTTCAGGAGTAAGAGGTAGGATCCTGAGTAAGGAATGTATTTACAATATCACAGGAAACTTACCAAAGAAAATGAGCCTGTGTCCTAGCAAATCATTAATGGCACTGCCACCACCACCACCCCAGGGAGGAGACAGGTTTCAAGGGCCTTTCTGTCATTCATGACAAATGATCCATGATGGGCCCAATCTTCTGCAGGTGACCACAGTGGTTGGTAATGACAACTACTGTAACTTTTGGAGTGCAGGAGTAGTACCACATCCAGGAAATGTCCTTTTTCCAACCATCTCCCAACCCTCTGGCGCTAATAATCTTCATGTCCCTTCTTCAATTATGCTTCCTGAGCCTTAAAGGATGTTAACTATTCCCTTTAGGCATGAACCCTCTGGTATCACTTTGACCATGTTTGAGTGTATAACAACCACTGACATCAGCAGAAGGAAGCTTCTCTAAGGAAGACTAAGAGCAGCATTAATCTATGGCTCTACATGTGTATTTAGAAGCCATTTGACAATATAATCATTTAACAAAACATTAAGAGTAGGCTCTCACCTAGGGCCTATAACTTACCTCGACATATAGATGGTTGACCAGATGATAATACCAGGCATGAGTTCCTTCCTATGGAGTAGATCTTAAATCCAATAATAAAATGGTTGGTTACCCCAATAGTCATGTCACTATTACACTAGATTATTATTTTATATTGTTGGATTGACCATTCTTCCCTATATTTCTACATATCACTATCTAGTAATAGGGATGCTGCCTACTATAGTTTCACCTTGATCCCTCTGTGTCCTGTGATAAAATTATGTTCACATGTACGTTTGAAAACATCAACAGCAGTCATAAAATTGATAATAGTCATTGCCTATGCTCGTCCCTTCACCTGCATTATTTCATGGCAAGTTTATGAGGGGTGAATACTGTAATGAGGAATTTCATTGAACAAGGGCACCAAGTGATGAGTTACCTGAGGACCATGGTAAGTAGGAAAACCAAGAATCATCCAGTGTCTAACCCCAGGACTCATGCCTTCATGTTTACTCTTGCTAATCTCTTCTCTTCTGTCCCTTCTCTCCTACCTCTCCCTTCCTTTCTACTCTCCCTTTCCCATTGTTCATCTCCTCTTCTTTCTTCCTTGTTCCGCTCATATGGACACATGGCCATTAAAACACAAATATCACATGTTCTATATAGCTAGGAAAACTGAAGCACAGGCAGGTAAGTAACTTGTACAAACTAACAGAACGGTATGTAAATTATGTGGGAGCCAGATAGTTTAGCTTCAATAACTCTGCTTTCTACCATAATACTCTCTATCATCTGTGAAAAGTGCTTCTAACAAAAACATATTATTTCTAATAGTAAAATCTATTTATACAAAGGCACATTTGTTGTGTGATATAATTTTAAGATGTGTTACATTTGTGATGTGGAACATTTGTTCAATGATGCAAACCTGTGCTTCATTCCTTAATGTTGCATTTGTTTAACTCTGTGAAGCTGTGCTGCTGGGCCTGTCCCAAACACCTGGTAGGTATAATAAAGAGATGATCGGTCAATAGCTTGGCAGGAGAAAGGATAGGCAGGGCCGACAGGCAGAGAGAATAAATGGGAAGAGAAATTGGAGAAAGGAGGAAGGGGTAAGAAAGCCAGCCACACAACCAGACATGGAATAAAGGAAGAAACTATATACTGAAATAGAGAAAGGTAAAAGCCCAGAGGCAATCCAAGCTAAGGCCAGACATTCATAAGTAATAATAAGCCTCTATGTGATTTATTTGGGACGTAGGTGGTGGGTCCCCCAAAATGGACCTGCAAAGAAAAAAAGAGTAAAAAAAAAAAAAACAGAGCACAATTTGTAGAAATATGTTACTATTGTTCAGAAGGACTTACCTTCCATCGCCAGTCCCATTTTTGTTTTAATGGACAATTCTCAGAGCCAGCAAAGTCTGCAAACATTAGTATTATGTACTGCATATTTATGCCAGTTAATCATGTATGTTTTCTCCAGACTACACAGTTATATTTGGCTTATTACTGAAGCAAAAATCAAAGAAAAAAAGAGTGACTACTTTGTGAATAACCACGGAATTAAGGTGGATGACAACCTCATTTGAAGAGTGTTTTTAAAAGGTGTCACAGTTAGAAACAGAAAACTGGATGATAATAGTCATTGTCTACATCCAGGGTCACATGCACAGTGTGAAGTGCTCATTTATATAAACATGTTGCTAATAGCAACAAAGTAATTTCAAGCACTGTCCCTATTACAATTTGATTCTGCACACATTAGTGAACTGGTTCATTATACCTTGAAGAGTTCTACAGTCATTAGCTGGTCTGACATTATACTACAGTTGTACTTGTCATCACCTCCATATTATTAAACACAAGTAGTACATACAAGTAAATCAGGCAAGAAGCCTGTTTCAAACCACGATGTTTGTATAACTTAGAGCTGAAGAGCTCTCAACAGATATTAAATGAGCACATGAGTAAATGAAGATGTAAAATACTTGAGGTTCAAGTACACAGAGTTTAAGCCAATTGTGAGGATACCAAGTTTCTTAGTTAGGGCTTCTATTGCTATGATGAGACACCAATACCATGATAAGTCTTACCAAAGAAAACATTTAATTGGGTGGCTTACAGTTTCAGAGGTTCAGTCCATCATCAACATGGTGGGAAACATCCCTTTTAGGACTGGATATTCTAAGGTCTCACACTCTCTGTATGTTGTCTGGCTGTGGGTTTCTGTATTTGTTCATATCTCCTGGAAGAAGAGGCTTCTCTGGTGATGAACAAGCAAGGCACAGATCTGAGTGTAGCAGAATGTCACTATGAGTCATTGTAATGTATTGAATGTATTGCTACATTCCTTTAGCAGAATAGTAATATTTGGTTCCTGATCTATCTAGTCTTGGGTTTTTGACCACACAATCAGTGCTGGGTATGGGTTCCATCTCATGGCCTGGCCATAATTCAAATTAGATATTGGTTGAGTACTCCTAAAAGCTTTGTGCCACTATTGTACCACAAAGTATTATCTTGCAGGCAGGTCACCATTGTAGACTGTTTGGTGTTTACCTTTCTCCTTTGGTATCACACAGATTATCTTCCAGTACCAGAAACACTAGTTTACAGGGGGTAAAAGTACTCTGTTGGGACCAGGTTGACTTCTTCATGTTCAGTGAAGTGTGTAGGTACAATATTCAACTTTTTAAAATGAGCACTGGGAACTGGACACAGTCTTCATGCTTGCAAAGAAAATCAATTGAGCTATCTCCCTGGTTCTGAAATTCATTTGTCATCGATGAGTGTTCAATTATTCCAGAACTTCTTTAAATAAAACTGTCTTTCTCTGCTATACTCACATTCAATCTTTTTAAGAAAAGAGAATTCCTAAGAGAATGAAATTAACCAACCAAGGAAAAACTCTAATCATATATGTGATAAGTGATTTACATATAAAATGAAAAATATAATTCTCAAAGTACAATTGTGAATTTAGGGGTCCAAAGGCCCTCATTGGCCAATAACTCCAAAAAGGTAGCCAAGTCCTGGCACTGACATTTTTGTTTGATAACTTGGAATGTCTATGTTTAAAATTTTTGTTTGAAATTTGTTTGATAATATGTTCTTTATTGCCCTGTTAAAGGGTAACTCCATTTAGTGCATTTTTATATGTGTATGTCTATGTGTAAGTTTCTATTATAGTAAAATTTTTAGGCCCCTAAACATAAATGGTTATGGCCAATGATATTGATTACTCTCTAGGATTTGAGGATAAGGTTCTGTCACTGTTGACACCTCACAGTTAAGTTTCAGAACATGGGGAAATGAAGCTGCTACTTCCCTAAAAGAAAAAAGAAAAGCTGCTACTTCCCTACTGTTTATCCTTCATGGACTAGAAGGGGAAAAATAATCATCAATTTTATCTAACTTTGAGCTTTTAGAGCTACAGTAAAGACTGACTTAGGAAGACATGCTGACTGATGTATCAGTGACGCTAACATCCTGGCTAATATACTGGGGATAACTAACAGTTTTCTACTTAGATCTAAGGCTCACTCCATAAATGAAATCCATACCTGGAACTGTTATCTGGGCCGAGACCCTGAAGCCAGATAGGCCCTTGGAGAGAACCTGTTACTATTTCTACTAAATGGACATACTATTAAACTGACTTCAAATGCCCATCAATCAATGCATCTCTCAACTCTCATCAGAGAAGCTTCTATTTTCAGTAAATGGCAGAGACTCAAAATTGGTCAAGATGCCAAGAATAAAGAACTTTGGAATTCTCAGTCCAAAATAAAATATCTATATCATATCCCCTGTTCTCAAAACTCTGGGATCATTGTGAAAGAGGGAGCAGAAAGATTGTAAGAGACAGAAGTGTTGATTGACTATAAGGAAATTTTTTGCACACAGGAGAGCAGTTGCACCTATGAACAAATAATTATGAGAGCATGCTCAAGACCTGCATGAACTCAAGCCAGACAAAATACAGCATGTAGTGAGGAGGCAGGCCCAAATTATACTTCTGAGGAGACAGCAATTGGTAGCTACTGAGAGATGAAGGGTTAGTTTTCTTTAGACGTGTGTCCATTATGATATTGGCCATGCTCCAGTGGAAGGCCAAATATCTAAGAATATATGCACAACACAAAGGGGATGTAACAGTTGTTTTTTTTTTTATGACACAAAATAGGTTGGGTAGGAAAGTGGGATAAATCAAGGAGCAGTTGGAGGTGATTAAGATTGTCAAAACACACTGTCAGATATTCTCAAAAATTTTATATGATACTCAGATTCATCAAAGAAGGTATTTTCAAAACAAAGATGTACCTGAAAATAATTTCAACATTATTAGTCATAGAGAAAGACAAATCAAAATATGTGTTACCACCGCCCCATATTAGAGTAGCCAAAGTGAATATTATTGACCAAAATCAAATCCAGGTGGAGAGATAAAGTTCTGAGCTACTGTGGAAGTACAAACTTGTGTTGCCTCTTTGGAGAATTGCTTGAAAGTTCCTTACCAAGTTATAATGCATTTCAATATGATTTATCAATTCCACAGTTAGAAATTTACTGCAGAGAGCTGCAATCCCATGTCCATACATGATTCTTGGTCTGAATACCTATAGAAATTCTTTGCATAAGTTTCCAAGATGGAATGAGCCAATGTGTCCTTCACTGGATGACTAGTAAGCAGTCAGTGCCTTAGGCATATGATGGAATATTGATTGCTAAAGAAAAATAATAAATAAACAACACCTTGGTTGAATCTCAGAGGCATTTTACTAAATAGTAAAAACTCAAATGTTATATAGCACAGGGCTATATATATATGGAAATATCAAAAATAAGAAACTAGTTTGTTGGAAAAGGGAACAAGGAAAGGAGGGCCGAAGAGCCAGGCTGTAGTAGATAACATGAGGACATTCAGGGGCTGAGGCTCTGCGTATTTCATCTAAATTCTGATATTTGTAAACTTCATAAAATTTGAATAGGTGTATGTTATTGTGAATTTAATATGACTATTATTTTCATAAATGTTTGGTTATGTTTTGGTGCTTTCTTCCAAAACACTTATACCTAAAGTAAATGGAAAACCAGGGATTGACTAATTAAAAGCGACATTAGTAATCAAGAATTAGATAGTGTATATTCACTCGATAAAGTTTTTCTATATACCAGTTCTTTTATTTGCCACAGCTTCACTTTCTAATTTCTCAAAGTGGGTATATTGATTTGTAGATAAGATAAAGGAAGAGGTTCTAATCACCTAGATGTCCCTGACAAAGGAATCTAGAAAGACTAAGAAAGGCCACTAAGCTTGGGATGCTTAGAGAAGAATAGTCAGAGCAGAGTCTGGAAGGGACACTGAGACACAGCTCAGTAGCAAGGTGGTTGTGAGCCAGGTCGCACTGGCCTTCTAGTCCATTTCAAAGATGGGAGATTGTGAGTAGCAGAGAGACTTACCTGGGTTTGTTCTAAAACTACTTGTTTTGCATATTGTATAGACAGAAGACCAAAGCGGGGGAGGATTTGCTGAGGCAGCCAGATAGAGAAGGGGTTAACCATGTAAGACGATATAAGAATCAATAATTCAACAAATTACAAAGCAAAGTGATATAAAATTGAATTAAATAAGTACTTTATCAGAATAAAAAATTAACATACTAATGTTTCTTCTTTACATACTTGCCATTCTATAAAATGTGATTCATATATTTTTCTTTTTGACTTTATTGTGGAATTATTATATACTTGTCTTATTGGCGTTATTAAGTTAAAGAGATAATCTATTTTGAATGGAAAAATGCAGTGCATGTTAAGCTCTATATGAAAAAACAAACAAGCAAACCAAGAATTGCTGGTCATAATATGAGCTGTTTAGAATAAAGCAAGATTGGTGATATTTTCCCCGTGCCTTTTATGCTGTGACCATGTGAAGACAAATAGTTCTTTAACAAGCAAGACCAACAAGATCCTCCTCACTGCTATTCAGAGAGCTTCTCGCTTTGAAAAGAACTCTTCAGCTTTTGCCAACAGTCACTTTCTCTTGAGTGCCTCCTTTTCTCTTTTGTGGCAGTTCACTCTTCGGCTAGCTTTGAATTAAACTGCTGCACTTGTTTGGTGAGATTTTTTTTTCAGTATTTCAGGCTGAATGCATCCACTGTTCACAATCGGCATTACGCCTAAAAGCAGCTTTCAGAACACAAAATAAAAGGAGATACAGTAATGTATGATCAGATTCCAGCTGGTAATCTCTCATGAGTTGTTGACCAATTTAACCTTCCCTTTGCAGAGCCAGCACATGCTATATAATGAGAGATCTATCATCTATTCATCTCTCCATCCATCTATCCATCCATCCATCCATCCATCCATCCACCCATCCACCCACCCACCCACCCATCCATCTATCATCTATCTATCTATCTATCTATCTATCTATCTATCTATCTATCTATCTATCTATCTATCCATCCATCAATTATCTATCATCTAATCTGTTATCTATCATCAATCTTATATCTATATATATCTATATTTTTATATATATATCTACATATCATTTATTTATTTTTATTTTTTTTCTTTTTGAAAAATAAAATTACCCCTTAACCCAGTTTGGACACATACTCAGGCTCCTTTTTGGTGCTGGTATGACAGGGTGGACCACCATAGCACGCATAAGGAGACAAGAGGGTGGACCACCATAGCAGGCGCAAGGAGACATTAGAAGCATCTATTTGTTTGTTTTTGTTGCTGTTTCAGACAGGTCCTCACTATGTAGCCTGGAGTTCCCTATGTAGACCAACCTTAAATTCACAGAAATAACTTTCTCTGTTTTTCCAGAACTGGGATTAACTCATATTTTAATATCCAACTCAGCAAAATTCATGATTTAAAACCTTTCCTCAGGGTCTGTCACAAAAAGTCTAAGTGAGGTAATGTACTTGGTAATTACCTAGATTGAATTATTTCCGTGATGTGTACATACTTCAGACACAACACAGTATACAAGATAAAAACATATCTGTTGAGCCGGGAAGATGGTTGAGAGAGTAAAGAAACTTTCTGTCAGGCTTATAACCTGAGTTCAATTCTCAGGGCCCATGTGGTAGGAGAGAACTCCATTCCACAAATTGTCTTTTGACCTTCACAAATATGCCATGGTTGGCCCCTCCTATTTTTTCCCCTTAAACTCGTATCTATTTTTTTTTTTCAGAAAAATAAAACTTTAAAGAAAACAAACTTTAAAATGTGAACAACAAGCCTTGTGCCAAGCCATTGTTTGCACAGGTAAACACTTCTGGTGTGTGTTACTTCCTTCCTTGTATTCATTACCTAGCATAGGGGGAAGGGGGTCAACTAAAACGTGAGAGAATCGGGTTGTCGCCATCAATTGCCATTTCTCATGTTGCATTTGGTCCTATTCCTGTTAAGCGGAATGTCTTTCAAATATGAAGTTCTGCTATTTAAAATTCAAGCATAAAATTCTTTTCCTGAGAGATAGGTTTATCCCTGAAATTTCTACCAATGTCTCTTAGCATACAGTTTACTATGAACAGAGAGATAGACAAAGCTCCTGCACAAGCCATATTTATCAAATTATTTCTTATCATTGTCTCATTGAAATGCAAAGTGGCTAATGCTCAGAAAAAAACATATAAATCAATTACCATAATCTAGAGCTTACAGACAAAATGCTGAATAAAATTTTAAGGTCTTATTTTGAATTCCTATAAAACTAAATGCTAAAAAATAAGAGTATACAAAGGCTTTTTCAGTTGGTTAGTTATAAAAACAACGCAAATTTACAGAGAAGATGCATTTTTCAGATACACATATTTTTCTCTTTTTTAGTTTATTTATAACTCAGAGTTACTGAACCAGAGCATAAGGTCAGACAAATATGGGGGAAGAAGAGTAGTTCAGCTCTGAGAGTTGAGTATAGAGGGATTGTGGGACTTTCATGGGGAAATACCCCCGAAGTTTGACTGCTGGGGTATTTAGAGAACCCCGAGCTAAAGATGGAGAATCTTGTTAACAGCATGTCTATAATAGAAGAAACCATGGTGACTCACAAGGGACAAGGCCTGACTATGCTAGGACATTTAACAGAGGGATTTTATCTTCACCAAATGTTACAGCATCTATGTTACTTTACATCCTGATGCATTGATATTACAGTTAAGAAGCCTGAGTTTACAGTTTACACAGTTCATAAAACAAAGAGGCAGAAAGAATTTTCCAAGAAAAAACATTGTATGCTTGTTTCTCTCTACTCTGAATGTTTTGCAAGACCTGTCCATCTGGAAAAATTCATCTCCGTTGCCATTTTTTGAGCTAATGCTGTCACACGCATATCAATCTTTTTATTCTCATTTCTGAGTGATTATCCCTTCCCTGTTCTGTCTGTTCCCCTGCTAACCTGAAGGGTTCTGCAGGACACGACTATGCTTCTTATTTGTATTTATCATTCTGAGTCAATGTCAGTTATATTAAAATTCCCTTTTAAAAAATCATTAAAATCAATTTTTCCTTCACCATTAGATTTGCAATTTTTATAAAAGATTTACTTGACCCACATGCAAGTGAATATGAACACGTGTGTATGCACATGCTCTTGGAGCGTTATTCCAAAGTGTTTGTAAGCTGTCATATAAGGGTATAGGTAACCTGACTCATGTCCTCCAACAGAGCAGTAACTACTCTGATACTCTGAGCCATCTCTCAAACATCTTAAAAGTGATTGCTGTTCACTATTCCATCCTTCTAAAGAAAGAAAGTAGACATGGAAACAGAACATTAGACCTGGTGACTTCAAAATGCTGACTTTCATATGCATTTCTTTATTTGTCAGTGTATTTGCTAAAGATTTATAATTTCTTATTGCTTGGAGATTACCTTCTAGTATTTTTGTTTTTTATTTAAAGTCAAATGCATCTTTTAACTTGTAATGAGTACATCTTTTGCCCCTGATGCACTCATTTACAAGCACAGCAGTCCAATTTTATAACAAATACTTATTGAATATAGAGCATTAGGCAATATCCTTTTACTGAGAGACACAGTAAACCAAAGATACAGTTAATATACATCAACAGTATGCCTTGAATTCACTATAGAGAAAGAACAACCATACAATGTGAAGTTTGAGGTAAAGAAGTTTACTATAATAACAACTGTCTGTAATGGAAAATTGGTTTCTCACAATGTGTAGCACATTTTCTATTATTGATACGCAAGTGAGTTCATGCATGGTTCAAAAACTGGACTTGAATTATTGGTAGAATATGGGAATACATGGGACCCCCCAGGAAATTCTTTATAAGGAAAGAGACAAAGATAATCTTGCTCCCTAGGAAAAGGATAAAAAGCTTCAGAAAAGTAGGAAAGAGCTATTACATCACAGGGGTTGCAAATACATGCACATTTTCTCTGAGATTTAGAAGTGATCAAAGTCTTTATGAAAGATTTGTATAGACAAAATGTGTGTGGCACATTAAAGTTTGTCATCCCTAAACTAAATTTACTCCATCACTCTGATAAAATGAGCATTATTCAAGAGGCTCTTGGACTTATTCATTTCCTAAATGACTTGCATAATTTGAGGACCTGAAGTTTATTTGATATTATGAAGCAATACAGAAAAGAAAAGCTCATTGGTGTAAATGCTAAAATAGCTGACATACTATGCCAACTCTGGAACAAGTGTCAGTGTCTGGATACTTTCAGCATTCACGTATCATCTGAGGAGGTATGAGCTGCTGGAACTTGGTCTGGATATTATAGGCTTGGTCAGGACATAACCATCTGCACGTTGACCCAGCCTGCCCACCAGCCTCACATCCACTCAACTGCGAAACATCTGGGGTCTGGATTCTGAACTCCTTTACTAAGATCCCAGCTTAACCCTCAACTTCCTTCCCCAACTCTGTGTCAGTGAACTCCAGGACATGTAGGTGCTCTGTCTCACATAAAAAGCAGACCAGAGGAAGAAGCCACACTTGATTCTCTTTGTCTATTTTGGCATCTACCACACTAAGCATTCCTGCTGTCTCAGACTCAGACTGTCACAAGAACCTGGAGTATCCTGTTCTATGGCACTTGCCTGCTTCCATTAGGACTTCAGCCCAAGCTAATTAGAAGTCTCTGCTGAAAGGAAAATTTCATGATGATAGGACTATATCTTCTTCCTCTTTTGTATTTACATATCATGCTTAGTTAGCCCTGGCGACCGAAAGGGCATAATTTTCCATCTTTTCTGACTAGACATGTTTTCCACAAAACTCTATTATTTCAGTCTTTGTAGGCCAGTTTCTAGATGTTTTAAAGAGAGAAATTAAGAAATTAAGAAAATCGTCTTGAATACTTCTGGCTCTCAACACCTATCTGTGTTGTTTTTATAACTTCTCTTCTGTCCCCTTCTACTGAAATTCTCTTCATGTTCTTTAGATTCCCAATTATGGCAGCAAAACAGCCCTTATTAAGGAAATGTCCTGAATAGTCACCCATTCTATTTGACAAGATATTATGCCAATTATACCTACCCCCTCAGAATGCTATTCTTCATCCAACAGTAAAAAAAAATATCCAGATTAGATTTCTCTTACTCTTAATTTTTTTCTCCAATCAAATCTGAATTATTAAATTTCTGATCTCCTAATGTCCTTACTTTCTATTAAGTTTTCCATGTTCACATACTCTTTCTGGGTAACTGATAGTACATTCCTTAGTTTTCTATTGTCCTAAAACAATGTTTACTTTTAATTATTTAATAATTATATTAGTTTCTCCTTGAAATGTGAGTTTATTAAAATTTTCAGTAAAAGTTCCTAGCATTTAAATGCCTCCTTTTGAGGTTTATTGTGTTTATTTTCCATATGAACTCTTGAGTTCATAATGCTGATTTTAGTATAAATATTTACATTCCAGAATGCTGGCTCTACTATTAGTTCAAAACATACTCACTCCTTTTTTTGAGCTGATTAGTGTTATCTACAATGTTAAAATTAAGTTTGATTTTCTCGTAGGTTTGATTATATTATCTATTGAGTTTGAAATTGTTGGACAGATATCCTTTCTTCTTTTTCCTCTCAATTCTTTTTTATAGTTGTTTCTACCCTAGTTGTTTTTAAAACTCTTGAAATCTGGATACATCCACCAAAGAAAAAAATGTTAGAATTGAGACTAAGTACTGCAAGCTGTTTAGAAAGACAAACCAAAAGTTCATCTACGTGATTAGATTCATCAAAAACACTGGACACTGTGTTAGGTGCTAGTACCAGCTACATCAGTGGGAAAGGACACTATAAAGATCAGTTAGCCAGAGCTCACTTTTTTTTTTGTGAGTCTGCTTTAGTAAATCACCATGATCAGCAACTCACCTCTGTGTGATTACTCAATTCTAAGACTGTAAATGTCAAGAAATACCAGAAATACCTTGGGATCTACGATTGTTATGTGGTTTCATACCTAAATGAGTCATCCTGCTAAGAACCCTTAGAATATCAGTCCAGTCTAGACATTCTAATCTTGGTGACTGATAACTACCCTTGGCATAAATTAGTGCAACATTAGAAAGAGAGTGTGGGTGGGAAATGGTTCCATACAAATTCATACACTAGAAACTCAAACCCACAAAATCTTGACTAGTCATTTCCTCTACTAAACCTTTCCATTCCCATCAATCTTTATGAAATTTCTATCAATAATTTATTATTTTATCTCACATCTCTAGAATAATCTATACCTGTCCTATTGGTATTTCCAGTGTGTTCCATGATATGACTTTGTAGCTTTGGTAAAAATTTATTGGATAGACATCGACATAAAGGAACTCAGGCAAGAGCTATCTTAGGTGAACCTTTGAAACTGTTATCTGATAATTCCTTCCCTCAGTCTTTTCTCTATTTTGTGAGCTCCAGGCTATTTGTTTTTCACATTTCATCTTATCAAGCAAATATTATGATAAACTATGAATTACTGAATAAGTTGAACTGCTACCAGCCTTTTGATTTGAATGGAGATTGAGTACAACTGTGAGATCTTACTGAATTTGGGGTAGTATAGATCACTGTCAGTCAATTTAGAATAGATAAATGAGTTAGTGATGGCCACAGCAACTGAGATGAAAAGAAATCCATACAGTCCAGTCTGAATTCTATCCCATGCTATTCCTTTGACTTTCTGTCCTGGGAGGTCATAAGACTTTGGAATTAACCATATGAGCACACCATGAATTTAAGGCATCACTCAGAAGTATTTTGATGAAAAGTATATAAAGGCATACCTTGCCAAAGATTAAAGACACAGTTTTCCTCCTTGGTTAGAATTCCTTTTAGAATAAGCAGGGGAAAAATAATTTAGAAGGGCAGATACAAAATGGAAAGATTCAGTGTTTGCCTAGAGAGAGAATCCTGAGGTCTTCTGGATTTTGAGAACTGAAAAGCCAAGCTTTCCAGTGCTTTTCTGAAACCAAATCAGATATGTAATTCAGTCACATGTTCATTAAAGTTTTTCCTTTACTGCTTTGGATTTTTGCTCTGGTCCTTTTTCTAGAAAGATCCTTATCATCTCTCAATAAACTGATAATGGCCAGAACTCTGTGCTAGTACTGGGGCTTGTGTAATTCCAGATTTGTGTTTGCTCAGATGGTGTCAGCCCTGTCTGGGACATTTCTAACTCATTCATTCCTAGTGTGCTGTACTATATGCCCTGGTTGAGTTTTGTTCAACTTGACACAAGCTAGAATTATCTGGGAAGGGGATAATCAATTGAAAAGATGGCTCCATCAAATTGTTTGTAAGCATAGTCTATGGAGCATTTTCTTAATTAATAATTGGTGAGAGGGGATTAATATTCACTGTGGGCATTGCCAATCCTGGTCAGATGGTCCTGGATAGTATAACAGAGCAGGCTAAGCATCCATGAGGAACAAACCAGTAAATATTGATCCTCTGTGTCTTCTGCTCAATCTTTGCCTTCAGGTTCTTGCTGTGGGTTCCTGTCCTGACTTCCTTCAGTGCTGAAATGAGATCCAACAGACCTAAGCAGAAATTAACACTTCTGGTTCTGGTCACAGTATTTTATGTCAGCAGCAAAAGTTCTAACTAAGGCATATGGGAACCTATATATGACAGAGAACACAGTCCTAGCCACATCTCATGGGGTGCTGGCTCCAAGTCCATCTTTATCCCTCTGTTGCTTAACCATAGGTAAGACCAAGCTTCATTTGCCAATCAGAGCATCTCACTTGTAGAAAGGGTGCTCCAGTATTATCCTGAGTATTTGTGGTAAGATTAAGCACACCTTTCTCAGTCTGAGCTTAGAAGAAGTTCTTACATGTTTTCAAATTAAGCATGTCACCAGTTGTGATCTTATATACAGTTTTACTATATTGATATACTTTATTTCTGTGCCTGATATGCCAAAGGTTATTTCTTTTTATCATGAGAGAGTTTTGAATGTTTAAATACTTTTTGCTATAATTGTAGATATTATCATATAATTTTCATTTTCCGTTTTCTTAATGCGACATACAGAATTTATTATTTATTTTTAATGTATTCTTCTCTCATATAACACATACTGACCAAAGCCTCCCTTCCTCCACCCCTCTCAGTTCCCCCACCTCCTTTCTTACTTGATACACCACTTCTCCATTTCCCTCCAGGAAAGAGCAAGCTTCCCAGTGATATCATATCACAGTGAGATAGCATAACAAGATGCAATGCAACAAGGCACAGATCCTCACTCATATAAAGGCTGGACTAAGCAACTCAGTAGGAGGAAAGGGGTCCCAAGAGTAGGCAAAAGAGTCAGAAGCAACCCTGTTCTCACTGTTAGGAGTCCTACAAAAGCTCCAGACTGAACAACCACAGCATATATGCAGGGACCTAGTGCAGATCCATGCATGCTCCATGATTACCACTTTAGTCTCTGGGAGCTCCTATAAGGCCTGCTTTGATGATTCTGTGGGCCATGTTTGCCTGGTGTATTTGACCTTTCTAGTTCCTAAAATCTTTCTTTTCCCCCTTCTTCAGAGTTCCCCAAGTTCTGCCTAGTGTTTGGTTGTGAGTCTCTACATCTTCTTGTATCAGCTGCGGGGGGTGGGGGGAGCCTCTCTGATTCATATGTTGATTGGGCTAGAAACTATAAGTATAGCAGAATATCATTAGGAACAATTTTACATTGACTTTTTTGGTTTTGTTTTGTCTTGTTGGTCAGTCACATTTGTTTACACCATAGGTCTCTGAGTTTTCCACCTTCTAGCTCCTGGCCATCCAGACACTGTTGGACATGGGCTCCCTCCCATGGTTGGGCCTCAAGTTAGACCAGTCCTTGGTTGGTAACTCTTACAAACTCTGAGCCACCATTGCCTCAACACTTCTTGCAAGCAAAACAGATGTGGATTGAGGGTTTGTAGCTTAGTTGGTGTCTCTCTCCCATCACTGGAATATACTGAATATATTAATTTACATATATTAAATCATCTTTGTATTCCCAGTGATAAACATCACCTGAGTGTGGTATTTGATCTTTTCAGCACACTATTGAACTAAGTTTGCTGACATTTTTCTGAAGGCTTTTCCAGCTATGTTCAAGAACATTGCTATAATTATTAATTTTTTTTGAAGTATCTGCTTTTAATGGCCCCTAAAACCCATGTTTGAAAGTGCTCTTTCCTTTTAACTTTTAATAAGAATTTATAAGAAATGACTACTACATCGTCTCTCAATTCTTATTGGAATTTTCCAATGAAGCCATTTTTTTTGTGGTGAGATTTTTAATTATTAAATTAACTTTTTTTCCCTATCTGTTCAGACATTCTACTTCTTCTTGAATTAGTCTTGGTAAGATCCACATTTGGAAATGTATCATTATTTTTTCCAAAGGTTTTTTTTTTTTTTTTTCCTTCGGAGACACGATATGTAGACTGTAGAGAAGATATGTACAGAGTGATCAAATCAACATAAACAATAAGATTTCACAAAGCATTAGTACCTGAGGCACAGACAGCCTGCTGAGGTGGTAACACTAGGGCCTTAAACATTGACACCTAGAGTGATCAAGGACATAGGATTCAGAACTGAACATGCTCTGGGGACTAGGGTATACACACTTCTGCAGTGGTGATGATGTCTGTTGTCCATGTACTTGTAGAGTGAGTACATGTAAAACTCTAGTGCCTCTGGGGTACCAACTAACGTGCCGCAATGCTACTACAGTGTGTGTGTGAGATATGGCTGTCAGTATGGAAATGTGCAGAATGGTCACAATTCCCAGCCCAAGGTATAAACAGACTTGCAATAGAGTAATGAACTCTATCATGGAACAGCACTGCAATGGCTTTTCCTTGGGCAGGAGGTAGAGAACTCAGAGCAACTTTCTCTTCTAGAAGGGCTACAGTGTCTGCCATGTTGCTGACATTCCTTCTGTTTTGCAAGTAACCAGCAAATTATATGAGAAAAAAATTATCAAACCAACAGGCTGATTTTATAACCTATTCTGCTAAATAAAATGTTAGGAAGGAATAGAAATGTGGTCTATTAACTTTCTTTGAACAAGTAAGTTAGCCAAAATCAAGTACAACTATATACACAGGGATTGGAAAGAATATGATAAAATATAGTCTCTGGAAAAAATAAAAATTTACATAAAAAAGAATATTGGCAATTCTCCTCCCATGTTCTCTCTGTCTCTTTACCCACTGATCCTCATGTTCTTTCTTTCTTTTAAACATTCCACTCCCAAATAAAAACAAAGGAAACCCACTAAGACAAAAAAAATACCCAAGCAAAATTTTTAAAAGGGCACAAAAACATTGTGGCATTCCATTTGTGTTGGTCAACTCCTCGTAGGCATGAGTGATGGGTGACACTCAGTTGGAGAAAGCTGGCTTCCCCTTTCTCAGGAGTTATCAATTGCAAATAGCTTCTTGGTTAGCAGTGGGTCTCTGTGCTCATTTTTCTTTTTCAGTGCTGGGATTTTGTCAGGTAGAACCTGACACCTATAGTCTTGTGGTTATGATTTAGCATTCTTTACTCTTGGTTTATGGTCTAGCTTATTTCCAACTATGATGTACTTTCCACTTCCATCTGCATCAACAGCATACCTATTCTAACTGCAAGGGTTCAGATATTTCTTGCTTTGCTGCTTCTATAGTTAGAGACCTTGGTGTTTTATTTATTTTGTTGTTTTTGTTTTTATGTGTTATTCTGAGGACAAAAATCCAGTGCTATACATGAGTTCTACCACTCAGCTATATACTCCCTGCTGTATTTATAATTTTTAATGGAAAATTTAGATTTTTATTAATACTGACTTATATTATCAATCTTCTTCCCCTTGATGCCATACTCTTTAAAACAGGAAACTAAGATGAATTATTTTATGAAGAAACCGCTAAAGTCCCATGAAAATAATGGGAATTATGACCATTCCTCTGCCCTATAGATATTTAACTCCTGTAAATGGCCAGTCTAACTTTATTAATCTCTCCAAAATCTTACAGTCATAGGCCCTCAAAAGAGTTATGCTGAACTGAACTAGAACATTCCAGGCACTGGTCTCCCACAATTAATTACTGACTATGCATTATTAAGTGTTTACATGACATAGGGTGATAGAGAGCAATAGAATCACTCAAACCCTTCTGCAAGGCCACAGATGCTATGGATGAAAAGTTCACTTCCATAGTAAACATCCTGCTTTCAAAATTTATTTAGATTAAGGAAAGCAACACTGTTGTGATAACTTGTATTACTATTATATATCTTATATTGTCATTGATAATGATCACATTTATAAGAAATCTAGAGATATGCAAAGATCTGTATGATATTTAAAGTGCCAATAGACACAAGGTAGACAATTCTGTATCTTTACAATGGAAGGGCCATGTGAGATTTAGCATCTAGAAATCCCAGAAGAGGTTTGTCAATATTTTCTTTTTATTATTGATTTTATAATCTTAAAATGGGAAACTACCTTATGCAGTAACTCTTGGAGTCACATAAAAATAATATTAAAAGATGCATTAAAAATTAAACAAAGTCTAAACTGAAAAAGGCAGAATCTGCAGGAAATTTGAGAAAAAATAAGAGATAATTGCTTCTGTTTGTGTTTATCTTCTCTGTGGCATTTTGTGTCACACTTGTCTTTTCTATCTTCATGAGTATTTACCACATAAAGGGAGACTAGAGACCATGGACTGAAGGTTAAATATGTCCTCTTGTAATTAAAATAATAAACTATTGTATATAAATATATATAATTTATCAAATATAATCTAAAAATATGCATTTTACAAATGAAACAACCACACCATCAAGATAGTATAGAATATCCAGTGGTTTCAAATCCGTGGTGATCAGGTTGGCAGTTTTCAGATGAATTTGACAGTTACATAACTTTCTAGAAAAGCAGCTACTAATTCTGTCTTTAATAGTGTCTTAATCTCTGAGGGAGTCTCTGGAATATGGCAGGAAATCCTTTGCCTAATGCTGTGAATGATAGCTCCTATGCTTTGTCAGCTGTGGTAGCTGCAACAATTTGAACAATACCCCAGTGCCCTCTTAGGGTTAATTAGCTTGCCAAGACACTAACCTGCCTTGTGGGAGTAGCTCAGAATGTGGAGAGATTAGATTCTTCTTTATCATGGCAGTACTTTTTTATTTGTTAACCTAATGCCCTTTACATTTCCCACAATTATATTTCTTTCCTACTTTTTATGCCTCACATCTGAAAAAAACGCAATGTGTGCTCACCTCCTCCCTTAACCTCACCCCCCATTGCTTAATTAGCTTTTGGCTGCTTTCCATAAGTTCAATTCTGTGTTTGGGGCCTTTTCTTCTAGACCAATTCAAAGATCTTTCTTAATTATCTCTTCTTGATTCTTTTGTTTTACGAGAGTTTGATTATTGCCTTATTTGAAACTCCTTCATCATTTGGTTGGCAATTTAGAATAAGAGAGGTTAATACTTAAGATGTCTCTATATCAGCTCACTCCTACCCCCTCCGTGCAGATGCCCCTGACCTTGCTGAATTTGTCTCTGTTGGCAAATCTATTTCTAATAATTGTTTTTATGATCATGTTTATGGTAGTGAGACCTTAATTCATGGTCTTTTTCCTGATCTCTGTAAATATTCGAGTAAGATTGCAAATGTTTTCTTCACATTGTTGCCTATCCTTACATATAAAGTCAGGACTGGTGAGATGGCTCAGTCAGTAAAAACTTTGCTGTACAGTCATGGGGACATGAATCTGGATCTTGAACTCCAAGTGAAAATGGAGTATATATAATTCTTTAACTATAGTCTGAGGAGACAGAGACAAGAGGATCTTTGGAGTGCATTGACCTGTTAGTCCTCCATTAGAGGTTATCTAAAGATTCAATGGGAAACAATGTCTCAAAAATTAAGACCAATAAAACTGTAGAGATGGTTCATCAATTATAACTGCATATTGCTCTTGCAGACAACCCTAGTTTAGTACCCAGAACCCATACCTGGCAGCTTACAACCACTTGTGACTCCAGCTCCAGAGGATGTGATCACTTTTTCTGGCCTTTGTAGGCAACTGGACTCATGTACACATGTGAGTACATATAGACAAACATATGAGCAATTTAAAATAAAGTAACTTTTTTAAGGACAGAGGATGATTGAAGAAGTTACTCGACATCAACCTTTGGACTCCACATGCATGCACACCAATGCTTATGCACTCAAGCACAACACACATGAACACATACACAAGTACAACACATGCATGCACACAAGCATATAAACTCCTATCACATTGATTAAATGGTGCTTCTCCCTAACCTTCCATGAAAATATCCAATAAATTCTAATTTTTATGCTTTAAAAATACAATAAACACTATTTCTAGTTAAGGATATATTTGTAGAACTATGACATTACACTAATTATTATGCATGCTCTTCATAAAAGTTTAACTGTCTCTCCTTTTCTCCCCTCCCCTTTTATCCACCTCCCCACTCTAAACACAGCGCTTGCCTACACAGAGGAGGGCTCAACCTCTGAGCTGTATCCTCAGCCACAAAGCCTTTGTGCTCCTTGTCATCACTTCACTTTATTCATGCTTTCACCCATTTCATCATCCAAAGCATAATCTTCCATACAAACCTTGACCTTCTGACTGGTCTGTTCAGAGAGGCCACTGAGCTGGTTTTTACATGATAACTGTATGAATTGTTCCTGAGCACATTAAGCATCTCCATGTGACTAAACTACTCTTCCTTCACTTTACTCTAATAAATTAAGCACTAAGCACCCAAGGTTGTGGTCTTTTCAGAGTGGGAGGGTGGAAGGAAAGATGAAGGGTGGGACCAGTAAGTCCTAAATCATCTGCTCTATTTCCTTTATTTGTTCTTATTTGGGTTGGCAACAAATCCCTGAGGAATAAAGGGGATAGAAAAGACAGCCTGCCCCAAGGACAGTGAATTCAAGAATGCTCTTGCTCTAAGAAGAATTAATGCAGAATCTCTAATTGTCACTTAGCCTTTGCAAAAGAATTACACTGCTTCCTATAATTTGGAGAGTGTTTTCCCTGTGAAGATGGTTGCTTTTGTCTTTCCATCTGTGGACTTCCTAGCTGTATGTCTTTCAGAAGCCAGGCTTGTGCATGGTGTCGGGGAACAGGGATCTGTGTGTAAGCCTGGAAAAATGGTTGCAGACTGTTCTTCTGTACCATTTTTAACTCTTACTGTTTCTTAAGTGTATTGTTTCCTTAGAAATTCACCCATTTAATGGAGATTGGTGAATTGCTGTTACTATATGCCCAGGTTGTCAGAGTGCCTCTCAGAATGCAATGCTATTTACGACAGACACAGACTGTACTCTATACTGTGAGAAACAGCGATTACCAAGAAGTTGGAGAAGCTGGTGATAAGGGAAGTGCCCAGTTCTGTGGAAGTATGTGGTTGTCACAGCATTAGCAGAGTTCCACTACCTGCTGGCTGGAAGATCACAAGCAAGTCACTTAGGTATAATTGTGGCAGCAATAACTGCTTCAAGGATTGCTAGGACAGTTGAATTTTTACTAAGCATTTCATGTAAGACATGTAGTAAATATCCAGTAAGTGCCACTTATAATAATAGCATAAGTAACTTTATGTTATGAATAGTTTTATTGTTTTGAGTTTCACTTCTTAAAATTCTCTTTAGTTTAACTCTCAGCAACTGTGTGTTTCCCTTCTGACTCAAAACGTCTGACTCAGCTGAGTAAGACAGATAAACATTAAACAAATCACCACAAAAGAATCAGAAAATCATCCCTATAGCACAGACGTCTCAGCATGTATATAAATGCATTTAAAGAGAGAAAGTCAATGATCCTTTGCTATAGCAAAAGGGAGCTGGGAAACTGGAACCAAGTAGGCCCAGTATCATGGAAAGCATGCTTTCCTTTAAAGCCCCAGACCCTAAAATAAATAGAGAACAAAATTAATCTTAAAATTTAGATTATATGCGTCTGGTAAAACTTTCTTCCCTTGTTTTATTGAAGCAGAGGCAGAATACTGCTTATGATTTTACATGGGCTGCAATAATAGTTCAAATACTGTAACATTTTTTAGGATGCAAGCTAGGCTAAGCTTTAGGCATTGACAATACTCTATTGTGTTTCATCCTATTAGTGCAGGACTGTATGGCAGTGTTTCTTCTGTCAATGAAGGGAAGTAGACACACAAATAAGCGTACCTGATTTATTGATTCACTTTAGACCTCTCTGCAAAGTACTCTGGACTCTGTCTTAGCTTGAGGTCTGGGGCCAGTTACTAATACTCCCAGTTTCTTTGTGACTGAATGGGGCTGATAAAAGTATCTTAAATGATGGGAGGACATGATGATAATCTGATGATGTCAGAGGTGGGAAGGTAGCAAGGACTATACGTATTAGTAAAGAAAGCTGTGACTGGAAAGATGGCCTATGGGGTAAGAGCACTTGCTGTACAACACAAGGACCAGAGTTCAATCCCCTGCACTCTGGTTTGCCCCAGATCAAGGAGTAGAGCTGGAGCTTTCTGGCCACTCTAGTGAGGGGCCTTGTTAAAACTAGACTAAGGAGTTATGAGGTGGTTTAGACATACAGAACTCCTTATAAACTCATACGCTGAAAACCTTGGTTTTGGAGTTGTAGAGCATTTGGGAAGTAGAGCCTTGATGGATGAAGTGGGTCACTGGAGTCAGGCCTTGTGGTTACAACTGGGCTTCACTTCCTGCTCACTCTCGGTTTGTGGGCATAGTGTGACTAGTCACCTTCTGCTCCTAACAGTAGACCTTCCCTTGCCAGATGGACTGTGTCCTGCTGGAATTCCGAAGTCAAATAAACTCGTCCTTGCTGAAGTTGCTTTGTCAGGACTTTTGTTTCAGTATTAAGAAAGGATCCGACTGTGCAGCTGCCACTCATGGTTAGTCCCAGACCAAGGGTTTTCACTAGATACAAGACTTGTGATAAGTGACAGCAGGTCAATGAGGAAGGCCTTATGAATAAAGGGTTGTGCTCAGATATTCCTACCCTCATACCTATTCCCATGGTGATCTACATGTAATTTGCATGTCATTTTCATCCTATTAACCTTGATCCTCAATAGGCTATTTAGCAAATACTACAAATATTGAAAAAAATTAAATATTTAATAAGAAATGATTTTCTAAATATACTTTTTTCCCTTACAAACACCTAATGCAAATTTAGACCAAACCAAAGAAAGTTATAGTTAGTTGGTGAGAGACGAATTTTCAGGTTGGCAGTTTTTTACTCTGGCATCAGTATACATTTTTTATATATCCAACTTTGGACACCATTATTGCCACTTCTATGGAAAACACAGACCCTGTGTTTATCAGGTGCTCCAGCAGAACTGTCTCAGCTGTCCGGGACTCACTCTTTATAGTCTTAATCAGATGCGTTTGTCAGCAGCTATATTAGCTTCAGGCTGTATGTGTCACCTGCAGGACTGGAGTGTGGGAAACTTCTTAAAATATAAATTCTTTTAAATATGGTATACTTTTCTATGCTGCATTTGTTCTACAAATTCAGAATCTACAATTTTCATTTTAATGCATATTTTATCCGTAAGGAAGGCTGGCCCCTCAGAGTTGGCACAATGCACACAGATTCCCGGCACAGAGATGGGCAGGGGTGGGGGTTGAACATCCACAAGCAGCAGCAATGACAAGGAACTGCTTGTTTGTTTTTGCAGAAGGAGTTTTTAAGGATGAAAAAGGGGAGTCTGTTCTAGGCTGAACTGGCAAATCCTGATTGGACAAATGACCTCCCCCCAAATTAATTTTGATTGTTGGATTTTGGTGTTTTATCTCAGGAATAAGTCAGTGGCCAAATGAGGGAGTAGAGCTCAGGGACTGGCCTTAGGAAAGTGACAGTTTTCAGAGAGGGAAAGGAGGGAGGTAAAAGGTCAAAGCCTGTTGGCACCATGCTTGCCATGCTGGTCCTGCTTCATATTTATTTTATTATTCTAATGCTGTTAGATGATAAAATCTGCTGTCTTACAACATGTTCTAATTGTCTCTGAGCTGATACCCTTTTCTGGTATCTGTGAGCACCAGGTACACGTGTGGCACACATACATACATATAGACAAAAACACGTATACACACAAAAAATAAATAAGTCTTATTTTTAAAATGTATTGAGAAAAATATGTATAAGGTGTTTTTATGCTAAGCACCAGAATTAAGTCTCCCCTAGGTCCAATACCCTGTCATAGGCTATAAAATTGATTTACATTACCAGGTATGGATTCCTTCCTATACCCTCTAGTGGGTCCAAAATCTAATTTTAGAATGGTTCGCTACTCCTATTACTGATATTTTTATAGTTTTGTTTTCTTCTACAAATCAGGTAAGTCACTTACAGTGTCAAAATCATAATTTACTGTACACATATTATCTATAGTTTTTAAAATTTTGGGACTCAAAATACAAGTTCTTATATGACAAATACAAATTTTTTTATTATTATTGAATTCCCCCAACACATTATTTTTGGTTAAAAATACTATTTTCTTTAAATTTATATAATCCTTGGCAGAGTACTAATTTACATGTCACCACATATTAAATAAATGAGGCATCCCTATAGCTACAAAAAGATATATTGTGCACAATAAAATAGTATTTGATGAGTGCCTGGTGAATGGTTTCCATCAGTGCATTATTGGTTCAGAATGAAGAGAGACTTTTGACTTGGTGTCCTTAGGAAAGGCTTCACAGAGAAGCCAGTATTTGAACTAAGTTTGGAGACTGGGAAAATTTTTGAAGTTATATGGGATTTCAATTCTTTCCTTCTTGTGTTCAGAGTGTATTGAGAATCAGATCAGCTGGTATAGATAGCTATGTATACATCAGTGTTGTGGGATATCTTTTTGCATGCTGTGAATAAGCTTATTACCACTGATTAATAAAGAAACTGTCTTGGCCTATGGCAAGGCAGCTTAGAGTCAGGTGAGAAATCCAAGCACAGATAAAGGAGAAGGATGGCGTCAAGGAGAAGCTGCAGGCTGCCATGCAGAAGGTGAGCTAAAGGAACACAGCTAAAGCCTCAGGGCCACTTGGAAATACATAGATTTGTAAGAGCTAGTTGGTAATGAGCCTGAGCCATAGGCCAAACAGTTTATAATTTAAAAGCCTCTGAATAATTATTTTATAAGTAGCTTCAGGACTGCATGGGTAAGAGGGCCAGACAGATCAGAGAGTTCTGACTATAAGTGGCATGTGATGTGGGGCTCAAACCCAAGACCCAGAGATTAAGAGTCTCATACTCTACTGACTGAGAAGGTGGGCTACAAATGACATCTACTGTTGGGAAGTGAAAGAGCTTTAAAAAGATTCCAAATGCACAGAAACAGCCACATCGGGCTTCCTAGTCTCACAGTCTCATGGCCACAGCAGCAGGAGTCTCCTAGCAACTGCCTGCAAGATGTAGCTGGCTGCCACCATGAGCTGAGCACTGTGGTTAATTTTTGCAGTGTCTCTTATAAGCTTCAGTACTAAGAGGCTTCTCCCAGCTACTGATGTTGGGTTTGGGAGCACATCTGTGGGCTTAAAAATATAGCTCTATGATATTTAATTCTGCTTCTCAGAATTGGAGAAGTAAGTGTGACTCTGCCATGTTGAAAAGATGGGTGGAACAGAGCCAGTGGCCAAGGGTCCTAGCCACACAGTTTAGCAATTTAAAAGACTTTCCTGGTCAAAAAAAAAAAAAAAAAGGATTAAGGTTACACAATAAAAAACATATTCAGATGGAGAAAACCTCTAATGTGGTTACAGCGTATGAAAACAATGACAACAAAAGTAGGCCTGGGAGAGAAAAGAAAAAGGGTAGAGAAAGTTTTTAAGAAGGAGAAACCAAGTAATAAAATATAATAAGACACATAAAGTTGTAAAATATACAGAGTCTGGATTTTGTATGTTATTGTGTTTTATTTTAATTTTTAAACTGTTAATGAGCTAAGTGCAGAAAGACTTGTGATTATAAAAACTGCTAAGTTAAACTAACATATATATTTTAAAGGTATCTTGATTTTGAAACTTTGGCCTAAGGATATGCTGCTTTGGAAAGAAGTTCTATGTTTGTTTCCATAGAAGATGAGAACCTAGGAATTGTTTCCAGGCTCATATAGTTTGATCAGAAAAGATCTCCTGAAAAAATTTTTAATGGAAGGAGATAGCCCTGATGACCCAATGTCCAAGTTAGCTTCAAGGTTGCTGACAAGGTGATTCAGCCTCAGGGTCCCTCAAAGAGTGCCAGCACCCCCAGTCAGCAGGAAGTAGAAATTATAGAACACTATGCCCACATTCCCCCCAAATAAATTTCAGATATTTATCTTTGTTTTATAGGACTTGGTTATTGGTCATAATCAATTTCTTTCTAAAAAAGGAGGAATATAGATATGATAGGACAAAAGATCAGATTATTGAATCTAATTTTAAAAAGAAACTACTTGTTTTAAATACCTTACATTTATATGGATTTTAGTTTATTGATAGAAATTTAAGTTAACTTTGTTATATTGCATTACATTTCTACTCTTATTTAAGAGATCATTTTTATGTAGCTCATTTAAAATTGTATAATTAAGAAACATAGATTAATAGTTAATCATCTATGATAATCAAACTTGTAGTCATGTTAGTTAGACTTTTAGATATACAAAGATACATTTCAACTAGATAGATAATCTTCAAACACTTCAAAGACATACAGAATATAAAATTTTAAAAGTTTTAAGAACTTAGGCTTTTTTTGGACAGTGATACCTATTACACACATGTCTAATCCTGGCAGCACAAATTTACTTCAAAAGGATGATGGACATCGAAGAAACTCCATGTGGAGTTTACTATCTTTGTGGCAAAGGTTGTCCACTGGGCAAGAGACTGTTCTTTCTTCAAATGCCTGACAATCTGCTGTATAAACTGGACAAGTGGAACCCATTGAATAGTGACTGTGGAAACTTTGCCAGAACAAGTCAAGATGTCTCTCAGGTTCCTGTTTCACAGAGAAAACGGAACAAGGAGAATTGACCAACAAACTTTGCCAAGATAGACAGAACAGTCCTTCAAATTTTCTGTTTCACTAAGAAGTCTACCAGACGCTCTAAGCCTGTAGCCTGAAGGTAGATGCTCCAGTGTTACAGAGGAACTTTAGGTGACTGTCCAGGCAGCTAGATGTCTCTGTTATTTCTAGAATCTGGAGGTTACGTGTTTACTCAGTTAATATTATATCCTTCTGTGAGTTGAAGATTAGATAGTTATAATTACAGTTTTCCTGAGTTATAATAAAAGGTAAATTAGATATAAAACCTTAGCCTCACAAAGATAAGATAGATGATAGAATACTTTTTTTATTTGCTAAATACAAATAGACTAGATACAAGATAATTCTTGCTTGATAACTGTTATATATATATATATATATATATATATATATATATATATATATATATAATTTTACTATGTTAAAATGAAACCTTCCTTTTAGATTAGACAGGAAGGGGGGGTGATATGTAATGTCTTTCTGTGTGCTGTGAATATACTTATTATCATTGGTGAATAAAGAAACTGTTTTGACCTGTGGGAGGCAACTTAGAGAAAGGCAGAACATTCAAGCAGAGTTAAGGGAGAATAAGGTTGAAGTCTGAGAGAAATGATCCAGCCACCCAAGAAACAAGATATGAAAGTACCAACAAGCCACTAGCCACATGGTAAGACATCAGTTACAAAAAAATGGGCTAAGTTAAGTTGTAAGACCTTAAGAGTTAAGTTGTGAGAGTTGAGTTAAGCTGGTAATGAGCCTAATAGTTTGTCTTTAACATAAGCTTTTGTGTGATCATTTAGGACTAAGCAGCTGCAGGATTGTGCTAGGACTTAGCAACTGCAGTACTTCTGTTCTAGCCCAGGCTGAACCTGCTAGAAACTTAAGACTACACATCAGTTACCTGCCTACTGCGTTAACTGGAGATGAAACACTTGCTTCTGGACTAAAACAGTGTGGGAACATTATGTTCCATACATTTCCTGGCTTGTTTTTGGAATACAGCAAAGGGCCAAAGGCTGCGCTTTTAGAGCAGATTGCTTTGGAAATGAAGTCTCTACTAGGATCAGAGAAAAGTAATTACACAGAAGGAAGATTTTCTATTGACCCAGTGGAGAACAAAGAGCAACTGGTAATGGAACTTGTGTTCACTTTCTTCTTAAGATGAACCAGGAATGTGACACTAACGAGTTTTTCAAGGAAATAAAAGGAGCAGAAAAAAAGTTTCTTTGTCTTTAGACATAGAAAATACAGGATATCTTCAGAAGACATAGCTTGAAACACATCCTCTCTTAAGATAAGATGTGTAAGATGTCATTGTAATCTGTCTGGTAATAGTATGACCGAAGGAAAAAATGAATCAGACAAGATATGGTAAAACCAGGAACATAGATACAGATCTGCTGAATTAGAGAGGGAGGGAAGGAATAGGAGGGACACACACAAGGGGACAGGCTGGGCAGAATAAAATGACAGTACGGTTTGCAGTGAGATAAACGTACTGCAGAATGAATATCTCCCTCCTTTTCCAGAAATCACATTTTTGTTATGTACTATTTTCTCATTTCTTAAACCACACATTTTTAGGATGAATTTAAGGTGCCCACAAATCCCAAGCATGTCAGGCAAATCATCCTGTATGCATGGACGTTCCTTGGAAAATGAAGTTCTTTTAGGAAATTTTAAAAAATTGGGAGCTCAAGGAAAAAAGGCATCAATTGAAAGTCACCTCCTCTGTGTCACAGGCACTAGAACATGGGGTAAAGACTCTATGTAGGCATGTATCTTCTAGGCCACACTCCAGTCCTAGCACTTGAAGTGTCATTTGGTGACAAGGGATGGCAAGTTGGAGTTCTGTCTTCTTCACTGCTTAGAGACTTCATTAGGAAGAATCGCCTTCTTATACTACAAGAAGTTTCCCGTGCACTAGGTTTCCATACTACCACTCTCTTCAATTCTAACTGTCTCTCCCCTTATTACCTCAGCTCCTATCTCTTCCCCATCCCACCAGATCTTCACATTCTCATCCTCCTTCTCACAACTCCAGTCCACCTATAAAATCTAGAGAAATGTAAATACCAACTCAACCACAAAACCTTTAATCTACAATCTGACCTGTCTGCAAAATATGCTAGGGTAATGGCTGCACAAGCTTTGTGGGACCAACCCTTATTTGACTTAAGGGCAACTCTAAAAGATGGAAGCAATACCCAACACTTCTTGGTGATCAAGAACCAGAGACTAGCTAGCTCTGAGACCTATGGTAAAGCCAAATACTACTAGTCTAAAAAAGTCATAATGAAATGACTCCTAATGATATTCTGCTATATTCATATATATTGGTGCCTAATTCAGTCAGCATCCAAGAGACTTTATGCTGTAGCAGATGAGAACAAATAGATGTCCACAGCAAAACATTTTGTAGAGAGAGAGAAAGACCTTAAAACACACAGATCAAACTAGATATCTTCATCAACTTTCTCCCTTCTGAGATCAAGGAAACCTGTTAAGAGGAGACAGGAGTAGGGGAGATAGAGGGGATAGAGGACATGGGGAGAAGAAAAACCTCTAAGGAAATGAGGCAATACTCATAGAAATTCACAGGGGTCTACACAAGGTCCTCTACTTATGAACTATAGCTTTCAAGTTAGTGATTTTCTGAATTTCCTAAATATGTAGACAAGTAGGTCTCTGAGTCTTGTAGCTTCTCTTTGAGCTCTTTTTATTTTTCTTTTTGGCTTATATTGTTTGGCTTCAATGTGATGGTTTTTATTTTATTTAATTAAAAAATATTTTTAAAAGTTGCCTTCTCAATGAATTCTAAGAGTGGGAAGATAGTCTTCTCTGATTTGTTATCAAATACCTAATGATCCATCATAAACACATAAATATGTGTAACATTTAGAAATAAGTGTGTGTACATGTTTGCATGTAACAATAATTAAAAGAAGTAATAAATTTGAAAGTGAAAAAGGAGGGATATATGGGAGGGTTTGGAGGAAGGAAAGGAGAAATGATGTAATTATATTATAATATCAAAAAGAAAAGAATAAAGACTGCCTTCTCAGCAATTCCTCCTGAGAAAAATTCTCTTTTTATTATTTTACTCTGCATGTTTATGCTCTAAAACTGTCACAGCTTTGTAGTAGGAGGTTTCTGGCCCGAAGTTTCAGGCCTAGCCTCAAAGTTTAGGCCCACAGACCCACAGACCCACAGACCTGCAGACCTGCAGTCCCACAGTCCCACAGAGACATGCAGAGGCTTACTATAGTTTTATGCTGATCAGCCTCAGGCCCAGGCATATAACTTGCTAACTCTGTACCCTTCCTGTTTGGGCATGAGGCTCGGTACCTTTCCTTAAGCCAGCATGGCTGTCCTCTGCTTCTTCCCGCTTCTCTCCAGCATTCTGCTTTGTGCTTCCTGTTCTCAGAGTTTTTAGACTGGTAGCCCCGCCCACACTTCCTGCCTGCCTTTGGCCCATCAGTGCTTTTTATTAAACCAGTGGGTGGGATAATTATTTACCATGAAACAACACAATACCCCTAAACAGCTTCATTTACCTTCTACATCTGAATGATAACCTGCTCAGAGTTGATGACTAGCAACTTCATCTTGAATTCCAGTACTGTATTTGTAAGTGTTCCTAGACTGATCACTCAGTCAGTCTATGGCTGAAGGCCAACATACCATATATGACTCTGGGGAGGCAAGATAGTCTTTACTTTCAAAGATCATTTTATTATTTGTAGCTGTTATTTACTGAGCATGCAATATAATGAAGGAAGTGTGCAAATGGCTTTCCTATCTCATTATATCTTACAATACACCTATTAAGTTTTGGTTTATAGAAATGATGTAACCCAATTAAAGTTGAATAACTACTTATCTGAGAAGGTTGAATTTGACCTGAATTTCCCAGGCTCCAGGGTCTCAGTGTTTGATCACTATGATGTGCTGCCTATCTCAGGGTAGTTCACATTTAGAATCAGGTCTTTGCAACAGAGACATACACTGTGAGAAATACAGGACCATGTCCAACTTGAAAACTGTGACTCTATGTAGCCTACATAATCAAGTTTACAGTTTAAAACCCATTAATATTTGTTTTCTGTTTTTGATTGCCAGAACATTTCCTATCTCATTCTAATATCTAGTCACACCAAACCATCAGGCTTTCTCCCAGTATATTGATTGTACTTGCTTTCACTGAGTCATGATTTGAAACAAGTGCCTTGGACATTGTTACATTTTTAATGCTTGTTCCCTAGGTGGTTTTCTACTTTGAGAGGCTGACCCCTTTGAAGGTGAGACCTTGCTTGTAGAAGTAGGTCACTAATGGGGGGACTTTGAAGATTGTATCTGGGCCTTTGTTTCCTCCTTTGCTTTCTGTCTCATGGTCCACCATGATGGGAACAGTCTCCACCACACATGCCCACTGCCATGACCTAAACTTTTCTAATATGTGTTTTCTACCATGAAGACAGAAGTCTCTGTAACCATTATCCAAAAGAAATCTGTCCTCCCATTAGGCACTGTGACCACAGTGATGTGAAAGCTAACCCCCACACCTCCTTTAAATTATTCTAATCAGTCACTGTGACTGATGTGATGTGTAAGCTAACTCCCACACCTCATTTTCTTGGCCTTGCATGCCACCATCAGGATGGACAACTGCTTGTACCTCCATCTTATTTATTTAAAAGAATTTAATTTTTCAAGAGGCATACTTTCTGTGGTAGTTTGAACAGATATGATCCCCCAAAGACTCATGTGTTTGAATGCTTGGTCTACAGGGAATGACATTATTAGAGGTATAGCCTTAGAGTAGGTATGGCCTTGCTGCAGGAAATGTGTCACTGTGGGGTGGGCTTTGAGGTCTCATATATGCTCAAGCTACAACCAGTGTGGGACAGTTCACTTTCTGTTGTCTGCAAATCAAGATATAAAAAACTCTGACCTCCTTCCTTCCCCAGCATGTGTCTGCTTGCCACCACACTTACCACCATGATAATAATGGAATAAACCTTAGAAACTATAAACTAGCCCCAATTAAATGTTTTACTTTATAAAAGTTTCCATGGTCGTAGTGTCTCTTCACAGCAATAGAAACTCTAAGTCACTTTCCGTGTACTTCACTTGGTTAAAATGAATTACTCTCTACTCTTCTGTGCCCCCCACAACAGAGACTTGATATGACTACTTATTTCCTTTGATTTCTTTATTCCCTAATAAATGGAAAGAACATAAATCAGTGATGCTGATGTAGTATCTGGGTTCACTAGTGTATGCATATCAAGGGATACTCAAGTTTCCTTTGCCTTTGACTGTGGGCTTCACTGTATAGGAGAGAAACTACAACAGAATACCTTTGATATGGCCATGTCCTTAAGACATATGTGATTTAAGCCATATTAAGTAAGAGACCTTAATATAATTATATTTAATTTTTATTCATGGCTTTTGTAAAATATTTTGGAAGTTTGCTTGATTCTTTGACAAGCTGACTCACATGAAGAGAAAACTGTGCTACTAAGGATGTAAGTGAGGTGATTTTCCTAGATTACTGCTTTCAGAAAAACTTGTTTTATGTAATAAGTGTGATTTAGAAAAATCATAATTGAAGGATAATAATGACCTGGAAGCCAGTGATGATCTTCAAAATATATTGGCTGTGATAAGCTTCACCTCAGCAAACCTACAGCAGCTGACACAAAGATAAGCCAGTGAGATGGCCCAGTGCATAAAGTTACTTACCAAGGCCTAACTCCTCTGTTACACTCCTGGAGACAACATAGTGGGAGGAGAGACGAGTCCCACAAGGTATCCTCTGAAATTTGTACAAATGCTGTTCTATGTACATGCCACTCCACTCATACATACATGCCACTCCACTCATACATACATGCCACTACACTCATATGTCCATGCCACCCTACTCATACATCCATGCCACCCTACTCATATGTACATGCTACCCTACTCATACATACATGCCACCCTACTCATACATCCATGCCACCCTACTCATATGTACATGCTACCCTACTCATACATACATGCCACCCTACTCATACATACATGCCACCCCACTCATACATACATGCCACCTCACTCATACATACATGCCACCCCACTCATATGTACATGCCACCCCATTCACAAAAATGTGATAAAAATTTAAAAACCAAATCACAATAACTAGAACTATGAAACTCTTAAAAAAAATATATATATATATAAAATGTTTAAATCTCAGATTTAACATTTTTTGATATGTGATACTATAAGCAGAATAAACCAGACAAAAAGGATTTTATTAAAACTAAAAATATTTGTACATCAAAAGACATTACCAAGAAAGTAAAAAGATAAAGGGAGACAAAATATTTAAAATCATTTATATAGATTAAATAAATAAATATTTATTTACATAAATGTTTAATATCAGAATATACATGTGTATTATAATTATATATAATATGCTTATTAAGTATACATACACACACACACACACAACAGAGTTCAACAATAAAATAATCCAACTTAGCAATAGGCAAACAATTTGAGTAAACCCTTCCAGAGACGACATAAAACCTACAAATATCAAGATGTTTAAATACTTGGTTATTAGGGAAGTAGAAATCGAAATCATAGTAAAATATCACTGCACACCAATTAAATGGCTATAATAACCAGGAATGGTGGCCTACATCTTTAACCCCAGCACTTGGGAGGCAGAGGCAGGCAGATCTCTGAGTTTGAGAGATCTATAGACCAAACTCCAGGCCATCCAGGACCACACAGAGAAACCCTGGTTCAAAAAGGGTTTATAAAAATCACAACAATGAGGTTTGGTAAGAATACAGAAAAATTGTAATGTCCTCTGATGCTAGTGGGACTGTTCTCAGTGGAACAGCCACTGAGAAAACAGCCTGGCAGCTCTTCAAAGGTTAGCCATAGTTTCTAGAATCCAACAATCTTACTCCTACATATATACTTCCAGGAAATGAAAATATAAGTGCATGCATTGCTTTTCTTTGTATTATGACAAACATCTAATAAGACATGACTGAGAAATGGAACTGTTTTAGCTCATGGTGGCTTGGTGACTAGAGCACCACCTTTGGAGGGACACGTTCATCTGGCCACCTGAGGACACTTAGCACAAACCTAGCTAGGCTATACCTCATAAATGTGGTGAGCTACAGATTCAGGCAAGCCTCTTTTCTTAAGGTTCCATAACTTCTCAAAACAGCACCTATCAACTATTCCATCATAAAAACTTATGGGGACATTTCACATCCAAATCTTAAAAATCAAATATGAATATTATTCATAATGTCCCTAAAGAGAAACTACCCAAATGTCTATCAATTGATGCATGAACTGACAAAATGTGGTATATGCACTACTAGATATTATTTCATATCTCACACCTTGTCTATTTACTTAAAAGAATTAAGTACTGCTACATGCTATGACATGGATGAGCTTTGAAATATTATAGTAAACAGAAGAAATTAATCACACACATACACATACATAATTACTGAATCCCTGAAATCCCTATATATATAGCAATGAAAATCCTATGTAACTATAATATCTATGCCAGAATTTCATATCATTATTAATGGAACTTTAACTTACAGCAAAATGCTTTAAACTATAAGAATTAAATCACATCACCATTTCCCATCCTCCAGATATAATATATAGCAATAAGTCTTAAATTACAAACAGTCCTACAGCATGTTGTAAAGACATCTTATACTATAAGAAGTGCATACAAGTGTTTATGGTTCTGCATTCCCGAACATTGCACATGCTACACTAAATGTTTAAGTGTCTTTGCCCCAAAACAAACACAGTACTAATTTTGTTTTGTGACAAGCTGACACAGTACTCACAGAGATGACTTACAGCTGCTTCAGGAAATTCTGCTCTTCAGGTAATGGGACCTCTGAGGACTAAATAAATCTCAAGACTATCACTTCAAAGAACGTCTACTCCACTCTTCTAGAGAAAGCCTCACACATTAAATGGTTTTTGAACTTTTAACTTAAAAATTTCCAAATAGACATTATCTGTTTCTTTTCAGTTTTAATTTTAGTTCACAGCAGCAGGAAAGGAAGAGAGGAGAGGGTGGGCTGGTGTGAGAGTGCACGGTCTCTTGTTTCCATGGCCACAACAAATGGAGCTGTGTGTACACTGATGGGAGAGATGGTTCTATTCCTTTAGAAGACATAGAGATGAAGAACACAGAGCAGTGTTTCTGTATCTACTCAGTCTCTACATACACACGGGGGACAGAAGATGTCAGCTCCCTCCCACATGAACAGTTAGCCACCATATTTCTGATTTCATCATCACAGAAAAGTGGTACAGAAACAGAAAAATAGAACTCTGAAGAAATCTCTCTATTTCAGCCAGATGTTGTACAAGCACATGACTGTTTTAACAATCTGAAGCTTCATATTATCTGGACACTTTGAAATAAGCAATAGTAGTTTTGAATTATGTGCTCAAGAGAAACAATATTTCATAAAATGAATCCATACCTACATTATTCTATTAAAATTAATAATAACTAAATAAAATGTAATTTGGAAGCTGCTGGTTGGCAAGTGTGGCCATGTTTTCAAGCCTGTACACCTGTTTGGCCTTCTCAAAGACCTTGTAAAAGAGTAAAATTTACCTGTATGTCAGTTAGAACTCAGTGAGAGACAGGATAATCTGTGGGCATTTTAAGTACACAGATTATCTACAAGGAATTAAAAGCTTACAAAATAATTGGAAAGGCTAGAGATAGCAACTCTAGACTGTGTATAGAAAAATGTTTCCAGAATAATTTACAATTGACCAGTAGAGTGCTCCTGTTTCTGCCTCAATGGGGAAGGTGACAAATAGAGATGGTCCTATAAAAACATCATAAAATATGCCACTGCAATTACAATAAAAGGACCTGGGACCCTCATAGCTGTCACTCAACAGCCTCTTAGACTAGTGCATCTCTATCTCAGATGCAGAAGCCTATTATCAAGCCTCTCTTCTACAAGGCCACTTAGCAGAAAGCAAAGTAAGTGTCAGGAAGATGACTTTCCCCCATAAATCTTTACAGATATCTCTAACTGAACCTAATCTGCTTTCTGAAACTTCAGTGGCATGGAAATTGGGGAATTCCATTTTCAGCCTTTTGGTCTCATGTAGCAAAGCACTTTATAAAAAAATCAAGAATGGTTAGTTACAATTGACCATATCTGTTATCCATAGATTCAAAATTTTGGGAAATTTCTTATCTGAGGTCAGAGAGCTGGCAAATGCTAAGCTACAAGCTTGATTCCAAGATTCTGGCCCTTCGCCCAGCACTCCTTCCACCCCATCAGTCCGCAGTCCTGATTGCTCCAGAGACATTTGCCAAAGGAGACATATTTTCAAATCTTGTGCTAATTATATTTTTCACTGAAGCATTAATTCAGGCATCTGAGAATATTGTTACATTTTAGGCTTCTGTCAAACCTAGTTTTCCTTCCAAGCTTGGATTTAATCTCATTCTACAGTACTTACAGTTAAACCAACACTGCTGGGGTTTAATACCTCTGAGTATTTCTCTCAGCAGGCTTGTGGTTTAATCCTTTTAATGTCAGCACTATACAAGCCTCCTTATTAAAAGGGGAAAGAACATTATCACAAGCTGAATTAGGGGCTTTCTTTGCGCAGTGAAAGCAACCAAATGACAATATTTGCTTATTTTCTTTATTTTAATCTGTGCTGTCTGCTGACTATACACTGAGAAACAGTTGACATATTAAATTCTCTTGAATTTTAATCATGCATAGTAGAAAATAGTATATAAAATTCAAAATCAAATTCTCTTAGATGTATAACTTAATGTTAAGTATTATGTAATCTGCAAATAAAACATATGACAAAATGGAAACATGGAGTGGACCTGTAATACTCCATTCATTCTCAATTACATCATAATTTTTTCCAATATGTCTTAAAGTAACTCTCTCCTCCTCCTCTGTGTGCTCAATGATGCAAGTACAAAATTTCCTAATCTACACCTTAAAATGTAAATTTGTAGTATGATTCTGTTTACATTATAATCAAGGTATTTTGTTAGCTTGTTATATCTACAGCTGTTTCCTTTATTAATGTTTCAGGGAGGCTATGTTCATAGATAATTGGGGAAATTCTGTTTTGACTTAAGTGAAATATTAGGTTAAAATTCAAGACTTGATGAAATTTCTGTAAGGATTCAGCCACTCAAGTTACTTATAATGGATCAGTTTCTTCTCTTAAAAACAAATGGTATTACTGGCCTAAAGTTGTTGGCAGGAATGTATCTATCTACTTATCTGACTCTCTATATATGTTTCTACTATAGAAACATAGTCAAAGTCATACCTATTTTAAAAAATGTATATGCTGTTAAGGATGAAATGATAGGCATCAAATCACCTTAGTCTCGACTTGATTCAGTTGCTTATGAATTGGAGTTTTTCTAAAAACTCTAAACAAAGTGCTACTTAGAGACTTCACACTTTAGATATAATGACAGGCTTTAGTTGAAAGGTGTCTCATATTTCACTTTCGGAAATAGTGCATTTTCTTTCTTCTTTTGGAAAATTAAAAAAGTACAAGGAAACAGTTATTAGTTGGCAGCAATTATGCAATTTTTCATGTTGCTGTGACATTTGCTTTTTTGAGAATGGCTTATAATGAAGGCTTTGACAATAAAGACAGAGATTTTTGTGCCCATAAACCACAGCCACCTTCTAAACAGTTGGTACATTGAATAAACTGTCTCAAAGTATGATCTGTTTTATTAAGGCTATGCCCTTTATTGGTATGTCATATAGGAAATGCTTACAAGTAATTGAGGGAAATTCTATCATGATGTCAACTTTTATATACTACCCCAAAGACAAATGTGATAGCAAATCCCAGTGATTGGAGCATTGTGCTGCCTGGTACTGCTCCATTTGTCATATGGTTCTGCTAATGCCGTTTGTTTATTTGTTTGTTTGTTTTTGTTTTTCTGAACTTAGCCTTTCACTCTGGACTCCTCAAGGGCAGCCTGAAAGAGCCACACTTTTCACATCTTCTGTGATCAAAGCACTCCAATTCAATTCAGATTGGAGATTTTATTTATTTTTAAATTCTATTTATTTTTCTTATTAAGAATTTTCAAAAATTCATTTTACATACCAACCACAGGTTCCTCTTTCATCCCTTCTCTCAATACAATCCTCTCCCCACCCCACAGCCTCCTCCAAAAGGTAAGACCTCCCATGAGGAGTCAGTAAAGCCTGCTACATTCAGTTGAGTCAGGTCCAAGTCCCTTCTACCTCTATCAAGGCTGTGCAAGGTGTCCCACCATAGGTAATGGGTTCCAAAAGGCCAGCTCAGATACCGGGGATAGATCCTGAGTCCACTGCCAGGGATCTCTCAAACAGACCAAGTTACATACCTGACTCTCTATGCAGAGGGTCTAGGCTGTTCCCATGCAGTCTCTACAGATGTCTGAATAACATTCATGACTTCCCACTAGCTTGGTTCAGTTGTCTCTGTAGATTTCCCTGTCTTCATCTTGATCCCCCTTGCAGATTGGGATATTATTTAAGAGTGTATATTGACTTTTCCTCCCAACAGTGATGTGCTTAAAAAAAAAATCTTTTGACTATTTGACATAAACATGACACAAGCAAAATGTGCTGACAAAAATGAATGTTACAGGAAAATGATATTCAAATGTTTTAAAGGAAATGTTAAAAAACATTAATTTCTAGCCTTTTTCTGATTTTTTTAATTTAAAAAAGGTCTGGTTTTTTTTTTTTTCCATGTATCACCTGCTCGCCCTCCCCTCCTCCCAATCTCTCCCAGTTCACCTTCAGCCTCCCCCGACCCCATTTCCCCATCCCTCCCCGCAAAGGGCAAGAAGTCCCAAGGTGGGTCAGCTCAGCCTGGCACATCTACTCCAGGTAGGTCTGATACCCTCATCCCAATATCAGGACTGAGTTAGCCACACCTCTGCAGGGAATGCGCTCCAAGGTGCCAGTCCATGCACAGGAACACAGTCTGATCCCAACCCTCAAGGCTCCACACACTGCTCATGCCAATCGATAGTTGCCTACCCTTGGAGGACCTAGCTCCTTTTCCCAAGGGATCTTCAGTGTCTGTTCTTGATTTAGTGAGCTCCCAAGAACTCCAGCCAGCCATCACTGTGGTGATTTTCCTCATAATCCTTATCCCCTTGGTCATACAGACTTTCCTCTCCCTCTATCCAGCTAGACCAGGAGCTCAGCCCAGTGCTCAGCCATGGATCTCTGCTTTCACTTCTATCCATTGTTGGATGTAAGCTCTGTGATGACACTTAGGGTGTTTACTCATTTGATTATAGGGGAAGTCCTGTTCCTGTTTAGGCACCCCCTCCACGATTGGTTGGAGACCTAGTCAGGGACATCCTATTCCATGAGTTCTTGAAGGTTTCCGTAGCAACTGCTCTCTTTCCAACCCCACATTGGCTTCCTCTATCAAGATATCTATCACTTTTTTTTCCCTCTCTGTTACTCCTCTCACTCACCCATCTCCTTCTCTCATGATTTGTTCCCACCTCTTCTTGGTTGATACACGTTATGATCCCAATTTCCTAAGGAGATCTTCTCTATTTTCTCTTCCTTGGGGGATCCATGGGTGTCTAACTTAAATTTCTTTTGATCCAAAGCTGTTCAGGGGTTTGTGGTTTGCAGGTTGGGTATTCTTTGCTTTTTGTCTAAAATCCACTTATGAGTGAGTACATCCCATACCTATCTTTCTGAGCTTGTGATACCTCGTTCAGGAAGATATTCTCCAAATCCATCCATTTGCCTGCAAATTTTAGGATGTCACTTTTATTTTTTTTCTGCTGAGTAGTACTTCATTGTATAGATGTATCACAGTTTATTAACCCATTCTTCAGTTGAGGAGCATTTAGGTTGTTTCCAGGTTCTTTCTATTACAAATAATGCTATTATGAACATAGTTGATTTAATACCTTTGGGGTATGAATATACTTTAGGCATATACCCAATAGTGATATTGTTGGATCCTTGTGGTGATTGATTCCCAATTTTCTGAGGAACTGCCATACTGCATTCTAGAGTGGCTGTACAAGTTTCCACACCCACCAGCAATGGAGGAGTGTTGCCCTTGCTCTGCATCCTCTCCAGAATTGGCTGTCATCTGTGTTTTTGAACTTAGCCATTCTGACAGATGTAAGGTGGTATCTCAAAGTTGTTTTGATTTGAATTTCTCTGAGAGCTAAAGATGTTGAGCTTCAGCCATTTGTAATTCTGTTGAGAATTCCCTGAACCCCATTTTTTAATTGGGTTATTTAAGTTTGGGGGCTCTAGTTTCTTGAGTTCTCTATATGTTTTAGAGATCAGTCTTCTGTCAGATGTATAGTTGGTGAAGATCTTTTCACATTCTATAGGGTATCATTTTGTCTTATTTGCTATGTCCATTGCCTTACAGAAGCTTCTTAGTTTCAGGAGGTCCCATGTATTAATTGTTGTTCTTAACATCTGTGCTATTGGTGTTATATTTAGGAAGTGGTCACCTGTGCCAAGAGGTTGAAGGATATTTTCTACTTTCTTTTCTATCAAATTTAGTGTAGCTGGGATCATGTTGAGGTTTTTATCCACTTGGTTTTTTTTTGGGAGGGGCAGGGTGATAGATGTGGATCTATTTGTATTCTTCTACAGTTATACCAACACCATTTGTTAAAGATACTTTTTTTCAATTGAATATTTTTGGAATCTTTGTCAAAAATCAGGTGTTCATAGGTGTGTGGGTTAATGTTTGGATCTTCAATTTGATTCCATTGATCCACAAGTCTATTTTTATGCCAGTATCAAGCAGTTTTTTTATTACTGTAGCTCTATAGCAGAGCTTCAAGTCAAGAATAGTGATGCCTCCTGAGGTTCTTTTATTGAGCAGAATTGTTTTAGCAATCCTGGGTTTCCTGTTATAACATATGAAGTTGAATATTGTTCTTTCAAGGTTTGTAAAAAATTGTATTGGGATTTTGATGAGGATTGCATTGAATCTGTAGGTTGCTTTTGGTAAAACACCATCTTTACTATGTTAATCCTATCTATCCAGGAGCATGGAAGATTTTTCCATTTTCTGATATCCTCTTCAATTTCTTTCTTCAGTGACTTAAAGTTTTTGTCAAATAGGTCTGCAACTTCTTTGGTTAGAATTATGATAAGATATTTAGTGCTATTTGCAGCTATTATAAAGGGTGATGTTTCCCTTATTTCTTTTTTAGCCCTTTAATCCTTAGTGTATAAGAGGGATATTGATTTTTCGAGTTAATCTTGTAGCCTGCTACATTGCTGAAGGTGTTTATCAGCTCTATGTAGGAGTTCCCTGGTCACTTTTGTATACAGTCAAATCATCTGCAAATAGAAATAGTTTAACCTCTTCATTTCCATTTTGTATACCCTTAATCTGTTATATTGAGGTTTCTTGGCCCTGTCTGGTCAAAGGTCCAGACCCACAGACCTGAAGTCCCAGACCTCTTAGCCACCAGTGCTGCTTAAGATCCCCAAAATGACTCAGATGCTCATATTAACTTCATCTTGTTTGGCCTATGGCTCAGGAACATTGCTAGCTAGCTCTTTCATCTTAACTAAACCCATTTCCATTAATCTGTCTGCCATGTGGTCCATGGCTCACCTGTGTTCCTTACATGCTGCTCCTTTTGGGCATCTGGCTCTAACTGCCTTGACTCTGCCTCTCTTTTCCTACCTATTCTGATTTCCTGCCTACTTTATCTGTGGTGTCTGTCATGGGTCAAACTAGCTCCTTTATTTAAAGAATGATATTCACGGCATATAAAAAGACATTCCCACATCATTAATTTCCTTTTGCTTTCTTATTGCTGCAGCTAAAACTTTGAGAACTATATTGAATAGATAAGGAGAGAGAGGACAGCCTTGTCTTGTTTCTGATTTTAGTGGGAATGCTTTGAGTTTCTCTCCATTTAGTTTGACATTGGCTGTTGGCTTACTGTATATCACCTTTATTATATTTAGGTATTTTCCGTGTATTTCTGAATCCTCCAGAGCTTTTATCATGAAGGAGTGTTGGATTTTGTCAAAGGCCTTTTAAGTATCTAAGGAGATAATCATGTGGGATTTTTTCTTTCAGGCTGTTTATCTGATGGGTAACATCCACAGTTTTTTGTATGTTGAACCATCCCTGTGTCTCTGAGATGAAGCCTACTTGATCATCGTGAATGATTTTTTTTTTTTTTGATATGTTGTTGGATTCAGTTTGCTGTAATCTTATTGAATACTTGAGTACTTTTTCATCAACATTCATGAGGGAAATCTGTCTGTAATTTTCTTTTTTGCATCTTTGAGTGGCTTGGGTATCAGGATTTTTGTAGCCTCATAAAGAGTTCGACAATGTTCCTTCAGTTTCTATTGTATGGAACAGTTGAGGAGTATTAATATTAGTTCTTCTTTGAATATATGGTAGAATATTCTGCACTGGATTGAAACCATCTAGTCTTGGGCTTTTTTTTTTTTTTTTTTTTTTTTTTTTTTTTTTTTTTTTTTTTTTTTTTTTAAGTTGGGAGACAATGTAATAGCTTCAATTTCCTTTGAGGTTATAGGTCTGTTTAGGTCATTTATCTGACCTTGATTTAATTTTGGCAAATGGTACCTCTCTAGAAAGCTGTCCATTTCTTTAGGTTTTCCATTTTTGTGGAGTATAGATTTTTCAAAGTACGACCTGATAATTCTCTGGATTTTCTGGATGTCTCTTTTTATGTCCTCCGTTTCATTTCTGATTCTGTTAATTTGGATATTCTTTCTCTCTGCCTTTTGGTTAGTTTAGATAAGGGTTTATCTATCTTGACTTTCTCAAAGAACCAACTCTTTGATTGATTGATTCTTTGTATTGTTCTCTTTGTTTCTATTGTGTTGATTTCAGCCCTGAATTTAATTATTTCCTGTTGTCTACTCCTTCTAGGTGAGTTTGCTTCCAATTGTTCTAAAGCCTTCAGCTGTGCTGTTAGGTCTCTTGTGTGAGATTTCTCTATGTTTTTCATATAGGCATCTAGTGCTATGAGTTTTACTCTTAACACTGCTTTCATTGTGTCCCACAAGTTTGGGTATGTGTGGATTCATTTTCATTAAATTCTAGGAAGTCTTTGATTTCTTTCTTAACTTCTTCCTTTACCCAGATGTGGTTCAATTGTGAGATGTTCAGTTTCCACGAATTTTTATGCTTCCTTTTATTTTTGTTGTTGTTGAACTCTAACTTTAGACCATGGTGGTCTGATATGATGTAAGGACTTATTTTCATTTTTTAAAAAAATCTATTGATATTTGCTTTATGACTGAGTATGTAGTCAATTTTAAGGAAAGTTCCATTGGGTGTTGAGAAATATGTATATTCCTTTGTGTTTGGGTAGAAGTATCTGTACATATCGATTAAGTCCATTTTGGGTCATAACATCTGTTAGAGCTCTTATTTCTCTGTTGAGTTTCTGTCTGGATGACTTATCCAAGGGTGAAAGTAGAGCACTGGAGTCTCCCACTGTCATTAGTATGTGGAGTTTGATGTGAGGTTTAAGCTTTAGTAGGTGGGGTTTTTTTGGTTGTTGTTTGTTTGGGTTTTATTTATTTATTTATTTTACATATGTAGGTGCCCTTGTGTTGGGGCCATAAATATTCAGGACTGAGTCTTCATCTTAGTTTTTCCTCCAATGAATAAGTAATGTTTGTCCTGGTCTCTTTTGATTGATTCTAGTTTGAAGTCTATTTTGTTAGATATTAGGATGGAACACCAGCTAGTTTCTTAGGACCCTTTGAATGGAGAGTCTTTTCCCAACCCCTACTCTGAGCCTGTGTCTATCTTTGAAGTTGAGGTATGTTTCTTGTATGCAGGAGAAGGATGGCTTCTGTTTTTGTATCCATAGTGTTAGGGTGTGTCTTTTTATAGGTGAATTGAGTTCATTGATATTAATGACCAATGATTGTTAATTCCTGTTATTTTTTTGGTGGTAGTGGGTATGTGTTTTCCCCTTCTTTGGTTTTTTTTTTCTGTAATATTATTGATTATTTGTGGTTTCATGAGTGTATTTGGTTTCCTTAGGTTGGAATTTTCCCTCTAGAGCTTTCTGTAGGGATGAATTTGTGGATAGGTTCTGTTTAAATCTGGTTTTGTCATGATATATATTGTTTACTCCAACTATGGTTATTGATAGTTTATCTGAGTATAGCAATCTGGGTTGGCAGCCATGCTCTTTTAGTGTCTGTATATCATCTGACAAGGACCTTCTTGCTTTCATTGTTTCTATTGAATAGTCTGGTATTATGCTGATTGGTCTGCCTTTATGGATAATTTGGTCTTTTTCCTTTGCAGCTCTTAGTATTTTTTATTTGTTCTGTAGGTTTAGTGGCTTGACTATTATGTGGTGAGCAGACTTTTTTTCACCACTAATATTCCATTGTGTATATGCACCACATTTTCTGTATCCATTCTTTGGTTTAGGGTCATCTACGTTGTTTCCAGTCTGCTGGTTGTGGTGCACGCCTATAGGATTTACTGAAGGAGGAAGTAGCAGGAGGCTCACTAGTTCAAGGCCAGCCTGGGTATACAGGAAAAATTCTTGCAGCTTGATTTGGAGAGATGGCTGAGAATATGCTGCTTTTCAGAACATTTTACTTTGGCTGTATCCTAAATCTCTCTTCTATCATTGGACTTACCAATCAGGTGAAGGCAGGTTTGTTTTGTTTTGTTTATATTAGACACCTTATAGCATCTTCTTTGCATAGCACTTTCTGAAAATGCTTACCAAAACCTATTATTTTAATGCATGATTATCAATCCTGACTACATATGTATTATAAAGTCTTGTTAACAAGGAAAGTACATGTAGGGGAACTTGCCAGTAGCTAAAAACTAACGATAAGGTATGTGTATGAAATACCATCAGTGTTTCTTTTAGGATATTTAGATACCTATATATAAATAATGTGTGCATAGCCTGTTCTTTCATTACATAACTATATATATGTTCTTTAGTTCTTTCCAGTTAAAATAGTATCTAAAACAGGTTAAGAACCATTGTCTTCAAACAGTTAAAATAGTATGTAAAACAGGTTAAGAACCATTGTCTTCAAGACTGATTAAATGGAAGCTAAATATATCTTAAGAATGAATTGCTGTGTCATTTATTATACATAAGAATGTGATAGTCTCTCTGGTTTAGAAACTTAAAAATATAGATTTTTAGATTCAGTTACATAATAATGGGAACCTTTAACATTTCAAAAGCTAATATTATTTTTTCTTTTTATAGTAAATTCATCTTCTTTTCAATTTCTTCTATATCTTGTCTTAAATCTTGGAAAGCACATATGTTATTTTAAGCTCAAATATATTTATCTGTGAAATTGAATGTCTTTACAAAAATTTAGTTTCTTCATTAACTTTCCCATGATTGAGATCATATATATTAAAATTAGAGCCCCAGAAAAACATTATCATTTAAATTTAATAATGTTGGGCCAACAAAGTTGCTGGTAGATAAAGTTACTCAAGATGAAGCCTAACTGACTAAGTTCAATCCCCAGAACTCATGTGGTGGAAGAAGAGTATGGGCTCCCACAAGCTGTCCTCTGGCCTACACAAGTATGCCATGACACACATTTGCCCATATATATGTAGTACCCTCTTCCACATAAATAGATCTATTGATCAGTAGATGATATCTAGATATATAGATGTGAATAAAACTTTTTGATTATCCCTAGGTAAAGGAAAATAATTTTGACTGATAAGAAATCATTCTTACAATTTATTTTAGGTTCTTTGTCAATGATAATACCAATTACACTTGCCAACCGAATCTTACTTACAGAATTATTCAACCTGTTAATTCTTTATTTGTTCCATCTGACTATGACATTGTGGTAGAATACCCAAGCCAGTAGAGAAGAAATTAAGCCTTTAGACGTAGCTGAGATACATAAGTGTATGTTAGAGTATTCAGTGTTGCATTAGAGACAGGCAATGTATAAGATGATTATGTTTAAGAAATGAATTAAAGCAGATTAGAGAAACTATATTTGAACTGCAGTAGCATTGACAAGCCTGAAATCTAAACTTGTCTCCTTGAGAAGTTTCTGGCTTCTTAAGTGAATAGTTGAACTGTGGCAAGGTTTCTAGACTTTCTCTTTTCATAAAATTTTTAGTGTATCCATAAGCTTTACATAATTTATAGGCAAAAAGCAGTTGCACTTATTAAGTAGTTAAGCTCATATGTGTGTGTGTGTGTGTGTGTGTGTGTGTGTGTGTGTGTGTGTGTGTGTGTGTTAACAATTTAGAAGCCTATCAATTTAGACACTACTACTCAAAAAATCACAGGCATACATTAGGTGTATTATTTAGTTCTTAATGGGATATTCATATATGTGGTATTTTGTGGTGGAATTCAGGTGTGAGCTGACAAGGTTGGGAGGTGTGTCTCTGGAGTTCTGGGAGCTTGAACAGCCTATGACCAGCCCCGTTGAAAAGGATGCTGGGATCTTAAGAGGCTTGTTTTGTTTCTGCCTTCTTGGAGACCGGATTAGCAACCCCATCATGGGACAATCTTAACTTCAAGAATTGCACTAAGGTTCAATTTGTATCTGTGTTAAAATATCTTTTAATTAAATATTAATCCTTTGTATGTATTATTGCAAATGAGAATTACTGCAATAGTATTTTACTTATAATCAGATAGGAAACATCTTTATTTTGTGTTCCACAATAACTCCACCATCCTTATATTTTATAATAGCGATGTACAGAAACAGCCTCATACCGATAGACTGAGAGGAATGGATAAGTTAAATGTTGAAGATCAGAATATATCAAGTTAGTTGCATGCAAATTCTGTCTCTGATGATAGCCTTCAAAATTTAAATATCTATCCATCACAGTTGTTCTTTGAGTCTATCATTTCAGTCACCTCAGTACATGGTTTACAGCATGGACTGTGATCCTTAAAACCAAACACAAACAAACAAAATAAGGTGTCTCGTCTGAGAATTAGAAAAGTGTGGCCAGTACTTCTGAGGGTAGGTGGTAAAAAGATTCGGAACTGAAGAGGTGTAGAAAAAGGGAATGTTAAAAATGTTGGTCTGCTTGAAATAGCCTCCCCTCCCCTCTGCACATTCAAAATGCACATTCCTACCTTGAGACTCAGCTTGGTTGCCTCATAGTGACCTCCCCAAACAAGCCAAGCACACAGTATTCCTCACAGCATGCATCAAAATTAGAATTACATATTTACATATGCAACTACTTGATTAGTTGGTTTTTTTTCTATTACTCACACAGTGTCTGGCTTCTTACAGGAATTAAATATATTAGTGGTGTGGATGGATACAAGTATTGCTACAAAACTGACAGGATTATTGTAGTTATTTTCCTTCTTATATAATAACTATATTTACAATATTCCTAAAGCATACTGTTCTCATATGGAGTAAAGTAGTTGGGTGTTAATGGATTCTTATAAACAAATTATTGCAAGAAAATAGTATGTTACTTGATGACAAAAAACTAAAGATCTTTGCTGGTGGCCACAAGTGACAAATTGAGGGCTATGTTCTGAAGCTTTGTTTTCTAGAAGGCTTCAGCTGTGTTACATTGTTTTTAATATCTTACAGTAATGACTGGTTTTATTAGTGCACAAATTTTTAAGGGGACTTTATGCTGCCATTACTGAAATGAAATGAATTCCTGAAATTTGAGTATGAATATTAGACTGTTAATCTCAGCTACATAAAAATTGGTTGCCTAACATTTAATATGAGAATATAGAGTGATAAGATTCCTACATAATGTTTTAACCAAATCCAGAAAGTATGATAGGAAAATATCCACCAAGTAAAAAATGACTTAAAAACAAACAAAACCACCAAGAGTTTAGTACAGCTCCTTACTGTAGAAGAGCTGTAACTTATTCAGTCAATAGACTTGTTTTGTGTGTGTTTTACACTTTAGGTTGCTAGGCTAAGAGGAAATTATTTGTTTCCACTTAGGTCATGTGGGGATGGAATGATTGTGTATTCCATTTATGCAGATGATGAAGAAATGGAAGAAAGAGTAAAACGGAGGTGTTTGGTCTGTGCCCTTGGTTTGCTGATAGATGGGAATGGTCTTCTTTAGAAGTATTTAATCATTCATTACTTCATTCACTCAATTCACTGCTTTAAGTAAAAAGCAACTCTTAGCAGGATTACAACTTCCTATAAGATCCCCTGTGGTGCTGGGTTATTTGTGAGGGGTATGTACCAAGGTAGTGCTGATGCCTACCTGCCTAGTGCTGTTTCCCAGACCACTTCTAATGCTTACTTTTCTAAAACTAAACTAAAATGGAAACTACCAACCACAGAGCATACCCATTCTTCTATGACACAAACTAAATTCACTATTGTATTTCCATTGCAAACTTTCCCAGTCTGCTCTATCTCACTCACTTATCCTCTTTCTCACCTACTACCCAGCCCTTCATCTCCAACAGTCAAATCATCTGAAAGACCTTACTGAATGTCAGAGTCTCACTCAGTAAGAATACTTCTTTTTAGGCCCCCTCCATTTAAAATAAAAACCATACTTGGTTGCTCAGACTGGTCTTGAACTTGTAGCCAGTAACCTGCCTCTGCACACTGAGTACTGGGAATACAGATGTGAGCCATGAAGGCTGGTCCCCAAGAGAAGGACTTTGAAAAGGAAAGCACCTCAAGCATCATTTCTGCTGTTAGTAAGACCAAGCCAGCCCCAATCTGTTTCTGCTTTGGCACATTTCCTACTAATACCTGTTGTTCCTTGTTGCCCTTTGTATTTTCTACAGAAGCAGAACCCACTAACCCCACAAAAGCCAACCCCATTTATTGTTAATTAATAATTAATAATGGGGCCTCACAATATAGTACAGACTGGCCTCTGAACGTTTGTTCTCTTGTCTCAGCCTTTCAAATAGTTGGAATTACAGGCCTATTTTCATCTTCTGCTCCCCCATTGGGTCTGGCACTCTAATGTGGGGCTCTTGCATTTTTCAGTTTTCAGTCCAGGCAGTTTATTGCAGTATCCATATGATATCCCTGTTGTGGGATTCAGGTGTCAGCTGATAAGGTCAAAAGACACTTATACAGGGCACCGGGCCCCTGAAGGGGGCGCAACAGAAATAGTAAAAAAATGTGACACTTGCTCTTTCTATAACCAACCATCTTTACCTGCAGGAACTAATCCTAAGGGTACACACGGAAATGAGATATGGCAAATGGATGTGTTTCACTTTCCAGAATTCGGAAAGATGAAATATGTACATCATACTATTGACACCTATTCTGGAATGCAATGGGCCACTGCCCTGAGTTCTGAAAATGCTGATGCTGTACTTACTCACCTTTTGGAAGCCATGGCCATAATGGGAATTCCCACTCAGATTAAGACTGACAATGCTCCAGCTTACGTCTCCCGAAAAATGAAGATAATTTTTGGATACTATGATATAAAGCATATTACAGGGATACCACACAATCCTACAGGACAGGCAGTTGTGGAGAGATCTCACCGCACATTAAAAGAGATGCTTTATAAACAAAAGAAAGAAATGAAAAAACCCAGAGAGAGGTTGCATAGTGCCTTATTGACTTTAAATTTTCTTAATGCTGATGAAAAGGGAACATCAGCTGCTGAGAGACATTGGGTAATAGAGAAATCTTCTGAGTTAAATCAACCCATTTACTTCAAAGATGTGTTGACTTCTGAATGGAAGCCGGGGTATGTGCTTCGATGGGGTAGGGGTTTTGCTCTTGTTTCAACAGGGACAGAAAAGATATGGGTACCGACAAAACTAATAAAAATCCGCTTCGAAAAGGAGTCTCTTCCTGAAAAAGAAAAGTAACTACTCATCCTTAATATGACAAACAGATACATGGTAAGGAAAACACACTTAACAAACCTGGGGCAGGGTCTCAGTTTTGTCTTTACAGGAAAACAGATACAACCATTTTTAAGGCATTGACTAGACATTGAATAATTACTCACCTGCAATCGAAGACAGACTGATGATGAAAGAAAGAATGTACAAGACTGACTATGGGACCAACTGATACACATATGCACTACTGGGTAATTTCTCAATTTTTACTGCTTTACATCTTGCATCTACACCTCAGGGGGAAAAAAAAGTGGTCCTGATTTGACTATTAATAAGGCTGGATTTAGATTGGGAACTTGTGGCTTTCTCCCTCTCTAAACCCAAGCATATTGATAAAGAAATGTAAAAAATTCTGTCTCATATCACAAAAGCCACCTGGTGTGAGACAGAAGACAGAATATTTAGGGACCAATATTATTGTGACTTCATCTTAAACCTTGTTCCTCTCTGTTTCTGCACCTCTCAAACATCTCATCCTGTCTGCTTACACTCTCCTAAAGTCATAAAAGATATAAATATCTTTTGAATATCAGCAATGCTTAAGTTTTCCACTGTAAATAACATTTTCTTCTATCAGCTATCTACAAAGAATATGGAACCAAGACGGGGCCTCCACTGCAACAACTTCTAATAGTTAATCAAGAATAACACAAAAAATATGAGAGAGGCAGGTAGACAGACAGACAGACAGACAGACAGACACACACACACACACACACACACACACACACACACACAAACCATCAAGAACCTGGTGCGCACCAATCAATAATTGTTTTCAGATAATAGACAATTCAAAAACAGATACAAGATAGCTCCTTATGATTATCCTTCAGATCACACTACTAATTAAGTTTCCAGATGGAGTCAACCACTATTCTAAGAATGGTTATAGATGTATGTGGTCAGTCCATTAAGAACTAACCATTGTTTTAGCTTTCACAGAATCCTAAAGAGATGCCATCACCCTTAAGTCAGCAGGAAGCAACCTTATGAAAGACTATGCCCCCTTTCCCAATAAGTTTTATGCTCTGAAGGTTGTGGGTAACTATTATTCTAATAGAATAGTTATAAGTTAAAACTGGGTAAAGGACAAAACTATAATATAACATCAGAGATCTTTTTTGAAGAAGAGAGGGGGGATAGATAGGATAGATAAAGGTAGACTGTTCTACCTACCTATACTCCATTCTAGCTGAATGTATGGGCTAAGCTAAAGACAATTTGCACTGTCATAGATATTTGTATATTGATACTAATGCGAAATCATTTTATATGTTTAATTGTGATAATTTGTACATTGGTACAAAGTTTAATCTGAGATTGTTTTATATAACCAAAGCAACTTGTACTTCGATATAAATCTGAATCTGTAACTATTATGTAAAACTGAATCTACAATTGCTATATTTTATATATGCTTCTACCTTTGTTTAAAATATTTGCACATCATTGTCATGTATACTATACAATTACTACCTTCATTTAACTATACTAGATATAATGTATAATTGCACTAGTTATGATATATGCACAAGATGTTTTATATACCTCTGTTTAGATGATATATATGTATTTACATGTCTAAAATGCTGTGGACACTTTACCTGGTAATATACCCCTGGCTAATGTTCGATAGTTCTACTAAGGGTCATTGTTCAGGGATTGTACACCCCTTATATAGGTATTCTAATTTTTAGTACAGGGTTTATTCCTTAAGACGATAAGATCTGCAGTCAACACTATTTAAGGTATCATATCCCAGTCATATCAGATACAGGTTAGAATATCATAGATAGACAAGAATCTTCAACCATTTCATAGACCCAGAGAATATGGCATTTAACATTTAAAATTCGGCCACGAGAGACACGACGACTCCTGGTGTCACTGCTCCCTTCACGAGATGGTGTTGAGCATCGAAGATACTCTATTGGAGTTGGTCCTTTTGGCAAAAAATGGTCGGTTGAGTAAGGAACTGTCCTTACCTTGATTGCTGACAGTACACACATGGTGTCAAGCTGGATGAACAAGTTGATGGATGGAGACTGACGAAACCTGCCTGGACAGCATAAGACAGTCCCTCCAAAATTGTTCTGCTTGTGAAAAGATCTGTCAGATACCATAGGCCTATAGCCAATATGATAGATGCTCTAACGGTGTACAAATCCAGAGGTGATTGTCCAGGTAGCTGTGTTGCTGTCCTCTCCCAAATTTTGGAAGTCACTACTTCCATGTACTTCTGTCTTTCAGGCAATTCACCTTCCTTCTCAGGTCTTGAAGAGGTTGAAGAATAGATATTTAAGGTTATCACCCTAGTATCCCTTAGATAAGAACACTCAGGTGTTAAATTCTCACTTTCCCAGATTAACCCTTTAAAATAATCTATACACTCTACTATCTACCAATATTCTAAAACTATTAGATGTACCTTATATAAGTTAGGCTTTGATTAAAAATTGTACTTTGACCTCTCCTAGATACTACCTCATAGTAATTCCTACTGTACATAGTCTTAGTTTAGAACCTTCTTAGTTAGACAAAAGGGGGAGATGTTGTGGGATTCAGGTGTCAGCTGATAAGGTCAAAAGACACTTATACAGGGCACCAGGCCCCTGAAGGGGGCGGGGAAAGCCGATTGAAAAGGGGCTTCTGGAACACGAGACACTCTCTTCCTGGTTCCTGGATGATTGGGGATAGGATCGACTCCACCGTCTGTCCATCACTCGTTCACCGTTCCAGACTCCAGTCCCTGTTCAGGTGCTACTGTAATCTGTTAACTGTACTGTGAGTTCTGATTTATATTTTAATAAATATCTATCTGGTACTGGTGCCTTCTAAGTAAACTCTGCCTACACATCCCCATGTTCTCTTCTTTTTCCAGAAGTAAATGTCTCCTAAACCATGGCTCTAGTTTATACTTCTTGAGTTGATCCACTCAACATCTTTTCTTAGAAGTCTTAGATATATTTCAAACCTAAGAATTATAAAGTCAAATTTATAATTTATTCCTGATAGTATATATCATTAATACTCTGCAATAAATACAGTTAAGAAAAGTATTATTTTTAATGCATACAAATCAATGGGCTTAATGAAGTGTATGTATTTTCATGCTCTGATTCTTTTGACTCCCTGACCTTCTTGGCCATGCCTGGTATTCCTCCAGCTCCCCAGGATTCTTCTTCTGCAAGTCATATGTATTCTCTTTTCCACTTATTTTCTTCTCACCCAGAAGAGCTCCTTTTCCTTTCTCATCTCCCCCTTTCTATTTTCATATATAAAAATAAAAATCTAGGACCTACAAGAGAGAAAAGAGGTATTTGTCCTTCTATGTCTACCATGCTTAACATGTGCAGTGAAGTAGTATAGCTGTTCATATTGGAGTTCTATTTTTAATTTGTTGAGAAACTCCATACAGCATTCCACAGAGGCTGTACCAGTTTACACAACCTCCACAGTGATTAAGGGTTCCTCTTTCTCCACAATCTTGCCACCATCTGTGGTTCTTTCTGGATACATCCTTTCCCTTGCTGTCATACAGCTTCTCTTCTAATAACTCCCCCAAATCTATAAAACAAATCAAACTTCATAACTCCCAAAATGCACCTCTCTGCCTCCAATCTCTTGAGCTTACCAGCGATCCCCCTCCATTTATCATTTGCATTTCTTCCTCACCCCCCATTGCTGCCATTGGACTTACACCTGGATCACTTTATCAATTTTCTCCTTCATCCATTTTGCTCTCCATTAACAGAATTTTCACCTTTTCCCACAGAGACTTTCCCAAGAAAGCAGAAACATCATCTTCCAAATTAAACCTTTCAAACTTTTCCATTGCCTATAGATTGAAACCCAAATTCCTCAAGTCTTTATTTCTTCCAAGAATTTCTGAATGTTCATTCCAGTTTTTCTCTCAGGCTCTACCAGACTACCAACAAAAGCTCCACAACAGACTTAGAATCCATCCTCCACTGCCTCAGCACTCCTATGTTACTTTTAAGGAAAAAAAAAAAAATGTTATTGTGTAGTGTAGAGATACAGTAAAAGTGGAAGGTAGGCCTATAGCCTAAAGGCCTTGACTTTATAGGATATTTCTTAAACATTCCCCATTAGAACGCTCTCTAGTCTCAATATTTATCTACCAGTTCACTGTAATTCTATGCCAAAAATTAGGTTACTCAGTTCTAGGAGGAGCTAAATTCTTTGCCTGGTACATCTTGATGTCTGGCTACAAAGAATTTGTCTAGGCATAATCTGGCCTCACACCCTTCTAGGCTGGAAAACTGGTACAGGGTAAATACCGCCCAAGTTCCAGAACCCAAGGATGTCTAAGGCAGGGAGTCACTACGTCCTGCGTCAGGGCATGCTGGGAAAGGGGTGGGGCCCCCTTGGGAGCCGCGAGGGGCGGAGCCTAGCAGGTGGGGCGGAGTCGAGGGCAGGGCCGGGCGACGCTGGGGTCGCGGCTGCGGAGAGCAGCTCCGCGGCGGGCTGCAGCGCGTGTGTGCGGCCCTCTCGACGCTCGGAGCCCCGCGCGTGCACCGGAGCGGCTCAGCCCGGAGCGAGCAGGCGGTGGACGGACTCGGAGGTGGCAGCGGAGCCGAGCTCTGAGCGGCGCGGCGGCACACGGCGGGAGCCGGGAAGCCCCAGAGCAGCCGGGCGGGCGCCTCCTGGCCCCCGGGACCGGGCGCGGCGGGCGATCGGCTCCTCCTCCGCTGCTGGTCCCGGTAGCCCCGCGTCCCCTCTGTCGCCCGCACCTGCGCGTCGCAGTCGGTCCCGCCCTCGGCCGCCGGCTCACCTGGGCGCTGCGCAAGCCGGGCGCCGCCTCCGGGACGCAGGTGGAGCGGGCAGGGCGCGGGCACCATGAGCAGCGGCGCCAACATCACCTATGCCAGCCGCAAGCGGCGCAAACCGGTGCAGAAAACGTGAGTGACGGCGGGCCAGCACGCTCGGCGGGTGCGGGAGGTCCCCACGCGGGCTGCCAACCGGGAATCGGGTCCAGTCGGTGCATTTAAAAGCCATCCCCTCTCCGGGCACCGCACCTTTGCAGCTTGGTGACCTTCGCTGGCCCCGATTCGTTGACAAGTCTGACCTACCTAGTGTAGCTCTGGATTATTTAGCTAAGCCCGTCTTGAAATCCTTCTCCACTCTAGATCACCACCTTGGTGAGCTTTAGAGGACTTGTGTCCTTGGTAGTCAGTTTGCTGAGGTGAGAAGGTGCTGGGAAGAGCTAAGCCGCTGCGGTTTTGAAGGAGGGGGTCATATGCCTCTGAAGGAATTCCTTTCTGCTCTCAACAACTAGCTTTCTGTTTTGCTGTCCCATTAACTTGCTAGGCAGCAAGGGTTGGTAGCAGGTTGGAGTGTACAGTGGACAGGTGCTTGGTGAATTAGCCACCCGTCGGTGAAGCTTTCTTTCTCCTACTGGAGTGGTTTTAGGGTCTATAAAGTTAAAAAGAAGAAGAAACGGGAAAAGAACTGGACTTATAAACTGTTCTCAGTATCTACCTGGAATTCACTTCCCCTCACTTAAAAGTCTTGCCAATTCTAATAGGCTGATTACAGTCTTTAGTCTTTGTTTTGATGGGGCATTTGTGTGAGATGGGAAATATTTCTAAATAACTTCCCCCAGAAAAAGAGATCCATGCTTGAGACAGGTTTCCATTTATGAGTTGGCTGTATTCATGCATTTATTCGTAATTATCTTGGAGTTTCTAAAGTTACCACTCCCCCCCCCTTTTTTTCATAGTCTTAGGAACACTTTCAGGCAATCAGTAGTGTGCATTTTGTGTAAAACTTACCTCTCACACTAGTGAACCAGAAAAATAACATTTAAAGATTTATACACTGCTTACAACTGGTTGCTAGGTTAAAATTTGGGTCATTTGTGAACTTTAATTTCTTTTAAGAATTTACCTCTCCTATTTCCTCATATCTGGACTCATAGATTAGTATTGCGAGAGGATGTTTGTGTGTAAATAGTCTAGCCAGAATTTGCAAGTTTTATGGTATAACTAATGCAAATATTGCCAGTTCAGCATTTTTCTGTTTTGGCTGTTCTGAGGACCAGTGCTTTGCTATTTTGTAGATTTTTTTTTTTAAATTAAAAGATGTTTGCTCAGTTTGCTTTGTTTCTGATGGTTAAAGTTTGTGAGACTTTCAAGTGCCTGTTCCCTATTTTCATTAATAGCAATACTAACTCAGCATGAGGTGAAATGGGTGTAACTCAGATTTTATGTTCATGGACAAAAAGATCTGAAGCTCCTTGTGTGTTTTGAAGTATCTATTTTCATTGTGTCACTTAAGGACATAAACTGCTTCCTATACAAAGGTCTCTGTCTTAGGTTTTATTCGTTATAATGTTTAATGTTTTTAGTTTCTAGTTAATAGAGAGAACTTCCCTTTTTAACATTACAATGCTTCCCTTTAAGATATACTTTTTATTATATTGTCTCAGTATTTTTATTACTCCACACTGTAATATACTTGTTTTTGATAATTTCTTATAGCTAAGCTGTTGCCCCCACTCAGTTATATTTATGTTATTTGGTTTGTAGCTACAGTTTATCAGATCTTGCCTGAGAACTGTGGCTGTAACATTTCAAATGCTTTAAAGGTCACCCTTGCTTTGTACAAAAGCTTAGTGCTGATGCTTAGATCATCTAGTGAAAGCTCTCACGCTTCCCCCAATGGAAAATAGCTACCTTGATAATGCACTGGTCCAAGTTCACTCCTAAAAATTAGGTTATTAAGCTTTAACGTGAATCTTTAAGTGAAAATAATGGATTGTGTGGCTTGAAGTCCCAAATACCCCAACTTCAGGATAAACACCTTTGGGTTGACTCTATTTTCTCATTTAACGTAAATACATGGACTCTTTACACTTTATTTTACTCCAAGAGCATTTGCATTGTTGTTCTACAGGGTTTTTTTTTTTTTCTTTAATGTCCACTTAAATATACAGTTCCATGAGAATTTGGGTAAAGCAGGTGATAAGACTTTAACCTGAAGATCTTTTAGTCTTCAAATAAGGATCTGGAGGCAAAATGAGCCCCCTCTAGTGGCCGATTTCACCATAACCTGGCAGTTATCTTTAGTACGAACTAAGTTTCAATGTGTCCAATTTCATCCCAGTACAGTGTCTTGTATACAGTTGACTGTGAATAATTGCTTCCTTCCTCTTTGGTGAAATTAAAGTTAGGAAATTAAAGGATCTGAAGAAGCCTTGCATCCCATCCCGCCCATATCCTGAGACCGTTTCAGGAGTAGAATCTTCTGCGACATTTCTTAGCTAGTTGCCCCATACTTAGTGTGCTCCAGAAAATTAGCAAATGTTTTCACTTAAATCGTGTTCTTGTTTATTCTCTTAGGAAAGGAAAATGTTCCCTGTATTTTTTTTTTAGTTATTCCAATTCATAAAAATGGCTGAAAAACCTACTGTGCAAATGATTACACTGCTGATTATAACTTTAAATATATTTTTGAAGCTTTATTAAGACAGAAATGGTTTGATTGCTATATTAGCCTATCATGGTTATCAGGACAGTAGTAGCTATAAAAGTCACATGATCTGCTGCTGAGGTACATATTGATAACAGCTTTCCCCTTATTAATGTGCAGGCAGTGTGAAGGAATGTGGATGCCCTTCATTCTGTTAAGACACTGTGAGCCTCACCTATGTAATAACCCTTACTATAAGTTTTGATACAGTACATAACATTAGGTTTCCCACAGAACTGTGGTCTCGTGCCCTCTTTTAGAGAGCACCCGAAATTAAAGATCCTTCCAGATCCTCCATCTTTTTGTTCATCATTTTCTCTCAGCATTATTTGGGGCTGTGGATCTGCCACGTTAACCTGTGGACGGGTCAAACTGCACAGAAGAAGCCACAGACCCAGACTGTTAGGTGAGGTCTAGTTTCTTCCGGCTGCTAATGAGGTCACAGTTTTGTTGCTCTCTGTTTGTATTTTTCTTTTCATACAATATATTGTGATGGTGTTTGTTCCCTTCCCTCCTACAGGTCAATTCAGGTTTTCCCCTCCCACCTCACTTCATTTTCTTTATCATTCCCAGTCACGTTTTTTAAGAAGAGCAGGACGGTCTCCTCTGCTGCTGTCCATAAAGCTGACCTAGAAAGCAGGAGATCTGCTAAACCAGAAGGCTGTGAGGCCGTGGTGAAGCCTGTTGGTTGCAAGCCTGACACGGCACTCACAGACATGGCTGACTCTTACCTTCCCAGCCAGGGAGCCGTTACTTAGCCATGGGCACTGTGCACATCTTAACAGTGCTCTTCTACTTCCAAGCTCTTTAAAATTTACTTGTTTTGCTTAGCAGCATAATATAGCCAGAAATGCCATTTTCTTTTCTTTTTCTTAAAATATGCTCTGATAGGTGCATTGAGCACAGAATTTTCCATATATAATTTAATTTCATTTTCATAGTAGTACTGTGGGAATGATGTACTATTTCTGTTATGTCACCCCTGCCTAAGGTTCACATTCAAAGTTGGTTCGTGTAGTAGGTGAAAAGCCAGACTTTGGGTATTGAATCTCTAGTTGTTGGCTCCAAACATAACATCCTTACCAGCAGGCAGGATGGTAGGTGAAGTGGTCAGTGAGCACGCCTGCCTCTGTCTGGGACTGCTTGTTGCCCACTGCTGCTTCTGTAATGGCACTCAGGCTGAAAACACTGACTTGCCACGTTGGCGCTCCATGTGTACATGCTAATCTCGTACTTATGTGTTCACGTCTTTTTTTCTTAGTCTTCTCCAGCTTCTTAAAATAACTATGTGGTGCTCTGTTGAGTAGTTTCAGTAGTCAAAGGGGACGTCTGTCACTTTTAACATCTCTGCTAATTTAATTGGTGTTTTAGAGAATACCCTGGACACTTGTAAATTCTTATATAAATGTGTTATTTCCATAGGCAGATGTTTCCAGGTAGAATTTGGGGGCACAAAGGTGTATGTACTTTTAAGGTAAAACCAAGTGTTACTCAATATAGTGTCAGATCATAAGATTTTTGTGACTTACTTTTCCATTGGTTCTCTAAGGAGCATGTCTGTGTCTGTGTATCACTGTTTTTACAAGCCAATGGTTGCACTTCTGTTGGGACAGTGCTAGTGTGCAGTCTAGGGTGTGGGTTTTGAATTTTCTTCTTCCTGTATTGACTTACTTTGTCTAATATTTTTCAGCTTCTTAGTTCCTTCTCTTGTTTTGAACTAAATCCCTCTAGCATGCATACACATTTAAAGCAGTGGCATCTTGCTTTCCGTGTGCTGGGCATTGTCTTTGATGCCTTACATAAGGACTTTAGAATCCTTGTAGACGGAGTTTTACTTTCAAAGCGCCAGTCCAAAATTAATATTTATTAGAATATAAATTAACACTCACAATATTAGTAACAGCTTATGGTGGCACCTGAACAAGGACTGGCATATCCAAGCGATGGACGAGCGATTGAAGCGCGATGGAAGCACGATGGATTTCGATTCTGTCTGTCCAGCAGCCAGCAGCCAGGAACCAGGAAGAGAGCTCCCAGCAGCCACTTATCAATGGGCTTGGCCACACCCCCTCCAGGGTCCCGGAAGTGTCTTCTGACCTTACCAGCTGACACTTTAATCCCGCCACAAATCCTCCCCAAGTTTTCCTCAGCACTCCCTAGCATATGCTTCCAGTGCTTCATCACTTGTGACTGTGTACAAATTCTTCGTTGCTGAGATAAGTAGTGTTCTGATTGCATTTACCTTCCATTAGTATACACTGATAATTCTTACCATTTCCCATCATTATATTCTTTTCCATGTGTCTACAATTTCCTAGGATTATGAAAGGCAGGGGTTCTGCCTTTGTTTTCCTTTTTTTCTGTAAGAGAATGACAGTAGCAAAAAGTGTTGTATTCTGCCATTATGAATCCAGAATGTCTTGCTTTTATGTTTAACACATGATTTAGAGGCCCTCATCTTTATGAACTCCTGAACATCACTGCTAAACCACCTACATCACTAAGCAATGCATTATTCTTATTTGCCTTGCTGGAGAATATGTTGGCTCCTGAGGAAAAGCAGAATGGTTACATTTGTCTTTGCAGGGACCAGAGGGTCCTACAGAGGTAGCGTTTACTAAGCTACTAGTTGATCATCACTTAACATTTCCCAGGTCTTCTCTTGGCGATTGTGGTATTTTGGATGTGTTATGTGGGTTTACGGGGTAATGCTAAAACCAAAGCAAAACAAAACAACTACGTGTGCTTAAGGAAGAGGAAAAGAAAGAAAGCATCCTAGTTTAGGCTCACCTGCACAATCAGCATTCTAGCACATAATAATTTTCCTTTTTTATGTGTGTTTTTTGTGTTAGCACCTACTGTTTACACATAAATCTCTCCTTAACTAAAGCCTACAGGAAAGTAAAAAATCCATCACAACTAGCGAGCTGGACAGTGGCAGAGAATTTTAACTCTGTGGTTTCCAGGTACAAGTCACTAAAGGTCTATGGATGCCATTTGTCTCATATAGGGAAATAAAACATCAAGCTGAACTAGCCTAGAAAAGAAATGTATCTTTATGCCAAATATCATCCATGCCATTTTAAATTAGGCATATAGTTTATGATGATTCACATTTGTATTTGTGTGTGTGTGGTGCATTTTAAAACCCAACTAACTTTTTTTTTTTGGCCACCTACTTCTGGGTGTGTATCACTCCATTGTAGAACTTGACCTTTTTCTCCAAGCACCAATCAGATAACAATAGCTTCTCAGATGGAGGTGGGGATTTGGGTGGACCTCCTCTTCTGCCTGCTGGGGTTTTGTCTGGTTTGAGTTTTTGTAGGCCTTGTTCATTGTCACAGTCTCTATGGGGTCGATATGTCCTCTGTCTTGATGTTACCCACCACCTTTGGCTCTCAGGATATTTCTGTCCCTTCTTCCATTGTGAGGAAGAGTGTGTGGTGGTATATTTTATACTTTTATACGTAATAAAATCAATCTGGGATATCAGAGAAGAGATCCACCCACACAGGAGGGTCAGAGAATGGTAACTCACGCCTTTAATCCCAGCACAGTAAAGACCAGTAGTGACTAAACCTTTAATCCCATAACTCCAGAGACAGAGATCTTTCTCTGTTTCTGTGAGTTCAAGGCCTAACTACCAAATAGAAGTAGCTCACACCTTTAATCGTAACTCTAGGAATATGGTACAGAGTTGAACCTGGAAGTGAAACAACTAGGCTAAGAAGGTATTTAAGGCAGGAATAGGAAGATGGAGATTTATTCTGTAGAAGCAAGGAGGAGCGAGGCTGAGGAATCTGGAAGATAGCTTTTACCTTGAGAAGTTGGCTGGGGAAATTTGACTGTGGTGTTTCCTCTCTCTCTCTGTGATATTCCAGCTTTTCCCCAATATCTGGCTTTGAATTTTCATTAAATATAAACTAGAATTTGTGTTACAGGACTGTGATATAAACCTGAATTAGGATTGAGCACGATTTTAATATTTTTTCTTTATTTTTCACCTGTTTGCTACCTGTTGAATATCTGCTAGTGGCTGTCTACTGAAACTCTGTAAGAAGCTTCCCTGATGAGAGTTGAGCAATGCTCTAATCTATGGGTGTGCCGATAAGTCATTAGGAGTCATTTTATTGCTATGTCCATTTAACAGAATAATAGAAGTATGTTTCCCCTAGGGCCTGATCTGGCCACAGGTTCTTGGGCTCATTGACAGGGTTAGGTATGGGTTCCATGTCTTGGAGCAGGTCTTAAATCCAGTCAAAAGGAGCATGTAGTGGTTTTGTACTGAGGCCATAGAAATAACTATAATAACAGCACAGTTAATCTTAGTCTCTGTGAGAGGATGAACTAAAATCTTTAAGGAAGATTAAGGAAGTGGGAATTTGAACATCAGTGCTAATCAATACAAAAGTGATTGACTGTGTAAATCAATGAACATTACATATTCTAAAGCCGAGTGCGTGCTTAATAGTCTTTTAAGTGAAGTTTGCTTTAAAATAAATTTTTATCTGAAGGCTCTTCCAATATGAACATACTTTTGTTTCAATTGTACAGCTCTGTGGTTTTAGTGTATCTGTGTGTGAATGTTCAGGATCACTTTGTACAGCTCTGTGGTTTTAGTGTATCTATGTGAATGTTGAGGATCACTTTGTACTTTTGGCAGTATTTGTTGTTAACTGACCTTTTATTATAATTGCGCTAGTGAGGAAAAAAAAAGTTAGATTAGCTGGTATGGTAGTGTAGTATAGCAGAGGGGTTTGTTGAGAAATACTTGGAATCTCTCGAGTAGAGAGTAGCACCCTACAAGTTAATAACAAGGGGAGCCCAGCTTCCAGGAGTACAGAACGAGACTTAGAGATAAGCAAAAACTAGTGGATAGACTGAGTGGTGGAGGGGATGAGGTTTCAGAGAAAGAAGCCAAGAAAGAGAGTGAGCTTGGAATCTAGAATGGTGCCTGTGGCAAAGATGCCCTTCAATTGTCTAGGATTACTGAAACTACATGGTGCTTTACCAAGCACCTACAAATGTCATTAACTTAGAATTAAATAAAATTGTTCTTTTTTTTCACTTTGCTTCAAACATTGAGTACAAATGATGAACCTGACAGATGTGGATTAGACTGGTAAATCCTTAAGATTGCAGACAGTCTGGCATTAAAACACAGCACCAGAGACAGTGAGCTGGATTCCTGAATCACGCTTGCTTGCCTGCCTGCGCTCAGCTGGAGCTTGTGATTAACAGGTGGGGACAGGATTTTTGAAGTTAATGTTTAAACAAATCATGAATTGTGTCTTTTCCTGTCACCATTTTATAGTCTTTCTTTCAGATAATCTGAATTTCACTTCTCCTTAATCCAAACTTACAGGTTATTTACATGTATGGCACAGCATGGCTGCATGGCAGAGTAGACTTAAAGGCCACATGACAGTGAATACACTGGCATACCCCAGGTCTGTGCTGTTATCATAGGATGTAATTATTCTGTGTATCTTCCCTATGTGTAGAAATGTATGAAATATTTTTATAAAGTGACTTTAGGAAATCTCAGAAATTATCAGTGGGAAGGTAAGCCGAATGGATTGCTTCATGTGCCTGTCTTACCCCCTTCTCCTGTCCTCTTTTCTGGTCTCTTCTTTAGCTCTATCCCTAAGTGTCAGTATTGCTCAGGCCGTCCTTGTGCTCAGTAGACCTCCCATTAGGAACCAGTTATTCTATCTGCAAGCCTCAGAGTCATTTGCAGTCACTCTACTCTGCCCTCCTTACCCTTCTCCATGGTAGATTGGTTAGGCTTAGTTTGGCCAATATTTGAATCTGGCTTAGATGTCTCCCTAAACTCTGATTACTTCTCTGAACACTGATGTGGGAATGTGTTTATGTATGCTGTGAATCTCAATCTTTAAATAAAGGAGCTGTTCTGGGCCATGGCGGGCACCATAGAAGAAGTAGGAGGAGAAATCAGAGCATAGGTAGGAGAAGCAGGGCGGAGTCAGAGGTAGACCGAGCTGAAGCTGCCCAAGGAGCAACATGTAAGAGCATAGGTGAGCCACGGGCCACGTGGCAGACAGATGAATAGAAATGGGTTAATTTAAGATGTAAGAGCTAGCTAGCAATGTGCCTGAGCCATAGGCCAAACAGCATAAAGTTAATAAAAGCGTCTGAGTCATTTTTGGGGGCCTGGGTGGCTGGGCGGCTAAGCGGGCTTGAACGGCAGGTCTGTGGGTCTTGGACCTCTGGCTGCCTGGGACCGAGAAACCCCACTACTACAGAACACCTCTAGCTAGCAGGTATTCTAGGAGTCCAGTCTGTATCAAGTACTCGGCTGAGTATGGAGAATACAGAAATGATTATGTTCACACAGTAATAAGAGCAACATACAAACAAGGGTATGCTGACTGACTTAGTTCTAACTTTATTTTACAATTTTGGGAATTTGCTCTCATGCTAAATATTGCATAAGGTACATGGTAATGCATTACATGGTGGAAGTTTTTGATTTGTTTAAAGAAACAGTCTCAGAATCCAGTGCAGGGTTAAAAACATCACAAGACAAGGAGCAGCCAACTGCATGGGCTTTGGCTTTTGGTTATTGTTACTTCTCTATGTCACCTCAAGCATCTTGCATCTGTTTACATTATTCTCTTGATTGTTTCATGGTTGTTACTGCAAAGCCTTTAGGAGCACATGACCAGACTGAATATAGACTTTCAGCACATATGCAATTATTTATATGGCTTATTCCTTAATGGACTGTTGCATGGTGATTTGGGGCAAGATTCAGGAGACATGGGATAGGGTAGCAGCCCATTGCAAGGCAGGTCATAAAAGGCATTTAAAAGTCTTCTGTTGTAGGCTTGAAGGGAGTGAGTCAGAACAAGGAGTTTCACGAAAGCACCAAAGTACATGTTGATAGCTCTAAGGGACTTCTTAGCTCTGGAGTATAATGGCCAAAGAAGACTTTGGCCAGATAAAGCAAAGCCAAAGGCATAGATACAGGTTAGAAAGATCATGAAGGGTTCTCTCTTAGCCAAGGGGCCCAGAGCTACTAAAAGTTATAATCAGAGAAGCACCGTTAGGTCTATGTTTTAGAAAGAAGTTTCTGATGACAGAATTGGAATTTAAGTGAGCCCAGCCCTACTGTCTGTATTCTCTATGACCAAGAGCAGCTTGGAGAAACACAGAACTGATAGGGTAGATCCAAGCTCCAAGCTTAAGAAAACTTCACATTTCAGAGGAAGCTTCAGATACATGATTCCCTCCATCATCATGTACATATCTGTACTGAAACGTCAGGCAGACCTTCCCTACCTGTTACTATCAGCACCTATACCAGTCTTTAGAAAGCAAATACTGGATGCAAACATTTTATTGTGTGCCTTTGCTTGGTTCCCTGTCTCCAACTGAAGCACAAGAAGAAACGTGTGTGCTCATTTCACATCTAAGTTTCTGCATCCTTACAAAGAAGGTAGTCAGTGTGTCTGGAAAGAACGTAGCCTCAGCCCTTCCCTCCTCTATTTCCCTCCTCCTCACTTTCTTTTTTCACGCCTCCCTTCATGTGTGTGGGAATGAGCTCTTTACAAGCAGTTCTTTATTTTATGCAGCTTCCACAACAGTTTTTGATATAGTCTACTAATATCTTTCTGAACTGTTCAGGATAGAATATATCTAAATAAGTAATGTCAGCCTTTAATTAACCACCAGAGAGACAATTACAGAATAAGGTAGAATCACATTATGAATAAAGATTGAGGTTTGGTTGGTTAATTGAGAAATAGGGTAATTAGTTGGACTTAAATTTGATTATATGCATATGACTAGGAGAAATAAGTAGGGAAATAGTCACCAAATTCTGCTTAATAAGGAATTATCCAAACACCTTAAAGAAAGCATTTTTATCTGTATACCTCTTTACTCTTTTTTAAGTAAATAGTATAAATTCTAATAAAGACATGTTGAAGAAATTATTTTCTAGAAATGCATAAAAAGCATGATTCTACATGAAATATTTTTCTCCAGTTACAACATTGAAGATAGAAATAATCTAAGATATCTTTGTCAATCACATGAGTGCTATTCTGTTCAATCTTTTTTTGCTTAGTGTGACACTATAGTTCCATTTGTGGGTCATAGTACTTTGTAGGAAAGATGTAGAGATGTGGTCTAAAATTTTATTTGGTTTCTTTTTAAAATTTGTGTGCACACATGAACATGTGTATGTGTGTGCATGTACATTGTGTGTGTGTGTGTCTGTACATGCACATGTGTGTGCAGGTGCATGCGTGTCTGAGTGTGTGTGTGTGTACATGTGTATGTACATGTGCGCATGTACGTGTATCTGTGTGTGTGTGTGTGTGTGTGTGTGTGTGTGTGTGTGTGTGTATGTGTATGCATGCACAAGCAAGCCATAGTATGCTTGTGGATATCAGGACAGCATAGAGGAGTCTTTTCCACCACGTGGATCCTGGAAATTATCTTTATCAGGCTTGGTGGTTGGCATAGTTTTCCACTGAGCTATCTCATCAGCCCATTTATTGGCTCTATTTTAGCATGGGTGTCTGCTGATCTCTCAATTGACTGTAAGTTATTAATTACTTTGGCATCTCAGATAAGGCCCTTCTTTAAAACTAGGTTCATCTCCTACTTATAGATATCTTTTTTCTTTGTTTCTTTGTATTTTGTTTTGTTTTGTTTTTTTCTCTCAAAGAAACATCATACCACATTGTTAGGGTTTTCTTAGCTTTTTAAATGAAATGCAAACCATAAAAGCTAATCATTATGTAGGTTTAGCCCAGCCATGAATAGAAATTGTCTTTAGTATTTGACATGCAATAAATATGAATACCTGAATTAAAATTTCTTCTTGTTTGTATTTAAAGACTTATTAGGAGGACAGTGGACCATCTTTAGGTTCCAGAAGAATAGAGAAAGCCATTTTGAGTGGGATGTGTATAGAAAGCAGCTGGTCCTTCTTCTCTGGCTTCTCTACCAGTCTCAGAATCATTGCTGGTCTGCTTCTCTGGTAGACTGCAGAAGTGTGAATTCAGTATACTGCAGTAAAGACATTTCCATTCCTTTGACAATGACTAACTACTATTTTCTGTGGGAAAATAAAACCTAGTAGACTTGTTCATTGGCGGTTACTACACTACATATATATGAAGTGAATAAGCATTTTTGTAAGATGTATTTAACATTTCCCTATGACGAGTCTATGAGCTTTTAATGACACATCAATGAAGGCTTTCCCCTTTTCCTGTTTTTCTTAATTAAAATAGGAAAGGAAAATTTAGGCAAGAGCTAGGCAAATTTGAAGTAGATCAGTTCATTCTACTAGAGATGTGTCTAAAAAGATGGTGTCATGTAACTGACATTCTTGCTGTGTTTTCTAAAGGCTTTGTGTTTCTTTGTTTTTCAGAGTAAAGCCAGTCCCTGCTGAAGGAATCAAGTCAAATCCTTCTAAGCGACACAGAGACCGGCTGAACACAGAGCTGGACCGCCTGGCCAGCTTACTGCCCTTCCCACAAGATGTGATCAATAAGCTGGACAAACTCTCAGTTCTTAGGCTCAGCGTCAGCTACCTGAGGGCCAAGAGCTTCTTTGATGGTAAGGTAACACAGTTGACTTTCCCAGTAACAGCTTGTAAAATGCTAAGTAGGCTTCTTTTAATGTTGATGACTATAAAAATTATCCATGAGCAAAAATGTTTCATTTTTGTCATAAAAAATAATTAAGTGACATAGATAAATTTATAACTATTGATAAATTAACCCTCTGTCTCATTCATCATCCCTTTGAATGATATACGGTATCATTCTTTGAAAATCATACATTTATAAGTTATACTTGAATTTCATTTTTAGAAAAAAATTAACAAAATACTTGATGACTGTGATTAGGTCTGGGCTATGACTAAGTGGAAAAGAGAGTAGTTGCTGTATAAACATGAAGATCTGAGCTTAAATCTCCAGTGCCACGTAAAAGTTTAAAGTTGCCTCACATGCCAATAACCCTAGCATGGTGGGGGACAGAGATCAAGAGATGGGGGCTTGCTGGCAGCCAGTTTATCTATAGATTCAGTGAGAGTCCTTGGGAATAAGGCATAAAGTGATAGGGAAGGGCACACAAATCTTTCTCTGGCGTTTTCATGTGTGTACACAGACCTGTGTGCTTCCATCCTGCCCACACACTTCACACACACTCCTTTCATCCCCCACACACATATGCACTCGCTCTCTCTTGCTCTCTCTCTTTCCCCACACACATGCACACACACACATGCACACACAAACACACACACACACACACACAGACAATACAGTAATATAGTGTTCCTATATTTTCTGATTTTATGGATATCAATTCATCTAGTCTTTCAAAATTATATACTGATTTATATTAATGTATATTTGCATCAAGAAAATATAGTTAAAATAGTTTATGATTAGAAAGAACATTTAAATATGACAACTAACAGTGCTGGATTTTATACTTCTCAGTGTGACTAACAAATTGTTTGACTTTAACTATGCCAGTTAAAGTACTTCAGCCATGAACTCAGCTGTGAGGATGGATGTGGGGCTAAGGGGCTGTATAATCATCCACCAGAATTTCTAAAATGGCATTGCTATTTGAAATTAATGTCCTGACATATTTCGTCATGTAAAATAATTCCTCCATTATAATTTACATGCATTCTGGGAATTAGAACTAAAGTTATTATGCATAAATAGCAAGAACTTGTCCCTGCAAAGCCATCCCCACATGCCTTATTTTTTTCCTTTTTATGTTTATAAATTGAAAATAGATTTCTTAAGGAACATACTTTTTAAAGCATTGTATTCTTTCACAAACTTTAGTAAATGGATTAATGTGGAGATCTCAATGAACTGTACCTAAGTTTCTCTAACTGCAGTGTGCTTAGCCCTTGCTAGGCATTGTGCTTATTGCAATATGCTTAGGTATAATGTTGAAATTCAGTCGTTTCCCCTTTACAAGCTCAGGTTGTGCTGATGATGGCCATCCAGGTCACCAGGCAGCACCAATTTACATATCTATAAAGGGTTTTAGAGGATTACCAAGAAAGTCATTTCCCTTCAGATATATGCTTATATGATTTGATGTATTTTGTGTGAGCAGCATTGATTGTGTGCTTGTTTGTGTATATTGTAATAATTTTAGTCTGTCCGAGTACACTGACTCCCGCAGTAGTGAGATCATGTGATCTGCAGTGCACACTGACTCCCGCAGTAGTGAGGTCATGTGATCTGCAGTGTACACTGACTCCTACAGTAGTGAGGTCCTTTATAGTTGTCCAGCAGTTTCATTCTATTCAGCCCTCCATCCTGGCTTACTGTTCAGTGTCTTGTGGTGTTTCCGAGGGACTTGCCTGAAATAGCCTTCTCCAATTAGATCTAACACCTCACCCGTGTTTCCTGATTCCTTTTATTGTTTCTGACTCCATCTCTGTTCCTCCCTTTTGTGCAAAGTCCAGAATCTCTGGCTTTTAAAAGTACCATGTCCAGGAAGGCAGCATCAGCACTGGCTTGTCAGAAAACCTGACCTTGGGTCACTCACTGACCGCTGGGAGACAACTGTGAACACTTTGGAGCCACCGCTTTTTCACCTTGAGCTTGTGACACAGCTGTGAGGTCTGAGCCTGTGTTTGCTTGCACACTGTGCTCTCAGCTGCACCAGATTTCCTCTACTCCTCCCTGATGCAGGAGCTGCCTCTGCACTTAGAGAAGTTCATGGATAGGGCAAGGGGCCTCTGGATAAGGTTATCGACTAGAATCATTATACTTCTCAATTTTGTGTGCCTTTAAAATGAGGAATGTTTGTGTGTGTGTATGAAAAGTAATGTATATGTTTGTGAAATATATATTGTCCCCTGTTTAAAAGTGGGGGATGACACTGAAGTACTTAGAATAACTATTATGCTATGTAAGTATTATATAGCCGCTATCTTAAAGATATATGTATGTTTACACATATGCACGTTTAGACATGTGTCTCGCTACCCAGGTCTGCCTTATTAGCAATGCTGTAGTGTCAGGAATGTTAAAAGTATTTTTAATTAGTTGAGTTTTTAGTCAGATTTATTACCTATTTGTATTATTCGTCAATTATATTATTATTAATTTTAGACTATCTTGCTTGTTTTACACTTCAGTGTGCATAAAACTTAGCTGAAAATTTTGTTAAAATATGCCTTCCAGAGAATGCCTGTTATATGCTGATTCAGACATTTTTACTAAGGAATCAGTACTTGAGCAAATGTGTTACAAAAGCTGTGACCATGTTTTAGTTAGTTTGCCTCTACTATGCCCAGAGCTAGTTTTTAAAAGTTTTTTTGTTTGCTTTCTCTTTGAAAGGAAAACCCAAAATACATAAAAATTTTAGGAAGATTATAAGTGTGGGGAGTCAGGGTGGGGCAATGTTATGTATAAGCTTTGAGCAGTACCTTGAGCTGTTGGCATAGGAAGATTATAAGTGTGGGGAGTCGGGGTGGGGCAATGTTATGTATGAGCTTTGAGCAGTACGCTGAGCTGTTGGCATAGGAGCACAGAGTTAGATGAAAAGTGAGAGGGATAAAAATCAGTTAAAACCAAAATGACCTCAGTAGACCTGAGTATGTCAGAGTGGAGCATAGTCCCTTATGCATAGAACAGAACTGTGCAAAGCATGTGATGTGGAGCTTCCGACAGTCCTGGGGGTGCTTGTCCAGTTGGTCTCACTGTCCCTCTATTGAGGAAACAGCATAGCAAAGCAAAGGGAAGCTCAAAATGAATAACAGGATGCAAACAGGGGGTGTGTAAATTCCTACGGAAAGAACAATATAAACGAGTAATCATACAATCTTGCTAGAAAGGAAACTCATTTTACTATAACAATAGATATTTTTCCAAGAAAATACATCTATTTATTGCAAGTTCAAATAATAGGGCTTGAATTGATCTTCCTCAACTTGGGAGCTATGTCTGAGCTGTTCCTGCTGTCTGTAAAGCAGCAACCGAATGTTAGGTACAGCATTAATACTTATTCATTCCTAATTACTTGAAACATCCCAGAATTTAACTTTCAAGTTCTTAGTGCTGCATAGTCATTTGGTAGATAGGTGAAGTTTGAAGTGAGTCATTTGAAACTATTATCTGTTGTGTCTGATGCAGAGAGTATTTCAAGAAGTTCACTAACTATGCCCAGTAGGAGTTTAGCTCTGGAGACTAGGATTTGATGGCTGCATTCAGGTCTTGGAATTGCCTGATGTTACTGGAAGGTGATTTTCTCCGGAATCAAACAGGAGATATCAGCCTCATTCTGGGTAACATTTTACTTTATTTTTTACTTATTTTTTTACTTATTTATTTAAGTTTTCTAAACAGGATCTCTCTGTGTAGCCCTGGCTTTCCCAGAACTCACTCTGTAGACCAGAACTTAGAGATCCACCTGCCTTTGACTGCTGAGTGCTGGACTTAAAAGTGCACACCACCACTCCTGACTAACAATTTATTCTTAAGAAGAATAATTTTAGCATTTATATTTTGAATGAAGTTTTCTTACTACCTATTGAAAATTCCAGGATATAAATAATTTATTCACATTGCTCTACGTCTAGACATTTTCTTAGAGCTAGTATTTATGTGATGAAACTTCATGACCAAGGCAACTTAGAAAACATTTAACTGGGTGATTTCTTACAGTTTCAGAGGGTGACAGGAGGCAGGCCAGCTTTCGAGCAGTGGAAGAGAGCTCACACCTCATAGAGAGCAAGACTCCACTTGCTGTGGGGTTTTGAAACCTCCATTCTACTCTGCCAAGGCCACACCTACTCCAACAAGACCACACCCCCTAATCTTCTCTGATAGCTCCACCAACTGGGGGCCAAATATCTGAGCCTATGGGGCCAATCTCATTCAAGCTACCCCGTTCTACTCCCCAAATAAGCTTGTAGTCGTAATATAATCGGAAATGTATTCAGTCCAACTTCAAAAGTTCCCATAGTCTTTCACAAGCTCAGCAGTATTTAAAAGTCCAAAGTCTCTTTTGAGACTTAAGCTAATATTTTAACAATAACCTTTTTAAAAACAAAGAAGAGGATCATAGACTTCCCACATACAATGGCATAGACTATATAGCACCATTCCAAAGGGACAAAAGCAGAATGAGGAAACAGAGTTTAATGAGCCTATAATTGTCCACTGTGAACTTGCTTTACTTCACAGTTTCCTACATAATGTGGGGTGCATTTGATTATCATGTGACAGAATATCCAGTTGATTCCTAGTCATGTGTCCTTTCTGTGTCACACAGCACAGGACAGTGCCTTAAGATGAGAGTGGGCAGGCAGGTGAGGCACATATCACTCAGGTGAAGCACATTGCGCCAGTGGACTAGGTTCTGTCTTTTGAGAGGACTTTTATCTAACTTTCCTCTGTCACACTGTCTCAGTGGGACAGTCACAAGGTGTGTCTTCTCTGAGCTCTGAAGTGGCTGTAAGGGCTCTGTGAGGGAATTCTACAATTGCAACTGTCATCATGTAGACTATACTTATTTCTTATGGAATATTGACATTTTGTTTTAATGGAGGATTCCTTGTTGTGACTGAATATGCCTAGGGACCTTTAAGGACCCAGTGTTAATGTCAGCTATGATCTGTGAAGAGAGGCTTTAACCTCAGGTGGGAATTTGCTAATGAGCTCTTTACAGTGTCTTGGTGGAGTAGGTGTTCTTTGCTTGCTCATGATGTTTTCTCTGTTAGGAATGGCACATTGCTTAAGTCTAATGTGCTGGGGAAGAGAGCACTTCTTGTTAGAGGGGGATGTGAGTCCTCGTGTATTCACTTCGGGTGTCAGTTTAATGGGGTGCTGCAGTTTTTGCCTTGGTAAAGTTGTTGGAGTTATCTGAGAATGTTCATGTTAGTATGTGCTAAGACTATAATAATTTTAGAAAACAGGGGAACCCAGAAGATTTCTACACCATTTCCTGAGTCCAGATATTCTACCATTGGTCTTCAGAGTAAGGCTGATGTTTCCTGAGAATTGTTAGTGCAAATTATGGATTGCCATCTTAGAGTCAGAAGAACAGGGACCAGTCTTGAACTAATATGCCTTCTAGGTGATTCTAATATCTGTGAAAGTTTCATAGTAATTAGTATAATTTATTAGTCACATTCTGCATTTCAAAGTCATGTTTAAATTTCACTTTTGTATGTAAATAACAGTGTGACACAGTAAAGTTAATGACCATCAAAAGCCACAGTGAAAGACACTTCTGCCCTTGTTGCGTTAAAGCCAAGAGGGACTCCGTAGAGAAACTGCATCTAACTGAATGTGTAACATGAAGTATGATAATTAGATCCTTGGAAATGAGTTTTCTCTTGAAATTTAAAATGGAACTAACTTTTAGGTCCTTTTGCATTTTTAAAAGGATCTGCCAAAAACCAGTAATTTTCCCAAACTGCTACCAGCAACACAATGCAGTTCCCACCTCCCTCAAAACAAAACCCTGAGGGCCTGCAGAAATGGCTCAGTACTGTAGTACCCAGCCATCCAGATGACCCAGGTGTGAGTCACAGTACCCACATGTTACAGATGTTTGTAATTCCTGTCCCAGGGGGATCTGATAACATCCTCTGGCCTCTAAGAGCATCAGGCATTCTCGTGGTACACAGTCATACATGCTGCAAAACACCTGTGCACACAATTATATATATGTGTGCATGTATGTATGTATATATATATTTTTTAAAAGAACATATCATATACAGAAGACACTTTATAATGCATTAAAGTAAAGTGTAGTTTTTTAAATCTCAAAACTATATTGAAAGCTCTTTTTAGGTATACTTGATGTATTATTTGGAAATTCATTCATTCATATAAACTAGGTATTTTTCTAGTTAGGTATTTTTCTAGGAGGTATTTTTCTTAAATTAATAAAAACTGTTTTTCTTAATCCATTGTGTGTGTGTGGGTGGGTGGATGTCTGTGTGTGTGTGTGTCTGTGTGTGTGTGTATTTTAAGTTGTTTCTCTTTTATGGTTGCATCAGTGTTGGAATGGAATTTAACTTTCCCAATCAAAGTAATGAAGGAAAGGATGACTATTGTAAAATACATTAAATTAATAGCAATTACTAGAATAATAAAACACATATAGTTTTTTGTTTACAAAGTATCATGTCACTTTTCAATTTAAAAGTAAACTTATTAGAATAAAGTTCAATATGTAGTTTACCATAATCCAGTATTTTGTCTTATGAATTTTCTTTCTTTAACAATTTAAAATAATGTACAAAAGAGGAAATTGTTATGTTAAAAATGTAAATTGGATGAATGTTGGTTGAATGAAGATTGGAGCCACGGGTGCTGGAATATGGCTACTTGATAGTGGTGTACATGTGTGCACTAAATTCCATCACTGAGTAAAACTGGTTCTTTGTACAGTAATTGCTTCAGATACCAAATGAAGACTCACCTGAAATAGTTTGATATTTTCCTACCCTCACTTTGAGCTGTTTTTATATTGCTGTCACTTCAGAAGGATATGTGTAGCTGCTGCTGGGGAGGTTTAACAGATGTCTGTTCAAGTTCAGCAGGTGCTTCTTAAATGGCACAGTCAGTGACATTTTTATATACTGCGTTTTACTTCTACAAGCTCACATATCCCAAGGTTATTAAGTCTCAAGGATAATATACAATGGATTATATGCATGATTCGTATACCATTTAACATTTCAAATATTTCAGAAGCCATATGGTCATCATAGTAATTCTATTTGATGTTCATCAGGGTTCTCCATTTAAAGATGAGCAGTGGTCTCGGTGTGTAAACACAGGAAGGGCTGCTGTTGCTTTATGCTCACCAGAATTCATCTCCTGTGACAGCATTCCTGTCCTTCGAAGGCAAGAAAACTAAAGGAGAAAACCGGTTGGCATAGTGTGAGAGCTGTGTGACATGTGGGTCGTAGCCAGCACACTGGGGCAGGTTGCCTGCTTCCCATCCAAGCTTCACTCTAAAGCTTGGCAACTCTGAGAAAGTTCCTTCATTTCTTATATCTTAGCTTCATGTCATATTAAACAAACAATATCACACTTAATACCATAAGGTTGTTAGGGAAATTAAATGGGAAATAATAGTTCCTAATGGGAAGTTCTAGGCATAGATTATAGCCTCCAACTCATTTATTATTCAGTAAATAAAGTAATTTGGATGGTAGGAAGCAGTTGCTTTCTTCCATTGATTTCTTAAGTTAAGCAGCATGACCTTGAGAAGAAAGAGTATTAATATGGAGTCTAGCATTTTAAAAGGGGAGAGGTAATACTTAGGAGACTAAAACTTCATGAGAAAGTGACATGGAAGGGCTAAAATGACCGCGCCTGGATTGAAAAGTGTGGGCATAAAAGGAGGCTTTCTACAGTGGCATAGAGGTATGGGGAGACTTGAGAAGTGAGTGCACATGCTGTTTCTCAGTTTATGCAATATTTGCTTTAGTCCTTTACTGGGCTCTCTACAACAGAATTACCCATCTGGTCTGTTTGGAAGAGAAGCCTTCACTGCCCATTCCAAGAAATTCACTTATCATACATATCAAATATTGTGCTTCCAACATTTAAACTTCCAAGAGTGTGCCTTAGAAAGAGCTTGCTCTCATTTCCCCATGGCCATGCTTTCTCTAGTGCTTTCTCATCCTGTTTGGGATCTTGACTCCGACTTTCTTCTGTTTTTGCAGCTTGTACCTTGTCCCTAAGACTGGCTAAGTCTAATTGCCTTGGTTACTAGCTGCAGTGCAAACCCATTAACAAGTAGCACAGCACGTGACTGAGACAAAAATACCTCTGGTTCCTTAGTCACGGCCACTTCTGGTGATTCAGCTGTATCTCAGTGCTGAGCTCTAGTTAGTACTGACATAAATTCTGTTGATTAAATATTTAACGGGAAGAGATTCCAGATGGTATTGGAGGTCCTTTTGTCTGACACTGTGTCTGTCCTTTAGACTGCTGCTACTGCTTATTTGTGAGATTGTGGCAGTTGGCTTTGGCTTTGTCTCCACCCTCTCAACCGTGGATCCTACTTGGTAAAACTCCTAAATTGTTCTCTCTGTGGAAGTACTTGGAGAAGTAGCGGAGGCCTTATTTAACTTTGGCATTGTGAGCAGTCAGTGCGTTACAGCAAAGTTTCCTGTTGAAGTAAGCAGTAGTAACAGCTAATGCAGCGACCAGAGAGGAAGAACGGGCCTTCTCTGCTCTGCATCTCACTGAGGAACATTTAACTATTTCCTTTTAGTCTTGATTAACAGTTGTTAAGTCCGGTTACCTTACACTATTTTTTGGCCTGAGGAAGTCTGTTCTCTGGCCTTTAGAAATTTTTATACACAGAGGCCAAGCTCTGGCCTCTTCTCTCACAGAGATATCTTTCAGCTTCTGCTTGGCATAAAATCCCAGTGTGACACATACACTGATGATTTGCCAGAAAGTGCAAACATGAGGATGCAAACATGAGGATGGTTCGTGTGAGACTTTGTTCAAGAAAGCTTTCCCTGAGCCAGGAACATAAAAATCTCATAAAATAATGCTTGAGGACTGTGAGTCAGTATTTAAATATCACAGGTTAGAATAGGATCAGGGAAGGTAAGAATTTGAGGCATTTAGGAAATTTTGTTTCTAGTAAGGCAGTTCTTAAGCTCCTGTAAACACTTTAATTGGAGAGACTGTTTACTGAAGTGTTGGTCTGCTGTGTCAGGAACTGCATGCACATCCTCATCCTTCACTGCAGCTTTGTAGGATGAACTTTTTGTAACGGCCCTTTCACATATTAGTTAAAACAGACTCAAAAGCTGATATGTTTATAATAAATGGCAAAGCTAAGATGTGTATCTGCCTCGGTCAGATACGTTAGCAATATGTTTTCAAATGGCATTTGTTAGCTTATGAAATGCTGAAGTAAATGGTAGCCGTAAGGACTCTGGTCAGCTGTTCACAGTGTGTCAATCATCTCTTTGATGCTTGTTTAAATATGTGCCTTGGTGTGGTTTCTTCTTCCCCCATAGTTGCACTAAAGTCCTCCCCTGCGGACAGGAATGGAGGCCGAGACCAGCATGGAGCACAGTCCACAGAGGGGCTGCACTTGCAAGAAGGAGAGTTCTTATTACAGGTAAATTCTAGTAACCCAGTTCCTTCCAGTAGGACAGCAGTCACATGGCTGGGAGGCTCATTCACTCTAATTCCTCTAAGTCACTAAAGACTCACTGCACCATTTTTGTGGGAATGAAGCCCTGGTATTCTCTAGTACCTGACAGGTGGGAGCATGAGAAGTGGACTAATCAGATCCAGTCATCATCCTGGCTGCTTCTCCTGATGGATCTGTGTGGATTTTCAAGAATGTTGCTCATGTAGAGAGTTAAAGCATCTGTTCAACATAGAAACACTGTTCTTTACCTGAATTTTATTTTTAATATATAATATTTTAACTTGTATTTCACTTTAGCAAGGATGTTTGACGTATATGTTAACAGATTTCCCTAACAACTATAGGCCCCTGGAACCTGGGAATTTTAAATAGTTTTGTTGTGGATATGTTCTTAAAAACTTGAATTGTATCTTCTTAGAGGGTATACTGTGCTTATTTCTCAGTGTGAGCAGATACTCAGTGGTTTTGTGGAAATAAAATGTGCTTTGATAGTGTTGTTTCTGAGCACCCTTAGTCCCAAGCCAGTAAACTGAGCCAGCATGGTTAGGTTATACTAACTTGGTTCCTTGTCAGTTGAGACACCATGATGAAAGGTGACTTATGGAGGGAACAGTTTGCTTGGGCTTCCAGAAACAGAGGGTCGGGTCCATCATGGTCCGAACAGTGACAGGAAGCAGCAGGCATGACAGCGGGGCAGCAAAGATGACCACGACACAGAGGGAAAGAAGTGGTAGGGGAAGAGCCCTAGTCTCAGAGCTTGTCCCCTGACTGACTTCCTCCAGCAAGGCTCCACCCCAAACAGCTCCACCAAACTGGGTCTAAGTGTACAGATTCCCAAGGCTAAGGGGGACATTCCCCATCCAGCTTCCACATTCCACTCCCTGTCTGCACACAGAGCTACAGCATTTGGTGTTTGCCCAATTGGGTTCCGGTTTTGCTTGGGTCCTTCCCTTTAAAACAGTAATCTATATTTTGTGCCATTATATGTTGGAAGTATATAGTTTGCTTTTTAGTTTTATAGGGGTTATAATTAAAAGATTGCCTTGAGTCTCAGGAGAGATTTTGGACTGAATTCAAGTTGAAAATAGAGCTTTTTAAATTACATTTCGAACCCTGGATAGTTGAAGTGAGCATATATGCTTTTGTTATTCAAGAGGAAGATAAACCTCTAATTCACACTGATTTTGAGAAAACCTAAACAAAATAGAAAAAGAATAACCTGCAAACTAGAAGGAAAACCATGGAATAATCCTAATAGCGGTACAGACATGGGGGAGTAAAGGAGGGTGTTGTAGCCGGAACTGAGAGAAAGGAAGAGTGTATATGTGCTAATGCATTTAAACATGAAAATATTCACAATTAGAACTGTAATAAATTTATGTGTTTTATAGCTGAGAATTATATTTAAATTTTTTGAATATTACATTTTATATGCATGTGCTTTCCAATAAAAGTTTTAATATCTTTACTATTTTGGGAAAGCATCTAAATTTCAACAGTGCCTGAGGCATTTATTGGTTGGAAACCGTACTGTCTACTATCTAGGTTTCTCCACTTAAAGGTCCAATAAGCAGTTTTTCCCACTGTCCTCCCTAAAGAAAGGCATGTAATTAAAGTGAATATTTTCTGTGCAGTTTATTTTATCAGAAATTAGATGTGTGTATTTAAAGAAGAATGTGTAAAAAAAAAATAGAAAACATGGTATTTTATTAATGTACCTGGTTGGACTTTAGCTGAAAAATTTCCCTCAGCCAAGTTGGAGGCATTGGGTAGATTTGCCCCAGGCCACAGGCTGTGTGACTGTGTTTGGGGAGTGTAAAAATTCTAGTCATTTTGAGGAGAAGGTGTTCATAAATAAAACAGTCAGCCTTTCTAAGTGACAGTTTTCCACCTCCTTGTCTGCAGGCACTGAACGGCTTTGTACTGGTTGTCACAGCAGATGCCATGGTCTTTTATGCTTCCTCTACCATCCAAGACTACCTGGGCTTTCAGCAGGTAAATACACTTGTCTCGCATCATTTAAAATGGCTATTTTTAGAAAATGAATTTCCTACTATTTTAGCTATTTTATAATGTAAGATTAAAGTTGACCATTTGTACATGACTAAATCTTGACTAAAATGTATGCTATAATTGAAAATATATTTTAGGCTGTTGTAATTTTTTCAGTATTGATAATGTATTGCACTGATGTTTTATTTCATTGTTATTGTGTTTCTTTTGCATCTATCCATAATCATATATATATATATATACACACACACATATACACACACATATTTATATATATGTATATAGAAGGAGGCTAGAGAGAGAAACTTTAAGGCAGGTTAGGTTTTAAAGCAGACATAATGTTTGCCATTGGACGACATGGTCTACAGAGTAAAACAGTTATGAAATCAGTGAAAATCTATGAGAAGACATATGTAAAATACTGCACTTTACACTTTCAATTATGATGCGTCTGGATTATGAGTATTTTCTTAAAAGAAGTGTATTGAGATTGAGCTAAGGCATGTAGAGAGCGCAGATGGTTGATGGGGGAGCATAGGGGAATATAAAAGTGCTGGTAGCAGTAGACATGAAATCCTTGAAGGTGGTGAGTATTTGCTCTATGTGAGTGGATAGGGTGTGTGGTGGTCAGCAATAGGAAAGTAACAAGGCTGTACATTAATAGAATTATGAAACACTGATGTATTTGAGGGCCTGGAACATCTGATATGATCTGAGAACAGACCAGAAATACACTTCAGTTCTTGCCCTTCTTAGGTATCTGTTTCTCACATTGTAATGCCATAAGCATCACCTGAAACACAATAAGCTCTTTGGGTTCATTTCCTAGATCTTCCATTTCAGCAAGTCACAGTGTGGCCCGTAAGTTTTCATTTCTGCAAATCTCACGTGGCTGTTGGACTACATACCACAGACTGTTTAACACATGTGTATACTACAATTCTTATATATCCACTGACAATTTTCTTAGAGAGAAAATACACCCTTTAGCTAAGTTTCAGATCTCCCATGCATAGAGATGATTTAATTGTACGTTCAGTTCCAAGGAAGACTTACTTAAGGGAAGATGATTAAAGTAATGGAATTTGGCTGCTGTTATATAGCCTAAATCTTAGTTTTCTTTATTTTAAACAGTATACTATCTGTAGAAAGCCTATTTGAAACATAGTGAATCGCTTAAGCTTTTGATGATGATACTATGATTTATATCAGTTAAAAAAAACTTAAATAAAAGAAATTGAGGTGGGAGGAAGCCCTTAAATCCCAACAATACTGAGAGGCAGAAGCAGGCAGATCTCTGTGAAGTTGAGGTCAGCCTGCTCTACAGAGTGAGTTCCAGGACGGCTGTGGCTGTATAGTGAGACCTTTTCTCAAAAACAAAGACAATACAAATGAAAAGGTAACTAAGAAATGAGCTATGTTGTTCCCACTTTCTTTTCTCATACATGTGCATAGATGCCAGTTTTAAAACCTACAAGTTGTGACATAGTAGTGGGAAATAATTCAGGTAATACAATAGATAAGAGTCAAATTTTCTATTTCAGTGCTTAGCATGCAATAAAGTAAAATGATAATGCTGGGTATCTGATGTATTTGCCTGGTGAGAACGGACCACAAAAAGACAATGAAACCCACTCTAAGAGTTTATTAGGGGACCTGGCAGAGAGAGATGTGGCTGGAGAAAGAGAGTAAGAGCAAGAGGGGGTGGTGCACACCTCCTGGAACAGAGAGAGGGGGAAACAGGTATAGTCATTTAAAAGTAGCTCAGCGCATGTGTATAGGGACTTGTGTAGCCATGCCATGCATGTGCATAGATTACACAGGATGTAAGGCCCTGTGCTGACTAAGTATTTACCTAAATGCTAACTGTGATGGGATCCTGGAAGTGGCTAAAAGATGCCAGAAATGCTAACAGTATCAACACAAATGAAGATGCTGTATGGAACTTTTCTACATGTATCTTTGTGTAGGATTGGATGGAAAATGCATTAGATGCTGTCAATTTCAGTGGAAAAGAAAAAAGAAAAGCAAGTTCTACCCAAGACTAAGAACTCAGCACTGAAGTCAAGGCTGACAGGCACAGAGGGAGTTGTGGAGTCTATGGAGTCTATGGTATACTTGGAAAGAAAGTTACTAGAAAGAAAGCACATGTGAAACTGTGAAGGAGATACAAGTAAATGCTGTTAAGGTAGAAAGACACAAAAAGATGCTGAAAGAGAGATTCATGGGTCAGATAGGGTCTAGAGTAGCGATTCTTCAACATAGTGCCTCATTAGTGCCTTAAAATTATCTTGTTGCTACTTTATAACTAAAATTTTGATGCTGTTATGAATTGTAATGTATATATCTGATGTATGACCACACAGGGCCCACACAATTTCGCGACCCACAGGTTGAGAACCACTGGTTTGTAATGTCATCATCTAGAATGAATTGACAAGGGGAACAGAAAGGTGCCTTGTGAGTCAGAGTACTTGTATCAGGAAGTGATGGCAGATAATTTGCTGGTCTGTAGCTTTCCCTATAGGAATGAGGCATCGTTTGCATTCAGCTCATCGTCATTAGTAGGGCCCACTGACAGAGACATGTTTTGAAACTGCTTTACTAAAGCTGATCATTTTTAATCACTCTTTATTTCCTCATGCTCCTCTTCTTTAGTCTGATGTCATACATCAGAGCGTCTATGAGCTTATCCATACAGAAGACAGAGCTGAGTTCCAGCGCCAGCTTCACTGGGCTCTAAACCCTACACAGTGCACAGACTCTGCACAAGGAGTCGATGGTAAGAAAGTTTACCAAAAGGCCATGTTTCTGAATATCTTTGAAAGGAGGCTGAGAAGTCGTAGGACATGAGATCCATGATGAAGATAGGGAGCAGGCTGGTATGAGTATAGTCATAGATCAGAACCGACTACAAGAGGATCTTGAGCTAAGGAACATTTAGTAGATGAGAGCTATGAAGGATGTCATGCATCAAAAGATTGGCATTGTCAGCAATGCAAATATATATATATAATACATATATATAATATAAAATATATATATATATAATATATATATATAAAATCTGTGCCCACTTGTGGGTATATGTGTGGAGGCCAAAGGTCACCAACCTTGGGTGTCATTCTTTGTATACCCTCCATCTTAATTTTTAAAAATAAGATCATTCATTGGCCTGGAGATGACCAAGAAGTTTAGGCTGATGGGAACCACCATGGTCATACTGCCTGTGCCTCCCCAGCACTGGGATTACAAGCTTGGGCTGCCTCCACATTTGGCATTCTTGACATGGGTTTTCGGGATCAAATTCAGTGTCATGTTACATCGTAAGCACTTTACCAGTTGAGCTATGACCTAAACCAAAAGCAGCACCGTGTTTTAAAAAACTAACTGTTATACCACTGTGAAATATAGGAGGGGTATACAGGGCTGCAGCTCAAGAGTGCAAATCGTTCTTACCATGTACCCAAGAAAATGTACAATAGAATGTGCAAGGATAAAAGGTTTTTGTGCTGTAAACAGTGTCTTAAAATACCTGTGTAGCAGGTAAGAAACAAAAATATAGTAAGAGGTTTCTGGCCCGCACTTTCAGGCCTAGCCTCAAGGTTTAGACCTGCAGACCCACAGACCCACAGAGACACACAGATGCTTACATTAGTTTTAGGCTGATCAGCCTAAGGCCCAGGCATATAACTTGTTAACTCTTTACCCTTAAACTAACCCATGACTCTTGTCCTGTTCAGCCATGGGGCTTGGTACCTTTTCTCAGAGCAGCATAGTTGTCCTCTGCTTCTTCCGGCTTCTCTCTGGCAATCTACTCTGTTCTTCCTGTTCCCAGAGTTTTCTTAGTCTGGTAGCCCCACCCACACTTCCTGTATGCCTTTGGCTAATCAGCACTTTTTATTAAACCAGTGAGTAGGACAATTATTTACAATTGAACAGCATAATTTCCCTACATAGAAATGTAACATAGTTGACAGCAATAGCTCAGAAATACAAATAAAAATATGTCACGTTCTACAGAGTAGATGAGGTAATAAGTTTGAACATTTGAATTATTTTTGAAATGGTATGTTAAATTCCATATACAGACTCCAGTTTAAAATTTGTCACATTGTTAACTGTTCAAAGCCTCGGTTTCACAGCAAATGTAAGATAGACTGATGTTTCATTTCTACAGAAGCTCATGGCCTCTCACAGCCGCCAGCAATCTATTTCAGCCCAGATCAGCTTTCTTCAGATAAAGCTTCCTTTATGGAGCGGTGCTTCGTTTGCCGGCTGCGGTGTCTGCTAGACAATTCATCTGGTTTTCTGGTGAGGTGCAAAAATCTTAAAATACCAGCTTTTGAAATGACTTATTATGATAAAAGAAAGCAATCTTGAAAAACTAATAGTAATTAATTTAAGGGGGAGGCGCTAGTAAAAAGGCTCCGTTGGTAAAGTGTTTATCTTGCAAAAATGAGGACCTGGACTCCAGGAACCCATGTAAAAGTCTGGTGTGATGATCTGTGCCTGTAATTCAGTATATGAAAGGAGGAAACTGGAAATTATACCCAAATACCATAAACACATTCATCCATATGGACACTCACCACACACACACACACACACACACACACACACACACACACACACACAAACAATTGGTATTTTGAGCTTTAGAGGCCTTCTGCATAAAGCCCTATAATTTAAGATGAAGTTGTAAAAGTAGAGTGTCATATCATGGAACCTGTATTTTGAGTGTTTTGAAAGAATTTTTAATTCTAAGAATTAGCTGGGCATTCTTCAGTAGGATGCCTAGCATTTAGGAATTGTATGCCATCCACACAGGAAAAGCATTGGTGTATCTATCTATGTCTTGGATATGTGCAAATAGAATGCTTATACTTGTGGTTCCGGAGTTGCCGTCTGGTAGGCAACTGACCATAAGAGTGACCCCTGGGCAGCTAGCTACCTGCCAGGGTACAGACAGTGAGCATGGTCTCCTAGCACATATCAAGAGGGGTTACATCTTAAGCCTTACACATCTGTGCGTTTTGTTAGTGTCTTATGCTTTAGATTTGCTTTGCTGACCTGGAGTTAGAGCTGTGAACTGAGGTATCACAGATCAGTTAGTAGAGTTAGGGATTTCTGTGTGCAAAGGGTTTCCTCTATCTTGTGCTGTATCAGATGTGTATCAGAGAGTCCCACAGGCTCCTAGGTCAACCAAGTCTATCACCACCGTATTTAAATTTTCTTTTGCCTCTGACTTCTAAAATCATTCTTTATCTTTGATCTCTGCATTCTTTATATAGTTTTATAAGGCTTATTTTACTGTTTAAATAAAATTATTTTTTTCAAGAAAGATTATGGTAAGCTATGGCATATGGATCATTCATGTTTAAAAATTATTATGTACAGTGTGATATGTACTTTTTTTTACCACCATTTCCTTTAAGGTATGTATTGGATACCTGATGTGCAAAGAGCCATGGGAGGTGAAAATAAATGTTCAGGTGGTTTCAGGCACAAAAAGGCTAGGGCTCTCCTGTCAGGACACTAGAGACAGGGTGCTTCACTTGGCAGCCCTTTCTTTCCTGTGAGGAGTGAAGAAAGGTAGCAGGTTGAAGCCTCGGGAACGGTCCTACAGTATAAAGAACCCCAGCAGAGCCGTGTAGAAACCTCAGAAATGAAACTTACTCACTGTTGATTTTAATGACTTTTTAAAGGCAATGAATTTCCAAGGGAGGCTAAAGTATCTCCATGGACAGAACAAGAAAGGAAAGGACGGGGCACTTCTCCCCCCACAGCTGGCTTTGTTTGCAATAGCAACCCCACTTCAGCCACCGTCCATACTGGAAATTCGAACCAAAAACCTCATTTTCAGGACCAAACACAAACTAGACTTCACACCTATTGGTTGTGATGCCAAGTAAGGAAAACCTTTTCACTCCTATCTCATTAAATGTATATTATTTTAGCAGTTCTCTTACTGTATAGGACATCTGACTTAGGTTCTAATATTATTTACTACTGTGTTAACAATTATTCATTTTCCTTCAGGGTAGCCTACTAAAATAATTTCATCAATTTGACAAATAATCTTATTATTTCATATTATTTACCATGATGTAAGAGTTATTTGTAGGATATGTATTTTACATTTTGTAATAATATTATTTACTTTTTAGCTATAAATTAATTATCTAAAGTTAATTAGTTAACTAACAACTTATATGGAAGAATTTTAGTTTTTTCCTTTCATATGGGAGAATGCAGTGCACTGAATTAGTAAATCTGACTCTGAACTCAGTCTGAGCATTTCATGGTTTTTTACTTTTATAGTTAATTCATATTCACTTTTGACCATCCTAATTTTAGTGGCTTTATTCAAAAGAAGAAAATAGGCTAAAACTGAAAATGCATAGCCAGAAGAAAATAAAAAATTAAAGTTAAAAGGGATATTTTCTATGTACTAATGTGAAAATCTTGAATGTTAGCTACAGTGTCTGTAGAAATAATGTGTAGTGACTGTCCTGATTCTTTTACAATATGATGCTCTTTTCAAACAGAGGGCAGCTTGTTCTGGGCTACACAGAAGTAGAGCTCTGCACAAGAGGCTCGGGATATCAGTTCATCCATGCTGCTGACATGCTTTACTGTGCAGACTCCCACATCCGCAGTGAGTTGAAGTTCCTATGACCCTCCTGGCAAATGGAACATGTACTAGAGCAAGTTAAGCCTTTTAAAACATTTACCAGTTCTTGTGTGTGCACGCCTAAGGTGATTAGGTACAACTTAACGAAGTCAGTTTTCTTCTAACCTGATGTTTAGGACCAACTTCAAATAGTCAGGCTTGGTGGCAAGCACCTTTTCCCACTGAGGCATCTCCCAAGCCCTGTAATATGTATTTCAAATTGTTATGTATGATATTAGCCTATTTGTATTAATCCTGTGTGGCATTATACTACTTTGGTTAACCAGCTTTGCTTTTTATTTCCTAAATCCTCTACAGCTGCCATGCAGCATTGGTATAATGATTATGAAAATAACTATTTTGGCCAATGAGTTTTTGCTCAAAGGATCTCTAGTGGCATCCATCGTTAACCCATACATGTATGTTAATACTAAAAAATATTGCTCACTTAACATGAAAGTTTTAATCTTTACTTTTTTCCCATGCTAAGTATTATAGTTTAACTGTGAGGTGACCTTGGCATGTTGGAGCCAAGGGTCACCAGAAGTCACGCCTGTGTAATGGAATTCATGTGGGAGGTTTATTGGAATGGAGGGGAGAGAACAGGGTGCAGAGGCTGGTCTCTGGGGAGAAGCAGCCTAGAAAAATTGATGGAAAACAGGAGGAGCTTGTCTTTTATAAAGCAGCATAAACATGCTCAGGGTCTATGTAGCAACAGAGCGGCTGCAGGACCCTGAGCTGGCCAGTTTAACGGCCTGAATACTGACAAGTGCATGCACACAGGGGGAGCTCTTAGTGACTGAAACTGAGAACCCTGAGGGCAGACCAGCCTATTAGCTGAATGTTAGCAAGCACATGTGCACAGGGAGTGATTATAGCTGATGACTCATTCTGTCAGGTACCCAAGGGTGAGCCAGCGCAGATGCCTGAATGCTAACACTAAGCTCATCTATCATGTGTTACCATAACTGTCTGGCCTACTCCTGATATTACTCTTTAAATTTTACATGCCAAGCTGATCTAAAATGGGAAAGTACCAACTCTGAAGAGTTTCTGTGCCTTTCACTATGTTTACTATATTTAAAAGTTTTTAAGATATTATCATAATTGTTGGTTAATGAAATATAGCAGAATGGCTTTTTAAATTTTTTGTTTTATAGTTTAATTGTAGTGGTGTATTTGTCTGTGTAGGAGTTTGTGCACATGGGTATAGGTGAACTTAGATGCCATAAGAGGCTTCTAATCCTCTGGAACTGGGATACAGAAGTTGTGAGACACCAGTGCGGCTGCTGGGGACCCAACTCAAGTCCTCTGCAAGAGCATCAAGTACCCTTAACCAATGAGCCATCTCTTCGGCCCTACACAGGGATTTTCTTTACTGTATTGATATAGAATCTAACCTTATTTTAAATGTTTATTTTCAGTGATTAAGACTGGAGAAAGTGGCATGACAGTTTTCAGACTTCTTGCAAAACACAGTCGGTGGAGGTGGGTCCAGTCCAATGCACGCCTGATTTATAGAAATGGAAGACCAGATTACATCATTGCAACTCAAAGACCATTAACGTAAGCTCATGGAGAGAACATGTCCTGGTTTTGTGTTTTTATAAATCTTCTTACATAAAAATTTAAAAAACAACATTAAGGCAATTCAATCTATAACTACAAAATTAAAATGTTGAAAGAATATATCTAGAGAGAACAGGGCAAAGGTGAGAAATGTTGGAAAACAAGTGACAGGCTTCGTTGGACAACTAAGTAGGTAAAGCTAAAACCGGCCTACTCGTCTTCCGATGGAAGGGGAAATGAAAGGCCCATGGTGTCTTTATAACAAAAGGGAAACCTAAACACTGTGGACCGTATCCAGCCATCTGGAAGTTTCTCACACATTCCAGGAAGGAAGCTTGTGAAATGTTCGTAGAGCAAGGGCTTCTCTCACCTGAGAATTGCTCTTCTGGGAACAGCTGGAGGTAGGAGTCCTGATCAATTTTATCCTTTGTGAATATCACAGTGACCGACAGAATTGATTACAGAGACAAAGTTATGAAGTCTTACCCCCCCCCCCCACTGCCTGACAGAGTCCGTCTGTGCTATCACATCCCCATAGTTGTACCGTCTTTGTTAGCAGTTATGATTCTGAGTGCATGTCCTTTTTTGGTTTTGGTTTTGTATATATTTGTTTTCATTCATGATTGCCATGGTTCTTTTTTACCCTATATTTCCAAGTGCACATTAGAATTCATTGTAAATTCCCAACAACAACAATAATAATGAAGCTGATGGGATTTTGAAAACTTAGCTCTTTGGGGAATAATTAACATCTGTACAGAACTAAGTCCTTCACCCATGGCCATAGGAAATGCTTATACTCCCCGAAGAGTACATAGATGTGTGCTTTACAACCATTGACTGCCATAGCAAGCCGACCTCTACCTTCATTAGTGTCTTCCAGGCTCAAGCATTTCATTTATTGATTTTGCTATTGTCCATTTGTTTTCTGTTACATTTATATCTCTTAGTTATTTTATTTATAATTTTTCAGTATTTTTGTGTTTTTCCTGTATAGTTTTTGCTTTATTTTCACAACACCAGTCATGAGAATAATTTGGATTAAAATAAAATCTATGTTCTGTGCTGTCAAGCTCAGCTCTAGTACATTCTCCTTTTAAAAATACCTTATTTAAGACATAGACGATAAAACTCTAATGTCTGCAGACTTTCTTGTCTACCCTGTTAGGGATGAAGAAGGAAGAGAACATTTACAGAAGCGAAGTATGACGCTACCATTCATGTTTGCTACCGGAGAGGCTGTACTGTATGAGGTCTCCAGCCCTTTCTCCCCCATGATGGATCCTTTACCAACCCATACCAAAAGCAGCACTAGCGGAAAAGACTGGGCTCCCCAGTCAACCCCAAGTAAAGATTCTCTCCACCCAAGTTCTCTTTTGAATGCCATGATCCAGCAGGATGCATCCATCTATCTCTGTCCTGCTTCAAGTCCTGCACCATTGGACAGCCATTTTCTCACAGGCTCTGTGAGTGAGAGCAGTAATTGGCAAGATAGCATTGCACCGATAGGAAGTGAAGCTGTCTTGAAACATGAGCAAATTGGACATGATCAGGACATGAACCCTTCACTTACTGGAGGCCCCCTAGACATCTTTTCAGATAATAAAAATAATGACTTGTACAGCATCATGAGAAACCTTGGGGTTGATTTTGATGATATCAAACGCATGCAGAGTGAGGAGTTCTTCAGGACTGATCTGTCTAGAGAGACTGACTTCAGAGACGTCGACATCACAGATGAAATTCTGACTTATGTGCAAGATTCTCTAAACAAGTCCACCTTAATGAATTCAGCTAGCCAGCAACAGCCTATGACTCAACACCTAAGCTGTATGCTGCAGGAACGCCTGCATCTGGAGCAGCAGCAGCAGCAGCTACAGCAGCACCCAACTCAGGCAGTGGAGCTCCAGCAACAGCTGTGTCCTCAGATGGAGCTCCACCAACAGCTGTGTCCTCAAATGGAGCTCCAGCATCAGCTGGATCAGATGGAGCCCCAACAACAGCAAGGTCAGATGGAACTCGCCCAGCAAGAGCTGGGTCAGAAAATGAAGCACATGCAAGTTAGTGGCATGCTTGCAAGTTGGAACCCTACCCCTCCTGTGCCTTTTAGTTGTCCTCAGCAGGAATTAAAGAATTATAGTGTCTTTTCAGACTTACAGGGGACTGTTCAGGAGATCCCCTACAAATCTGAAGTGGACAGTATGCCTTATACACAGAACTTTGCTGCCTGTAATCAGCCTGTGTTAGCACAGCATTCCAAGTGTACACAGTTGGACTTTCCTGGAAAGAGTTTTGAACCGTCCTTGTACCCCACTACTTCTAATTTGGAAGATTTTGTCACTTGTTTACAAGTTCCTGATAACCAAAGACATGAGATAAATCCACAGTCAGCCATGGTCACTCCACAGGCCTATTATGCTGGGGCCATGTCCATGTACCAGTGTCAGCCAGGACCTCAGCACACTCCTGTGGACCAGATGCAATACAACCCTGCAATTTCAGGCTGCCAAGCATTTTTAAACAAGGTAAGGGCTTTTAGAGCTGAAGAGACCCGTTGGGTCTAAGCATCTCCATGTTGTCTATCATGTTTAAATATAATGTCAGAACCTTTTAAACAGCAAGCGACTGCAGAACTGCTCTTAGTGTATTTATGTTAACATAATTAACTTCATTATAATTTACTTAAAATAGTATAAATAAATTATTCAAATAATTTTCTTAAAAATATGTTGATGATAACCTAATTTAGTATCTGTTCTCTCTTACTGCTCTCATGCCCACCACTGACAAGTTCCTGTTATTAGTTTATTTGAAAATATTCTGGATTACCTTCTAAGAAGTTCTAAGTTCATTGCCCTGTTTGCTGTTTGAGTGTGGCTTGAATCCCAATCCTGATTGTTTCTTCTAGATTACTGACTGGGTTTTTTTAAGTGGAGAATGATGATGATGGTTTTTCTTAATCTCTTTCCTGATAGCTTTTTAATTCCATTCATATTTAATATTCATCATACAGAAAATTGATTAATCACACATTGATTATATTTTATTCCATAAAAGAATGGAATATTATTATTTGCCTTAAAGTGGTGCAGCTGGAGGACATACTTCAATACTGAGAGCTAAACTGCCTATCCCTTCCACGAGTGGAAACTTGCCGGCTGATTTCTCAGACCCTGGAAGTGGCTGCAGCATGGTGTGTTGGCTGATGGGTACTAATAGATAACAGGAATAATGTAGTGGATGTGGTGGGATTCAGGTGTCAGCTGATAAGGTCTGAAAACGCTTATCCAGGGTCCCGGGCTCCTGAAGAAAAAAAAAAAAAAAAGTCAACTTTATTCACAAGGGGCTGCCAACCCCATTCAGAAGTGGGATGACTGTAGTTAACAGTAACTTACTATATGATTCAAAGTCATTAGGGAAAGGAATCTAATTGTCCCTAATGTAAATGATAAATGAATGTACATATGGGCAATTATGTGGCAGTTACAAAAACTAACTACACTTACTTAACACTTGCTTGCTCTACTAAAGGTCCTATATTTGATTCCCAGCGCCCACCCACATGGGCAGCTCACAACTGTCCATAATCCCAGTTCTAGGGGATCCAGTACCCTTCTCCTGAACACTGCACATTTGTGTTGCACATGCACACAGGCAAAACACCCATACACATACAATTTTATTTTTTAATAATTTATATTTTTAGTTAAACAGAATTGCATCCTTTTCCTCTTCCCATTCTTTCCTTCAACCTTTCCTATCTGTCCATGGTTTCTTTAACTGTTGGCGAGTATGTGTGTGTGTGTGTGTGTGTGTGTGTGTGTGTGTGTGTGTGTGTGTGTGTATACACACATGCACTTGTATTCCTAAATATATAAATACAGCCTGAACAGTCGGTATATTTCTTGTAGGTATATGACAACCCTGATGAACAACTCAAAAGGGCATTTTCCATGCCTAGGGTTACAGAGTGAGTTCAGAGTCAGCCTGGAAAACAATGAAACAGAATAAAATTACAAAAAGGTCATGAGTATAGCTCCATGGTGGAGCACAGAGATAGTTGTGTACTAGCTGGATCTAGAAGGTTAGTAAGGCCCTTTGCTGGATCTTCAAAAATAAAAAGAGTTAATTGAGCAGCTACAGGAATGATTTTATGACTCTTGGCTTTTATTTAATCAATGAAAGACTACAATGTAAAGATTCTGTAGACTATTAAGTCTTACATTTGCCCTTCTCTTTTCAGCAGTTTTGGTGTAAGAAGGCAAGTGTCTTAGCTAGAGTACTATTGCTGTGATGAAACGCCATGACATCGCCAAGCTATTGAGCAGCTTGAGGAGAAAAGGGTTCATTTCCCTCACGGGTCCATCTAACCATTTCTCATCAAAAACAGTAGGGGGAGCTATGCAGATGACACGGAGGAGTTCTGACCAGCTTGCTGTCAATAGCTTGCTCAGCTTTGCTTTCTTACAGAACAGTGGGCTTACAATGGGCTGGGCCCTCCCACATCAGTCCCTAATTAAGAAAGTGCCCTACAAGCTCCTGCTATAGCCAGATATATGGAGGCATTTTCCAAATGAGGCTCCCTCCTCTCCAACAGCTTCAGCTGAGTCAAGCTGACATAAAACCAGCCAGTATGACTGCTTCTGTCAACTTGACACATAAAACATCACTTTTCAACCAACCTTTCCTTTCCCATTTATCCCAAATATGCCATGTTAATATTAATATAAAAGATACATATAAAAGATATATAATATAAAAAGATAAAAGATAAATTACTTTGAAAGTCCCATGGTCTGTATAAATTTGAACACATTAAAAGTTCAGTTTCTTTAACTTCCAATATCTTTTTAAAATCACTTTTAAAAGTTCAAAGTCTTTAAGCTGTGGGGTCCTATAAAAATCAAAATAAAATTAAATACCTTCTAACTTCAAGAGGGAAGAGCCAGGGCACAGTCACAATAAAATCAAAGCAAAACCACACTCCAACTGTGTGAATAACTCAGCGTCCAGTGTCTTCTGGGTGCCTCCAAAAGGCATGCATCAATTATCTGGCTGTGCCCTCTGCAACATAACAGCTTGTCTTCCAAGATCCAACAGGCCCCACTGCATTGCTGCTGCTGTTCTCTGGTCATCCCTTGGTATTGGTCCTGGTGCTTCCAAAATGCTGGGTCTTCTGCCGCAAATGGGCTGCACTTGCACCAGTAGTATCTCTCAGACGGTCCTCATGGTGCCAAGCCTCAGCTTCTTTCTGTGACCTCATTTAAAGATGGGCTCCCAGCTGCCACTGAGGCTGCACCTTTACCAATGGCCTCTCCTGGTCTCTCACAGTGCCAGGCCTCAGCTGCTCTCCATGCCATCATGCCTTCAGAACCAGTAACACCTGGGTGACTCTCACACTTCCAGGTTTGCCTGTCAGCACAAGGAGCCACCTTGGCCGCCTCTGGAGGACAGCTTCTCTGTGCTTTCCAGTAAACAGTTCCCAAAAGATGTCACCTCCATGAAGCTGGTCTCTTTCACCACAGCTGATTCTTCGGCCCCAACTGGCCTAGCATCCAGTCTTTCAGAGGCATTTTCTCAACTGAGGTTTCCTCCTTTCTTGTGACTCTAGCTTGTGTCAAGTTGATAGAAAACCACCCAACACAGTGATCAAGCGTTTTTCATTTCGTAACTTGCAGAAAAATTAAACATGTGTAATGACTAAAATCATTAAATCATAGCTATAGTATACCGTTATAGGAATAGCAAAAACATTTGAAACCTGGAATTGTGCAAAAGTCGTGGTGTCTGAAATGCTGTGAGTGAAGAGGTTCTGGATACAGTCAGTTTCCTGGTTCCAGGTTCTTGACTGGGGTGATGGCAGGACAGAATAACCCTATGACAGTGCCACGTAATTTCCCATCAGGTCCCAAGACAGGTGAAGTGAAATAATTGTAACATTCTCTATGCCATCTTTAAATTCTCTCTTGAGTTTAATGGGGAAGCCTGATTTTATAAGTGAAATCTGTGTGAGCATTTCTCTGTGTGACTCGAATGGGGTAAGGATTTCGAACTGAGCATCAGTAAAGCACCGTGGAACAGCGTGCAGATCTCAGGTCTGGATGTGGTTCTAAGGTCTTGTTTAATGGATCTTAACAGGTTGCTCTCCTGTTTTGTTTTCAGTTTCAGAATCAGGGAGTGTTACATGAAACCTATCCGTCTGAATTAAACAGCATTGGACACACTCAGACCTCTGCTCATCTTCGTCATCCGGCAGAAGCCAGGCCTTTTCCTGATGTCACACCCAGTGGATTCCTATAGCTTCAAGCCCGGGATCAAATTTGTTCAGGAACAAGATACTGGAGCTGTCAATGTTGGGCAGCAGCGCTCTTTTTCCAAACCAGATTTTAATCTTTGTGTTTAGAAAAGGAGTTTAAAAAATACCATTTACCTATAAAATGAGAAGTTCCATGGAGCGTAGGGAGAGACTGCAGGCATTCCACAGTTTCAGCAGCTCCAGTCTGCAGTGCTCACTGCAGACAATTTAGGATTCTAGAGCGTTGAACTTCTCTGCTCAATGACTTCAGAAAACAGTGAATTACTCTGAGCTTTGAACTTCAGGATTGGAAGTTAGCATACCAAATACAGAGTTACAAGACTAATTGAGCTCCTCTGTTTTTAACCCCTGTATTTGTCTCATTTAAAGCAAATGGTTTGGTGCTTATATCAAAAGAAAAATCTTAATGTTTTCCTTCTGCACTGTTATTAGAAGTGCCTCACATTTTTTTCTATCTACCTGTAATACAATAGGGTGTGTATTTTATATAAAGTATTCTTTATCTTTTTTTAAATTAATATTCTTTTTGGACACATATTACTGGAACTTTCAAAATCCCATCATTTTTATTAATTCAGGCATGTTTTTACTGCACTACTTGGCCCTTTTCTTCAGATAAAGGGAAGATGACGACTAAAAGATAGGTATTTATTATGTAATATTCTTGCTTCTGGACTTTTGATGTTCCTCTGTGCCTTATGTTGAAAAGTCTGAAAATAACATGTTACCAAAATTATTTAATTATGACATAAATATTAAGACAGTAGCACTTACATTTTAACACTGTTTTTTGAGAAGTGGCATTAATGTCCCTGCCGCTTCCCTAGAATGGATGGCTCCGTGTAAGGTGCTCAAGGCCATGCTTACCAAGCTTCCATGAAGGGAAGGGGAGTGTGTCCAGCTCGTTAGTCAGCCAAAGCACTCATCCATTGTCTGTAAATTGGCGTTAAATCTCTGTTGGGTCTGCAGGCCTTTTTGTTATATTGATCTTATAAATTTCACTTCTTATACTCGTAGAAGCTATTAGTTTTTCCCATATTTGAGGAATGTTAAGATTGAAGACACTGTGTTTGGTGCAAGGTATTTGAATGAATGAAGTGAATGGTGCACTGTTCAAATGTAGCGAACAAAATAATCTGTACAATGTTTTCAGTTTTCATTTGAGAACAGTCCTTACCTCATATGCATATTTTTTTCAGTGTATCTTGTTAAGAAAATCAAATAATGAATTGAGGCTTTGGAGCTGGTATTAAGATAATTTGCCTCCATACATTGTATGATACAACCTTTGGAATAAACATGGTAAATTCGTTACTCTGCCAAGGTTACTATTCCCAAATGGCTTAAGGGACAAAAAAATTCTGGTGTCTATCATTTTTGTTATTTATTCAGATATAATATATGGAGGACACGGACCTGTCTTTCATATATTGTATAAAAGTCTGATAAGATCCCAAAGTGAGATGTAGGGTTAAAATACAGCAGTGATTAAAGTCGTAGGTCTTGACCTCTTTGGGGGTCACACAACCCTTTCTCAGGGACACCAAAGATAATCAAAAAACAAGCATTTACATTACCTTTCATAACAGTTATGAAGTAACAACGAAAGTAAATGTATGGTTAAGGGGTCACCCCAGCATTAGGACTGTGTTAAGGGACACAGCATTGGAAGGCAGAGAGCCGCTGAATGGCTCTTGTAGTTTTCTTTTAGAAAATCAAAATGTATGTAAACATGACTTCAGGTAAAAAAAAAAAAAAAACTTTGCATTTTAAGTCAAGATTCTGAATCTGTAGGATTAAGCATTGAAACATTTCACAGTTTGAGTCCAGCATGCAGTATCACTAAGGATTTAGACCAGTGGTCTGGATTAATATTCCATTTTCATATTTAAACTTTTTGTAAAAAGTTGTCATGGATACCATTTTGTCATTCCCTTCTAAATGTTAAGAAATGTTCAGTTAAAAATTATTTTGGACATTGTAAGTATGGTGGCATTTAATTATACACTTATAAAACTGAAAGTTTTAAAAGCAGTATTGCATATTTTTATCTATATAAAATAACTAAAACATCTAAGAATAATAAGTCACATTAAATTGAATATACATTTGTTTGTTTGCAAAATGCCAAACAAAAGGAATGCACTGATAGGCTGAGGGATTCATTCCTAGATGAAATTCACATCTAAGGCTGTGTGTATGTGTGACGGGAGTTCCTGTCCAGGTGTTTCTTACACACCTGCACACTTTCCAATATGCTGTTGTATTAACCTTTCTATTGTTACTATGCACAAGCTTGTTTCAGTATGAATAGATCGCAGCTTTTCATCGCTTCTTGCTGGCCTTCAGACTGTTATTGCTTACATATGCCATGCACAGATTTTTGTTTCAAGTATGATTTATAATATCTTTAAATGTCAAAGAAAATGTAAGCAGTGATATATGATAATAAAATAACCACAGAATATGAATAATGTTTTCATGCAAATTCTTCTTTCAGTGTAAAAGAAACAGGTTCCCAGACCCTCACATGATTGCTAGGTAGAGGTAGTGTTTGTAGGAAGTCCAACACCAAGTCTTTCATGTAAAAGTCACTTAAACTCTCTCTGTGTATTTGATATGAGCAAATTCAAGTTTAAAAGTTATGTCCCCAACCACTAATGTGCTTATGTTGGCAGCCACACATGACAGTGATGTTAGGCAGGAGACCACACCACCGCGGTTTGGATAGTACACTCTGTGATGTGATGTGTGCCCATCAGAACAGTCTGCATCCCATTTCATACTGTACATTACTGCATAATGATACGCGACAAATGTTTCTCATCTCTATTTGCACTCAGTTCAATGGCTTCCTTAACTACAAGTACCTCCAGATCACCACATCTCATCAAGACTGCTGACCCAGGGTGGTGGACACTCCAAGGAACTGAGTGGTAGTTAGTAGCAGTCAGGATTACATTTGCAGATAACCTTGCTTCCAGTTTTACTAATAAAATTGGTAGCCTCACCCAGTGTTTTCTATACCTTCATCTCTCGCTTGCAATGTGTAGGAGAGGCTCCTGGAGCTGACCATCTTCTTTTTTATTCTTTGGAGTTAAGAATAAGCTTCTATGCTTCCTAATCTCCCCACTTCTGTGGATCCCTGTGGACAGGTTGCCATCACACTTGAGAAGGCATGATTCTCCTTCCCTTCTCATACACGCACTTCTTCCCTTCTGTGTTACTGTTTGTGTGGTTCACTTCAGTTCACATGCTCTTTAAGGACTATGATTAAATTGTACCTTCCGTGGTTTTTTGCTTGCTCTGACTTCCATGGCTCCAGTTTTCCTCTTGCCTCCTGACAGCCCCTTTCCCCACCTCATTCTCTCTCCCCAGCCCTTTGAGCTCTCCAGTCTCACTCACTGTCCCTTCTTGTCAACCTCTCTTCCATCCTCATAAGTCTTGGTTCTTGAATACGTTCACATTTCTATCTTACTCATGACGGGCATTCATTATCTCTCGATTCTCTTGATTGTAAGTGACTTCCAAATAACAGCACAGGAAACTGGAAATATAACTCATGAAAAAAACTTGTACACTTAGAGATGAGGAGACTGTGGACCTCATATTCAGTGTTGAGGAAGGTGTGTAAGTAGCAGAGAAGAGCTGCTACCTATCCTGCCCAAGGCTCTCCACTCTACCTGATGCTTACGTTATCTTTTACATCCCCATGGGGTAAATGTAATTATTCCATTTTTGTAAATTACTAAATTATATTTCTAAAAGGTAACTGAAATCTCCAAATGGTTGTCATATACAGAATAATGGTCAGCAAAATCAGAACCCTGCCTATGTTAACTTACTGACAAGAGACATTTTGTAGATGTTATTGAGTTCAAGACATAGGAATGGGAAGGTGCTATGGACTGGATCTTAAACATCCTCCAAGTCTTCTGTTGAGGGCTTACCTACTCATTTATGCTTTATTTAGAGGTGAAAGGGCCTTTTAAAAGTAGGACATTGTGGGAAGATATTAGGCATTGAAGATGTGTCTTGTAAGGGAACTTAAGACTGCAGCCCTTCCCCACTTTCTCTGTCTTTCCTTAGTGCAGTGAGATGAACAGACATTTCTACCTTTCCCTCCTGCAAGGTGTACTGGGCAGCAGCACGGCCAAGAAAATTTGGATGGAAATTCTGAAAAACACAGCTTATTTCTTCTCATAAGAGAAGGCCAATAGCTGGGCAGCGGTGGCACATGCCGTTAATCCAAGCACTAATGAGGCAGAGGCAGACTGATCTCACTGATTTAGAGGCCAGTCTGGTCTATAGAGTGTGTTCTAGGACAGCCAGAGCCACATAAAGAGACCCTGTCTCAATAAACAAAACAAAGAAATAGATGATAGAGATAGATAAGATAGATGTAGATAGAGGAGATAGATGGTAGATAGATGATGGGTGGGAGGATGGATGGATGAGAGATAGGCAGGCAGAAACTGTCCTGGATTACCTGGAGAGACTATGTAATCATCAAATGTTCTTTCAAGAGGAGGGTTGGGGAGTCATAGGAGAGGGAGAACAGAAATGAAGGATAACAGGAGGTATCAGAAGATACTATGCTGATACTATTGAAGACGTTGAAGATCACCCACCAAAGAATTCAAAAAGGTCCAAGAAGTTAGAAATGGCAAAAAAGTAATTCTCCCCTAGTGCTTCTAGAAGCCCAACCTTTCCAATGCCTTGATTTCAGAGAGAGCGTCCTCTAGGTCATCAGTTCTCAACCTGTGTGTCATGACCCCTTTGTTTTCATATCATATTTACAGTTTATAATAGCAAAATAAGTTATGAAGACATAATTTGAAATAATGAAAATCATTGTATGATGGGGAATCTCCACAACATGAGGAGCTATATTAAAAGGCTCATATTGCAAAGATTGAGAACCACTCCTCTAGTTCTATTAAGATGACGTTCGTATTGTCCTAAACTAATAAATGCAGTCATTCATTATAGTTGCCATTAGAAGTCGACACAAACAGTAAATGCTGTTTCAGAGAACATCTAGAAGAGTTTGGAAATACTTCCTGTTTTTCCTCCCCACCTTTAAGTCTCTCCGGATCAAGAAAAGAGATTCCACGTTCTGAATGAGTCAGTGGTGCCAGATAGGCTCCAGCCTTGCCTTAGACAGCAAGGACACATGGAAGAGCAAGCACATTGCAACCTTGCCTTCTCCAGATGTTTGCCACATGTTGGGAGTTAGGAAATGCGTTGCTCACAGACTCACATATGTTTCTAAGGAAGGGTCTTAATAATGTGTCTGCTTGTTGCAAATCACCATACAAATTGGCCTGATTCCTAGAAGAAAAATTGCTTTCCTGAAGTGGGTTAGACAGTATACTCACATTGCTATTTACACATCTTCAAGTAGTTTTCTGAATTTAAAATTAACATAGCTATTTTGAGGATAATTTTACAACTCTGCAACTAAAGTGCTTGAAGAAATAGTAAGTTTGCTTTTCAAACCTCTATCAGGATGCTGTCACTTCATAGAGTCCAAGGGGCCATTAAGTGAGAACAGGTCACAAAGCTGATAAAATACTCTTTTATACATGTTTTGCCAGATATTAACTCAATGCTTTATTTGCACAGAAATTTCAACTCCAATATTGGAACTGACTTGATTATTATGCAGTAAGGTCCGCTTATAGTCTTGTAGGGTTTTTGTTTGTTTTCCTCCTTAAATGCTTAAGATTTATTTTAGCCTTTTTGTCTCTGAATTCTGGTGTATTTTGCTAAAGACAAAGATATCATTTCAAAAACAATGCCCCTCCAAACAAAGCCAAAACAATAATAGCTATGGAAATGCCAGGCACAAAAAAGAATATGATCAGATATGAGTGTGCATTTCCACACAGAAAGCCATTTAAAACTACTAAGATAATTTTTTTTTCCATCCCAGGACCTCATTTCTTTTTCTTTAAATTTAATTTTATTTATTTTCATTAAAAAAAATGTCATCTCCATCAATGTATTCCCCTCCTTCCCCTTTCCTCCCCCTATTTAGTGTCTTGAGACCATATTGACTGTGGGCAATAGAAGCACAAAACATGAAATTTTTAGTTGGGTGGTTTTCTGTGACGATGAAATCTGAACCACTGATTGAAATATGTGGTTTCACATATTTAACTCCAGTATTTACAGTTTTTCTGAAAGATTTTATACTGGATCAAATTCAGGTTATTCTTGCATTATTGAAGAGTTACCTCTCTCTCTGACAGAGTTAAGGCTAAGATGTAAACTGATATTTAACTGAAGTGCACTTTTAAATAAACAAAAGTGTTATAAACATATTTTAAAGTGACGTGGCCATTCTTGCTAAGTTTCAGGCTTCTCACTTTATTCGAAAATAAAGTGTGAACACTCAACGCAAGCATGTTCTTTCCTACATTCATCTAGAAATCAAGTGTCTCAGCACAAAGACCACTTTGCAAAATTTTTGTGTTTGTATCAATAAAAAGACCTTAACTGCAAAATGGACATTTAAAGAGACAGGAATTTCTCAGTTTAAACAAAAGTGTTAGAACATTTGGTTAATAGACTTGATTTCCCTTAAATTAGCAAGCTGCATGCACACACATCCCCAAGGCTCAGGGACCATCCTAAAATAAAGGACAGGAAGAATGTGAGAGCCTCAAGATGGGAATTAGTGCAAAGGAGTACTGTCTTCTGGTCAGGGCCAGGCTGTTGCTCTCAGGGATTCGTAGCAGCTGTGGTTACTACACAAGATCAAGCCAGTAAACACTCCAGCATGGATGGGGGAGGGCTCATAAGGCTCCATCTCTATCCAATAGCTATTGGCAATTAGTGTACTGTGAAAGAGCACTCATTTTCTCAGGGATGTAGCTGCTAGAGGTTGCCCTAGCGATTTGAGCACTAACCAGACTCAGTGGGTTATTAAATTATCAGAAGGACTTACATACGAGAAGGGAATTGTTGAAGGAGTCCAGGGAGACGAGAGAAAAGATGTGCTTGCTTATGAACATGGAACGTGTATGAAATTGTCAAATAAGAAAAATATTCAAAGGTACAAAAATTTAAAAAAATGATTTTAAAATGGAGGTGACAGATTTCATAGTTTAGAAAGGAATGTTGGCACATGAGTAGCTTTGGTGCTTTCAGCATATAACCTCTCAGTAGATATTGATGATATTGGGGACATTTTACAGTGTTTGAAGTAAATCTGGAAGAATTTTACTTAGGATGAAGGGTCTGCAAGAGCTTTGTCTTTGTGTTAATGTCTACTGTTCTGATTGCCCTGACCTACTCAAATAACATTTTCTTGATGATTTCATCTCAATAATGTTGAGTCACTATTTTCGGAATCTAGCTACAAAGAGCTTAATATTCTTTTTACACATGTAAGTAACATAAGATTTTGACATGGAGACTTTGTGATTATACAAATTCAGGGCAAAAAGAAATTAGTTCTTTTGCTAAACATTTTTAATGTGTTAATGTAGATTATAACTTTCAAAAGAACTGGTGTGTAGTGTATTTCAAACTTGATACGTGACCTCTTGGCAAAGATCTTTCACATTTTGCTAGTGTTTCAAAGAAAACACATTGAAAAAGTGTCACTTGTGGGGAAGAAAAAAAACAAAAACAAAAAAATCCAGGCTCTTTTCTTGTGTTCCCATGTGGCTCAGTGTGCATTTTCAGATACAATTCGCAACAGATAAGATGCATCTTCCTATCTTACTGTAATACACCCTTTCCCCACCAGCACTCACATGTGTAAGAATTTGCTTTCCTTCACTTTCCATTTCCCAATCAAGTTTTTCACATTGTGAAGACCTTAACATTTTCTCTACACCTGAAGCATTTACTGTGGTCTCTGCTCCATATCATTTGTCAATAGATCCCAAAGTTTCTTTTGCTCAAACTGGAGTATCAAAATTCTCTTTGTCACTCAGCTATGCAATTTTGACAATCTGTAGAAAATTCCATTGCCTTGTTTTTGTATTTTTAAATCTTAGTTTCATAGAGTTGGTACAAAAAAGTAGACTATGAGACACGGGACTCAGTTTACTGTAGTGATCACATTTAAATCTTTAGATACACTCATATGCATTTGTTTTTATGGTTAGAATAAGAAAAGAACATATTTTCTCTTTATCAAAGTACAAGTAATTTTCTCTTTTCTTTGGAGCATCAAGAGGTTTAGAGCAACCAGCACACAACTACACAAGACTTTGTGACATAGTGCATATGTGGGTGTTATATTCCCCCCTCTCTAGTTCACAGTAACCCCTTCCATCTTACCTCCTTTTATTTTAAGGTATTTTTCCTGTGCATACTGTGTTACTTAAACTCTTGTCATCAAACTCAAGCCTCCCTTTGTAACCAGCTGTGTGTAGAATAATTTGGACAAAAGTAATAAAAATAAAGTAAAGAATGTAATGAACAAAAGAAAATCATTCTGCCCATGACTCTTATCCGAGACATTGCTACCCTTGGGAGAGACTGATGATAGTCACAGTTCAACTAGCGATTGAGATTCACAAGTCCATGTAGCTGATCCTTCCCCTGCTCTTTCAGTGCTGCCGCTCTAGTGAGAACTCGCACCCCTCCTTAAAATGCTTCAATTTAAAAAAGTCATTAAGGGTCTGGAAGACATGGCATGAACTATACTATCAAAATCATTATGAATCTGGCCTTATAAAGGAGAACAGAGATTTGCTGAAACTCAAAAGAAGTTGAGTGAGTACCATGGTGTGAAGCAATCTGCAGAGAGCCCTGTGAGCCATGCAGGAGACAGAGTATAAGTAGGTCTGTGATATCACCTAGCCATGTGTATGTCAAGCCAGGGTCTACTGTGGGCCTACACTTCTAATTAGAAAAACTCCCCCAGTTGCCCATGGAACCAGGCACAGTGAGGTCTTCAGTGACTTAGGAAGCGAAAGGCAGGGTGGACTTACTGCTCCTGTTGGATAGCAGCTGAGCTCAGGTCTAACTCACTTTGCACATGTTCTATATTCCTAAGTCTAGATCACAGAGAAGGTTTCACTGACACTCTAATAATAAACATTTTCCCCATGCTTGATCAATGACACAGTATATTTTATTATCACACCTTTTCAAATAAAACAACTCCAAGTGCCTCTTCAGGATGTCACAGGGATAGAGTACAGGGGTGGCTGGTGTCATTTGGTTTCCAACTTTAGTCTTGAAGTTTCTGTCTCTTACTATTCTCTCTTTTTCTACCTCCCTCCATCATACCATGCTCCATCTTCTCTCATCTTATCCTCCACTTTCTTTTTTGTTGTTGTTTAAATTAAATTTAACTAAACAAATATTAATTGGGTTGTATATAATTCAGCTTTTTTGCATTTCCATATATAGCTTATACCCATTTTGGTTTTAAGACACAGTTTCTCTATGTAGCTCTTGCTATCCTAGAATTCACTATATAGACAAGGCTATCTGAAATTTACAGAGCTCCACCTATTTCTGCTTCCTGAATGATAGATTAAAGTGAGCATGCACACACATCCAGCTAGTCCATAGCCTTATTGAAGTATAATTGACAGGTAATTTATAACCATTTCAAGTTTATAGTTCAACATTTTTCTGTGTGTACACTCCATGTAGTGACCACAGGAATTCACAGCAGTTTCTGGACAATGAAGAGGACATCTCTGAGAATTGCTTTCCAGAGGAAAATGCTGAATTGCAGCCTCAACTCTCTGGTTGCTTTGAGATCCCTCAATGACCAGCCTTTTGTTTTCAGCTGGTCTTACTTCTAGACGAGATTAGTGCTTGGTAGTTAATTTGTAGATGATGTTCATGAAACTAGGCTAAGAAAGAATGCTTATATGAAGAGTTGTTTCAGGGACAGGCACACCATATCACCTTAGCAGGTTCCTTTCCAGTTTGGAGGTAGAATTACAAAAGAATTAAGTGATTTTAATCAACATAGATTAGTTAGTATATGTGGTTAGTGTATGTTAATCAATTTATCTATTTGCTTCTCGCACTGATAGTCACCAGGACAGCCCCAATAATTATGGGTTAACATAGGAAGAAATCGATAGAACCACAGTGCTAGGAAAGGATTCAGCTCTCTCTCTCTCTCTCTCTCTCTCTCTCTCTCTCTCTCTCTCTCTCTCTCTCTCTCTCTCTCTCTCTCTTTCTTTTTGTCTTTGCAGATGAGAACACTGATGCCCAAAAGGTAAACCAACTTTCCTAATACAACATGGTCATTCTCACAAAAGCCCACATAAAAATGAGGTCCACATTACTAGGAACAAATAGTGCAGTTTTTTGATCTTTCTCATGCAGGACCCCCTTAGGAACCTGTTGTCAACCAGACTGATTCTTCAGCTGGGATAGGTCCTAAGAACCACAGTGCTCAAAGGTCCTAAGAATCGCATTTTTTCCAAGCTTTCCCATACCATGCACCCAACAGGGGCTGGTACATTGAATATTGAGGATTAATAGGCAGGCCCGGGTATTGTCCAAGTACACTGAGTCTTCACTAGAAAGGAATGCAAGACTTTTCCACCGTAAATTAATTACTTCATGATACAGAGAAAATTCTGTGCCGAGAAAATAGAATTCCTTGTGGGTGCTCCTTACAAAAGTAGATCAAGAAGATGCAGCATATAAATCTGTTTCATAGACAGACGGGCTGTACTCCTGAGCATTCCTTGGTGAGGGATTCCACCATGGGTTCACATATCTGCATATCTCATTCTTTAGCAATGATTAACACCACAGAATTACAGGTAGGAAACCAGCAAAATGTTTTGTAGAAACAAGAGCCCTTGCTTTCTCTCACAATAAATCTCCTTTATTAATCCTCATCATTCCTTCATCTGGTGCAACCTTAGTACTATCAGCATTTCTCAGTGTCTCATTCTTTGCTGTGCTGGGCTGTCCTGGGCACAGCAGGGTGCTTCACAGGATCTCAGCTCTCCTTTCCAATCCTAGCAGTGTCCTGTAATGGCTCCAGTGGCCCCAGGAAGCAAGAGCATCCCCATAGAGAATACCGCTTTAAAACACCATTCACACTATGTTGAGCGACTAGCTGTAAACTCAGCAAGAAACTTCTCCACTGCACTAAATGGGGTCACACACTGAGCTAGGCTGGAAAGATGTACTGACTTCAATCTTTCTGTTTAGTCAGTTCTAGGTGCTGCCAATGCTCCATTTCTGAGTTGAGACCCAAATTATGTGTTAGCTGTAGTCTCTGCAGATGTGGTGGGCACTGGGAACAAACCAGAAATTCCCTCCACTGTTTTTAGTGTGGGCCTAGAAGTGTGAGATGGACACTCTGCTCTGCCGCCAACAGATTGGGGCTGGAGAGTGAGATGCCTCCATTCTTTTATAAAGTGCAAACACATGATCAGTGTTACTCCAAAATTAATTAGTCCACATGTTCTGCTCTGGGCTTGTCAGCCACTAGCTAGGTAAACTCTGGAACAACTAGTTACATGGTCTGTGTGGTTTAAAGAAAGCTTTTCTCCCTTTAGTACTAGTGGAAAATATTTTACTGATAGTCAATTGACAAAAAATGAAGAGACTAAAAAAATCAGGCATTTTGCATAGATAAAAATGATGTACCAAAATAACTTGTTTCTATGCTATCTCATGTTTAAGAGAACAAAGAAGTAAAATACATATGTATGAAATTCATGTTTCTTGCTCATAGATTCTCTAATATCAATAAGAAGTGTTGGCCATGAAGGCTATCTCGAAGATATGACTTATGGAGGCTCAGGCTCTTAGACCAGAGAGAAGGGGCCATTTCCTTGCTTTCCCACTGAGAGAAAAGCTGCTATCTGCATAAGATGAGGACAGCATCTGTCACTTTCCAGCAAGCGCTGGCAGACCCTGCAGTCTCTGTCAGTATCTTGAATTATTCTCTGCTAATTCTTCTACACTGTCAGATGTAGATGGGACTCTCCAATTCAGCCACCTGTTCATAGTTTTGTTTGTTTTATTATCATAATTTGGTACATTTCAGAACTGATGTAAAAGATAAAGTAAGGCAGATGTCTCATTATCCCATGATGTAGATCTATTCCAGAGATTTTATGCTCAAAACAGTGAATAGCTGAACAAACTTGAAGCTTTTAGGTTGAACACTTAAGTCTGAAGAGTGAGTGTTGGTATGAACAGTCTTGCTTCACTGCTTGCTCCAGCATGAAGGAGATGCACAACCAGGATTTGAAAGTATTTCAGTTTCAAAAATTGACTTACTTTTGAAATGCTTTGTGTGGTTTTGGAATTTTTAAAACTCACGCAGTCATTTTGTTTTTTGGTAAATGATCAGCCAGCCATTATCTGATTTTTTTAATTCTACACTTTAACTTCATCATTTTCTCTAAAGTGGACATATATAATCTTTTCTCAGGTCATCTTATGCAGTGTGAGCCAGTAACAGATTGCATTTTGATAACCATGTGTTAGATTTACAGTAATTGAGTAGAAATACAATATTAACACCAATAACCAAACAAATGAGATGACATCATGTACAGTTGTGTACTTTGAACATGTCTGCTTATGTAGTTTCCTATCACCTTTGTAACTAATTACCAAGAACACAGTAGCTTAAAATAACTCAAATTCACTATTTTCAGTTCTGGAAGTTAGAAATCCAAAATCTGTCTCAATGATAATGTCTATGCTTAGGGCCTCTTCCTTCTGGGGATGCACCTTTGTTTTCTTTCCTTGTCAGCTCCTAAAGGTTACCTGTATTTCTTGGCTTGTGGCTCCTTCCTGGCATGATTTCTACCTCTTGCTTCCTATAACTCTCACTCTTCCCTTTTCTCAAAACTGTAATAATTATATAAGGCCCATTTTAATAATGTTTCCCCTTTCAAGATCGTGTGTGGTCTGTTTTAACAAGTACACCAGAGTTACATATCTTGAAGACCTTTTAGCATGCACAGTTTATGAACATAGGACTCAGATATCATGGAGTTCCTTTAGCATGCACAGTTTATGTACATAGGACTCAGATATCATGGAGTTCCTTTAGCATGCACTGTTCCATGAACATAGGACTCAGATATCTTGGGGAGGGGGCATCATTTATTTTACTATTTTGTTGAAGGAAATCATGAAATAAACTTATACTGAAATAGTTTCTTTATTTGTAGGAAATAATCAAGTATGTCTACTTTATACACTGCTTTAAACCATAAATGTAAAATAGCAACAGAAATATTTAATGTCTCAAAACAATAAACTTCTCTAAAGAAAATAAAAACACAACATTTAAGGAATTGTTCTGCAAGATTTAGTTTTAACTATTGACTCTATGAAGCATATTTGTTTTTGATCATGAATGTATTCTGCTTTTCATTAAAAGATAGTGTCTTGTAGAACTTCAAAGGTAGATATTTGCAAAAAAGTCCCATAGATAGAGCCAAACCAAAGTCAAAATATCTAAGAAATTACTTCCCCTCCTTGGTCTTCCTTCAAAGCAACAATCCCTTCTTTCTCTATATCTTCAATGGTACAATTTATGTAAAACTCACACATTTAATTTTGATTTTATGCTGCAATGGCTCATAAAAATTTAGCACAGCCGAGGGTCAAAGCCTCCCCATTCTTTTCTCAAAGCACATTTGCATTGTTGATTTTATTATAGTATCTGCGGAGAAATGGACCTTCTGTGTTTTTAGTTAGCTAACTAGCTCCTGTCACACTGCTTTGTGCTGCCTTGAAAAACAATTGGGTTTTGGAGATCAAGTCAACCTGATACTGTTAGGATCCTGTTCCAGTTCCTGAAGTCTGCCCCGCCATGAGTTCTGTCATCAAGCTCCACTGCCCATTTTTTCTCACCTTGCCAGAAGGAGCATGCTCTCAACCCCTTCCACCTCACCTTTCTCTTCTCCCTCCTCCCTCTCCCTCCCTTACCTCTTCTCTCTTTTGTAATAATAAAGTCTTTCTATGCAGACCCTGCCTAAGTGTCCTGTCATGCCACTACCTGCTGCCACCTCATACCTCATGCACATGGGGTAGGAGGTCTCCATCCATAGCCATTTGCCAGCCACACTGGGTCAAATATGTTATCATATCATATCAGATCATAACAGATATTAATGAGAGGCTATGTGTGTGATTTCAAATGAGGCCTTTCCCTGTGTTAATCTCTTATCACAAAATAGAGTGAAGCCCAAGGGTTTATTTTATCAGAAAAATATTTGCTGATTTAGTGAGGTGCTCCTTACAGAATCAATAGAAAACAGATATCTTATTGGACCCCTACCCCTAAGAATGCCTAGAAAGTAGTGCTGGTGCTGAAAATGTTCTCTTTGTAAGATCAAGTCTAGCAGGTCTGTCTTTATTTATGGATTTGTGTTACTGGAAGTCATGTGCAGAGGATAATTGCTTCATGCTGATTTTATCTCTTTGTTTAAATTTCAACATAAAGACAACCTTTTATGTAATATTGTGATGATTCCCGTTTATTGTACAAGTAATATTCAAGACAGGTAAACATCATAAAACTCAAGGTAGAGAGACTAGGAGCCTAGTTTAGCTTTAGACAGAGGCTTGGGAAAGTAGTAAAAAGAGCAGTGGGCAGGAGGCACTAAGTTACCATCAGTACCATGTGTTACAGTGTAGGAGGCACTAATAAAACCAGTCTGGAATATCAGAGAAGAGATCCACTCACAGTCAATCAAGGAGGATCAGAGAATGGTGACTCACACCTGTAATCCCAGCACAGGAAAAGACTGAGAGTGGTAACCTATGCCTTTAATCCTAGTAGATCAGAATTTGAGGCCAGTTCGGTTAACAGAGGGAGTTCCAGGCTCCTAGGCAGGCAGTGGTGGTGCCAGACCTTTAATCCCATAACTCCAGGGACAGAAATCTTTCTGTGTTTCTGTGAGTTCAAGGCTAACTACCAAATAGTAGAAGCCCAGACCTTTAATCTTAACCTGGATGTGATACAACTGGGTGAAGAAGATATTTAAGGCAGGTGTAGGAAGACAGATTGGGCAGTAGAAATGAGAAGAATGAGGCTGAGGAAGCTGGAAGACCTCTAGGTGAGATTTGACTGTGGTGCTTCCAGCCTTTGATATTCCAGCCTTTCCCCAATATCTGGCTCTGAGTTTCATTTATTACAATCAAAATTCTTACAACACTATAGCATCTGAGGGAGGCTATTGAAATCGCATATTATATATTTCAAAAGAAAAAATATCTGGACTCTTTTCATCATAAATAAATGAGAACAAGACTGGAGAGGTGGCTCAGCAGTTAAGTGTGTACTGATACACACTTAGACTTGAATTCTATCCCAAGTACCCATGTGGGTTCCATAGTAAGGTCAGATAAAAAAAAAAAAAAAAAGCAAACAACAAACAAAAATAAAAACTTCTTTCTCAGACCTACATATGGTTACTCATTTAAAATGTCACCTCTAAGGATCAGCCTAGAAGAGGAAGCAGAGCATCACAGCATTTCTGCCTCTGTATCAGTTTCCTATTTTATCCTTACAGCCTTAGCATAGCTTGAAATGCATTATTGTGTGCTTACAGCATGGTCCTTGACACTTCTCTGTCACCTGTTATCTCCAGAGATCACTTCAGAGCAAGGGCCCATTTATTTGTGTATCACTAGAGGTATTGATGGTCTGTTGACTGGCACTTACACTATAAACCTTTCTCCACATCAGTAATTATCTCCCTAGAACACCCAGTTGTGGTTGCCTCTAGTGACTGTGTGTAAACAGAAGTAGATGTTCGTTCCATAAACTATTTTAATCAATTTGTCTGCAGCTGCAGGATATTTTGGTGCATTTTAATTTTTTGCTATGGTTGCTGTACAATGATAAGCATAGCAATTGCCACAGGGATGTGCACTGCCAGGGAAATCACTGAGAGAAATTCTTAGAAGAGAGATGGTACACTAAAAAATACACTTTTAAGAGTCTTTGACAATATTATTAAATTCTGCTACAAAAATATGGAACCAATCAATATTCCCACTAGCAATAAAAGAGACTGTGCCTAAGGCACATCTTTTCCAGTCCTCAAGGACTGATGCTTACAAATGCTTGCTAGTATTACTTTTTCATGTGCAAACTGAGTTACAATGATAAGTACTTCATATACTTGCTGAATCAAGCTAGAGCTGACAGAATGTGGTTGACAGACTGCTCACGGTGCGCCTTTAACTCAGGACTGAGGCCTTGTCTCATTTTCAGACACCTTTCCTTATTAGTTGCAAATTCAAAAATGGATGTAACTGTCTCCAAGTGGGCTGCTCTAAACTGTAAACAGTCCCCTTAAGTTTAAATCCTGTGTGTTCTAAATTCAGACCTTGTCATTTCTGGTTACATCTAAAAATCTTCAAAGAGAAATAAGTCTTGGTTCAAAAGCCAATTTTGTTTGGCTCTGGAACTAGAAAATTATTGCTAAATATCTAAAACTCTTCCTAACAACTTTAGAAAAGCTAATGACATCTTAAAGGTAGAGAAATGAGGTCTATAGCTGAGGACCCTGAGCAGATACAGGTCAGAGGATTTTTCTGTGTATTTAGGTTGTCTTCACACTCTTTTCCTCAGTAGATGACTGGCTCCATCAGAATAAGTGGCCTGGGTCTTGACTGTTGTAAAATGTACAGAGGACCCAAGCTCATATCTACCAACTTCTGAGATGCACACTCTCTTAAATTCCAGGAAGAAAAAAAAACTTAACAAAGCAAAGGTGTAAACCATTTTAAGACAAGAATCCTGCACAACCTGAGGCAACGTGCAGAAGGCAGGGCTATTTCCTTAGTGGATAGCAAACAGAGGGATGCAGAAGATTGGAAGTTAAAACTGAGCTGGGTGTGGAACTCAACGTGGTTTTAAGAGTAGGCAGAAAGGTACAGGAGATTTTTAGTAAAACTCTGAGAAGCAAAGGAGATTCAGAGGCGGACTGCAGACGACTGGCTCTGGGTCCCGGAGACGGCCGAGGACCTGACATGTAGTTAGAGCTCTGGGGGTCTCCACTAGCACGAGAAAGTTCATTAAGAAGCCTCTTCATTGAGAAAAATCAAATTGTTACAGTAATTTTGCTTGTGTTGTATTGAGGTAGAGGTCCAGTCAGTAGTAGTGGAAAACATCATTCATTTTCAATAAATTGATAGACTTGGATGGCATCAGACATAGCCCAACTCTGTAGTAGTGATTTCAGACCTTCCATCAAGGATCCTATCAGCCTAAGGTATCAAACGTTCCAACTAACAACTCATCAGTCAGCAAACACCCTTCCCAACTGTATCTTTTCCGTCACTGTCTTCTCAGTCTGAAAGTATAGATTTTCACAAGGCTCAACACCACCTGTCAAGGTATTCCACCCTTGGCCAAACGTTATCCTCTGATACTCTGCATCATCTGCACTGTTTGGGTCCTTTATCTGCAGCATCCTGTACTGTTCGGTATACTTCCTCTGCCGCACCCGCACTGTTCAGTATCCCTTCTCTGCATTGCACTGCACTACTCAGTATCTCTCCTTTGCAGCATCATGGACTGTTCAGTATTCCTCCTCTGCAGCACGATGTATTCTCCTCTGCAGCAGTGGACTGGGCCTCCCTGTCTGTGCTAGTAATCCCCACACTTGGCCTTGTTTCTCCTGCTCTTGAGGTCCCAGTGGAACTACAAACTAAGGATTGTTAATCTGCCCTTTGTTTAAAATCACAACAATCCAATTCATTATATAATGGTAGACATACGAAGTCAAAGACTATCATGCAAATGCACTATTGGAAATATTTAATTTCTGCCTTTTGTACATATGTATATAACTGACATGGCCAAATATAAACATGCATGTTTATTATACATTATATATTATACAGTAAAAATAGCTAGTATTTGTTAAGTTCTGAATAAATTAGACAGTTCTTTATGCTCTTTCCTACTGTAATTAAATGTCTTCCTGGAAATGACATGAGGAAATTAGCATTTTCTCTTCTATTATGAATTAAAAAGATGGCCTAGAGAAATCCTGTCATGTACCCAAGGACATGGCTAATACATAAGAATTTGACAAAAGATAATGGTCCAATGATACCAATAATTTATTAAATACTGAGTTATCTATTAAGCAGGAACAAAATATTCCATCAAGATGTATCTTTATTTACTTAACCATTTCCCTAATGCTAATATTTAAATTATTTTTTCTATTGTAATTTAAAAATAACTCCATAATTATTATTTTGGTACTAAAAATATTTTGAATTTAAGATTATTTTTAAGGTGCATAAAAATCAGAACATTATACATATGTATAAGATGCCATGAGATGTTTTGATGTGTAAAGTGTATAAAGCAGGTTAACTGTCCATCTCAAGCCTTTTTATACCCTCATGATAAAAACACTCAGGCTCCTTTCTTTTGGCTTTTTGAAATGTGTACCCTCCTTGTCACTATCTTCAGTCAGTCTCTCAGTGATAGCCACCAAGGCTTCTTATCTAATGTAATGATAATGTAGTAGCCAATGCTCAATCTCTCCATACCTGTGCCTTCCCCACACCAGCTAGAGCCTCTGGGATGCAGAATTCTATTCTCAAACCCTTTGACAGTAACTTGGTTTTATATCTCACATATGGGTGAGGCTATGTAACTATTGCCCTTCTGTGCTTGGCTTATTTCATGCAATACAGTGACCTCCAATTCCATGTTGTCGTGATTAATTGCATTTTTTGTGTCTGAATAATATTTGTGGCTCTATGTACTATTTTTACTCTGTCCATTTATCAGCTGATGGATGCTTAGGTTGTTTCAATTTCTTGCCTATTATAAATAGTGTTACAATAAACATAGGAGTACAGATGTCTCCTTTATATGACAATTTCATTTCTTTTTGATGCATAGATGATGATAAGTTTGCTGATAGTCAAAAAAAAAATTTCAATTCTTTGAGGACCCTTCATGCTATTTTCCAAAATGGCTGTGCTGATTGTCATTTCTACCAACGGTATGAAAGTGATGACTTTTTTCCACATTTTTTGCAGGCATGTTATCTCTTGTGTTTTGATTTGTTTTTATAATAAGCATTCTTAGTGGAGAAAGATACTCTCTCATTGTGGTTTGCCTGATTTTTTAGTGTATGCTGATGCAAAGTAGCACAGTGTTTCTAGCTTTATTCTGTTTGTTAATAATTTACCCATTTTTATAGCTCCACACAAATTTTTAAGATTCATGTTTACTATCCTTGTTATTTATGATGGTATTATATTGAATCTTCTATGTAGTATAGACATTTTAATATTAATTTTGAAATCTACAAAGATGGATGTCTTTCTTCTTTGTGTGTGTCACTTTAATTTTTCATTAATATTTTAGAATTTCTCTACATAGTATTTTGCTTCTTTTGTTAACTATTTCTAAGTATTTATGTGACTATTGCAAATGGGATTGCTTCTTTGATTTCTAGTTTAGATAACTTACTCTTTATGTATAAAAGCCTTACCAGTTTTTGTAGGATTTTGTGTGTGTGTGTGTGTGTGTGTGTGTGTGTGTGTGTGTGTGTGTGTGTGTGTGTGTGTGTGTGTTCTGTAGCTCTGGAGAACACATTAACTCCAATAGAGCCTTTTGGTGAAGCATTGAAAATATGCAGATAATTACCATCACCTTGTTAAAAATAAAAAAAATAAAACAACCCAAAACCAAAAACTTCAAGCTTTTCTGTCAAGTATTCCTTTTAGGACGGTGGCTGTTGGACTGGAATGTGCACTCACCGTTACCAGCTGAAGCACAGCAGCAAGGGAAGTTGGAAGTAGTCCAGGAAGAGAAGGAGTCAAGTGCTTCCTGCTCCTCACTTCTGGTCCCAAGCCTGTGGAAAAATGAGAGGTGTGAGTGTGTTGCCTTGGATTTTGATGTTGCTGTGGACAGTGGCTAGTGTACATAAAGGGATACTATTCATTACCTGAATAAGCTAAAACATCTACCAAAGAGTCTCCTCAGGAAGGGCTCAAAGAGAGTTGTAAAGTAAGTTGCCCTCCATGAGTTCAAGTGTAGATGTTAAAGACTCATGGACAAATCCTATTAAATTCTGTTGTAGTGAGGCTTCTTGGTCCCGAGTGGCCCACAGACCTGTAGCCCCAGACCCCTTAGCTGCCCGCAGCTGATCAGGCCCCAGAAATGACTCAGATGCTTATATTAACTTCATGCTGTTTGGCCTATGCTCAGGCACATTGCTAGCTTGCTCTTACATCTTAAATCAACCCATTTTCATTAATCTGTCTGCCATGAGGCCTGTGGCTCACCTGTGTTGCTTACGTGTTGCTCCTTTGGGCTTCTGGCTTGGTCTGTCTCACTCTGCCCTGCTTCTCCTACCTATGCTCTGATTTCTTTTCCTACTTTTTCTATGGTGTCTGTCATGGGCCAAACACCTCCTTTATTTAAAGATTGATATTCACAGCATACAGAAAGGCATTCCCACATCACCTCCCTGTAGACGGCAGAGGACAACTACGCTGCTCTAAAGAAAGGTACCGAGCCGCATGGCTGAACAGAACAAGAGACATGGGTTAGGTGAAGGGTACAGAGCTAACAAGTGATATGCCTGGGCCTGAGGCTGATCAGCCAAAAACTAATGAAGGCATCTGTGTGTCTCTGAGGAATGTGGGTCTGCAGGACTGCGGGTCTGGGGGTCTGTGGTCCGAAACCTTGAGGATAGGCCTGAAAGTCCGGGTCAGAAACCTCGTACTACACCTCCCCCTTTCTGTCTAATCAAAAAGGAAGTTTTCAATTTTAACATAGCAAAATTACATATAACAAAATAGCTGTCAATCAGGAATTACAGTTGCAATAAATAGTCTATTTGTATTTAGAAAAATTAAACACAATACTCTATCATCTACCTTATCATTGTGAATCTAAAGTTTCATATTCAATATACCTTTCAAATGACTAAGAAAAACTATACCTATAACTATCTGATCTTCAGCTACATCAAAGACCACAGAAGGATATATTTACCCAAGTAAACCAGAAGTGCAAGTGACTTCCAAAATCTAGAAATGACAGAGATGACACCTATCTGCCTGGACAGTCACCCAAAGTTCCTTTATAAAGTTGGGGCATCCATCTTCAGCCTACAGGCCCAAAGTTTCTTTTCATTTCAGTGAAGCAGGAAATCTGCTCTGCCCATTCTGGTACAGTTCATCAGTTGCTTCTCCTCGAGTCCTGAAGAATGTCTGACAGTTTTCTCTGAAAATCAGGAACCTGAATGACTTGTTCTGCCAAAGTTCAGAGGTCACCTTCCTATTTGGAACATGCATGTCTATTTTTAATAGCACACTGTCAAGCAGTAAATATAAGAACAGGTTCATGTCCAGTGGCTAACCAATGCCACAAAGAAACTAATCTCCATGTGGAGTTTCTTCGATGCCCATTTTTCTCTTGAAGTAAATTGGTGCTGCCAGAAGCAGACCTGTCCCACTGTCCAGAAAAGTCTAAGTTCTTAAAACATTTTAAATGCCATATTCTGTAGGTCTTAGAAGTGTTTGAAGATTATCTATATAATTGAATTATATCTTTGTATACCTAAAACTCTAACATGCATTTCTTAATTATACATTACAATTTTAAATCAGTTACATAAACATATCTTAAACAACAGTAGAAAAATATAGCATAAGAGAATTAACCTTAAATTTGTATCAATAAACCAAAATACATACCAATGTAAAACATTTTGAGATTAACAGCTGATTTCCTGATCTAAGTAAATTCAATAATATGATTTTTAAAAAAATCATTCATATGCCATATCCCCCTTTTCTTCCTATAAAGAGATTAACTTTGACCATCAACCATTTAGAATGAAAAAACCATTTATAAACAATATTTTGGGAATTTGGGCATAGTTTTCCATTACTCCTTCCTGCTGATTAAGGGGCATTGAAAATCTCATGGGTTCTTAAGACTGGATCATATCTGCATCCCTGAAGCTGATGTGACCATCTCTTCCCATAAGAGTTTTTTTTCCAGGGGGTCTTGGTTGATGAAACCATATTTGCCTGGAAGCAATCCACAGGTCCTCATCTTCTGTGGAAACAAAAGCAGAACTCTTCCAAAGCAATACATCTGTAGACACAAATTTCAAAATCAAAATACCTTTAAAATATATATTCTTGTTGAACTTAGTAGCCTTTGCATTTGCAATCCATTGTCTTTCTGAAGTTAGTTCATTAACAGTTAAAAAATTGAAAGAAAACACAATAACAAAAAATCCAGATTTTGTGACTATTTTCCATCTTTACATGGCTTATTATATTTTTATTATTCTATTTCTCTTTTTAAAGACTTTCTCTACCTTCTTTCTTTTCTCTTTGAAGCCTATGTACCTTTTACACACATTGTAACCCATTTATAGGTTTTTTTTCATCTGAATCTGTTTTATTGTGAATCCTTAATCATCTTTCAACCAGAAGAGCTTTTAAAATACACTCTCTTAAAGAGCTGCATAGTTTTTTCAGATAAAGCTGAATCAGTAAGTTCTCTTAAAGGGTCTGTGTGTGCCTCTGTTCGTGGCCAAAAAACAGAGCAGACCCAAGAAAATGCTGCTGCTAAGAAACTGTCTTTGTTTCCTTTTTGCTCAAAATAAACAGAAACCTTAAATCAAAAACATGCTACAGAGTCTTCTGTGAGACTTTAGGAACTCACCTGATTGCAGCTTACACTGCCTGCCGCCAGTCTGCTGGTGCCATTTTGAATGTGACCCAGACGCCACATTTTCTTTGTACAATGACCTGCTTCAGATACACAATTTGGAAGCTGCTTTTGCTCAGTTTCCTGCTAACACCCTTTTCAAACTTTCTCAGGCATTAAGTGGATGTTTGATTCATGTTGGACACCATCTGTTGTAGTGAGGTTTCTTGGTCCCAGGAGTCCAGAGGCCCAGACCCACAGACCTAAAGCACCAGACCCCTTAGCCGCCCACAGCTGATCAGGCCCCAGAAATGACTCAGATGCTTATATTAAATTCATGCTGTTTGGCCTATGGCTCAGGCACATTGTTAGCTAGCTCTTACATCTTAAATCAACCAATTCCAATTCATCTGTCTGCCATGTGGCCCATGGCTCACCTGTGTTCCTTACATGTTGCTCCTTTGGGCTTCTGGCTTGGTCTGTCTCACTCCACCCTGCTTCTCCTACCTATTCTCTGATTTCTGCTACTACCTTTTCTATGGTGCCTGTCATGGGCCAAGCAGCTCCTTTATTTAAAGATTGATATTCACAGCATGCAGAAAGACATTCCCACATCAAAATTCATTCGTCTTTTTCTTTATGACTTACAGTATGACCTCAACCTTTCTTTTTTCATGATCTTATTTGAAACATTTGCCTTTATCTTTTTTTTCCTGCCATACAATACCACACAACTTCTCCTCTGCATTGCACACTGTACACATGCATGTTTGTGTCTGTCCATCTAGAGTGTCATCCTCTTAGTTCTGCTCAGTAAAGTCTTTCATGACATTCTATGTTCAATTTGGAGCTCTTTTATAAAGCACAAAGAAGGAAAGAAAGAAAGGAAGGGAGGGAGAGAGGGAAGGAGGGGGGAAGAAAGGAGGAAGGAAGGAAGGAAAGAAAGAAGGTAAGGAGGGAGGGAGGGAGGGAGGAAGGAAGGAAGGAAGGAAGGAAGGAAGGAAGGAAGGAAGGAAAAGTAGCACCTAGAATATCAAATCTTCAAATACTTTACAAGCTGACATTGGTATATGACACCACTTTGCTCTCCTTTTGAGAATTATTTTTTATTGGATTCACACAAAGGGCAGGGAACTGGGGAGAAACAGTAAGATTCCTGGATAGAAATTAACTAGCAATCTCCAGCATTCCTCCCTAGCACACATAACTAGGACATTTTATAAACTCCTCACATTATCTTTGTATCAGCTGTAAGAAGTGTCTACCTCCCCCTTCCAAAAGGCCCCAAGCAAGATAGCCACTCAACCACACTGTCCATGTAAGTCGGAAGAAGGTGCAAGAAAAAAGATGTGGGAGAAGGCTGCACTCAGTATCCCAGTGTCTTAAATATGTGTCTGAGGAAGAAGTTTCTCCATCTTATACACTTTACCAGAAGTCTTCTGTCTTTGTACAGGCAGCTCTATTTTAACCCTGTGTTTTCTTACTCAATCTATGGACGGACTCCTTAGCTCTCCCTTAGGAAGTAGAGTGTGGTATCAAACATGCCCGTCCTAACTCCCTTCTTGGCACATGGAAATATTTTTCTTTTATGACATTTAAATTATCATGCCTCACAGAAATGATGTTTGGCTGAGGGAAACCATGAAAACAGAATTTATGTAAAGGCATGCTCTGACTAGTTTTAGTCCATAACACTTGAATTCCCTGAAGAGGTCAGGCAATAGGCATTATTTATTAAATATTTATCAATGGTCATGTAACTAAAATGCCGATATCCAGAAATCCTTTCTGACTATTACTTAAGATAAAGCACAGCTTTCCTGAGTGCTGTACAAGAAGTTTGTATCCATGTCCTAAAGATTCTACTCTGTAAGTTTCATCTTCAGATGCATAATTTAGGGACTCTGAAAATATTACAGTAGGATTTGGTGAGTGAGTCATCCAACAGTTCATTAAATCTTTCTACACTGTGAAAGTTCTCCCAAGGGGCCAACTTCATCCTGTAGCTCTTCTGCCAAGATCAACACCACAAATCCTTAGCTCTTACTTCTCTTCCAGAACACCATAAGTCATAATGTCTTTATGTATTTGACAGAGAGGGCCATTGGTCTTCCTTTGCTTATATGCTTGTTTGCATTTTATGTTTGAATTCATCTTTTGTTTCTTGTGTTTGACTTTTAATCCCATATGTCCAATTATTTAAAGTTGAAGTGCACATGCATTTTTTTTTCCAAACCGTGCAGAAAGCTAGCATAGGTTGGTTCTGTCTATGCAGAAAATTAAAGTTTTGTATTAGCGTTCTCAATCTTGTTAAAAGAATCTGAATCAGTTTTCTATGGCCCATGTTCTATTTAAATTCATTCCATCATGAATCTTTTAAAATGAGAAGTCACTAGATTTTCTTGTCTAAGGTTTGCACGTCAACAAGGATCAGCACAAGAAAAACAATCATGTTCCACAGGCAGCACATCGTAGAAGCAACAGGTGAGGTGCTCTATGGGAACAAGTTGGCATTAAGGAAAATGGGTCTGTAGTGTATCAAGGATGATTTAGGGATTCTCAGGGAACTTCTTAGAGGCTATACCTCAATGGCAGAGCACTAAACATAAAGTCATTGGTCCTATCCCCAGCCCTGAGGGGAAGAAAGTAATTACTTCAATAACCACTACCTACAACAACAAAAACAGGAGTTATTCTCTTTCTCTAGAAACTTACTAAAAAATTTGTAATGTTGTTTTATGTCTGTAAACAAATACAATAACTGAAGTATGTGATGTGATCCAACTCACATGTGAATGAAATGGTGCAAATATTCTCCAAGTTTCCTCAGAGATCCAGCAAGCAAGGACACAAGATGTTCTTCCCTGTGCCTTAAGTTGAAGCTATCACAAGCCTAGCCACTTTGGGATATAATACCATAAGAGCAACCATTTGAAAGACTGCTAAAGGAAGGGTCAGGATAACAAGTGAAAATGCCGACTCTGGTTTCCTACTCTTTCTGCTCTGGAGAGCAAGCTTCCAGTCAGACTGGTTCTATGAGCAGGCACCACGGATGCAGTCATTCTGAGGTTACAGCTCCTGTCATTTAAACTCTGTGCAGTCACCACAGGCAGTAACCACAGAGGCACCTGTAATTTCATGCTGCACACTTTAATATCTGATCATAGGTATCATTATGCATTTCCGGATACATTTCCTACAAGGAAATATCATGATATGTGGGGTAACTGTGTGTCCTTTATTTTGCCCACTCCATTTGAAGCAACTGAAAGTACACAGTGTTTTATGTTTGAAATTTTTCTAAAGATTTACAAAAGCCAATTTTGAGCTGTTTGATAAGAAACTGAGAGACAGTACATTCTGTGTGTCTTTGGTCTATTCCATTTTATCTTGAGAGTAACTGACATCAGAGTCAACAATGATGGGTGATGGGGATTTTCTGGTTGGCAACATGTAAATGGCTGGCCTTCTCCAGGATCCTTTGGCTTTGAAGACAGAAAAAATAAATGAATCTTACAACATATAACTTCCCATTATATTTGAAGAGTGTGTGAAATAGTCTTGAGTAACAAGGGACTATTTGTTACTTCTTTAGGTGGATTAGCAATATAATTCCCAGTGAAAAACTAATCCACTTAATTTAAAGATATTATTTTGAGATATATTATCAATGAATGAATGTGCTTTAAGTATTTAGATTTGTGTTTTACCATCCAGAATCCAAAGTCATCACTATGGTGCCCTTTGTAGAATGCTATACAATATACATAAGTCCAATGGATCCTTTGAGGCAGAGCATAACATTTATGCCTGACAGATGGTTGTGAGCTTCCATCCAAACCTGAGTCACTACTGAGAAATCTATATCTCGTGCCACAATATATTGCTCGGTATTCTCTCCTTCCACCCTCTTCTCCTTTCCCTTGACTCCTTTCTCCCATTACTTAATATACACAGACACACACCAAACAACAACAAAAAGCCAAGAGACAAATAAGAACTGCTAAGTCAATCCTATCTCTGTAGGTACATGTGACACTCTGATGGCCATGTTCTCTGCCTGAAGTGTGTGCTGTTTACTTTGTGTGCCATTTACTCTTAAAGTAGATCTTAAAACATAACCTTAACTGAAATGCTTATTCTTCCACTGAAATTATCTCACTTTTTAAAAATTATTGAATAAATGCAAATCTATAAAGAAAAATAATGACTGCAGAACCTGGAGGCAGCCCTCACCTATGTACTGCCTAGAGGAGAAGAGAAATATTTTTAGAAAGGAAAAAAAAAAATCAACAAAACCTACCAGTTCCTTATTTTGATCTTAAAAAAGACAACTTAAGGGTTTTTAAGTTCTGTTTAGTTTTAAAAGTGGAAAACAATCAGCAGTTCCAAGGCACACTGCAGCTTCCTTTCCAAGGGTGCTGATAGTGGAACTACACACACCCTTCCTGTTACCCCAGGTGCTAAAGACATTGATGCTGAAAATACCACTGATACACTTGGAAATCCTGAAGACATCCTCCCAGATGGCTATAAAAACACTGCACTTGAGGTCTGCTAAGGTATAGCAGAGACTTCCTTTTTTATTTTATTTTACTGTAAGAGGAAGTTTGTTGAGTTGGCTTCTTATCCCCATCCCCATGCCTCAGTTTTTTCTCGTTCTTATATGTGCAACATTTCCCACTTCTGCCTTTCATGGATAGGCTGCGTTATTAATAAGATTATTATTTTTGTTGTTTTTACCTGAGTATAAGCTACTTCAATGATAATAGAAATGTTACTATTTTCTCAAAAAGTATGATAATTCTTGACTAGAGTTGTGAGAAGAGAATTGGTTGTTGTAAAAAGTTGACAGAGGAGTGGTAGAAAGTTATTTCTTCATTGAAAAATAAAACCTACTATTTGTGTTTTGACCATGATGACAAAGGGACAAAGGTATCTCAATTTGGCTTCATCTCTGAGGTGTGCTAAGTTTTGCTTTGTTCATGGCTGTATACCTCAAGTATGTACTACAGGTTTCCATGTTAACCATTGCTTTGAGTTTTCCTAATGCAACTCTAGTTTGGTGACTTTTGTGATTATGGATGGTATGTTGTTGAAATGAAGCTCTTAGCAGTATTTGTCATGAAGACCAGAGGTATATGGAATCTTTCAGAAAAGAACTTGGAAGTTAAAAGGCATTTTTAAACTTTCTTATTCAGAGTTGAATGGGCAATCTTTTATTTCAGCAATTACCAAAACTGTAGACAAAATTATAGCTGATGATTAATCTATATGTCATTTTTGACCATGTGTAGACTTCCTTTTGTTTCATGGAATAGTGTGGAAATAGCATTTTTATGAGAGAATATGCTGGATGCTGACACAATGAGAATTCATAACTGATGTATAGGACAGGAGCTTCAATAATGTTGAATTTTTGGTCTTTTAAGATGATTAAATCATTTAAGCTCATGCTTTAAGCTCAAGTGAACATCAGGGTTAATCACACATGCATGCATTAGCTCTTTTAGCTGACTGAGGCCAAACGTATCAGACAGATCAGATCAGTTGGCAGAAGATGATGTGAGACAACACTCACCATGGAAGGAGCAATACCCAATGATGCACAGAATAATGAATTGATTAATAAACCTGGAACCAAGAAGCAGAGAGGAAGGAGAGACTGGAAATTTCCCCAGCACCTAATTTATCCAAGTCCCAGGCCAGATGTTAGCTTTACCTGGCCTTATAAAATCATGTTTGCTGACATAGCTTACTTAGGTTAAGATGGGGAGGCATTTTCTCTCAAGTGTTGGTTGAACATCGTTATTTATATACTTTGATACAGAAGTCATTTAACAACAAAGCAAAGAGAGGCAGCATTTACAGGGATATTCAGAATGGCACATTATTTTCATTTTTCAAGTTAGTAGAGAAAAATTTTCATTTTGAAATAAACATTGTGTGTGCATACATATGTGTTGTATGTACATGTGTGCATGTCTGTATTCTCTAACAGTAGTTTTTCAGCCATCCAAAGCAATATTGACTATACTCACTATTCTGTACACTATATCTCAACAACTCACTTATGCTATATGTCTGAAACTTTACAATCTCTGTTAGATGTCTTCCCATCTCTACTCTTGGAAACAACCATTGTACCTTCAAATTCTGTGAGCTTGATCTTTTGGATTGCTTTTATAAGCTGTCTTCTTTGTTAACAATGGCTATAGAGATCTTTTCAAATTTGTATCTTATCTCTGGGTACAACTAAAATCAGAATCTCATCTGGTATTTTGTAGTATGGTCTCCTACTATATAACCCTGTGACATGACACTCTGATCTATAGTAGTTGTTATAACCATAGTGGGAACTATGTTGCCCACATGCCACAGGTTAGAGATGCCAGATAGTACCTTCCACCTCACTCATTTTCTAAGATTGACTTTTATGTTCATGATAGAAGCAGGAAAATGCCATAGAAATGGTATCTAGCCATTTATTCACAAGTAACCCTAAGTAAATGAATCTACTGTGAGTCAGGGGTACAATAATGATAAAAAACATAAGCAATAGGCATTATATAAGATTGGAATGGTGCATTTTTATATTAGGTCAATGTCAGAACAGATTTGAAAGGGTGAATGGTTCTTACAATGAATCAGGTTTCATTTAATACCTCATTGGTCAAAAAGCTCATAGAATGTTTTCTTGGTTTTATATTTGAAGCACTATAAAAGTCATTGAAGAGTTGATAGTGGCAAGCAAACATCACACTAGTGCTTGTGAGTTCCCAAGAAAGTGTTTGTGTGTTCATGCATATCTGTGTATACTATGACACAAGGGAGAAGAGTGACTCACAAAGTACATGAACAATAATTTCAAAAGTTCAATGATAACAAAGTTGATGAGCATTTACTTTACTTAGAATTGATGATGTCGGTGGTGACCTTAACAAGAGTAGATTCTGTAATATGCTCAGGGCAAAGTTTGGTGACAGGAAGGTGAAAAGGAGACTGGGGTTTCCTTTTCCGACAATATTGGCAGAGTAAATATCCTGAAAATCTATCATGCTCCACAGCACCTAAGTAGTGGATATAAAATAAAAAGCCTGTTTTGGTGTATATCTGAGATAGAAAAGCCATTATAATCACAAAAAGCATTTTCATTTTAAAGAGAGGGAGAGAGAGAGATACAAAGTTAAATGGTTTAGAAAGTGGAGAGCAGCTTAGAAAAATTGGGAAGAGGAAAAGCATGATCATAGTATATTGTATGGAATTTTTTTTCCCATTAGAAAAAAAAGAATCCTGGAAGGAGCCAAGTGAGAGAAATCTGAGCTTTGAGACCCTCTGTCAGTTCCTGTGACTTATAGTTGCAATCTAGGCATACAAAATTTAGTTCTGCAATAGTACAAGCATTGAACTCTAGAACTTACAAAAAACTATGTCTTCAGTGACAGTGTGAACTAGAAAAATAACAGTATGATCTTTCTTGATTGAAGAAACAACCCAACCTCCAAAATGCTTCCCTTCTCCTAGGAATTCATCTATCAGAGCCAGTTCTCAAACAACCCTGGATTACAAGGTCTAGCCTGGATCATTTGAGTATAAACTTGACTACATTGAAGTGTACTCTCACAACTGGTAAAGCATTATTTCTTGGTGTGTCTTTGATGGTGTTTTGAGAGGAGACACAAGCCGCTATGCTTTGCTTTCCAGGTATGGGCTGGTACCCCAAATGCCTGAGGTCCTAGATAGAATAAAAAAGGAGAAGATAGGCCAGTAAACATTCCCATTCTTAATCCAGGCTCCTATCTGTTCCTGAATGCTAGGAATCTGCATTTTTAGCCTTTGGACCAGGGGTTTGCTTATGGTTGCTAGCCTTGCAGCCTTGATTGGAGGCACACCAATACTCTCCCTAGTTTTCCAGATTGCTGCTGTTTTATTGTCCAGTATCTCAGCTTTCATAATGGGATATACCCTTTCCCTTATGAAGCTCCTCCCATCTTACTGCCTGGACAGTCTAAAAAGGGTTCTAGAAACCCTGGGGTTGACATGTTCTTAAGTACCATCAAAAAACAGAAATAATAATTTTCCCTGGAAGAATTAACTGTGAAATCAAACTTCAAAGAATTTTCATGTATAAATTCCAAGCATGATTTCAGAATGTAAAAAAAAAAACAAAACAAAATAGGAAAGAAATAATACATAAACTTTGAACAGAAACAATAAGTATGATAAAGTCTGAGTATTGAAATGCTCACATTCATAAACTGGCATTTAACATAAAGTAGAAAAATATTTTTAAAACCAAATATCAAAATATCAAAAATAAAGACATGATCATGAGGTTGGTTGTGTAGTTCTTGTGACAATAAAAAGTAATTGTACATCCACAAGTAAAATGTGTATTATTTAGCTTTTCAGATATCACAGAGAAGCTTGGAGCTAAAGATTAATGAACTGGAGCACAGAAAGCAGATGGAATATACAAGTAGTTGAGAAACATGAAGGATGATGAGATGTGAAACACGCCAAGTCACAATCCTTGAATGAATACCAAAGAAATGGCAGGAAGATAATTCTGGAAAGGACAAATGTATGAGAAATTTCAAATTCCAGACGGTACAAAACTCAGCTAAAGAAATCTATCTTTACAAAACTATACAACAAAAATTGAAAAATGCATTTTAAAATTATATATATACATATATATATGAGAGAGAACAAGAAAGAGAGAGGTAGTCTATATAGAAACTGAGAAAAATATTACCTCTAAGGAAACAGAATGATAGCTGAATGATAGCAAAAATGTTTGAAGCCAGAAAATAGCTAATAGCTGATGAAAAATAGCTCTATCATCAGAAATGTAAACTAGCTTGTTATTGCCTTTAGCTGAAAATTTTTTAAAAAAACAAGAAAGTTTATACAGAAGCTTGGAACGTAGCTCAAATAGTGCTTTCCTATCTTGCCAGTAAGCCTTGTGTTTGATCCCAAGCATTATATAAACTGAGTGTGGTGATGTACACCTGTAAACCCAGCACTTGAGAGGTGAGGTGAGGGCCTGTGAGTCAGGCTGACCTTTGGTACTAGCCTGGGTTTCATCAGACCTGGTCTAAAAACTAAAAAGTACAACAAATAAATAGTTTGCCAAAAGAAGTAGTCCCTATGAGAGCTTTTAAGATACAGGGAATCATGAAGAATAAACCAATCACTTGTAAAAGTAAGGAAACTAAACAAATCCCCTTTGAAACAATAAAAATGAGGTCTGTTGCAGTGTGATTCAGGTGTTAGCTGGCAAGGCTTGGAGGTGTGTCACTGGAAATATTGGGAATTTCAATGGGCATTAAGATGCTGAGCTCCCTCCTATTTTGTTCCTGTGTTCTCAGAGAGTGGGTCAGCAGCCCTGTGTGGTACAGTTCCTATCTCCAAGAATTGTCTTAAGGTTCAATTTGAATCATGAGTTTTCATATACCCCTCAATAAATATTAATCTTTTATATGATATATTGCTAGTGAATTTTCTGTGATAGATGGCACCCAATATGAGGCCATAACCCTGCGGTTCTGGGCTGACAAGCCTGCCATGTCAGCTCCAGCTAAAAAGCATCAGGACTTTTAAAATGGCACCTTTTTTGCCAGGTTTCCTGGTTAGTTGCTTCAGCCCTGCAGCATTTGGTCCTTTAGCAGATTGGTAGGCAAACTGCACCAACAGCCCCTCCATCCCGTCCCACCCCACACCCCCACAGTTTCTGCAGTTTTACAGTTTCCACTGAGGGCCTTAGCAGCCAGCATGCCTCACTGCCCATGCTGTGTGCCTGGAGCCACTGTAACCACACGCACATGCCCAGAACTGGGGATTATTGTTAAATGGCAGATATGTGGATTCTGGTGTATTGTTCTGATTTATGAGCAATTGCCTTTTGTATCAGTTATTCAGTCTGGTTTACCTTCTGGGCAATGTGACCACATCAAGGGAACCTACCTGGCTCTTTACTTGGCTAAGCTCTGGAAAGCAAGACATTGAATGCAACTGCAACACCTTCTGGCCAAACATCGCCCTTACATCTAGTTTGAGGTAACTGGATACTTAGCATATTTGACAATTCCACTTCTCAAGACTTCAGGACATTTTTTTCTGTTGTGATTGATAATTTCTTGCATGAGTATTTTTGAGGGCTTCAATCCCTCAGTCTTGCTACTTTTCAGCTTGATTCTATATTTTATATTTTTAAAAAATGGCCTGATACCCATTCTAAATATGAGATGATAATTAGCATTGTGAAAGATTTGAAAATTAGGAATGAGCATTTGATGGATGATTTAAAGTCTAGGAATGAGCAATTGCTGTCTAAAGCATGTAATATAGAAAGTACAACTGATACATTGGCAGGAAAAGTTAATTTTCTGGAGACTGATTATGACAAACTTCCAGATAGAACTTCCCCCTTGGATATGAATATTAAGACTGCACAAGAGAAATGCATATTTTACATTAATGATGAGAATAAGAAACTTCTTAATTATATTAATGATGAGAATAAGAAAATTACTGATTCTATGAGGCCATATGACGACTTGTTGTTCAAGTAACCCAGACCATAGAAACAAACAGAAATTGGAGGATTATGTTACGATACTGGAGAATGATATAAAGACACTATCTACCCAAAACAATTCAAGACAACCTCCTATGAGGTATTATAATGAAGCAGCTCTGCCTAAGGTGGTAAACATGAAAGGGATAACCCCTTCCATACCAGTATAGTTTCCAGTTATGATTCAGAGGAAGAACATGTAAGAGGAGTCCCCATAAGTCATGAAATATAATTATGAACCAACCCATATGAGAGATTTAAAGGACATCAAGGAAACCATATTGCTCCATGGAATCCACTCCATGTATGTAAAACGAACTCTAAATGCATGGTCAATAAAATATAGAATAACTCCTAATGATTGGATGCAGTTAACAGCTGCTGTATTGGACTACAAACAACATTTACAATGGATAAAGTAGCTTAGGGAAGAGGCTAGATCCTTAAAGCTTCAGAGGAAAATTTGGGGCTCTTGCATTTCTCAAGACCAAATCATTGGTAAAGGCTCATTTGCTGATGTCAAGGTTCAGACTACTTATGATGAACATACATTGCTGCTGTGCATTAGATGCTTTGGAAAAGATTTTAGACCCAGGACAAAAAATTGAGTCATATACCAAGGTCAGACAAGGCTTAAAAGAACCTTAAACTGACTTTCTACAGAGGCTTACCGAAGCTGTACATAGAGCAGTATTGGATCCAGAAGTTAGGAAGCAATTAATACTTTCTTTGGCCTTTGACGATGCTAATCTGGAATGTAAGAGAATGTTTATACCACTGAAAGTCAGTTCTGCACCCACAGAGGAATGGATTCAGTATAGAATCAATGCTGAAACTCTCCATTATGTTGAAGAGAATTGGGTAGGCCAATAGTAGGGTGAGTAATCAAAGCACCACTTGCTTTAATTGTGGTAAATCTGGAAATATAAAAAGGAATTGTATGCAAGGTACTTCTGGGAATAATGTCCATTTTAGGAATGATTCAAACAGAAAGTTATGTAGAAGTTGTGGCAAAGGCCAACATTGGACCAAAGAATGTAGGTCCATAAGGGACAAACAAGGCAACCCTTTATCATTGAGAAACACCTCTTGGGGAATCCCTCAGGATGCCCTCAGATATCAGATCTCAAGCCAAAGAATATTCTATTATATTTGATCACGGTGGAGGATTGTAGGGGGATTATGTTGTTCCACTGCAAATAATTGTCCCACCCACTGGTTTAATGAAAAGCACTGATTGGTCAAAGGCAGAAAAAAAAAGAAAAGAAAAAGACAGGAGGAGGTGAATCTATCCTCTGATATCTCTGTTTTGTTTTGTTTTGTTTCCAGACAGAGTTTTCTGTGTAACAGTCCTGGCTGTCCTAGAACTTGCTTTGAAGACCAGGCTGGCTTTGAACTCACAGAGATTCTCTTGCCTCTGCTTCCCAAGTGCTGAGACTAGCAGTGTGAGCTATGGCTTCCTCTGCCTTTGGCCAATCAGCACTTTTTATTAAACCAGTGGGTGGAACAATTATTACAATAGAACAGCATAATCCCCCTACAGAGGATCAGCCTACCCAGGATGAATAGGGAATCTAATTCCTAAAATAGAGGACCATATAGCAATGGATAATAGAACAACCTTAAGGGAGTAATTGTCAGGTCCAGAAAAAAACCCACAAAACAAACATTCTGGCAGACCTCCATAAATGAACAATGACCAAAACTGAAAATATGAATAAATAATATTTATATTCAAGTCTTAGTCAACATGGGAGCCGATGTTTTGATCATAACCCCACAATCATGGCATCCAAGATGACCTATAAAGGGAGTGTATGTTCAATTTCTGGGTATTGGAACAATATCTCACGTGAAACAGAGTGTAAGATGTCTTGAATGCATAGGATAGGAAGGTCAGAAGGAAGGTTGAAGCCATATATAGCTAGCATAGCAGTCAATGTATGGGGTCATGACCTTCTATAGCAATGGAATACCCATATTAATACCCCTCCAGGCTCATATATCAATCATATATCAAATATTGTTTTATTCTAAAAACAATATTTTAAGGTGCTATGCTAAACAATCACCAGCCATTCAGATTGTGCAAAAGCATAGCTCACTAGCTGCTGAACCTGTGAAGATACTACCTTTGAAATGGTTGACAAAGAAAGCCTATTTGGATTCAGCAATAGCCCTTGATGAAGGAGAAATTCCAGGCTCCAGAACATCTGTTACAAGAGCAGTTACAAGCTCAACATATTAAAGAATCAACTAGTCCATGGAATTCTCATGTGTTTGTTGTCAAGAAGAAATCTGGAAAGTGGAGAATGGTGACAGATCTAATAGCAATCAAGAAGGTGAATCAACCCATGGGCTTTTTACAATCTGGCATTCCCCTGCCTTCCCTGTTATGAGGACTGTTTTTTTTCCTTACTTTTATAAGAACAGGACAAAGAAAAATTTGCCTTCACAATACCCACATTTAATAATTCATGTCTGGTAAAGAAGTACCAGTGGAGAGTTCTTCCACAAGAAATGTTGAATAGTTCCACCTAATGCTAATATTTTGTACAACAGCCACTAGAAGTGATACTCAAACAATTCTCACAACCCATCATTTACCTTATATGGATGATATCTTGTTGGCCGACTCAAACACAGATACATCAGAAAGAATGTTTGAAGAAATGAAGAAAGTATTGCCTGATTGAGAACTACAAATTGCCTCAGAAAGAAATACAAAGAGGAGATTTTTTAAATCAACTATTATGATATAAAATAGGCCTACAGAAAATTAGACCCTAAAAGGTACAACTTAGGAGAGAAAGATTCAGAACTATTAATGATTTCCAAAAACTTCTAGGAGATATTGCCCATATATGACCTATTATTGGTATAAAAAAACATGAACCAGTTAACTTATTTAAAACCTTATATGATGATAAGGACTTAAATAGTCCCAGAGAATTTTCTGATGAAGCTGAGAGAGAATTAGGTTTGGTGGGAAAGAAATTACAAGAAGCACACATGAATTGTATGGATCCAGACCTTGAATAGCATATTGGTTATTTTACCCTCTAAGAAATCTCCAATAGGAGTCATAATGCAAAGAGAAAATATTATATTAGAATGGATATTTCTGCCAACTAAAAATTGAAAACATATATCAAAAAGATTTCTGATTTGATTTTTAAAGGAAATTTTGTACTTTATCAGTTGATCGGAAAGGACCCAGCAAAAATTGTTGTACCTTGGCTACTGAAGAAATTGATCAACTATGGGCAGACAGTAAACTTGCAAAAAGCCTGTAGTAATTTCTTGAGAGAGATTAATAACAAGTATCTCCAAAGCAAAATAATTCAACTAATAAAGGAAACTGACTAGACCTTCCCTCATGTGGTATGGGATAAACCTATTTCTGGAGCTCCTACTTTTTATAATGATGCAAACAAATCAGGGAAAGCTGGTTACAAATTAGGAAATTTAAGTAAAGTGGCTTAAAGCCCTTATAATTCTGTTCAGAAGTCAAACTATACATGATTATCATAATGGATTTTACTGAATGTCTTAACATAGTAACTGAGTCTCAATATGCAGGACTTGTTTTACATACTGAAACTGCTGATTTCATTCCTGATGATACAGAATTACCCTCACTGTTTATTCCACTACAGAATATCATTAGATATAAAATCCATCCTACATATACATATAACACATATCAGATTTCACATGATTCTTCCTAGTCCTCTGATACAAAGTAATGATGAAATTGATCAGTTATTAATAGGAAATATGCTGGAGGCCTTGCAATTTCATAAGAGACATCATGTTGATAGCAAAGGACTAAAAAAGAGTTTTCTCATCACTTGGCATCAGGTCAAGGAAATTCTACATAACTGTACTACTTGCTCCTTCTATAACCAACAATCTTTACCCACTGGAAGTAATCCTAATGGTACACAGAGAAATAAGATCTGGTAAATGGATGTGATCCACTTTCTAGAATTTGGAAAGATGATATATGCACATCATAACATCGACACTTACTCAGGAATGCAATGGGCAACTCCCTGAGTTCCAAAAAAGCTAATGTTGTACTTACTCACCTTTTGGAAGTCATGGCCATAATGGGAATTCCCACTCAGATTAAGACTGACAATGGTCCAGCATATATTTCCCAGAAAATTAAGCAGATATTTGGATATTATAATATAAAGCACATTACAGGGACACCGCACAATCCTACAGGATAAGCAGTTGTAGAGAGATCTCACCACACCTTAAAAGAGAAAAATGAGAAAACCCAGGGACAGATTGCATAATGCTTTACTGACCTTGGATTTTCTTAATGCTGATGAGAAAGAAACAACAGCTGCTGAGAGACATTGGGTAACAGAGAAAACTTCTGGGATTAACAAACCCTCTACTTGAAGGATGTGCTGACTTCAGAGTGGAAGCCGAGATATGTGCTTTGGTGAGGTAGGGGTTTTACTTTTGTTTCCACAGTAGAAGATAAGATATGGGTACCAATGAAATTAATAAAGGTACGATTTGAAAAGAAGACCTCCTCCTGAGGAGTAGAAGTGATGGCTCATCCCCTGATATGACAGTTGGATACATGGTAAGGAAAACTCATTTAACAAGGCTGAGGCAGGGTCTCATTTTTGTCTTTACAGGAAGAATGATAAAAACATCTTTAAGACATTAAATGGATGCTGAACACTTAGACACCTAAAGCTAAAGGGAGATCATTTATGAAATAATTACAAACAAAGGAATATAAGGACAACTGGTACCACTATGCATTATTGGGCAATTTCTCAATTCTCACTACTTTACATCTATATATCACTACAAAAAAAAATGGACCTAGTTGGATTATAAGTAAACCTGGCTTTAGACTTTCTCTCTCTCTAAACCCAAGCAAACTGGTAAAGAAAACCTGAGATATTCTGTTTTATATCAGAAAAGTCACCTGGCATGGGGCAGAAGACAGCCAGAATATATAGGGAGCAATATTATTGTAATTTTATCTTTGATCCTATTTCTCTGGGTATTTCCACTTTCCTAACCTTAAGATATTCTCTGCATACAATTCTCTCCTGAAGATGTAAAGGATGTAAAATCTTCATTTGATATTAATAATGTTTTCCACAGTAAAGAACAATTTCTCCTACCAGCAATCTCCAAAGCATTCAGAATGAAGATGGGGCCCCCACCACAACAATTCTATATGGTGTAAAAATGAAGAGAGAGAGAGAGAGAGAGAGAGAGAGAGAGAGAGAGAGAGAGAGAGAGAGAGAGAGAGAGAGAGAGAGAGAGAGATGCTTTTTGAAATGATTTGCTTTAGAAATATAGACTATTCAGGATGGTTGCAAGATAGCTCTCTACGATTATTATTCATGTCACATGTTTAACAAGAGTCCCAGATAGACTTACCCAGTACTCTGAGAATGGTTATAAATGTTTATAATCAGTCCATTAGGACCTAACCACTATCTTAGTTTTTACAGGATCCCACAGAGATGCTATCACCCACAGGTGAGCAGAAAGCAACCTTATGAAAAACTACACCCCTCTCCTGATAAATTTTGTCCTCTGAGTGTTAATTATTATTCTGATAGATAGTTATGGGTTAAAATTGGGTTGAGGGTAGAACAATAATATAGACTTAGGGATCCCTTTTAAAAATGAAAAGAGGGAATAGATAGGATAGACATAGGTAGATTGTTGTATTTACCTATAAATAATATCCAAAGACAATTTGCACTGGTATAGATTCTTGTATATGTGAAATCATTTTATATGTTTGATTGAGATAATTTGTATATTGATACAAATTTAACTATGAAATTGTTTTATATGTCTAAGGTCATTTGTATATTGATACAAAATTTAATCTGTAATTGCTCTATTTTTCACATGCTTTTACCTCTGTTTAAAATATTTTGCACATTGACACATATTAAGCATATTATTTTCATTTCCATTATGCAGTTTCTACCTCTCTTTAATTATACTAGACATAATATAAAATTATATTAGTCATAATATATATAAACAGAGTCATATACCTCTGTTTAGATATTTTGTATATCATATATATTTAGGATACTGTTATCATTTTGCATAGTACATGTACCTCTAGATAATGTTTATATGATTGTCATACTTAAAGTCATCATTCAGAGACTGTACAGCCACTTATAGATTGCCTAATTTTACAATGTAAAGCTTCAGTCTTTAGGATGATAAGAACTATGGATCACCATTACTTAGATTTGCCACATAATAGTCATGATGTTTAGATGTCCCAGATACATGCTAGAATGTATCAGATAGACAGGAGTCTTCAACCACTTCATAGACCTGGAGACTATAGCATTTAATGTTTTGTTATTCAGAAATCGGCCATGAGAGACATGACAACTCCTGGCATCACCGAGCATCAAGGGTATTCCACCAGGAGTTTGTCTTCCATGGCAGACAGTGTCCTTTTGGGTAAAGAACTGCCCTTCTCTCAACTGCTGTCAGTATGAACACTGTCTAATTAGGGTAAAGGATAGAGACTGCTGAAACCTGCCTGGACAGGATAAGACAGTTTCTCCAAAAATGCCCTGCTTCTGAAAAGATCTTCCAGCTATCATAGGCCTGTAGCCAAAATGGTGGATGCTCCAACTGCTAAGAAAACCATAGGTCCAGGTAGCTGTCCTCTCCTAAATTTTTGAAGCCATTCTCTTGTGCTTCCAACCTTCAGGTAATATATTTTGTTTCTCAGGTTTTATGGGGTTGAAGAGTAGACAGTTAAGGTTACTACCATCTCATCTCTTAGCAAAGAGCATTCAGGTGTTGGATTTTTATTATTCAAGATAAACAGCTTTGAAGTAATTTCTGTACCTCACCACTTGCCAATACTCTAGACATGTAGGATGTACCTTATATTTGTTGGGATTTAGTTGTAGTTTGACCTGCTTATGTTTGCCTTTTTCTCCCCCAGATATTACTTTATAATGACTCCTATTGTATATAGTCTTATACTTAGTTTAGAGTCTGTCTTGACAGAGTGTGAATTTTTATTTTCATGTAATAAGCTGCTACAAATGTAATGTCTGAAAAGTACAAGTATCTTAGTTCCATATCTTCATGTGCTCTGGGTCTGGAGTGGGGTCACCTTACCTGGATCTCCTAGCCTGGGTCTGAGTCGGGAACTGTGTGAATAAAGTGTATAAATGTTACTTTCCTATTGGATGGAGCACAATGAAGACTATATTCCCAGGATCATTCAGGTGATTAACAGAGTTCTTGGCCCCGGCTGGCCAGAGGTCTAGGCCCACAGACCTGAAGTCCCAGACCGCTTAGCTTCCCGCTGCTGCTTAGTCCTCCCAAAATGATTCAGACACTTATATTAATTTCATACTGTTTGGCCTATGGCCCAGGCATATCACTAGATAGCTCTTACATCTTAACTCAACCCATTTTCATTAATCTGTCTGCCACGTGGCCTGTGGCTCAACTGTGTTCCTTACATGTTTCTTCTTTGGTGGCCAGCTTGATTTCATCTGACTGACTCTGTCCTCCTTCTCCTAACTATTCTGATTCCCCACCTACTTCTTCTATGGTGCCTGCCATGGCCAAAACAGTCCTTTATTTAAAGATTGATATGTACAGCATACAGAAAGACATTCCCACATCAGACATTTCCTTGAAACTCTATATAGGTGGGCCCATGCCTCAGATGCAGGTTCTCTTTGGTTGCTAAAAACCATACAATTTCATAGACCTTCCTATAATATGACAGTTAACTAGGTCATCAAGGAGAGTCTCCCCTATATGTGGTCATTCCTGAAATGGCAGCTATTGTTTTTGTCATACAAGGTGACCTTATAAAGGGAGTGGCATCATACTGTTGCCTAGGAGCAAATCAACCATGCTATGTTTTTCCACACACACAGGTGGAGAACACTTTGTAAGGATGTGAATCCTGAGTTACCTTAGAATGTATTAGACACAGAAGCTGAAGAAACAGAATTGGAATATAATGAAATGTTTCTGGCCAGGGACCACTTACTAAAATTAAATCAATACCAGATAAATGACCTAAACAGACCTATAACCTTCAAGGAAGTTTAAGCTGTTATTAAAAGTCTTCCAAGTATTTAAAAAAAACCCAGGGCCAGATGGTTTCAGACATTCAAAGAAGAACTAATACTAATATTCCTCAAATTGTTCCATACAATAGAAACTAAAGGAACACTGCCAAACTATTTTTATGAGGCTACAATCACCCTTATACTCAAGCCACTCAAAGATGCAACAAAGAAAGAGGATTACAGACCAATCTCTCTCATGAATATTGATACAAAAATACTCAATATAATTCTGACAAAATGAATGCAACAACATATCAAAAAACCATCCACCACAATTAAGTAGGCTTCATCCCAGAAATGCAGGGATGGTTAAACATACGAAAAACTATGAATGTCATCCATCTCATAAACAACCTAAAAAAAAAAAACCAAGACATGATTGTCTCCTTAGATGATTAAAAAGCCTTTGACATCCAACACTGCTTCATGATAAAAAGTCCTGGAGATATCAGGAATACAGGGAAAAATACCTAAAAATAATAAAAATGATATACGTCAAGCTGACAGCCAATATCAAACTAAATTGAGAGAGTCAAAGCAATTTCACTAAAATCAGGAATAAGACAAAGCTGTTGTCTCTCCCCTTATCTATCCAGTATAGTTCTCAAAGTTTTAGCTAAAGCAATAACAGAACAAAGGAGATTACAGGGATACAAATTGGAAAAGAAGAAGTCAAACTATCTCTATTTGTAGGATCAACATAGTAAAAATGGCAATCTTACCAAAAGCAATCTACAGATTCAATGCAATCCTCATCAAAATACCAACACATCTTTTTTTTTTTTTTTTTAACAGATCTTCAAAGAACAATACTCAACTTCATATGGAATAACAGGAAACTTAGGATGCCAAAACAATCCTATTTAATGAATGATCTTTAAGAGGCATCATCATCCCTGACTTCAAGTTATACTGCAGAGCTACAGTATTTAAAAAACAGCCTGATGCTGGCATAAAAACAGACTTGTGAATCAATGGAATTGAATCAAAGACCCCAACCTAAACCTACACACTTATGAAAACCTGAATTTTGACAAAGAGGTCAAAAATATTCAATGAAAAAAAAAAGAGTATCTTCAACAAACGGTGTTGGCATAACTGGATGGTAGTATGTAGAAGAATGCAAATAGATCCAAATCTATCACCCTACCTGAAATTCAAATCCAAGCAGATCAAACACCTCAACATAAGCCCAGCTTCACTGAACATGATAGAAAAGAAAGTGGGAACTACCCTCCAACACATTGGCACAGGTGACCCCTTCCTAAATATAACACCATTAACAGAGACACTAAGAACAACAATCAATAAGTGGGATCTCCTGAAACTGAGAAGCTTCTGTAAGGCAAAGGACATGGTCAATAAGACAAAACAACAGCCTACAGAATGGGAAAAGATCTTCACCAAGCCTACCTACAACAGAGGATTGATCTCTAAAAATATAGAGAGAACTCAAGAAACTAGAGCCCCCAAACCTAAACTACCCAGTTAAAAACAGAGTTCAAATGGGAATTCTCAACAGAAAAATTACAAATGGCTGAAAGCACCTAAAAAATTGCTTAACATAAGAAAATTGCTTTAGTCATCGGAGAAATGCAAATCGAAACAACTTTTAGATACCACCTTACACCTGTCAGAATGGCTAAGATCAAAAGCACAGATGACAGCTTACGCTGAAGAGGGTGTGGAGCAAGGGGAACACTTCTCCATTGTTGTGGGAGTGTAAACTTGTACAGCCACTCTGAAACATAGTATGGCTGTTCCTCGGAAAACTTGGAATCAATCTCACCAAGGATCCAGCAATACCACTATTGGGCATCTACCCAAATGATACACATTTCTACCCCAAAGGCATTCACTCAACTATGTTCATAGCAGCATTGTTTGTAATAGCAAGAACCTGCAACAACGTAGGTGCCCCTCAACTGAAGAATGAATTAGCAAACTTTGGTGCATCTACACAATGAAATATTACTGAGAAGTAAAAAAAATTGACATCCTAAAATTTGCAGGCAAATGGATAGATTTGGATAATATCCTCCTGAGCAAGATATCACAAGCCCCAAAAGAGAGGCATGGGATGTAAGCACTCATATGTGGATTTTAGACAAAAAGCAAAGAATACACAAACTGCAAACCATAACCCCTGATCAGTTTGGAATCAGAAGCAACTTGAGAGACATCTAAGGATCTCACTGGGAGGAGAAAATAAGGAAGATCTCTTAACAAACTGGGATCATAACAGGTGGTAAACAAGGGGAGGTTGGAACAGATCATGAGAGAAGGAAGTAAGTGAGTGAGAGGAGCAACAGAAGGACAAGGAAGAGAAAGAGATCTTAACAGAAGAAGCCAATAGTCTCCAATAAGTGGTTAGTTTAAAATTAATACAAAATATTATGAAAAAGTACATTTGTTCAGAAAATTTAGAACATACTGGTTTACAAAATACTTTTATAATGATTTCTGTGTGTGTGTGTGTATACATGTGCATGTGTGTGTCTGTACATGTGTGTGTCTGTGCATGTGTGTGTCTGTGTGTCTATGTTGGGCAGCATAGACATGCCACCGTGGACTTGTAAAAGCTGGAAGACAATCTGCAGGATCTGTTCTGTCCTGTCACTAGGAATTGAACTCATTTCCTTGGATATAGTAACTCTTTTACCCTCTGATGCTTCTTGCCTCAACAACCTAAGAATACAATTTTAAATAATGTATACACCAAAACAAAAATCAAAAAGAGTATAAACTTTTAGGACTAATAATTATGAAGTCTTACATACCAAAAAATGTAGGATTAAGAAATGTCCAGTTTGCTAGGGTACAGGGCATATGAGACTGAAGAGGGAGGTGAGTGACCCCTGTATTTGCCAGCTGGACTGTACCACTCCCGGGACTCTGTTCCCCCCAAGATTCATAGCACTACTGGAACCCTTCTACCTTGACTTACCGCCTGGGAACTTTGTAGACTTGAGTGGCTCTGGTACAGTCCACACTAGGCAGGTGAATGTCCTGATTGCCAACATTGATGTACTACTTCCCAGATTCTGTTCTGTCAAGACCCATTCTGTCTCCCAAGTCCTCCAAACTGCTGTAGAATTCCACTGTGAGGGTGAAGGCTACAGACCACAGGTACAGACCACATCAGTTGGAAACCCTGCCCCCACCCACACTGCTGCAGCGAAGTCCAAGGTAACCACTGAAAGCCAGTTTCCAACTTGGACAGAGACTCCACAATCATAGGTCACACTGAACACTAGAAACCCAGGAAACAAGGACTAGAAGACCAAAAAGGAAATGGATGCCAAAGAATAAAAACAGCCATCCAACAAAGACAAGCTCACAAATCAGAATCTGGACCTATAATCCAGATGCCTAAATGCCAGTGTGAGAATGCAACCACTACTAACCAGGGCAATATGTCCTCAGACAGTATCCAAGGCAACTGAAACACATGATGACTACCTTAAATACAACTTTATGAAGATGATAGAAGTGTGTAAAGAGGAAATGAAAACTCCCTTAAAGAAATGGAGGAAAAGACAACAACAACAACAAAAACTGGAGGAGATAAATAAATGCCTTAAAAATGTTAATAAAATCAGGAAAAAACAAACAGGTGAAGAAAACTATTCAATGCCTGAAAAAATTGAACTAGAAGCCATAAAGAAAGTGCAAACTAAGGAAATTCTGGAAATGGAAAATCCGTGTTAGCGAACAGGAGCCGCAGACACAGTCATCACCAATAGAATACAAAAGATGGAAAAGAGGCTCTCAGGTGTTGAGATACAATAGAAGGAATAGAATCTCCAGTCAAAGAAAATGTTAATTCTAAAATATCTTAACAGAAATCATTATGGGACACCATAATAAAACAAACCTAACAAAAATAGAAATAAAATGAATAAAATAATAATAATAAGAGAAAAACTCACCTAAAACACAAAGAATACATTTAATAAAATCATAAAAGCAAAACTTTATAACCTAAAGAAGGATGTGCTTATAAAAGTACAAGAAGCTTACAGAACATCAAAGAGATTGGATAAAAAATAATCCCCACACCACAAAACAATCAAAACACTAACCATATAAAATATACAAAAATAAAAGACTGCCAAGGAACATATAAAGACAGACTTATCAGAATTATACCTGACTGCTTAGGAAATAGAAGCAGTCATTAAAAGTCTCCAGCCAAAAACAAAACAGCCAAGGACCAGACATTTTGACAGTTTTACCACAGAATTCTACAAGACTTTCAAAAAAGAGATAATACTAATATACATAAAAATATTCCACAAAATAGAACACAAGGAACACTGCCACATTCTCAACCCTCATATATAAACCACACACAAACTCAATAAAGTAACTGATGCAAAAATATTCAATTAAATACTGGCAAACTGAATCTAATAACACACCACAAAGATCATCCACTGTAATCAAGTTGTCTTCATTCCAGAGATTCAGAAGTGGTTCAACATATAAAAATTTGTCCATGTAATCTACCAAATAAACAAACTTAAAGAAAAAAAAGATGATTATCCATTAGATGCTGAATAAAACCTTGACAAAATCCAACACCCTTTCATGATAAAAATCTTGGAGAGATAAGGGATACTGGGGACATTCCTAAACATAATAAAAATATTATTCATCAAGCTAATAGCTATCAAATTAAATGGGGAAAGATTCAAATCCACTTCACTAAAATAATCACTAAGACAAAGTTCTTCACTCTCTCCATATCTATTGACTATAGTACTTGTAGTTCTTGTTAGAGCAACAAAAAAATTGCAGAAAATTATCAAGAGGATAAAATTGAAAAGGAAGAAGTCAAAGTATCATTATTTGTAGACAATATTATAGTATAAAAAAATTGACCCAAAAATTCTACCAGGAAATATAGTTGATGAACACCTGTAGTAAAGTGGCTGGATACAATATTAACTCTAAAAAAAAAAATCAGTAGCCCTGCTATATACAAAGAATAAATGGGCTGAAGAAGAAATCAGGTAAACAATATCCTTCACAGTAACCACAAATAATATAAAATATCTTGATTTAATTCTAATCAAGCAAGATATGTAAGAAAAAAACTTGAATTCTTTGAAGAAAGAAGTTGGAGAAATAGCAGAAGATGGAAAGATCTCCCATGCTCATGGACTGGTAAAATAAAAATGTTCTTTCAAGGTCTGTGAAAAATTGTGTTGGGATTTTGATGGGAATTGCACTGAATCTGTAGATTGCTTTTGGTAAAATTGCCATTTTTACTATGTTGATCCTACCTATCTGGGAGCATGGGAGGAGATATTTCCATTTTCTGATATCCTCTTCAATTTCTTTCTTCAATGATTTAAAGTTCTTGTGATATAGATCTGTCACTTCTTTGGTTAGAGTTACCCCAAGATGTTTAATGCTATTTGCAGATAGTGTAAAGCCTAATGCTTCTAATTTTTTTTCAGCTCTTTTAGTATTTGTGTATAAGAGGGCTAATGATTTTTTTTTGAGTCAATCTTGTGCCATATACATGGCCGAAGGTGTTTATCAGCTGTAGGCATTCCCTGGTAGAATTTTGGGGGTCATTTATGTATATGATTATACCATCTGCAAATAGTGATAGTTTGACTTCTTCCTTTCCAACTTGTGCCCCCTTAATCTCCTTTTGTTCACTTATTGCTTTAGCTAATACTTTGAGAATGGTATTGAATACATAAGGAGAGAGAAGAGCTCCTAGTTTAGCTAGAGGGACAGAGGAGAGACTACATGAGTAAAGAGATGAGAATCATTAAGAGGAGACCACAGAGACAGCTGATCTGAGCTATTGGGAACTCATTGACTCTGAAATAACTGCTGAGGAACCTTCATGGGAAGGAACTAGACCCTCTGAAGGTAAACAACAGTCAAATGGCATGGGCAATATGTGGAGCCTCTTAAAGTAGGACCAGAGTTTATTCCTGGTGCATGAGCTGGCTTCTTGGAGCTCACTACCGCGAGAGAAACTCCTTACCCAGCCTTGATACTGGGATGAGGAATTTGCACCTACCTCAACTGGATATGTCAGACTGAACTGACTCACTTTGGGATTCCTTGTCCTCCCTGGGGAAGAGGTGGGGGAATAGGATGGGGTAGGAGGGAAAGGAGGGGAAGAAATTGTAGATATGCAAAAAAGTTTCAAATAAAAACAAAGAAATAAAAAGTAAGATGATGAGCAACACCAATCTCAGGCCTCCACGTTCATTCACAAACACAGATTAGTGGACACACATGGGATCAGTGGAAGGGGTGGGAGGAGGAGAGGAGGAGAGAAAGGGGAGGAATAGGGATAATAAAAAGAATGTTGTGGAATACTATTTTAAGATGTGTTACATTTGTTTATGCTGTGGTACATTTGTTTGATGATGCAAAGATGTGTTGCATTCTTTTATGTTGCATTTAACTCTGTTACTTTGCCTGTCTAAAACTTCTGATGTTCTAATACAGAGCTGAATAGCCAAGAACAAGGCAGGAGAAAGATTAGGCAGGGCTAGCAGTTAGAGAGAATAAATAAGGGATGAAATCTGGAAGGGAAAAAAGAAAAAAGGAGTGAGAGAAGGAAGAATTCACTAGAGGCTATCCACCTAGGCCACACAGCTACCACATATCCAGCCAGCAAGTAAGATTACAGAAGAGAAAGAAGAAGTCCAAAGGCAAAGGTAAATGAATAATTTAAGAAAATCTGGTTAGAAATAAGCCAAGCAAAGAACAGGCATTTATAATTAAAAATAAGCTTCTGTGAATGATTTATTTGGTAGCTGGTTGATGAATCCCCCAAAAGATCAAAGAGAAAAAGAGAAAAAAAATACAAAACAACAACAACAAAACAACTACAGAAGAAGAAGGATGAAGAGGAAGAGGAGGAGAAAAAGCATAGAAAAAAAAATGTGATCTTACCAAAAGCCATTTGTAGATTCAGTGCAATCCCCATCAAAATTCCAACACATAAAAGAACATGAAAAGAAGAATACTCAACTTTATATGGAAAAACAACAACAATAACAACCAAACAAGATATCTAAAACAATCCTGTACAATAAAAGAACTTCTATAGGTAACATTGTTCCTGATTTGAAGCTATGCTGAAGAGATACAATAATAAAAAGGCATGGTATTGGTACAAAAACAGACAAGTGGATCCATGGAATTGAATCAAAGACCTGATTTCCAATAAAGACTCTAATATTATACAATGGAAAAAAGAAAGAAACTTTGAGAAATGGTATTGGTCTAACTAGATGTCACCTTACAGAAGAATTGCAAGTAGATCCATATCTATCACCCTTCACAAAATTCAAGTCCAAGTGAATCAAAGACTTCAGCATAATACCAGATATACTGAACCAATAACATGGGCACTAAGATTAACATTTAATAAATGGAACCTTATGAAACTGAAAAACTTCTGTAAGGCAAAGGACACTGTCCACTGTCAATAGGACAAAAGGGCAGCCCACAGAATGGAAAAAGATTTTCATCAACACTACATCTGACAGAGAGATGATTTTCAAAATATATAGCGAACTCAACAACTAGACATCAAAACACCAAATAATCCCGTTTAAAGATGAGGTACAGATTTAAACAGAATTATCAACAGAAGAATCTCAAATGGCTAGGAAACATTTAAAGAAATGTTTACAATTCTTAATTATGAGAAAAATGCAAATGAAAAGAACTCAGAATTCTTACGCTTGTCAGAATGGCTAAGATCAATAATGGAAGTGACAGCTCATGCTAAAGAAAGTATGAAGCACAGGAAACACTTTTCCATTGCCTCAGAACATTGGGAATCAGCCTATCTCAAGATCCAGATATACCATTCCTGGGCATATACCTAAAGAATGTTTTAACCTACCATGAGGACATTTGTTTAACTATATTTATATTAGCTTTATTCATAATAGCAAAATATCTAGAGACAACCTAGTTGTCCTTCAACCAAAGACTGAATAAAGAAAATGTACATTTACACAATGGAGTATTATTTAGCTGTTAAAAACAATAACATTAAGAAATTTGCAAGCAAATGAATGGAACTAGAATAAATAGCCATGCTAAGTTAGGTAACCCAGATACAAAAAGACAAACATGATATATGCTTACTCATAAGTGGATATCAGATGTAGAGTAAAGAATAATCATGTTTCAACCCACAGACCCGGAGCGAATATAATAAGAAAGGTTCAAAGTGGGATGCTCAGGTCCCCTGAGAAAGAAAAATAGAAGAGATTTCATGAGTGGACTGGGGGTGGGTGGGGATGGGAACATGAGGGATCAGGTTGGGGAGATAGAGAAGGGGTACTGAAAGAGACTTGGAATGGGGTGCATCTCCAGGCCAAGTAGAAACCGGGTGCAAGGCAAACTCCGAGTTACCTACAAGATTGACCTCAGCTAAGTTTCCTAACAGAAGTGAATAAATACCCTGAAATGGCCATTCTCTGTGACCAGGCAAGACTCCCACTGCAGAACATCAACCCAATCATATAACCTTGACCCACAGTCTGTTCTGCCTAGAGAATGATGCTGGGATAAGGGTAGCACAGAGATCGAGGGAGTGGCCAACAAATGACTGATACACTCTGAGACCCTGGCTACAAGAGTGAGCTCATCCTTAACACTTCTGGGAGTGTCAGGTCCCAGAGACCTAGGATAGAACCAAACAAGAGTGGAGAAAAAATTGTTGTGATGCCTAATGATATTCTGTATACTCATGGATTGGTGCCTAGCCCAGTTGTCATCAGAGAGGCTTCATCCAGTGCTGATAGAAACAGATGCAGAGACCCTCAGCCAAATATCAGGCCAAGTTCATGGAATCCAGTGAAAGAGGGGGAGGAAGGATTATATAAGCCACAGAAGTCAAGGATATCACAAGAAAACCTATATAACCAACTAGTCTGGTCTCATAGGAACTCACAGAGCCTGAGCTGTCAATCAGGGAGTTTGCGTGAGAATGACCCAGGCCCTCTGTATATATGGGACAATTGTGCAGTTTGGTCTTCTTGTGGGAGGAATTCCTAAAAATGGGAGCAGGGGCTGTCTCCAACTCTTGATATTTTGGAGCCCTATTCCTCATCCTGGGTTGCCTTGCCCAATCTTAATACACAAGGAGGTGCTTAGTCTTATTATAACCTGATATGCCATGTTTCCATAATATGTATAGAAGGCCTGTCCTTTTCTGAACAGAAATAGAGAAGTAGTGGATGGGAGAAGGGGAGTGACTCAAAGGTGAGGATGGAGGGGAAATGGCAGTCAGGGTCTAAGTAAATAAATTTAAATTTTTTAAAAGAAATTTAAAATTTATAACATTTTAGAGAAGCTGAGCATTAATAAAAGTATCAAAATCAACTTAAAATATTGAAAAATAAACTTTATGTGTAAACTTATACTATAAAATCTTTAAAAATGGGAAAACAAAGCAATGATGACATTCAATATGACCATATTTCCTTTTTGAGACAATAGATGAAATACAGCTATTGAACAGATTGACCAAGAAACGGGGGAAAGATGCCAACAGTGTTGGTCAATAGTGAAGAATCACTTCAGAATAAGGAACCAGAACCAAGGGTGGTACAGGTATCCTTTTTCAAAATTCAAGGGAAATCTAGTAAAAACTCACACCCTTTGCTTCTCTAGAATGCCTAATCGACTCATCATTTTCTGAGAGTGAACTTCGGTATGAACACCTTGTTCTATTATTGGAACCATAGGAGCTGGGACAGACATTGTTTATGCTTTCCACAGAGAAGAACCTTAACAACAGAAAAGGCAAATATTTGCATGTTGATAGTGAAGACATAGATCAGAACAATAATTTTGAAAACTAATTTAAAACACTGTGATAAATAGGAAGTTGTTCCTAGGCTCACAAGTTTAAAGAAACTCAGAACATAAAGAGTCATGTGTAAGAATGTTGGCAGCAGCATTTAATTACTGAAGTCAAATTTTTTAACTTATAAAACCCATGGTTTCATGCAATAATAGCAACAATAGCTGATGTATAATATATTTAATGACATTATGAACCAAAGCTGTTCTATGTCAATCAGTAGGTATATTTCACATAGCTGATCAGGTGCAAAACAAAACCATAGAATTCAGTCAGTATTGAGTTTATAAACCTATCTGCATAAAGAGATATATGTATCCTTTAGGAACATATTAATGAAAAAATAAGGGTTGAAAAAATGATTTAGTAATTAAGAATATTTGCTTCCCGTCCAGGGGATTTAAGATCAGTTCACAGCACCAGTGCTGAGCAGTTCACAACCATCTGTGACTCCAGCTTCAAGTAATCTAAAGCTGTCTGTCTTCTACCTGTTCTCATGTGATGGACACGCAGACACAGACACATTAAATATTTTTAAATAAATAAAAAACCAAGCAAAAACTCACAGTTACTTTTATCTGGGACAAGGTTATTTACAATTCATTGCTAAAATCTAGTTTTTTAAATTGATCAGTAGACACATTTTTATTATTTATGCCTGTGTATGCACTTTCTTTTACAGTCTGATGTGTTTTATAGTCAGTAATTGGTAAAGTAGGGGATGGGGCTAATGATGCACAGCATTTTGTTGCTAGATATTTGGAATTAAAAAGATGGGGAGAGAAAAAGGTAGAAAATTAAGCAATCACAGGTCTCTTAGAAGAGAAGTTTACGAAGGTTACTTTGCTGCAAGTCCAAGGTGACTTCAGGACAGGGAAGTTGGTACTTTCCTTCGTGTCAGTTTGAGCAAGATAAGGAAACTAAGCAGCTCCACCTTTAGCCCATGTGAGCAGCTGCAGGCAGAAAGGCAGCATAAGAAGGATTCTCTCTCTAAAAGTGCATCTGCCTTCCCTCCAGTACTCACAGATCTTCACCTGCCTCTGATCCCAGGACTTACTCCAGTACCTCAGTGAGTAGCCAGGCCTCACAGTTCTCAGTCCTTCAACCTCCAGGTGAGAAGTGACACATTAGCAACTTCATCAGCTCCTCTGCCTCTCACACCTGTGGACCTGGACTCAAAAAGCAGCAGCTTTTTAGGTTCCTCAGCTGGAGGGTAGTAGGTCTTCACACAGCTGGAGGGTAGTAGGTCTTCACACTCCATAATTCGATAAGCCAGTTCCCCCCTCTCTTGTCCCTTTTACTCCCTCTCCTCTCTACACTCCTTCCCCTTGTTCTCCCTCATTCACCCCTTCCCGCCCTCTCTTTATCCACTGTTTCTTTACAAAACCCTGGTTAGCACAAGAAAGAAAGGAACCAGAATGAGGGTAGACCATCACTGGGGGTGGATGCTGCACTTCCTATATGGGCTAGGCAAAAATCCATGCGGATCCACACAGGATGGAGAAGGTATAGAATCCAAATCAGCCCTGGCCTAGTGCTCATCACTGTCCTATGAATTTGATTCATTATCTGTGGAAGTTGGTAATTAAAACAACTTGTAACAACACCTGAGGATACTGGCAGACCTGTGAAACAATTATGACAAATCTGTGAAAAGAAAATTATGACAGTCACCCAGAGGAGCTAAATCATGAATATGTCATCATACCTATTTGTTCCTCCTCTACAGGCGTGTTCAAACTCCTGCGAGTAAGAGCAAAGAGATAGGTTGGACTAAGATTAAGTTTGTGGTTCTTGCAAGGCCTACGGGAAACACACTTGGGCTTGTGTAGGTATATTGACGAGCCTTGCAATTCAGGAGTAAAAACAAGAAAGGATAAAAATAGAAAATAAACATTAAAATGTTGTGACATTGTTATAGTTAAGAAACTGACCTGGTGAAAGCCAGATTAAGAGAAATGTTTCAATAGCAATGTATTACAGTTTGCGAATCTGTGACAGAAAAAGTGATGTACTGAGAGGCCCAAGAAGTCCTTTCTCTCTCTCTCTCTCTCTCTCTCTCTCTCTCTCTCTCTCTCCTCTCTCTCTCTCTCTCTCTCTCTCTCTCTCTCTCTCCCTCCCTCCCTCCCTCCCTCCCTCCCTCCCTCCCTCCTCTCTCTCTCTCTCTCTCTCTCTCTCTCTCTCTCTCTCTCTTTCTGTGTGTGTGTGTGTGTGTGTGTGTGTGTGTGTAAAAAAATTTAGCTTCATGGTCCTGCAACTGTGTTCAGAAAACTGTGATGGAACTTTACCAATGTCTGCACTGAAATTGATATTGGCAGGAAAATGACAACAAAAGCATTGGAATGTGAATGTCCTTGACAAGACTGGCAGAGGCCTGGGTGTGAGAAAACAAAGGCAAGGTCATGATTGACCATGTGAATGGATGGGTGAGCAAAAGAACTGCTTAACAGAAGCTGTGCATGATGGATGAGGAATGTATGTGTGTAGGGTAAAGAATATGTCAAATCCTAGCTCCCTAACAGTTCTAATTATGGCACACAAGTCTCTGTTCTTCATCATTGCTTCCAGTTTTCAAACTGTTTACCATAATTGTCATTTTTTCTGAATTACCTTCACATCTGTACCAACCTCACTCCCAGTGCTTAATTACAATGCACTATGATGCTGAGGTATGTTGCCTAATCTAGTAGATAGACTTTGCTTCATTTAGAAAACCTTTAATGTCTGCATGTATGCTGATAGGACCTAGAATAGCATTCAGACTGCAAAATGTGCTTAATGTGTATGTACACTAACTAAGCGGTGGAAAGATTTGAAAGCATGTTAACACATGGAAAGGATTTGTTTATTAAATAACAAATGTTTATTTCCATTGATATGTATGTTTCTTGTATGTGTTAGCACAAAATAAACTCTGAGAAACCTAGGTAAGTTGTGGCAAGGAAGTCATTCTGTTTGAAACCCCAACACTAGACAGTAAGCAAGTACTTTCAAAAGGAGAAAAATTGGTCATTGCTCTGTTGACCACACTATAGGAAGTATTACTATAATCCTTACTATACAGAACAAAATTGATCCATTCAGATAACAGCTACCAATTTCTCCATTAAAGCTATAACCCACACTGGCAAGTGTCATTGTTTATGAGACAATAAAAGCAAGGCTTTCTTACGGTGTTGGAAATTAGTATCTCTTGTGCCTTTAGATGTATGTTTAAGGCACCCTAAAGAACTTCAGAGTATGAAGGGAAATACATAACAGGTATCCCAGGCAGGATACTAGAGAAAGTTGTATTTTGACACCATGCAATGAATAAGGGTGGTATGTTTTCTGAGATTTTTATTTGATTTTATTTCATATGTATGAGTGTTTTACCTGCATGTATGTCTACGTACCCTGTTTGTGTCTAGTTTTCACAGAAGCAAGAAGAAGGCATCAGATCCCCTAGAACTGGAGTTGTAGATGGCTATGAGCCACCATGTGTGCTCTGGGAATCCTTCATCCTTTGGAAGGCAAGCCAGCGCTCTTCACAGATGAACCATCTTTTCAGCCCTCATGAGATAGCTTATAAAATGCATTCATGTTGTAATATTTAGTGTGCTGCTTACTTTGAGTCTCAAAACCTGCTAAATGTTGTAAGCTAGTCTAATGGTGTTTTGACTTTAGATTTATGGGCTTATGTCTTTATCAACAACACAGATGAGAGCTTGAAAGTTTAAGTCTTGCTCTTAGTTCACTAGACATGTCTCCTGGGTCAGTTTGTTCCTTGTAAATGAACTTGGCCCAAAGATATAATACATAATATAATAGTAAATCTGGTGTGTAATTTGTAAACTGCCAAGTGTTCCATGGTGTCATGACATTATTTTTTAAATTTATTCTTCATTTGTATTTATATTCCATCAATATTACAGTTTCCCTCCCCACTTTCCTTCCAGTCTACCATCACCTAACATACATACCTCCCCTGTTTCCCTTCAGAAAAGGGCAGACCTCCCAGGGACACCAACAAAACATGACATATCAAGTTACAATATGACTAGGCACACTCCCTTATATTAAGGCTGGACAAAGCAACCCAGTAGGAGGAAAAGGGTCCAGAAAGCAGTCAGAAAAGTCAGAGATACTTCCAGCCCCTATGGTTAGGAGTTCCACAAAAATCTCAAGTTAAACAACCACAGCATATAGGCAGAGGGCATAGGTCAGACCTATGCAGGCTCCCTGGTTGTCAGTTCAATCTCTGTGAGCCCCTATGAGCAAACTCCACAGTTGAAGCTGTGCCTTTTCTTATAGTGTCCTTGACCCCTCTGGCTTCTACAATCTTTCCTCCACATCTTGCATAGGATATCTCCAGGTTCTCCCAATATTTGGCTGTGGGTCTCTGCATCTGCTTCCTTCAGTTGCTAGATGGAGCCTCTCTGATGATGATTATGCTGGGCTCGGGTTTATATCAGAGTATCATTAGGAATCATTTCACTGACATTTTTTCAGTCATGTTTGGTTCTATCCTAGGTCTCTGAACCATTCATTTCTTAGTCACTCCTACAAGTTCTGCGTGGCATTTACCCAGCACATCTTGCAGGCAGGACAAATTGTACATCTGAAGTTTTGTTGTTGGATTGGTATTACAATCCCTCCACTGGAAGCCTTGCTTGGTTACACAAGAAGACCTATTCAGTCTCCCTATTCCCTGCTACTAGGAGTCTTTGTTAGGTTACCTTCATGGGTTCCTGTAAATGTCTATTACACTAGATTTCAACCTTGCCCTCGAAATGCCTCCCAGTTCCAATCACCTCTCTCAGTACTCTTTCTGCCCACTCACCCACATAATTTCTCCTATTCTCATCCCCACTCACCTCCAGTACACTTGAGAAATCTATTCTATTTCCCCTTCTCAGAGAGATCCATGCATTCTGCCTTGAGCCCTCCTTGTTACTTAGCCTCTCTGGGTCTGTGGGATTCTAGCACGATTATCCTTCACATTAGAGCTAATATCCACTTAGCTCTAAAGGAAAGAGCACACACCATGTTTGTCTTTCTGTATTTGTGTTACCTCACTCAGGATGATTTTTTTTTTTTTTGGTTCTATCTGCCTGCAAATTTTATGATGTCATTGTTATTAACATTATTATTTAAATAGTACTGCCTTGTGTAACTACTATACCACATTTTCTTTATCCATTCTCTAGATGAGGAACATTTAGGTGGTAGTTATTATGAATAAAGCTGCAATGAATATAGTTGAGCAAGCGTCCTTGTGGTAGGATGGATCATTCTTTGGGTATATGTACAGAAGTGGTATATCTGGGCCTTGAGGTATATTGGTTCCCACTCTTCTAAGAAACGACCCTATTGATTTCCCAAGTGCTGTACAAGTTTTCACTCCAACCAGTAATAGAGGAGTGTTGCCCTTGTTCCACATCTTTTCCAGCATGAGCTGTCCCTTGAGTTTTTTAATCGTAGTCATTCTGACAGATGTAAGATGGAATCTTAGAGCCTTTTTCATTTGTATCTCCCTGATAGCTAAAGATGCTGAACATTTCTTTAAGTGATACTTGATCATTTGAGATGCCTCCATTGAGAACTCTTCTGTTTAGATCTGTCCTCAATTTTTAACTGGTTTATTTGGTTTTTTAATATCTAATTTCTTGAATTCTTTATATATTTTTGGATATTAGCCCTCTATCAAATACAGAGTTGGTAAAACTCTTTTCCCATTTTGTGGGCTGCCATTTTATCCTATTGATGGTGTCCTTTGCCTTACAGAAGCTTTTCAGTTTCGTGAGGTTCCACTTATAATTTATTGATCCTAGTGCCCATGATTTTGGTGTTCTGCTCAGGAAGTTTGCCAATGTGTTCAAGTCTACTTTACACTGTTTCTACCATGCTCAGTGCATCTGGCTTTATGCTGAGATCTTTGATCCACTTGGATCTGAGTTTTATTCGGGATGATAGATGTGAATCTGTTTGCATTATTATACATGCCAACATCCAATCTGTTTCTCTTCATTATTTTTGTCTTCTTGGGAATTGTGGCCTGATTTCACCATTTATCATGGAAATAGAGTATTAAACCCAAATATTGCCAGTCTAATGACAAGTCAAAAATCCAAAGATCAAGTCATAAAGATTGTTGTTACAGCATTATGCAGTGGAAGAAGAGGAAGTGGAGCCAACTTAATATGGTCTATTCTAGCAGGAGTAAGTTTGCAAACATAGTATTATCCTTTCCTCCTTCTATATACACCATGGACCACGTGGTTGATAGTCAGAAGCTGTGAACTCTGTGATCTGTATTCTAGGTTATTGATCTTAAAAACATTTTCTCCACAGAGAATATCATAGACCTGCCTTTTGCTTTTCAAATTCAAGTTTTGCATTTGTTGTTTACTTTTCAATCAGGCTGTGTCTCTGTGGTTGGTATCACTTCTGGCACCCAAAAAAATCTATTATTAATTATCTCACTCAGGAGGAGGTATAGCTCTACTGCAATTGTTCCTGCAATTGTTAGTGTCTATTGATTTTCCTTCCACAAAGGAAAGCCATCATTAGTGAGACTTCTTAGTCAACTGAGATGCAGACACTTGGACTAGCTGATGGAATATTAATATCACATGTCTTTCTCCCTTAACTGCCAGCACCGTGAGAGTACAGCATGATCAATTAAGCAATTACTAGCTTGTCTTTAAAATGTGAATGATCACATGACAAAGTTCTGACTCATAAAATAAAAAGCTACTGAATGACAGCTCTCTCCCTCCTCCTTGAAGCATGAATACATAAATATGAAAAGCCTTTGAAAAAGATGGCAGTGTACAAAGATTATCAAGCCTAATCCATGATCATTTTGTGTGTAATACATGGATGTCTTTATGAACTTCTGAGTTCACAAATTTCTGCTGGGTTACTTTTCTTCATTTTTTAAAATTATTTTTAAATACATATAAGAAGCCTTATCATCTTACCTAAACTTAGGTGCAACTTTAGTGATACTCACTACACTTATATTATTGTGCAGCCAACATAACCATCTATCAGTATACTGTTTTGATTATAATGGCTACCAATTCTACATCATCCCATATCTGAGACATATAAAATAATCCTATCCAGAGACAAAGCCAACAGAAGAGGGTAAAGAGATCTTGAGGTACATTTCCAAGTGTATATACGTGATGCATTACTCCTGTATAACAAGAGGAATAATTTGCCACCACTATAATTATAATTTCATATTGTTGTCTTTTAAATATATAATTGATATTTTGATATAATGAATTTTTGTTATTAAAGACATTACTTAGGATAACTTGAAAAAGCAGTTAAAATTGATTTCTGTCTTTCTACTATGCAAGAAAAAAAATTAAGTCACATTAAGATCATCTTATTAGTAATTGTTATTTTATTTAATTAAATGTATAAAAGTAACAATAATCCCAACTCATCTAAATACTGAATGCCTCTAAACTCCATGTTCTTATTTCCTCTCAATTGGACCTGTCTCATGGTTTGTCTGTAGTAGCCCCCCAAGTATGTGGATTTGGTTCTCTGCCTATGGCACAGTTTGATGATGTGATGGAATCTTTAGAGGTGAGATACAGCAGGAGGAATTGAGACCCTAGGGGTGAGACTTGAGAAATAGAGCCAACCTTGCTTCTGTCTTCTTTTCTGCCACTGCAATGTCAGCAAGGAAACTGAGGCCACAAGTCTACCCCATGAGCCTGTGCTGCCATGTTCTCTCCTCAAACTACTGCAATGTCAGCAAGGAAACAGGCCACAAGTCTACCCCATGAGCCTGTGCTGCCATGTTCTCTCCTCAAACTGAGTCCCTCCCCCAAGTTTTCCTTTACTAAGGTGTTTCTCCTTGGATATGTTTTGGTCCCATCCATCAGAAAAGTTACACTATGGTTTTTGCTACCACCCCTTTAGAGTGGGCCTACAGAATTCCCACAGGAATGGAGAGGATGGCTCGTGAGGCCTCTCCTCTTCATAGGATCCACAAGTATCAGACAATTACTAGGAGAAAACTCTTTTATAGTACAACTTTCCCAAGAAAGTCTAAGGACACAGCTTTCATGATGGTGAAATTGGATCGTGATGTAGATGCCCAAGTCGCCAATGTTTCTGTGAGGAATGTCAGTCCCAAAGATCGAGGTGGAAGATCACTGGCCCCAATCATCATAGCCAAATCAATTAAAGCAAGAAATTAATTAAAGTAAGCTTTTTTTTCTTCCATGTACACAGGCTGCGTCCCCCTATGGCAGGATTCAAAAGGTCAGAATTGAATGAGAGAAAGACAACATGAAGTAGTTTCCTCAACTGTCTCCACCTTATTTTGATAGACAGAGTCTCTCACTGAGCCTATAATTCACCGAAATAACTCACAATTAGGCTAGCTGGCTAAATCTCTGGGTCTGCCTCTCACTGCTGATCCAGCATGGCTATCACAGGCACACACTCACCACGACAAGCTTTCTACATGCATCCTAAGGATCCAAACTTATATAGTCATGCCCACATGGCAAGCCCTGTACCAACTGGGCTATTTCCTCAGTCTAAAAAATAATTGATGAGAGCTGTTTAAATATTGATACAGTATAGAATACAAAATTGTAATATTACTGGAGATTTAATATTATGTTATACTAAAAGTCATTCTTACAACTTTGAATGGAATAAATGGCAAAAAACTATGAATATCTTTCTAACTTTGTAAAATACTTACTTGAAAAATACTGGTTCAATAAACTATATATATAATATACATATACTTATGCATATTCACTCCATCATATGTTTGAAAATTATTATTTTCAATGCCACTATAATATAATATCAATTGTAATTTTAGTAACGCTATCACAAACATTTTTGAGAAAAATTTTTGAGAAATTAAGCTGATAGTGATATTTTCAAATTTAATTTTCACCAGAAAGCTCAGATTTTACCAAGCAGGTTTTTCCATTCAGTTGCAAAATTTTCAGAAAATGTGTTACATATCAGATATGTATAATAGTAGTGTTATGCCATTCAACTTTTTGCATAAAGAGGATGTTTAAGTGGCATTGGTTCCCATATGCCGAAAAGGGTGACAGGTCAGCTCCCGTCCGAACCAATCCCAGAACTCCTTGATCTTAGGACAAGTGTTTTACTTGGTATAGTTCAGCTTTATTTCCCATTGTATCACAGAGAATATTAGGGACAGACCACACACACACACACACACACACACACACACATGCACACACCCACAGACACATACACACACACATGGCGAGTGCATACACACACACATGCACACACACACATGCATACACACACATGCACACACACATGCACACACACACATACATGTACACACATGCTTACAGGCAGAGATTTAATACTGATTTTAGCTTTAAAGAACTTCTGAAAAAATTTTCAGTTTTGAAATAAAGTTTTTATTATCAAATATATTTTGTTTATAGTGAACACAACAGCAGAGGATCCATTGACAGCTGGGCACCAACAATTCTCCCCCCTGTCACCTTTCAGCATTAATAAAAATGACTGCACAATGAAAAGACTCAAGAAATGTCGCTGCTATGAAAAGGGTTTTGACTCCAGGGACTATCCAGAGTCAATCCATATTTTGAGTATAATTCTATGTGGCATATCTAATTGCCCTGTGGTTAATCTCAAAAACGCACAGAACATGAAGCAAGAACATGCCTGAGAAACCAAACTCCCTCCCCATAATCAGTGGGCCACTGGGCTGTAAACCAGCTGCTTTCTTTTTTTGAAGAAATGTCATACTGGACTGCACATTCTTGTTTAAAACAAACAAACTAAAGAAACAAAGGCATCTGTGAAGATATGACAAAAGAGGTATTGCCACACCATTAACTTCTACATGTTTTTAAATATTATACTTTTAACTTACCATTAAAAATAAACTTACAATCCAAATTTTGGTGTCTATAAAATAAAATTCTTTAATGTGAAACCTTGGGTTTTTTAAAGCAGTTTTATAGAGTTAACTATGTACAATATTTTATTATTAAATAATATGGTGCCAACTGAATATAGGTCATATTCTAGGCATTAGGGTATTAGGGTGTATTTGGACTTTATATTGGGTTATATCCTGATTATTAGTAAATTTAAGTATGACTTTACTTTCATGTTTATATTTTGTTCACCTATATAAAAACTCATATTTTTATTTTTATGTATGTGTTCAGAACAGTGTGCTACTGTTGTATACTCCACCTTACTTCACAAGTTATTATTTTTTTTTACTCTTTAAAACTTAGTATATGAATAAGTTTTATTGTGGCATCTGCCTATATCCAAGCCATTGTACATTTTTCTCTCTAGCTCTCCTCTCACAATGCTCTCCCTATAGCCCCTGTCTCCCACTCTAGCTAGCTTTTCCTGGGTTCTCCCTTGTCAGTCACTAAGGTTTTCCTCCTCTATGCATTAGACTTTCTACTGTCATATCACCCAAATTTAATTACCCACAATGCTTTTCTTGTGAACCTGACCATGAGTGGCCCTGGCTCTCTTTTTATCCACTCTAATACGTCTTTCTCTTATTTCTTTCATGAATCTCTTTCTAGTTCTCTGAACCCCCCTCACACACACACACAATTTTAAATCTACATTGTGTAGATGAGAAAAAATATGAGCTATCTTTTGGAATCTAGCTTATATTACTTAATGTAATGATTTCCAGTCTACTCATTCCCCACCCCCACCCCAAGAAAGCATGATTTCATTTCACTTTATGGTTGCTTAAAAATCCATTGTTCCACTAACCATGTTTTCTTTATCCACTAATCTGTGAATGGTTGTCAGGGTGGTCCCACTTCTGGGCTGTTGTGAGCAGTGAAACAATACACACTAATATACAATTGTATCTCTGGTGTGTTGAATTGGAGTTCTTTGGGTATATGCTCAAGAGTGGTCATATAGCTGGGCAGGTGGGAGCTCCATCCAGATCTCACCATGGTACACATTTGAACTTTTGCTGTTAGTGCCTGAGGTTGCTCACTCCAGACATCTTTCAAAAGTTGGTTGTTTGGCTTCTTGAACATTGCCATTTTGACTCAAATGTGATACATTTTCAAATCAGTTTTAATTTTTATTTTCTTGATGCTAGGGATCTTATCTTAGTATTATAGTATTATGATTGTTGTGATGAAACATCATGACCAGAGCAACTTGGAAAGGAAAAGATTTATTTGGCTTACACTTTTACCATCACTGTTCATCACTGAAGACAGTAAGGACAGGGACTGAAACAGGGTAGGAACCTGGAGATAGGAGCTGATGCAGGGGCCATGGAAGAGTGCTGCTCACTGGCTTGTTTCCGATGGTTTGCTGAGCCTGCTTTATTATAGAACCTAGGACCACCAGCCCTGGAGTAGCACCACTCATAATAGGCTGCACCTACTTTAAAGAAATGTCCTACAAATTTACCTACAGCTGGATCTTCTCAGCTGAGGTTCTCGTCTCTCAGATGACTCCACCTGTGTCAAATTAACATAAAACTACACAGTATAGATGTTGAGTACTTTTTCAAACATTTATTGCCCATGTAGATGTCTTTTATTAAAACTGCTCAGTTTTTCCCATAATTGAATTATCTATTTTTGTGTTTAATTTTTTCTTTTCATATTCTAAACATTATTTTTTGTTTTACATGTGATTGGCAGGGAGTTTTCATGACTCTGTGGATAGTCATTTTAGTGATTATTTTCTTTGTTTAGAAACTTCTTAATTCTGGAGAATTAAATTTGCTAATTTTGGGGATTATTTACCAAGCTACTAGATTTCTTTCAGAAATATTTGTGGACACATATCATAAACTGTTTTTCTTATAAATTTCTGTGCCCATGTCATGGTTTCAGAACTAACATTAAGTTACTTGATCCATTTTTTAATACCAATTAAATGTGTTAGAGGTCCAGTTTTCCAAGCACCACTTGTTAAAGAAGCTGTCTTTTCTTCAGTGTACATTTTTGATGCATTTGTAGACATTAGTGTGCTTGTGTGACTTTATTTTCTAGGCTCTCTACTCTATTCTGTCAGTATGTGCCAATTCATGCCAGTGTGATCCTGGTTTTCTAAAAGGTCAAGTTTTACAGCAGTGTTTTAGCATTGATCTCTCAGTATAGAATTACTTTGGCTCTTTAGAGTATATTGTGTTTTCATGTGAAATTTAGGAATTTTTCTGTTTAGTTTTATGAAAAATGCCATTGAGACTTCAATAGGTATTGTATTGAATCTGTAAATTGCTTTTAGTATAATAGCCATTGCCCTAATATTTAACCAATTCATGAGTAGGGAAGTTTTTCCATCTTTTCATGTCTTCTTGAGTTCCCTTGGGGTCATACGATTTTCTTTGTGAGAGTCATTTACCTCCACTGATAGGTTTATTGGTGATGGTAGTGGTGGTTATTTTCAGGTATTGAGAATGTTTGCCCCGATTTCTATTAGAAAATTTGTTATTCATAACATCTCAAAACCTATACTTTAGCCAGGCAGTGGTGGTACCACACCTTTAATCCCAGCCCTTAGGAGGTAGAAGCAGGTGAATCTATGAATTCAAGGCCAGCTTGATCTATAAATAAGTAGTAGGGCAGCCAGAGCTACACAGAAAGACCATGTCTGAAGAAAGAAAAAAAGCCTAGACTTTGTATGTTGATTTCTACCCTGATATTTACTTTGCTTGAAGCACTTGTCAGTGCTAAGTTTCTTGTGGAAGAAGTCTAAGATTATTAAGGAAAGTATTGCTGTGGGATGGTGTTACAATGTGGTTTCTAGGCCCCAGGAAGCCAGAGGCCCAGACCCACAGACCTGCTTCCCCAGACCCCTTAGCCACCCCCACTGCTGCTGCTCAGGCCTCCAGAAATGACTTAGACACTTATATTAACTTCATGCTGTTTGGCCTATGGCTCAGGCACATTGCTAGCTAGCTCTTACATCTTAAATCAACCAATTTTTGTTAATCTTTCTGCCACGTGGCCCGTGGCGCACCTGTGTTCCTTGCATGTTGCTCCTTGGGTGGCTGGCTCAGTCTGTCTGACTCCATCCTGCTCCTTCTCCCTATTCTGATTCTCCACCTACTTTTTCTATGGTGCCTGTCATGGGCCAAAACAGCTCCTTTATTTAAAGATTGACATTCACAGCATACAGAAAGGCATTCCCACATCAGGATGGTTTTTCTATATACTGTTATTAGGTATTTCTACCACTGGCTAATAAAGAAGATATTTGGGCCTATGTCAAAAAAAAGGAATATCCAGGTGAAAAATCCAAGAGATATATAGGGAGAAGAAAGTTGGAGTCAGGGAGATTCTGAGAGCTGCCAGGGGAGCAAGATGTAATAGAATACAGGTAAAGCTATGAGACACATGGAGATTCACATATTAATAGAAATGGGTTAATTTAAGATGAAATAGCTAGTTAGTAATAGCCAGAGGTATAGAATAAACAGCTTGTAATATAAATGTCTGTGTGTTTATTTGGGAGAGAGTAGTTGTGGGACACAGAAAAACTTCTGTCAACAATTGGCACCCAAATGTAGTGGCAAGAATTACCACCTAAAATCTGAAAGAGTTTAAAAAGGGGAAGGGATTCTAACATAGAGCCAAAGGCAGCTTCTTAGTTCATTTTTGGAACCATGTCTCCTGGTCATAACAGGCTTCGGCAGCAACATAGTAGATTCATGAGGTCTCTCATGAGCCACAATGCAAAAATACTTCTCCTACTTGCTGCATAGGGCCTGAGAACACAGCTATGGGCTTAAAAACAAAGCCCCAAGCTACTTAATACTGGTTCCAAGAGTGGAACAGGTTAGCATGACTCATTGTTATTTATGGCCATGCTGGAAAGCCATAAGGTGTGGCACCAGCATCTAGGGCCATCACTTTGGTCCTATTCACACAGCAGTTTAAAACAATGGTCAAAAACTAATTATAGATACACAATAAAAACAGATACAGACAAAAAGAAAACCTCTAAATGGCTTCAGTATGTTTTTTAAAAGGTATGTAGGCTTGAGAGAAAAAAAAGAGAAAGAATATAGTCAAAAAAGTAAAGTCTTAAAAAATAAATAATACATAAAAGACATAAGTCATATAAATATGGAAAATATACAGAAAGAATAGATTGTGTATATTGCTGTGTTTTATTTGAATTTTTGATTGTTACTGTGCACACTACAGAGAGACATTTGATTGTTGGTCTACTAAGTTAAACTCACATATATATTTTAAAGATATCTTGACTTCAAAATTGTGGTTTGCTTGCTTTGGAAAAGAGGTCTGCTTTTGTTTCCACAGAGGATAAGAAGCTGTGGATTCCTCTGAGGTAAATTCCTTCCATGATTCCATCAAATAAGACCCTTCTGAGAAGTCTCTAATGAGAATGATGGCCCAAATGTTTCAAAATCCAAAACAGCATAATTCTAAAATTTCTCAGGCACCCCATAAGATTGCCGGTGTACCCAATCAATAGGAAGTACCCTGGAAAACTAGACCCACATTCCTCCTCCAAAAAATAAATATGGGTGTTTATCTTTGTTTAGATGGCTGGGTTACAAATTGTTATTGGTCATAGTCAATCTCTCTCTAAGAAAATAAAGGGGGAATATGACATAGAAATAATGAACAAAAGGTCAGATTATTAAATATACTTTAATCAAAAAAACCTATAATCCAAAAAATTATGTATTTTAAATTAGTATGGATTTTTGTTTATTGATACAAATTTAAGGTCAACTTTATTATACTATATTATAGTTTTACTCTTGTTTAAGGTATTATGTTCATGCAGCTCACTTAAAATGTAATACATAATTAACAAGTACAGAGTAACAGTCATTTATAATAGCAAACTTATAGTCACATTAGGAATGTTTTCAAGATCATAAAGAAATATATTTCAGATATAAAAGTAATTTTCAAACATGTTCAAGACCTAAAAAAAAGTATGGCATTTAAAATGTTTTCAGAACTTGGACTTTTCTAGATAGTAAGACACAGCTGTTTCTGGCAACACCAAATTACTTTAAAAAGGATGGTGTACATTGAAAAGTTGTTATGGAGTTTGCTTAAAATATGGAAAAGACTAGTCATTTGTGCAAGAAACTGGTCTTGCCTGCACTGCTTGACAATGTGGTGTATAAACTGGACATACAGGACCCATAGAAAAATGACAACTAAACTTTGCCAAAACAAGGTGGAAAGATCATCCTTCAGGTTTATCCTTCACAGAAGTATCTGCCAGACATTTTATAGGATACAAAAGAAAATGCCTGATGGACTTCGCCAATAGGCAAAACAATCTTTCAGATTTCCTGCTTCACCAAAAAGTCTGCCAGAGATTCTAGGCCTGTAGGCTGAAGACAGATGTCCCAATATTGGAGAGGAAATTTGAGTGACTGTCCAGGCAGCCAGATGTCTCTTTAATTTCTAGAATTTTGGAAACTGCTTACAATGTGGTGTGGGACTGGGCTCTTAGATCCTTTAAATATTTGTCACTAGTATTGATTTAAGAAAATGCTGATTGGTCAGTAGGCAGGCAGGAGTTATAGGCAGGGCTGCCAGACCAGGAGAATTCTGGGAAGAGGAAAGACAGAGCAGCAAATGCCAGCCAGATGCAGAGGAAGCAAGGTGAGAAAGCTACACTGAAGAAAAACCACATGACTAAAGATAAATAGAATCATGGGTTAACTTAAAGTGTAAGAGTTAGCAAGTAATAAGCCTGAGTCATAAACCAAACATATTGTGATTAATGTAAGTCTCTGTGTGTTTATTTGGGACTAAGTAGCTATGAGACCAGCCAGGCAGGACAGAGAAACTTCAGACTACAAAGACATACATCTCTGGCTTTGCGCCCCCCCCCCCCCCCCGCCTCCCACTAACAAGTGTGACCTGTCATGTACATGTGGACACATACAGAAACATTAAAAGCATGCACACGTCACACATATATAACACATATACAAAATAAAATCATATACTATGACAAAGCTCATTTTATTCTAGGGACACAAGGACCATTTAGTCAATAAGTATAATATGTCACATAAATAATTTAAGGACAATTATTATACACTAATCTCAGAAGATGTGAAATGAGTCTTTATCAAAGCTCAATATTCCTTCATTAAAACAAAACCAAAACAAAAAAACCAACCAAGCAAACAAACTGTAACAGCAGGAGCAAAAGGATCATCCTTCAGTGTAGCAGAGATTGTATGTGACAGACCTGCCTATATCCAGCATTATACTAAGTGGGCAGACAATGATAACATTGGCTTAAAATCTGGAGCAAGACAAGGATATTGTTTTAAAGATATTGGTATTCAAGATAATGTTCAAACTTGGCTTAAAATCTTGAAATAAAGTTACAAATGGAAAATTCCATAATGTCTATGTACCACATTTTCACTGTCCATTTAGCAGTTGAAAGACATTTAGGTGATTTCCTTTTCCTGGATATTACAAGTAGACAGACATGAACATGACTGAGCAATATTTCTGCAGAATGATGCTGAGTTCTGTCAGCATAGGAGTGGTATAGTTAGATCTTATGGTGTTTTTGTTTTAAAGTTTTGAGACTTCTGCACAGTGATTTCCAGAGTAGTTGACCAGTTTGCAATCCTCCCAACAGTCCATAAGAGTCCCTCTTTCTCCACATCCTCCCTAGCATATTCTCCTCAGGTGTTTTGTGACAATGGTAAGATGAAATTTCAGTTTTAATTAGTATTTCTCTAATTTATAAAGATGAGAAATACTTTTTGAGATATTTCTTTGCCATTTTATTTTATTTGAAAACTCTGTTCAAATATATAGTCCATTTCTGATGAGTTATTTATTTTTGAGATTATAAAGAAATTACATGTTTTCTTTCTTCCCTTGTCCCCTCTAACCACACTCAACATATCCCCTTTGTTCTCTTTCAAATTCATAACCTTTTTCATTGTCATTGTATACACATATGTATATACATTAATATTCCTAAATATGGCTGCTCAGTCTTTATAATTATATTTGTGTGTATTTTTAAAAAATTTACAGTTGGTATTGAATAGCTATGTGTGTTCTTCTGGGGAAGACTATTGGGCTACTCTCAGCGTCCCTTACTAACCGTAGTTACCTGTGTACGGTAAGGCCTTCTAGTCATTCCTCAGTTCACTTTGGCATGTTTGTTATTGTTTTCTCTGTTCAGCTCATGTTACGACAGTCATATTAGTGAGACTTAATGGGTATAGCATTGCTCAAATTGTAATTAATCTTATAATAAAAACCCACAGTCAGGCATTGAGGTAAATGTTTAAGGATCAGAGAAGTAGAGGAACAAGCCACTAGAGAAACTTCTCACCACTACTGAATCCTCAGGCCAAATGGAGAAGATACTGTTTCCAGGAATCCTCAGACTGAAAGCTTCTGAGTCCTCAGCTGAAAGTGAGCACACAGGAGCACCAAACTCCTAGCGAGTATTTTTAGTTATAACAGTCACTTACTTTTAGAGCTAAAATAAATCATCTCATCCCATGCTTTCTAGGCTTTGGAGATTGCTGATGTCAGAACTGATATTATTCCGATGTGTTTCCTTTGCAGGTGACTTGAGTTTTTCCCTTACAGCTTTTAATATAATTTCTTTGAATTTTCCCTTTATATTTATCATACAATGTCCTGGAGAGCTTCTTTTATGGTCTTCTTTATTTGGAGTCTAAGTGCCTCTTGTGTTTGGATGCCATTTCTCTCTGTATTTTGGGACAATTTTGTGCTATAATTTCACTATGTAGATTCTTCATGTCTTTAGTTTACATCTCATCTCCTCCTTATCTTGTGGAATTTTAGGTTTGGTTTCCATTGTATCCTGATTCTGTGGATGTTGAGATATTTATTCTCTTTATTTTGCTTTGGTAATGATACTGATGCTTTTGGCTGCTTTTTTCCTCTCATATTTATGGGCTGAGTTTTTATTACCAGCATCTCTATATTTATCTCATTTTCCTTGCTAAATTTTTCTTCTACATTGCAGTCAGTTTCATCCACATTGCTATTCTCTATTTTGCCAACTTTACCTCTGTGCTGTTAATTTATTCTCCAAGTGCATCTACTTGGCTTTATTCTCTTTCAAGCTATTCATCACTTGACAAGTAATGTAAAGCTCTTTGCCAGCATTTTTACATATTTTAGTATTTTTAATTTTGGTAACTGAAAAGCTATAATCTTTTAGAGGACTTAGTGTTTAAACAGCTTCTTTTTCAAGGAGACTCTTGGATGCTGTGGTCTGAGTTACGTTCTTCTATTGACCCATTTGCTGGAGGAATCAGGGTCTCACCAACTTCTAAGGCCTATGAAGGCTTTAATCTCCACTGACACTCAGACTTCCTCTCTTTACCTATGGGATGTAGTTTTTGCTTCCCCTCCCAGGCCATTTTCTACTGATTTCTGTATAGGTGTGATACCATCGTTTTCTCTACACTTTTTCAATATCCTGCCACTTCCTTTGTGGGTCTCTAAATCTCTTCCTCTATGTAGATCTTTTGATTTAATACCAGCCTCCACTCTTCTTTTCCAGGTTATCCAAGGCAGCTTCCAGTCCACTATTTCACTTGGGAACAAGGTACAAGATTCTGTTGGCTTTTATTTTATTTTTGTTTTAAATAGAATATATAGGTCTTAAATATAGCTCATTGGAAACAGAGAAACATATATGAAGAAACATGAAACATGAAAAAGAAGTTTCTGACCTGTCAATTCTGGCTTAGCCCTGAGTTCTGGACCCACCTGTAGCTACTTTATTACAAACTATTTGACTTATGGCTTAGGCTTATTTCTAGCTAGCTCCTGCATCTTAACTCATCTTATTTCAATCACTATTTTGCCACATATATATGGATGTGGTGGAAAGGCAGTTATATAAAAGTTGTTCTATATGAGGAAAATCACAACCTGCATGCACAGCTGCCCAGAGGCAGAAGTCCTAGATAGGCTAGGACTGTTCCTGGTGGACAGCAAGCATCTAGATGAGCCAGCTCTCAGAGTGTCCTTTAGAGGTTGAGAAATGAGCTCCTGCTTTCTGTAGATCTGCAATATGCTTAGAAGCACACTGAAACCAGTGGCCTATGGGAGAAAAGCCAGCTTAATCATTAAACCATTTGTGGTATGAGGTTTCTGGCCCAGCCTATTCCCAAGGTCCAGACCTGCTCACCACTCGTTAGGCTCCCCCCAAATGACTCCAATGCTTATATTAATTTTGTGCTATTTGGCCTATGGTTCAGGCATATTGCTACCTAGCTCTTGCATCTTAATTCAACCAATTTCCATTAATCTGTCTTGCCACATGGCCCATGGCTTACCTGTATTACTTTTATATGTTGATTCTTGGGTGGCTTGATGGTGTCTCTTTTAACTCTACCCTCCTTCCCCTATCTATGCTCCGATTTTTCCACCTACTTCTAAGATGCCTGGCATAAGCCAAGACAGTTCCTTAATTCACAGCATACAGAAAGACATCCCACATCACTTCCCCTTTTCTGTCTGTTCAATTTCAACACAGCAAAATTAAATATAACAAAACTGCTATCAAACAAAATTATACTTACAATATCTAGTCTATTTGTATTTAGCAAAATTAAAGAAAATATTTTATCCTTATTCTTGTGAGCCTAAAATTTCATATCTAATATATCTTTTATAATAACTAAGAAAAACCATACTTATAACTATCTAAGTTTCAACTATATCAAAGACCACAGAAGGTTATAATATTACTCAAGTAAACAGGAAGTGCAAGCAACTTCCAAAATCTAGACATCTGTCTGCCTGTATAGTCACCCAAAGTCCCTTTATAAAGTTGGGGTGTCCATCTTTAGTCCATAAGCCCAGAGTCTCTGGCATACCTTTCAGTGAAGAAGGAAATTTGAAGAATGACTCTCTCCATTCTGGCATAATTTGTCAGTTTTTTTTCTTTGTGTCCTGAAGGATGTCTAGCAGTTTTATATGGGAAGCAGGAACCTGAAGGACCACCTCAGCTTGTTCTGCCAAAGTTCAGAGGTAACTTTGCCATGGAACCTGCATGTCCAGTTTATGCAGTATACTGTCAGGCAGTTAGTGGCTAACCATCGCCACAAAGAAAGCAAATTGCAGATGGAGTTTCTTCAATGCCCATTTTTCTCTTGAAGTAGATTTCTGCTGCCAGAAGCAGACCTGTCTCACTGTCCAGAAAAGTCTAAGCTCTTAAAATATTTTAAATGCCATATTTTATATGTCTTTGAAGTGTTTGAGGATTACCTATCTAATTGAAATATATTTTTGTATACCTAAAAATTCCTAACTAATATGACTATAAATTTGGTTATCATAGATGACTGTTAATCTGAATTTCTTAATTACATATTACAATTTTAAAGGAACTGTATAAACATAGTATCTAAAACAAGAGTATAAATATACATACAGTATAACAAATTGACCTTAAATTTATATCAATAAGCCAGAATCCATACCAGTGTAAAATACTTTTAGATTAACAGCTAATCTAAATTCAATAATCTATCTTTTTAATCATTCCTATATAAGCCATTATTTACAATGATTAGAAAAATAAAACTCCACATGTACATTGACATTTCTAGGAAAGACTGAAAATGCTATGTTGTTATCATAAAAAATTTATTCTACTCTTGATGGAAAACACATCATCTGGTTTTCTGCTGCTGACAAATGTGAGGAAGTTATTAATGTATGTTTTCATTCATTTGGTTAAGATGTTTGGTTGTTAGATCTTAGGCAGTGGTGCAGGATATTTGTTTACATTGCATTAAGATGTGTCTATGTTTGCCTCACTTGCCTAAGGTACCTGACTTGTAATGAACTGACTGGCCGATAGCTGGGCAGGAGAGACTAGGCAGAACTTCTAGGGAGAGAAGAGAACTTGGAATGAATCTAAATGTATGTGAAACACTATCAATCTATATTCTAGTTACCTATCTTCCATTAATAGAAACAGGCTAATTTAAGTTATAAGAGCTACTTGGAAAAAGCCTAAATTTAAAGGCCAAGCTTCCATAATTAATGTCTCTATGTCATTATTTGATGCTTAGCAGTCCCAAAAGAAAATCCTACTACATTTGGCACCCAACGTCCATCACATACAATCTACATAGAGCCCAAGAAAGCTGGACAAATAAATGGTTATGAACACAGAGTTGGCACAGCTTCCTCGCAACCAAGGTATTTTGAGTAGTGCTTGCAGCATATAGAGATGTGGACCCGCTTTAAGAGGTCCTGCTGTACAGCCCAGCACTTGGTCAGCCAGCTTGTTTCTCGGGAAGGAAACTAGATAGAAATGCCTACCACAGGATAGACACCACAGCTTTCCAGATCTGGGACAGTTGGCCGCATCTGGGATGATTAGATTTGGCTCCTGCTGTTTGCTGCCTGTGGACTCAAAGGGTATGGATCCAGCTGCCAGGAGCATGTGCTAAGCAGAACTACATGCAGATGTGTGGTGGGAGAAGGCTGAACACACACACAAAGTCAGTTGCAGACCAAAAACAACAACAACAACAAAAACCTCTAAACAGGTACAGTATTTTGAAAATGTGCTTAGGTCTGAAGAAAGAAAAGGAAATTAGTATAAACAGTCATAGGAAAAAATAGTTTAAAACAAAGAAGTTTTTAAAGACCGTGTAATGTAAGGAGAATAAGAAGAGTAAGGATGGGACACCCACGGGACATCTGGACCCTTCAGGCTGCTTTGTTGACTTTGAACTTTGTGAATGCTGATGAGTGAAGGGCAAACACTGCTGAGAGACATTGAATTGTGAACAAAACTACTACATTTTACCAACCTGTAAATTTTAGGGATGTCTTATCTTCAGAGTGGAAGTCAGGAAATGTGTTGCCCTGAAGGAGAGGTTATGCCTTTATTTCCACAGGAAACAAAGTACTATGGATTTCTCAAAATTAAGAAGGATTAAATTTGATCAGGGAAGACTTCCTTAAAATCTTTGCTGCTGACATAAAGGAAGAAACAACCAAGCAACCCTACAAAACAGGTGATGTAAACGCTAATCACTCTACATGGGAACATGTTTGGGACATGATAAATCTTGTTGACTACAAAGTCCTCATGACTTCTTATTACCTGCTATCTTTTCATATGGCATTGATAGAGATTTATATTATAATTGGGTAATGCAGTCCAAGTGGAGTTATAAAGTTCTGTATTTTACCTGCTCAAATACAGAGCAGAAAATCATCTGTAGTTGATTTGTACACACTGTACATTCCATGCTTGTGTTAATGAAGATATGTATGTTACCTTTAAGAGTTTGTGTGTTTTCAAAACAAAATGATCAGACACCAATAAACATAAGTAGTGCAGGTGATCCAGCCTCTCAGAATACCTCTGTTGCAATTTCCTCCAAAGTCTACATCCAAAACAACTTTCAAAGCTGTTAGCTAAGATGATCCAGTATCATAGACTTCTCAGGCTAGGCAAGATTTCAGATAAGTCCTGCACTTTGCCTTCACATAGAGACTGGAAAACACCTAACTCTCCCAGGACTTGACCATTATTTGAATTTTCTCAAGGTCCCTCAAAGTTGCCATTGCCCTAAGATTACAGGAAGTAATTTTAATAACAGAACACCCACATTTCCAAGAGGTGGAGTGTGTAGCTTTTGTTCATTCCATGGGCTATGTATGTTTGTCATCTTTAGGGAAATTGGTTGCAAGTTGTTATTGGTCATGATCATGGAAGAAACTAAGCAAGGAATATTGGATTCAAGGATCTCTTCCTAAAAAGGGGGGTATATAGTAATGATAGGTGAGGGTAGATTATTTAATCTATGTTTGAAGTAAAAAGCAACTGTTAATCTCAAATATTTTTCATTTGTATGGGCTGTGTATATTAATACAAATTTAAGATTATTTTTGTTACAACATACTGTAAGGTATAATATAAAGTTTTAGTCCTTAAAAGCTATTATTATAAACTATTTAGGATAATTAAAAATACAGGTTAGTAGTTAGTCATTTATAATAATCAAACTTGTAGTCATATTAGGTATGTTTTCAGAATCAAACAGAGATATATTTATATAGATAAATGGTCATCAAGCATATCAAATCTACAGAATTTGGCATTTAAAATGTTTTAATAGCACAAGGCTTTTTATGACAGTGAGACATGTCTGCTCCTACCAGCACCAATCTACTTCAGAGAAGATGATGGACTTAGAAGAAGCATTATGTGGAGTTTTCACTTATGGCAAAGCTAGACACTAGAAAAGAATCTTCCCTTGCTTGACTGCTGACATTTGCTGTACAAACTGGACAAGCAGGACACAAAGAAGGTGACTACCAAACTACCAAAAGAAGGTAGGACAGTCCTTCAAAAATCCTGCTTCTCAGAAAATTTTCTAGGCCTGTAGACTAAATACGGATACCCCAACATTGCAAAGGGAGCTTGGGTGACTGTCCAGGCAGCCAAATGTCTCTGACATTTCTATTGTCTCGGAGGCTGTTTGCTCTGCACTTCCTATTTACTCGGGTAGTATTTTATTATCTCAGGTCTCTGATGGGGTTCAAGACTAAAAGTTGGAGTTTTGCTGTTTTCTTTGTTACCAAATCCAGAAAAGAAACCTACCAAAGGAGATGTAAAGTTTATAAAGTTTGAAAGATGTAAAAACTTAATTAATTTAAGAAAATGTTTTAAGATCTAAAAGGATATTTTGAGGTTGGTAATAAAAGTGGATTAAGTTTAAAACTTTAGACTCATCAGGATATTCAGATAATAGAGTAATTTCTATGAATTTGCTAAAATACTAATGATCTGGATATTATGAATGTACTTCTTACTTGATAATCATTTTTATTGTATATAGTTTTACTATGTTAGAGTTAAAACTTTTTCTTTTTATTTAGAAAGAGGGGGAATGTTGCAAGATATTTGTTTACACTACATAAAGATATGTCTATGTTTTGCCTCACCTACCTATAGTACCTGATTTTAATAAAAAAACTGAATGGCCAATAGCTAAGCAGGAGAAAATAAGCATAACTTTCAGGGAAAGAGAGGAACTTGTAATGAATCTAGGTGCATGTGAGATTTCAGTTAGACACTGAGGAAATCTGATGCACATTATAGAGAACAGGTAACTAGCCATGTGACAGAATGTAGATTAATAGAAACAGGTTAATTTAAGTTATAAGAGCCAGTTGGAAACAAGCCTAATCTAAAGGCCAAGCTTTCATAATTAATAAGTCTCCATGTCATTATTTGGGGGCTGGTACTCCCAAAAGAAAGTCTGTATATTGTCTGCTAGTCATTTTACTCTTATGCATATCAATGTGTGATCATTTACTCACCTTGAATCAATTCTTGTGTTAGGTGAAAGATATGGATATAGTTTGACTTTTATAATGTGAATGTCTAGTTTTTCCAGCATTTTTTTTTGTTGAAAGGACAAGGCAGAGTACAAAACAATGAGTTTTATTGTAATATTTTCATACATTTCATACTATGTTATTTTATTTGTATTTGACTTTAATTATTAACTGTTAATACTATATGGCCCTCATCCTTCCCCCTTCACCCAGACAGCCCCCCTCTACTTTCATATTTTGAAAGCAACATTCAAAACATATGAGAGAAAATATGTGACTTTATCCTTTGATGTCTGGCTTATTTTACTTAGTATAATCTCCAGTTCATCAGATTCTCAGCATGTGACATAATCTTGTTCTTTATGACGGCTGAATGAAACGTCTCTGTCTGTCTCTGCCTCTCTGTCTCTCTCTCTCTTGTGTGTGTATGTGTGTGTGTGTGTGTGTGTGTGTGTGTGTACATGTGCATGTGTTATTATACTTTATCTTTTGACAAACATGTTGACTGATTTAAAATTTCAGCTAGTGCAGTAATAAACAGGGATGCACAAATACCTCTGTGGTATGCCATCATAAATTTTTTTGTATGTATACTCAGGATACACATGGTTTGGATAACTGTAGTTCCATTTTAGTTTACTAAGGAATCTCTATGCTCATTTCCATAGTGGCGCATTAAACAATAGTTTCCACCAGCAGAAGAAATTCCTTTGCCTACATCCTCACCATCATTTGTTTTCTTGGCAACAGTCTTCTGATTATGGTAAGATGACACTTTTGAGAAGTGTCTAATCAGTTTATTTTCCATATATTGAATCGACAATTTATTATGCTGGTATTCAAGTTTTGAATTACTCATGTAGTCTGGGTAGTAACTGTGTCAGATGAATGGCTCTATTTCTTTTCCTCTCTATGTGCTTTCTTTTCTGCTGTTCGCTTTGATGTGCAGATGCTTTTAAATTTCATGTGCTTTCATTTGTTCTTATTAGCTCCTGATTCCTGAACAATTAAGGCTCACTGTCAGAAGTGCCTTTTATGCCTGTACCTTGAAATTTGTCTGTATATTTTCATTCTAGTCATTTCACTCTTGCACATGTCAATGTGTGATCACTGACTCACCTTGAATCAGTTCCTGCGTTAGGAGAAAGATATGGTAGTTTGACTTTTCTAATGTGAATGTCAAGTTTTTCCAGCATTTTTTGTTGAAAAAACTTTTCTCCAATGTGGTGTGTGTGTGTGTGTGTGTGTGTGTGTGTGTGTGTGTGTGTGTGTTCTTTTGTTAAAATTCTAGTGACTGTTGTAACATGGGTTTGTATCTTGGTACTCTATTCTATTTGTATAATTTAAGAACTAACATTCTAATATCTGCATTGCTATTTCTGCTCACCATTGCTTTGGGTATATGGAAATTTTGTGCTTTTGTGTGAATGTTATGATTGTTTTCTTTCTTTAAAGATAGACAATAGACTTTTAGTGGGGATTTTGCTGATTACCTTTAGTATTATAACTATTTTCACAATGCTAATTCTGCCTATTTATATAAATGAAAGTCTTTCTACCTATGATTATCTTGAAGTTCTTTCTTCTAAGTCTTAAAAAATTTATTTTAGATGTCTATTGTCTCATTATTAGGTTTGTTCCTGTTGTTTTATATTCTTTAAGAAACTATGAATAGATTTCTATGGGGATTTAATAAAAGCTCCAGAAGTTTCAAAGATATGAGAGGGATCTAACCACAGTCAGTCTAGGAGGATCAGAGAGTGGTGATTCATACCTTTAATCCCAGAACAAGGAGTATCCCGGGAGTGGTGACCTACCTCTTAATCCCAACTGAGTTGAGTCCATCTTGGTTTACAGAAGGAATTCCAGGCTCCCAGGCAGGCAGTGGTGGGGCCATGCCTTAACTTACCAAGAGAGTATTTAAGGTGGGCATAGAAAGACAGAAGGAGATGAAGCCAAGAGAAGCCAAGCTAAAGAAGCTGGATGACAGCTGGGTAGGATCTGACTGTGGTGTTTACTCTCTCTATTATCTCCAACTTTCTCAGAGATCCATCCCTGAGTCTCATTTATTTGTGGAACAGAATTGTTTCCCTAAGTTTTGTTTCTTGTTATATAAAAAGGCTACTAAATTTTGTATGTTGGTTTTGTATCTTATTATCTTACTGAAGGTGTTTAACAGACTCAAGACTTGTGGAAGAATATTTTTAGTCCATTAAATATAGGGTCTTATTATTTGCAAATAATAATAATTTGACTTCTTTCTCTGCTATTTGTATCACTCTTAATATTTTTTCTTGCCTTATTACTGTGTCTGAGACTTCAAGCACTATAGATAACATTGTAGAGAGTAGATATTCTTCTCATTCTAGACTTTTGAGGAAGTGTGTGGCATTTCTTATGTTGAAGCCCATTCTATTCTCAGTTTCTTTATGGCATAAATTCCAAGAATATGTTAAACCTCCAAAGACCATTTATGATTTTATTGATATGTACTTTCTGTTTCTGAGGTTGTTTCCACATCATATTTGAATATGTTAAGATATCCTTGAATCCCTGAAATAGGACCAACTTGATCATGATGTATGATACTTTAATTTATTGAACTTTGTTTGCTAGAACTTCATTATGTTTTTGTACATACAATCATCCGAAGATTTTTCCCATTGATATTCTGCACTCTTCACAATTTTATTTAGCTATTTGTATTCTTTTGAACTTTTTGGTTTTTTTAAAAAATCACAATTATTTTAAAATTCCATGGCAAAGCTTTTTTTTTTTAACATAAGTTTGATTATGGTTTTAAAGGGCAAAGTGTTATGACTTTTCTCTTACATTTTCTGTACTCCTTTATTAATACTTGAGCATTTATAGCACCTTTTGGATGACCTCATTTGTATGTGACTTTTCCCCTGAAGTTGTGTTGGGACTGTCAGTTTGTTATAGCTTTCTTTCCAAGTAGATAGTTTAGGTTTGATGTAGCTTATTTGACTTTAATTAGTGATTTTATGCCTACTGCTCATTCTGGTAGAGCTGGAAAGATTCTCTGTAACTCATTTAAGAGAATGGGTGTAGGCGGAGTTTACTTAGAAGGCACCAATACTAGATAGATATTTATTAAAATATAAACCAACACTCACGGTACAGGTAACAGATTACAGTAGCACTTGAACAGGGACTGGAGTCTGGAACGGTGGATGAGTGATGGACGGATGATGGAATCCGATCCTCTCTCCAACATCCAGGAACCAGGAAGAGAGCGTCTCGTGTTCCAGAAGCCCCTTTTCAATGGGCTTTCTCCCTCCCTTCCTCCCTCCCTCCCTCCCTCACTCCCTTCCTCCATCTTTTGGATAGGATGTAAGCTCTCTCAGAAACTGTTCCAGATCATTGCTTGCCTGCCTGCTCTCACTTTCTGAAACTGTAAGCAAGTACTCAACTAAATGCTTTCTTCTATAAGTTACCTTGGTCATGATGTCTCTTCACATCAGTAAAATAGCTGTTATGACCAATGGGACTCAAGGTTTACCTACCTTTTCAGCAGCACTATGTACCCCGAAGCCAGGTGGTAGCTTAGTGTAATGGGGACAGGGTAATGACCAGAGGCAGTCACTTTCTCACAGCTGTCTAAATGTGCTGCAGTGGCTGTGGTAGCAGAAGAAACCATATTCCTCTCAAGCCTCTGAGCAATGGGCACCTGGGCCAAGACTCAGCTAGAATCCTGCTCATGTCTGCCTTTGGTCCATAGGGCAAATGCTCTGACCTCATCCATTCTCAAGGGTGATACTTCCACTCTGTGCACACTTCAGTAGCTATCTCAAACCATTGTAAGGACCTCAGTGGGCTTGGTTTAGAATCACATTGCTAGACTGGTAAGAAAATTGTCCTCTGAGCTAATCCCACCTTTGAGGTCCCAGAGAAGAAAACAGAGGTTGTTAACCTCTGTAGGAGCCCATTGCCAGACAATAACTCAACCTCTCAAGAAAGTTCTTGGTTCGTAGCCTGGGCATTACTGGCAATGATGTAAGATACTTCCCAAATGCACTGAGTAAACTGAGATTACCTAATTTACTGAAAGCCTATAACTACTGCGAAACTTTCCAGGCTCCTCACTGGTGGTGTTTTCTGGGACTTTCTCTTTTACTCTGACTTCTGCGAAGGGAATTCACCATCCCCTGACAGTTGTGGGGAATTTTTGTTTCTCTATATTATCCAAGATAGTCTAACTTTCTGAACCTTTCCAGAGTCTAGGCTCTTTCTTGTTGGCTTGCAGGTCCCTCTACAGTCACCAACCTCAAAGTGCAGCCATGTACCTACTACCTACTATGTTGCTTCTTTGGGGAGAGGAGGTATTGAATTATATTATCTGACTCATGCATTCACATTTATGATTATGACTCTCATTTCCTAGCATTCTTTTGTCACCTAAGATAGTCTTGGAAAAGAGAATTTTGAGACATTGGTTTTTCTACATTAAACTATGGCGTACCTGCAGGACATTTTCTTGATTGTTAACTGATGAAGAAGAACAAATTAAACCACTGGGGGTGATACCACCCCATGGCAGACGGTTCTGATTGCATAAGAGAAGCAGGCTGAGCAAAGACAAAAAGCCAGGCAGTAGGCAGGTTTTCTCCCGGGCCTCTGCTTCAGCTCCTGCCTTCAAGCTCCTGCTTTGAGCTCCTCCTCTGGCTTCTGTTAACGATCAACAGTGGTGTGAAAGTTAAATTTGCTGCCAGGCAAAGAAATCTTACCCAAGTTGCCTTTGGTTGGTAGTTTTATCACAGCAACAGAAATCAAACAAGGACACTGCCATTAGATATATTAAAGAGTATAAGAAACAGTTTATGTGCCTGGGATGATAGCCATTGCCCATTCTAAACTATAGTGCCCCTTGTATTTTATTTCTCATATTATTTTTCTTATAAGATTAGTTTTGACCCAAGACTTTCCATATGCTAGGCAGCCACTTATCACTGTGTGTACATCTAACCCTTCTGATATTTATACTTAATGACTTATTGTTCACTAGTAGGTGTGGTTTTTTTTATTATAACATTTAGCATCTGCTGGAATTTCCCTACAAATCAGCAAACAAACCAGCCATGAATATATTCTGACCCAATTCTTACTCTGAAAGATCTTTGTAGTAAACCTGTGTTATAATTGCACTATTATGATCATATTATTATGTCCAGCCTAAGGTATAATCTTCAGAACAGATTTAATAAATATAGGCATTAACATGCAGCGTCCACTTATCAACAATGCACTTCTATCTTTGCCTCAACTTTTACATTTGTATTTTGGGGTTCTGAATCACCATGCCACAATGAGGTAATGCTATTTTGTTCTCTATTCCTCAACTTATTAGGTAATAGATTGGATATAGTCAAATTTGTATGTCAGAAAAACAGCAAATAATGTTTCATGTTTGTGCCATAAATATTTATAATATACACAAAAATAGTTAACATTTAATATTTGGTACATATACTATCAATTATTTACAGTTCATTTGAAATTCAAATTTACCTAGGCATTCTGTGTTTTCATTTGCTAAGTGTACCAACTTTGCAAGTTTCTCCATACCCTATCAAAGTTGTGTTTGAAGAAGGTTAATTTACGAATGTGCTTGAGAAAAATTTGGTGAGCACCCAAGGATCCCCAGACATCCAAAGCAGGATGCATATCCAGGGGAGTCAGCTGTTCTAGCTGGGGAGTGGGGGGATGCAGATTGAAAGCATTTCTACTTCTTCTATTGGCTAATGCTCTCTCTTTTGACATCTGTTGGGCTTAGCTGCATTTTAAGTTCCCATTCTATTCATCTTCCAATTAGATGAAAGGGTTCTCTAATTATGGAAGTGCTGTTTTAGACATTGTCTTCTAATTTTTAACTTTCTGAATGAGTAATGAGGTGAAGCCAACTCTAGGGCCTTTATGCAGATGTTGACAGTGATGGGTCTATACACTTAATAACTTCCTAAACATTCTCAGTGGCTGATGATGAAAAGGCCAATATTAGCTTTGTGTATAATGAACCCTCCAGCATGGAATTATCTGGCATCGTTGAAATCTACTTCCACAATAACAAAGGAAGCTCGTTGGGAAAAATGGTGGGTTTAATGGGTCAAGATATATTCTAGGTGGTGCTGTGGCTTTGTGTTTGAGTTTCTGAGTATTCACAGATGCATGTTGTAGCAATTTATGGATGCTGAGCCCCGTGTTTTTGTCTCTGTGATAAATGGGTTGTTGAAGATCTGCCCACCTCTTGTCTGCTTTACATTTACTCCAGACAACATAGGCACAATTTTCCTTTTTACAAGGATTCTTTCTTTTTAACTCCTGTGGGGATATGGTCAATCACACATCCTTTGACTCACTTAGACTCCCAGTTGGAAGCAGGACCATCTGCCACTAGTAATCCTCACAGTACAGTACAAACAAAGTCTCTGGTATAAGAAAACATCTTCAGGATTGCTCTTGACATTCCTAGTTCAACACATTCCCAGCTACTAGCTCTACTTAAATAAGTCATGTATTCAGTTCAGTTCAAAGCCTGACAAAGGTTATAGATCTTGTTTAGTGTAAATGTGCAGTGCGTCATGTGGGTTTCAACTTCCCAAATACAAGCTGACTGGTCTGCATTGCCTGTTTCATTTTCCAGCTGGTTTCTTGTCTGTCTTAATTTACCCTCAAGTTTTGTTTTGAGGGTTTTTTTCATTTTCTTTCTGTCTTTTCTTCTTTTTCTTGCCTTAAATAATTTCCCAGAGTCCTAACCATTTATTTTTTAAAAAATATGTTTTTATGACTATGCTATTTGAGCAACAGAATATAAGTGTGATGTTAATTATATTTGTTTGGACTTTGCAGAACAAGAATGACATATTTTCTTTGTAGTACAATAACTCCTTAAGGGACTGGGATGTGGTCGCTGCCTCCTGAGTTATGGATGATATGCAGGCCACCTTGTCCAGCCACCTGTCCTTTATATGGGTGCTAGGGTTCCTAACTCAGCCCTGACCCCTATTTGCAGCACAAAGATTTTACCACTGAGCTACTTTTACCTCACCGCTGGTATTTCCTTAAAGAGAATTCAGCAGCAAGTCGATCTGGTCCTGATATGTTCTTTGTTGGATTATTACTGCTTCCATTCCATTGCTCATTTATAGATCTGTACACATTTTTACAGTCTCTTCTTTTAAATGTGGCCATTTACATGCTGTCTATGAATGCTTTCTTCTAGATTTTTAAAAATAAGTTTTAAAAAATTTGAGGTTAACCACAATTTCTCTCTTCTCTTTTTTCCCTCAAAATGTTAACCCAAAATATGAGAGGTGAAAGACCACCAACCCAAACCACCATGGTCAAATTAATCAAAGCAAGCCTTTTTATTCAAGTACAGGAACTGCCTCTCCCTAAAGCAGGACTCCAGAGGTGAGCATTGGATGTGAGGAAGACAAGGTTTTTTAGCTCAGGGGTAGTGGGTTTCCAAATGGAGGATTTTAAAGGCAAGTATAAGCATACCAATTAGTCCTTCCTGAGACAAAGACATGGCTGCAAGGTGGATATAGCAAGGGAGTCGCCAGGGCCCTAGAACCTTTTGAAAGGATTGCAAGATGGCTATAAGGAACTTTTTGAAACAAAGACATAATTGTCATTCCTGGAAAGGGAGCATAGAACCTTTTGTAGTTAAGATTACAGGTGAGCATAGCCCAATGCTTGAGAAACAGAGGTTTGATCATAAACAGGAACAAACCTAGTTTGTCTTTGCTATAAATTGGCTTTTAAGCCTAAAGTAAAGGCAGGCTGGTTCTTCACAAAGTCTCCCATGTACCCATAATTCTCTGAAATTCATGACTTCTTTTTCTTGAATTGTTGTTTTATGAGTATGCATGTATATGTTCCTAAATATATGAATAAAACCTTCTCAGTTTGTTTAGTGTTACTTGTAGGCATGTTTTTCAAGACTGACCGTTTGGTGTTGGATGACCAGGTGCTATTCCCTGGAGAGACCAAGTCTCCCTTTTGTGTATCCTTAGATTCCTAAGTTTCCTGGAGTTCTTTGAGTAAGCTGGGTCTTCTGAGCTTTTCTTTCCATACTAGCATACCTGTTGGCGTTCTTACTCAGCTCATGTTTAGTTAGTCAGGAATGTCAGATTTTTTCTAATAATCCTCTGGATTCCATCCCTCTTCTCCCATATGATTTTATCTATTTAGATCTTTTTCTTTCTTTTAGTTTTGATTTTCTAAACTTATCAACTTACCATTTCAAATGCTCAATCTTCTGTTTTATTGATTCTTTGTATTGTACTTTCAGTTTCTATTTCATTTAGTTCTACCCTGGCCTTTATTATTTGTTTCTACTGACTGTAGATTACGTTTGTTCTTAATGATGCTCTGGAAAGTCTTCACAAGTTGAGTTATTTGAATTCTTGTTGATCTTTTCTTTTTAATTTTGAGATAATTTAATTATAATATTTGTCCCTTCTTTCTTCTCTTCTAATCTTTCCATATACCCCTCCCATACTCCTTAAAATTTATGGCCTCTTTTTTTCAGTAATTGTTAGTGCATGTATGTAATATGTATGTATGTACATATATATTCCTAAATATAACCTGTTCAGACAATATTATGCTACCAGCTATGTGTGTTTTTCAGGGCTTGTCATTTGGCACTGAACAGCCAATCGGTATGCTCTCCCCAGAGAAGGCCAGCTACCCTTTTCTCAGCATTCTTTAGTTGCCCCTGTAATTGTGTGTTTGTGGGTTTGAAGTCTTATGGGCTTTTCTCTGTGTAGTTTGGTATGTTCATTGGTGTCATCCTTATTCAGATCATGATCAAGTAGTTATATTGGTGAGATTTTATGAGTGTGGCTTCTGATATTACTAGGAGATATATTCTAAATGCCTCTGGTATTTGTGTGTCCCCAACTTTTCCTATAGTCAGAAAGTTTCTCTGCGCCACCTGGATGGTCCTACAGCCATTTATTCTCAAATAAACATACAGAGGCTTATATTAAGTACAAACTATTTGGTCTGTGGCTCAGGCTTATTACTTGCTAACTCTTATACTTAACATACATTTTTATTTATGTTTAGCTACATTGCTTGGTATCTTTATTCCCATCCCACTTCCTCTGCTTCTTGCTGTCCCTTGCTCTTCTGCTTCCCAGAATTCTCCTAGCCTGCCAACCCCACCTATACTTCCTACTGGTCAATAAGCATTTTGTTAAACCAATATGAGCATCAAATCTTTACAGTATACAAGAGCAATATCCTACAGCATTTTTCTTTTGTGAGACAATGTTGTGTTGTTACTTCAATGAATGTGCTTTCTATGCTATCACACCACTCTTAATTTTAATTATTAACTAATTGGTTGACAAATTCATTTTATGTGAATGTCTAGTGGGTAATGTTCTGTTGGATTTATACTCTTTACCAATATTTCAGGGTAACAACACATAAATGGTTAAATGTAATAAAGGCAATTGGTTATTTTACCTACATCCCCAGTTAAGTTGCAAGAAAAAGAACAAGCATACTAATAATATTAACTAGGAGTTTAAAAGCTAATGAATTATTAATATATTCAATGTTATTATGAAGAAGAAGAAATATAGAAAAGAAATAAGATATACTATAAGAGAATAGTAAAATAAACAGCAAGAAAGACAAAGCAGTCATAAGCCCAAAATAGGCAGAACAAACATAGAAAAGTAAAAGGATTAAATCATCTAATGAAAAAAATTTAGTTATACACCAGCCAATACTTTTTCCCTATTCTGAGTATGGGTTTTTACATATGATAATGCAGACACATAGAGACAGAGAACTGTTTTTCTTTCTCTCTAGTCCAGAAAGGTGAGACCAGAACACTTGTCCCGTGTGAGCTCTCCCAGCAATTTCTGATAGACTGACATGTTTTGCAGAAACTGTTTTCTAACAGAGCTCACCAATCCCTCCCTCATCCTTCAGTGTAGGTTCTGGCTCAATCTTTCTCTGGGTCACAGTGATGCTGGAATCTCTCTTTTTCACCTATTTGTATTTTGTTTGTGGATAAGAGGGATCTCCATTTGTATTTGAATTTATGACTGCATCTATTCCTCTTTCTAAAATTAGTCGGTTCTAAAATAGTTTATTCTCTGCTGTAACTCTTGAATCAACTTCAGTTTTCAAATATCAATCTTAAATACAGGATTATTATGTGCTGTTTCTAAGGCAATGATGAGAACATGCTCATAACTTTGGGGCCCCAACTCCGGGAACACATTGTTCACCAAAACAAAAGGACTGCCACTTTCTTTGCCATGGTTTCTTTCTTTAATGCTCCCTGGTGCCCCACACTCTTCCAGGAAACAGCTCCCCACTCCTTCCTCTCCATGAACATCAAAAGGCTTGGATGCTATTTGTGCACCAACCATATGTTCATTGTGGAGACTGAAATCAAACTTTGCTTCAAGATCCCAAGTGGGAATCTTTAGGGACGTGGCAGGCTGCTCCAGGATATGAAGGAAAATATAGGCAGTCATTTTCCAAAACTAGCAAAAACCAATGCAGCCTCCTCATCAGACAGATTTGTTATTTTGGTTGAACTCTGTATTTCCAGAAAATAATTCATCATCAGTATGGTTTCCTCAAATGTTTTCAAGAGACATACTGAGAATTCTGATGATTATTTCTGAGTACCAGGATAAAAAGAAGCTATAAGAATATTATTTGGGGGGTCTTATTTCATATGGTGTTGTGAATATACCCTGGGTAGAGCATTAACTTTCCCACTAATTTTTTAGTGTTTGTCCATTTCTAGTTTCATTTCCTCACTTTTGTACCTTCTTAACAAGAATAAATTGTCTCAATGAAAATACTGGTTAATAAAGGAGATATGAATCAGGTTGTACCATATACATTATATAACCAGGACTGAATTTAACTAATGTGGTGATAGAAACTGACAAGTCTTTGCCTGTATTTATTACATCTTTTCTGAGAAACTTTTATTTTATTTTGATAGTATTAATTGAAACATTTTTAATTTTTTATTTCTTAATTTAGGTCAGGGGACAAAAATACAAATGCAATATCTTATGTTGAGACAAAGTAAATTTGTATTCCTGATATTCTTAGTATAAGGTCCATTTAAGCCAATAAATACAGAAACTTTCCACATAATAATCAATCTTAATAACAAAATTTGGGTTAAGAAATTTTAATTCATTTTTCTTGAACACTCTTTCTACATAGCCCCAGTTAGCTTCACATTCCTGCTTCTGTCTCCTGAGAAGTAGGACTGCAGGTGTATGCAACCATACTCTGCTAAGAAATGTTAGTGCTGTAATTGGCAGAAATTTATATCATTTTAACAATATGCTTATTTTTTTTAAAAAAAAAAACTTTACATGACACTCTAGTGAGTAATCCAACACAAAACTAACTGATCTCTATTTTTCAAACTTTCAAAAGAATACCACTGTGAACAAACTCAAAATGTTGATCAAAGAAATATGGAAACAATAAATAATACTGAACAAAGAACTAGTTAAATCTATACCTTTCTAAATAATTTTTTAAAATGAGGCCATATAGCTTAATTCCCAAATTCAAAATGGTTGTTCAAAAAAGAGTACCTGGGAATGCAGCACACAATTTAATTAACAGCCTCTGGGCTGAAAAAACCAAAGAAATTCTACAGGAAATCATGAGTTTGGCCTTGTCTAACCACCTTGAGAGGAATTTATCATAGGTTTTTCAGGTTAGCATTCCTGGGGCACAATGTTCCTTTCAGTTCCTGAGAAACTGAGGCATTCTCTCAGCCAGTGAAACATTCAGTCTACCTTACATCTCTGCATTCCCTAGAAGTCAATGAAGCAAAAAGAAGCTTGGCTGAACAATTAGTCACAGAAATTAATCTGCGAACCCTACATAGTCTGCAAACATCATTGTATCCTAGAAACTATAGCTATTGCTCTTATTGATCATTGTATTGTTTCTGATAAAAGAATAAAAAGTCTGATTGCTTGCAATTAGTCTTGAGACTCAGTCTTGCTGAAACCCCTCCAGCCTGGGCCTGGTTTTCATCCCCATCAACCATAACCAGAGACCTTGATTTGATAAGCAAGTACTGGTGCCTACAAAAAATCCACAGATTTTCTTAAATTTATGTATGTGAACCACACCGAGGAGCATCTTACCTAGGACACTGAGAGAAAAAAGGTCTTTGGATATCCCAAACTGTGAAAAATATACGTACATAGTTATTCGTTATGCCTAATTTTCAAGCAATTAATTATGTTGCTTTATATGGTGGAGAGAATAATTCCTCTTTTTTAATGGGGAAGTACAGATTTAGGATTGCAGAACCATTGCTGTGAATTTCACACAGCTTGCTTTCAACCTTTGTGTGTTGATCTTGGCAACAGAAAGAGTCCCATGAAGCTTATTATCCTTCTCCTTTCCCAGAGACCCACAAACAGCCATATAGGAAATAAATGTTTGCTGTTCTTGGAGGATGACATTACTTTCTTTTGTTATGTGCCTTTCCATAGAAGGGTAACCTTGGTTCTTTGTTTTGTTGATTTTGAAAAGGTGGAAATGCTTCTCTTTTTTTTACATAGATAAATCATGAAATGCATGTATTTTTTTTTTACAATATCATTTTCTAACTATTACAATGGAGACATTCATATTCTAGATATATTTAAAATGTAAATTATATGATTTAGTAATTTCAAAGTTTTAGCTTTGACAGAAGAGGTCTCTATGTTGTTCATTGTTCAGATGTTAAGATAACCTAAGAAAATGGCATTGAACTAGAGCTCAGCACTCGATCTTTTATTTCTGACACTGAGAGTTTAATACTTGACTTGGGTGGACTTTTCTACTGCTGTGCTATATAATGGAAACTCTTCGTTTAAAAATAACCGATAAAAAATTTGATGATGATGTTTAAGGGTTTTCCTTTTTTCTTTTTAAACGATTTGACCATCTCATGGGTGCTTTGCAGATGATGCTACAAATTCAAATGAAGTGTTGACTCATCTACCGTGGTGTTCAGCATGCTTGAGAAGACAGAAGGAAACAGGTAATCATGTCTCCCAGTAAAGCCCAGCAAGCACCTTTGCACTGATACAGCTTTAAAGTAGGAAAGTAAAAGACAAAAGAGACAATTGTAAGAAGTGTAAATATCACAAAATTTTGAAGTTCCTAACTTTTAAATGCCTTCACCTACCTCGTATAATCAGTAAAAGGGCAACAAAATGGCCTATACTATTTGAGGTGTTTTGGTGACCATATTTCTACCACTCATGTCTCTGTGGGATTCACCTATTTCATCCGACAAAATGCTATCCTTGCAGATCCCAACTGAGGGTGCCTCCTTGCATTTCTTAAAAGTTTAAGAATGCTCAGATCTATCTAAAGCAAACAAACAAAAAGCTCTACTTCACCAACTATTATTCCCCCTAAGGCACTGCCTTTGTTTCCATGGGGATGACCATATACTGCACACTTCATTAAACCTTGTGCAAAGTCAGTGGTTCTCAACCCTTGGGTAGCAACCCTTTGTGGGATAGCATATCACATATCCTGCATATCAGATATTTACATTATGATTTATAACAGTAGCAAAATTAGTTATGAAGTATTGACAAAATAATTTTACGGTTGGGTTTCACCACAACATGAGGAACTGTATTAAAGGACATGAGGAACAGTATATAAGGGTCACAGCATCAGGAAGGTTGAGAACCAACGTATACATGCTTCTCTCTCTCTTCCTATTTCTTATACTTTTTTCTTAAACCTCTTTTTGGCCTACACTCCCAGTACTGTTTTTGGTTTCCAGGTCTTCAGGGGGACTCCTCTTCCTGATCAAATTACAGATACCATTTCAGAAAGATGGTGACAGAGTTTGGTGCGGGAGAGTGTGTTCTCATATTTTAATTTTATCTTCTGCTATGAGAAGAGTAAAGCTTCACAGGACTGCAAGGGAATTCAATGAAAGCGATGTGTAAATTGTCTTGTACTAAAACTCAAATCATACGAAGAATTCAACAAAGGGCAGCAGCTCCAGAGAAGTTTTCCACTGTCTTGGTATCCTATACTGGGAAACGGACCTTTTAATGTTTTCTTGTATAGGTATGTGCTTTATAAAAAGCCTGTTAAATACTTATTTTAATGATGTATACAATACGGTTTAAATAGTGTTCCTCTGTTTCTGTGAACTTAAAACAATCTTGTTTTTCTTCTCTTTTGATCTAGAAGTTAGTGGAAATTTTATCACAATCCCCATCCTGTTGCTTTCTGTCTCCTGCATTTTCTTAAAGAGAAATACTGATAAATTCAGATTCACCATCACTAAAGCAAAGCATTTGCTTCATTTTTTCCATTCCCTTTTTTCCTGTCTTCTTAGAATTTAAATTTTCCACATTCAAGGGAGAGAAATGTGAGTTGTCAATTTTTCCTCAGCTTTGGGGGATGTGGAAATGTTTTAATGGACTTCTGGAACCAATAAATTCCCAACCTGCTCCTGAAGTGCTGATCTTCAGGTCTTCTCTTCGTCACCCCTCAGCAGCACATTGTACGTTGTGATGGGAGAAGACTGTGGAGGTAACACTCAAAGATCCAGTTCTAGCTCCAATAGTAGCAATGTTTTTCTGCTGATAAATTAATTTTTCATGTACTTCCTCAATTTTGGTTATGAAATTACAACTCAAAATAGTTTCGTTTTGAATGAGCCCTTGTTATACTGAGGTATGACAGAGGATTTTGGCATACCCTTAACTTGCCTGATATTTTTAAATCTTCAAAGTTTTTCTAGGAAAATCATATTATGGTTGTGCTATGTTTTGTTAAAGTATGTAGGCTTTGCTTTTATCTTGTCAGACATATGAACACAAGTTTTCTTTTATTTGGGAGAGAAGGGTAGCTTTTTGTGCTACCTGCCACTTTGGGCCACCTTGCTAGAACCAGCAATCACCCCCTTCCTATGGCTCCAGCCCCATCTCCCCCTCTTGGCCCTTTACATGGACAAGAACACTATACTTGAATTTTTTTGTGTGACCAGTCACTAAATTTTTCAAAGCTGCATTTCTACACATGGAAGATGTTAAAACAAAAATCACCTGTATTATATACTGCTACTAAGGCATGTTATGTAAGAATGCAAATGAGGGTTTCTATAAATTTCCAGAAAGGAGGGTAATGGTGAAATAATGAGAATTTTATTTATTTATTTACTTTGCATTTCTTCATTAATCTCTAACATTTATCTTGAAAATTTCTTAAGACATATAGAGAGATGCAAACAGTATAACAAAGAGTATAACAATGAACATTTGGATATCCTTAACTTACATTTTATCAACAATATCTGTCATATTGGCATAGTTTACTGATGAGTAGAGACAGAGATATCTCTATTCTATGTATAGACAGAAGACAGGTAAACACTATCATATTGCCATGCCATTTTGAAAGAAATTGTAGAAAAGAAAGAAAAATTAACTTTCTCATAAAAATTTGATTTCCAGGAAGCTGTAGAAAAGTAGTAATTCCCATTTTTGCTTTTGTTTCAAGACTGGGTTAGAGTTAGCCAGGATCTATTTTTTCTTCAACTATTTCAGTTAATATAATGAGATAAAAATAAGCTTTTTTCCGATTTTTTCAAAGTATTGAGTACTTTGCAGTAGAAAGAAAACTTGGTCCTTGACTATTTCAGCAAACAGTGCATGCTTGCTATCAGCACATGGTTTCTCTCTGTACAGGGGCCACTCATGAGGACCATGTTCCCTGATCTAGTGAAGACAAGCCATCTAAGAAGCAGAGCAGGTGAGTGTCCATCAGCTCCAAAGGACACCATGGATCTACATCTGTTCACTGATTCTAAGACCCTAGCGATGTCTATTCTCAACAGCAGTAGAGTGGTGAGACTGACTCCAATGGGAAAGTCACTGCTTCTTGTTCTGGAGGGTGTATGTGAGCAAGGGATACCTTAGATCATCTATACCAAGGGTGATTATTTTTTCTACTTTGTTTTCATTTAGCTTACTATTACTTCTCTGCATAACTGTAAAATTGTTTAATAAAACACATTTCTTGGATTTTATAAGCATATGTGCAACTACATTCTGCCAGTTTTTAAAAACTAGAAAAAAAATTTAGAATTTTTAGGAAGTCTAAATCCAAAAAGATTCCATTACAACCAACCAAACAAATGACAGTGTATGAATTTTTGGTGATTTATTATCAATTTTAAAATATTTATATTCTGAGTAATACAGAAGAGTAATACAGTAAATATTTATACTCTCATAAACACTGAATCTATCATTTAAGAATATGTTCTAATAGGATGAAAAGACTTATGCTTGGCCATTAATTAATACATACTTTGAATATATATGTGTGTGTGTGTGTGTGTGTGTGTGTGTGTGTGTGTGTGTGTGTGTGTGTGTGTGTATTTAAAAAGGAAAACATCACCCTATCACTGTAAAATAACCTATGATTCTACTTCAAGCTTCAACTCGGACGGAGGTCACATCATCAAAATATGTTAACAATGTGCTAACTCCTACCTGTTTACAGAAACCCATATTTTGCACATTCCACAAACATAGACTCTTGTTATACCCTCTACTTCATTTTTAAACATAATTCTTTATTGATTCTTTGGACATCTCCCATCATGCATTCTAGTTCCACTTTCCTTCAAGTCCCTCTATATCTGCCCTCACCCCAGCAGCATGCCCTCCCAACTGGTTAAAAACTAATCAAAGCCACCTCACTCCTCAATCTTTCCAACAGCTCTTCATTCTAGTGGCATCCAGTTCAAGGCGGCTGGCACTGTCAGCCCTGGAACTTCCCGTAACTCCACTCAGATATCCTGCTGTTGCTCGTGTCATTGAGAGTCTGTGGTTATTGTTCCACAGGACCAGTCCCTACACAAGCTCTAGCAAGTCACAGATGGGGTAGATATTAGGATGGGCCAGCTCAAAGCCCAGGGTGTGGGTCTGGATGGTGGGTGACCAGCTGACCTGGTTGTTCCTGGCTACTGCCCCTCAGATAAGGACAGAGCCACCTCTCCTAGGACCATGCCATGGGGACCATCTCTACCATACCTATGGTGAGAGGTAGAACCTTCTCTCCCAAGTGTGGGAGCCAGCTCTCCCATTGGGGGTCTTCAGTGTCCCAAGAGGTGCGTGGCCATGTCTCAGGGCCAGTGAGGGGTGGGGTCAACCTTAGATTTTTAACCCACATGGTTCCTATTATCCTGTGTAGTAATGCCAGTCATGGACACCATCACAGAATTCAAGCTACATCAGGAACACAAACCCAGATGTACCCTTGACAACAGCTCAGGCTTAATACCACCCTGGCCCCAATGGCAGTACAGGCCACCAGATAAATATGGTCTTGATGGCATAAGCCTCTCAGACACCAATATAGTCTCAGACTCTGGATATCCAGACTCTAGGTGCTGCTGGACCACAGACCCAGATATGGCCTATGTCCATGCAGCCCAAACTGGACAATACCCTAGCTATATGTGGAGCATATGCCACCCAGATCGGCATAGCCTCAGTGACAGGACGGCCCCTAGACACCAATATGGTCACAGGTATGGCCCAGTCCTCCTAAGCCTCCACCCTGGGCACTTTTCAAAAATGAACAATGGGAACATATTTACTACATTTTAGTGACAGAGTTCAATAATCACTTTGCATTTGTAAATAGTTTCTGTTGAATGCAGAAAGCAGTATATGCAGATAAGGTGGCCCATCATCTCACTGCTCAAGTAAGTTCCTGTAAAATATTTGGACAGACTTCAAAAATATAAAATAAAATACTATGAAAAGACAAACTCTTCCCACATCAGGATCTCTAGGATACCAGCATATTTGCTATCATGGGAACATTATTTTTTCCATTTGATGTGTGGTATATTTACATGTTACAATTGGGTTGTGCACACCCACATGGAGGCCAGAGTTCCAAGTCAGGCACTTTTCCTACATTGCTCTACCCTTCTCTTTGAGATATGGTCTTTCACTGAATCTGGAGCTCAACTCATTCAGGCTGGCTGACCAATAAGCTCCAGGAACCTATCTGTCTCCACTCCCCTCTTGGCCACCATCCCAAGTGGTGATGAGTGCTGAGGATCTGAATTCAAGTTCAGGCTTTCACATAAGCACTTTAATCAACTGGAAAGTATCCTCAGTCATGTATACAACAACTCTGCAACTTAAAAGTATTTGCTGAAATTTTCTAAAGGCCTATGGCTTTCCTTTCCCAGCTGCAGCTGGTAAGCACAAAGAACATTTGGAGTCAGGTTCATGGAATTTCCCAAACAAACAAACATTCTTTAAAAGATACAGAAATACTTGCACTTTTGAGTTTAAGCAAGCTGTGTTTGTTATTACATTACATTTAATGAAACAAGATAACTATGATATTACTTTTATTCAGAAGTGTAAGAATTAAGTAAAATTTTGAAAAAAAAATCCAAATAGCAGAAACTGGGGCATCTACACATCACCAATAAGCAGCTGGTTTTCATGGGACACTCTCCATCATCCCCTGAGAGGGCAGTAGAGCTTCCATAAAACCTCACTGGAAGACCTGCAAGGTAACAAAGAGCTGTCTGAGAAGCCTAAGTTGGGAGAGCAGGGTTTGTATTCTGAGAGAAAATGAAAAGAAAGAAAACAAGTGCTCCTTTACCTTTGCAGGTGATACAGAACCTATGTCACGGTTGTTTGGGGCATGTAGTGATACAGAACCTATCTCACGGTTGTTTGGGGCATGTAGGTGATACAGAACCTATCTCACAGTTGTTTGGGGCATGTAGGTGATACAGAACCTATCTCACAGTTGTTTGGGGCATGTAGGTGATACAGTACCTATCTCATGGTTGTTTGGGGCATGTAGGTGACACAGAACCTATGTCACGGTTGTTTGGGGCATGTAGGTGATACAGAACCTATGTCACGGTTGTTTGGGGCATGTAGGTGATACAGAACCTATGTTACGGTTGTTTGGGGCATGTAGGTGATACAGAACCTATCTCACGGTTGTTTGGGGCAAGCTTATAGGACTTTTGGAAGTTATGTTTGTAATAAATATGGAAATTTAAATTCAGTGATATGTATCAGTAATGAAACAGCCCTGAGTATTTCTTCAGTCAACTTTACCAGGGAGTTTGGGTATAATTATTAGTCAGGTTTGGCATTGTTAACATGATACAAGTCTAGAAAATTGCTCTAGTTACAAGTTCCTCAAAGGTACTTTGTAACATTAGCCTTAGGCTATGAATATGAGATGTTTATGAAATTAAATTAGTTTTGTGTTTAAGCTTGGATTTTGTTTTAATCACTGTTCTATTTATATAAAGAGGTACCATGACCAACGAAGCTCTTATTAAAAAACACACACACACACAACAACAACAACAACAAAAAACCCAACTATGTAATTAGGGCCTTGCTTATAGTTACAGAGGTTGGTCCATTATCATCATGGTGAGGAGCATGGCAGCATGCAGGCAGGCACTGAAGTAGGATCTAAGAGCTACATCCTGGTTCACAGGCAGAGAAGAAGAGAGACTCTGGGCTTGACTAAGTGTAGACTTTTGATTCCCAGACCAATGACACACTTCATCCAGCAAATCAACACTTTAATTCGTTCAGGCCTTTAAATCATGCCACTTCCTGATGACTAACCTTTCACCAGGCCATTCTTATCAAACCACCAAAGTTTTTGATTACAAAAGCAGAAATGCATGGGTACATGCACACAATTTGAAACACTTTTGATCCCAAGCATTTTAGATACAGGTAATTCAATCTTTACTGAAAAACCAAATTAAAAGATTTTCACTTGTGCATAAAACGAAACTTTCTACACAAAATTCAGACAAATATGCAATATGTTTCTGTAAGTACCCAGTCTGCAGGGATAGGTCTTGTGTTAAACCCTAGATCTGACAATCATTTGCTGCATATCTTTTGAGTAAAATCTTTAGTTTTTGTTTATCATTTTCTTTATCAGAAAAATATCAATGTCAATGGAACTTGGCTCACTGCATTGCTACAGGGATGCAGTTAACACACACATAAAATATTTCCTCTGGCACATAGTAAGTGATGCATAATATTGCCATTTGTAAATTTTTAATGGGTGTATACTAAGAGCATGGGAAGGTTCAACTAAAGATAACAAAAGTATTTTCAACTTGAAAAAGAACTCAATGAGGAACAATTGCAGTGTGTAGTGATTGTAATATGCATGCACAGTTGAAAACCAAAACGGCAAAGCAGACTAGAACCAGAACCTGGGTTTTACACACATTTATCAATATTATATAAAAGCTTCCATTTGTAGCTGTACAAACTATTTTGAAACTAGTTCTATTCAGGAACTGTTTACATGCATAAATAATAAGCCAGGCTGGAAAGAAAATTATTGAGTTAATTTCAAAAAAATAAATTTTACAGCTTTCCTTGAAAATCTCTTAATGAAAAAGCAGCAAAAAGATAATGAGAAAGGACAAAACAGATGGTTTCCTCTCAGATTTGCCAAACTTTTACAGCATCATTATGATATATTTCCACTTGGGTCTACACAGTTTAAAAGAAGTGGGACATTTGGATCCAGAAGAGAGCAGAGATGATTAAAGAGCTGGAAACCCGGGCTTAAAAGGAAGGGATCATGGAAATGGTGCTGGTTGGCCAGAAGAGGAGAAAGCTGTGGGTGACTTAATTATACTCTCAGTGTATATAATCTCCCATATAAATGGATTGGGGAACAGATGTTCCCAGTGAAAACAGAGCAGGATGGAAGGGAGCACTTTGGCTCTAACTGGAGAAGCATCCTTCTATTTCTGAAGTGTAGTTATTCAATTCTTCTTCTGTCTTGGTTATTATATTAAATACTAAGGAGTCATTGATTTAAAATTTACATATTCACACAAATACACTGGTCAAAATTTTTCCTTTTGTCTAAGATTTGTGTTTATAGCAAACTTAGGGTCAGTGCTCAGCAAAGTGTTAGAAAACAGGCAAAGAAGGAAAGACAGCCGCAAAGTGCTTTACATCACCACTAATACTACACAAAGATGCAAGAGTTAGGCAATATCCCAAAAACATTTCAGGAAGTATGCTTGATGATCATCGCTAAAATGACTGCCAAAGGCAAGTGGTTTTAAAAGTGCGTGATAAAAGTTGGAACAGAGATATTAGGTGCTGAGAGAGGGTCTGTGAGTACCGGGGAAAAAAGTAGAGTGGATCTTTCAGCTCAGAAAATTATGTAGTGAACAGGTTCTTTTTATGGGACCCTAACTCTCAAGAATTCATTCTTGGTGACTCAATTTCAGAGCCCCAGTAAAAAATCCCACCACTTACAATCTTCTAGAAAAGAAGATTTCTGTGGATCATCACTTAAAAGTTGTGTCCTAGACATAGTCAAGGCTGTACCCTGTGCTGACAGCTAAACTTGATAGTGTAAGAGCCACCCAAATAATGCTGTGATGTTGGTATTAAAGGTATTAAGGGGTCAGGAGAGTGGCTAAAGACCATAGTGTGGCATGACTGGAGTCACTGAAAAGAGCTCAAAAGAGGTGATTGGTAAAAGTTCAGTCCATCAGTTTTAGAGATGTCATGGGATGACCACCAAGAACAGCAGAAGCAGTCAAGTGGAGCCACCCAGAACCTCAAAGACAAGCTATGTATGCTACAGAGGACAGAGCTGGAGAAGTGACCCAAATGCCTTGGAGGAGGTCAGAGGGTCAAGTGTAGCCCAGACAATTGGACAGTGTGTTTCATACACTGTTGGGGTTGGTTTTGCTTTGCTAAGATTGCAACTGTGCCCTGCTTCTTCCCTCTTCAAGGAAGTATTTAACTTAATTTTGGTTTTTGCAGGAGCCCAGAGTTGTGAGACTTGAAACTTTTAAAAGCTATTTTGGATTTTAAAAAGATTCGATATTTTAGAGACTGAACTTTTCATGTCTTTGAATTTATAAGAACTATTGTACTTTTATATTTATTTATGTTTTATACTGTGATATAATCACACAAAGGCTTATATTAATGTGCCAATTTGGAGATAAATAAGAACAAAAGAAAGGTCTAATTGAAAAGTGATGTATATGTGTGTCAAGTTGACAAGGGGTCAGTTGTACTGGCTAAATTTATATCAACTTCATACAGACATGAGCCATCAGAGAGAGGGAGCCTCAATTAAGAAAATGTCTAAAATGGATCAAGTTGTAAGTGAACCCATAGGGCATTTTCTTAATTAGTGATCAGTGGGAAAGGGCCAAGCCTTATAGGAAGTGCCATCCGTGGGTTGGTGGTCCTATAAGAAGGCAGGATGAACAAGCCTTGAGGAGCAAGTCAGGAAGCAGCACCCCTCCCTGACCTTTGCATCAGTTCCTGTCTCCCGGTTCCTGGCCCACATGAGTTTCTGCCCTCACTGCTTTTGATAATGAACTTAAGTGAAATAAACCCTACCACCACCACCACAGAAAAGACACCATTTAATGCCTTTCAAGATTCAGATAATCCATAGAAAATATAGCATTTAAGGGCTGAGAAGGGTTCCAATAGTTTCTAGAGTGCTGAAGAACTCAAAGAAGCAGTTAATGCATCTTTTCCAGCTTACAAGAGTGCAACTCAGAAACAGCTAAGAGGAAGAGATGCATAGGACAATAAGTGCCCCTCCCTCTCTGTCTTCATCAACCTGAGGGTTCTCCATTGTATAGAGTTTTGTATAAATATGATTGATTAAATCCCTAGCCTCACTTTTCCTCATAGATTTTAAGATAAAGTTAAGACTTTTGTCTTAAGCTCTAACTGTAGGGCTATACATACATCTGTTCACACTCAATAGTCCTCTGTGTCTATTAACTACGTGAAGACCTATCAAAAAGCAAGGGAAGTTAAGGAACAGCAAACAGCTCATGTAAGTACCTAGAAAAGGTTGGGCCTTTTATGTAACAAGACGTAGAAATTCTTGTAATAGTTATGTTTATTATTTCTTCTGAAAAACCTTTCTCTGGGTATTTTATTTTGCCATAATACTGTTGTTGTCTGTTAAAAATGTGGTTCTGATCCTGTTCTGGCTTGAGTGCAAAGTTTCCTGAAATGGTATCCAGGCACACTTTCCCATGAAAATGTCACTAATGAAAAATCATTCTAATGCATAATTTGAAACTGGTTGAAAATATTTTTAGAAAATTTGAAAAATATTTTGGTATTATATCCCCCTAAAAAGCATATGCTGAGACAGTTATTTAAATTCACATATTTGGCAAGTAATATTCGAATATCTTGGTAGAGAAGAGAGGGAAGAGCCTGTTAGAATATATTTAGGAACAACTAGTCAACTTCAAGGTTGTCAGCTGAGACATAAGTGATTTCTCCTAATGCCTCTTCTTCAGCATCAAAGGCTTGGCGCTGAAGAAGTATGACATGACCTTCCACAACATCCTCAGTACCGCCTTGCCTTAAAAATATAAGCCTCTGAATAGACTTTCCATTCCTTTTAGAAAATTACAGGTCAGGTAGTATTATGGTTTCTTTTCTACCACTGTGATGAAGTATCTGATGAAAACCAACTTAGAAGAGAAAGGATTTACTTATAGCTCACCATTCTATGTCACATTCCATCATTATGGAGAATTCAAGGCAGAAACTTGAAGCAGCTAATTATAGCAACAGACAAGTTCAAGAGAAAATGAATGCTTACCACTCAGCTTGCTTCCTCTGTGTCTACAGTCCAGAACCTGATCCCATGGAATGAGCTGTTCACTTTTAGGTTGTCCCAGATCAGTTAATGCTGTCAAGACAATTCCCAAAGGCCTCGCTAACCTAAACAATCTCTTATTCACACTTTCCAGGTGATTTAACACTGTACTATGTTGGCAATTAAAACTACCCATCACAGATGATCAGATTTATTATCATTTGAAGAATCAAGGCCTCTTGAAAAAATGTAATATTATTGAGAAATAAAAGTAAGCCACTATTCAGTTACAAGGAAAGACATTTATCAAAAGATATTCTGTATTTGAATATTTATGAAAGATATTGTTAAGGATTACATAACTATTCATAATTAACCGAAAATGGGTCACAGTTTAAGAAATTTGCTGTTAGGTGATAGTGTCATATATGCACTCAAGCATGTAGCTATACAAACTAAACTGGCTGTGATAACATTGGGTTATATTTTCATGGACCTATAATCTTACCTGTGGTCCATCACTGAATGAAGTTTTTATACATCCTGAAACTGTTTGCAAAGAATTGTACTCAAAATTTAACATAGATATATTTCACTTTTAACCTGTTATGATAAAGCCAACTGGAGTCTATTCCATTGCTAATTTTGTGCATTTACTCTTAAGTATAATATAAATACCTTTCCTTCACTGATAAAGGATATGAACAGGCTCACACATTGGAAAAGTGTAAACTGGACTCCAGTGCTTTCTCATCAAACTCAAGGTTCCTTTTTTAATAGATGATATGTTATATTTTTCATTTAACATAAAATATTTTAAAAAGTTAATCTACAAAAGCAGAAAGAAGATGAGTGGCTACTGCAGGGACGGGTGGCAGCGAAAGGACATGAGGCTTCCTCTGCAGATACTGAGATGCCTCAGAACAGATAGATGGTTGTATAACATGTGAGTGTACTGAAACCACCAGACCACTGGTTTGCAGTGAGTGGATTGTTTTGGTATATGATTTATTTCAGTGAAAATTTTACAAGAAATTATATTATCAAAGTGCTTGTCATTTACATGCTTAATTCCAGGGGAAGTGAGTGAGCAAAGAAATGAAGACAAGTGATGGGCTCTGCTTGCTTTTCTGCTTCAATTGGTTGCTCTTTGGGGAAACAAATCAAGAAAGTGCCACACATACCTGTCTTTCTTACCATTTCTCTTACATTGGAGAAAAACCATGACCAAAAGGCAAATTTAGGAGGAAAGTGTTTGTTGAGCCTGCACCTCCATGCTGAAAAAGCCAGAGCAGGAAACCAGGTAGGAACCTGGAGGCAGAAACTAATACAGAAGCCACAGAGGAATGCTACTTACTGGATTGTTACATCATGGCTTACTTAGCCTGCTTTCTTACAGAACCCAGAGCCACAAGCCCAGGGTGGTAACACCCGAAATGGACTGGGCTCTCCCACATAAATCACTAATTAAGAAAATGCCTTACAAGTTTCTGTGGCATTATATTTTATACTTAATAAAATCAGCCTAGAATATCAGAGAACAGAATCACCCACAGTCAAGCCATGAGGGTCAGAGAGTGGTGACCTACGCCTTTAATCCCATTACTCAGGAGAGAGAGATCTTTCTGTATTTCTATGAGTTCAAAGCCTTAAAACAAAACAGTAGTAGTTTATATCTTTAGTCCTAACTCTAGGATTATAATGCAGAGCTGAACTCAGAAGTGAAGCAACTGGAAGAAGATATTTAAGGCAGGTGTAGGAAGACTTCTCTATTCTGTAGAAGTGACCAGCCAGGCAGAGGACTCTTGAACATAACATTTACCCTGTGTAGTAAGAGGTTTCTGGCCCGGACTTTCGGGCCTAACTTCAAGGTTTAGGACCACAGACCCAAAGACCCGCAGAGACACACAGATGCTTTCAATAGTTTTTGGCTGATCAGCCTCAGGCCCAGGCATGTCACTTGCTAGCTCTTTACTCTTAATCTAACCCATGACTCTTAACCTGTTCAGCCATGGGGCTTGGTACCTTTTCTCACAGCATCATAGTTGTCCTCTGCTTCCTGTGGCTTCTCTCTGGCATTCTGCTCTGTGCTTCCTGTTCTCAAGAGTTTTCTTAGTCTGGTAGCCCCACCCACACTTCCTGCCTGCCTTAGGCCCATCAGCACTTTTTATTAAACCAGTGGGTGGGGCAATTATTTACCATGAAACAACACAATACCCCTACAACCCTGAGAAGTTGGCTGGATGAGAATTGACTGTGGTCTGTTTCCTCTCTCTGATATTCCAGCTTTCCCCCAATATTTGGCTCTGAGTTTTCATTAAATACCAACTAGAACTCATGCTTTAGGTTTCCTACAGCCTGATCTTATGAACACCTTTTTCTTTAGAGGGGGAGGGCTTATTATATTTTTTATTTAATTTTTCCCATACCCATCACTGCTCTCCTCACTCCCTTTCTGTCAGTCCTCCCTCAGCCTCTCCCCACCCCATCCACACATACATTCCCCACAGAGGGCAAGGACTCCAAAGATGAATCAGTTCGGTCTGGCATATCCACTTGAGGTAAGACCGAGTCCCTCCCCTGAAAAGTGTGGTTCTGGCCCATCCAGCTGGTGGTTCAGATCCACAGACCTGCAGTCCCAGACTGACTAACCCCAAATAATCACACAAAGGCTTATATTAATTTCATGTTGTTTGGCCTATGGCTCAGGCATATTGCTAGCTAGCTCCTTTATCGTAAATCAACCCATTTCCATTCATCTGTCTTGTCATGTGGCCTGTGGCTTACCTGTGTTACTTCTTTACAAGTTGATTCTTGGGCAGTGGAATGGCATCTCTTTTGACTCTGTCCTTCTCCCCCTATCTATGCTCCGATTTCCCCACCTACTACTAAGATGCCTGCCATAGGCCAAGACAGTTCTTTTTATTAATGAATGATATTCAAAGCATACAGAAAGACATCCCACATCACACCCCCAAGTATCAAGGCTGAGAAAGGTGCTCATTGCAGAGTATGGGATATGAGAATTCAGTTCACAAACCAGAAAAAAATTCTGCTTCGACTAAAAGGGGCTCCACAAACTGGCCACGCCTTTTGACTGTCATCTACATTCAGAGGGCTTAGATTCATTCCATGAAGTTTCCTCAGTTATGATTTCAGAGTCAGTGAGCTTCCAATAGCACAGATGAGCCTACTCTGTGGGTATCCTCATCATGATCGTGATCACTTTGCTCATGTAATCCCTCCTCCCTCTCTTCAGCTGGATCAGTGGCTCTACCCAGTGTTTAGCTATGGATCTCTGCATCTGCCTCCATTAGTTGTTGGATGAAGGCTCTATAATGGCAATTAAAGTGGTCATTCATTTGATTATAGGGGAAGGCTAGCTTAGGCACTATCTCCACTATTGCTTAGAGTCTCAGCCAGGCTCATCTTGTGGGTTCTTGGGTGTTTTCCTACCACAAGGTTTCTTTCTCCACACAATATCTCCCTCTATCAGGACATCCATTTCTTTGCTCTCCCTCTCTGTTGCTTCTCCTAATCAACCATCCCATTCTCTCATGTTCCCTTCCCACTCCCCCTTGTTCCCGCCTTCAGTATGATCCCAATTTACTCAGGAGATATTCTCTATTTCCCCTTTCCAGGGGTATCCATGGATGTTTCTCTGAAGTTCCTCCTATTACCAAACGACTCTGGGGATATGTGTTACTTTATGTTTAAAATCCACTTATGAGTGAGTACACATTATGTCTATCTTTCTGAATCTGTGTTACTTCACTCAGGATGATACTCACCAGATCCATCCTCTTGCCTGCAAATTTCAGGATGTCATTAACTTTTTACTGCTAAGTAATACTTCATTGTATAAATGTACCATGATTTTTAAATCCATTCTTCAGTTGAGGGGCATCTAGATTGTTTCTAGGTTCTGTCTTTTACAAATAATACTGCTTTGAACATAGTTGAGCTAATGTCCTTGGGGTAAGAATGTACATGTTCAATAGTGGTATTGCTGAATCATTGGAGAGATTGATTCCCAGTTTTCTGAGAAGCCTCCATAATAATTTCCAAAGTGGCATACAAGTTTACATTCCTAAAAACAATGGAGGAGTGTTCTCTTTGCTCTACATCCCTTCCAGAATAGACTGTCATCTGTGTTTTCTATCTTAACCATTCTGACAGGTGTAAGATAGTATCTCAGAGTTGTTTTGATTTGCATTTCTCTTATGATTAAGGATGTTGGGCAGTTCTTCAAGTGTCTTTCAGCCATTTGAAATTTTTCTGTTGAGAATTCCCTATTTAGCTCTGTACCCCAATTTTTAATTGGATCATTTGATTTTTTGATCTCTAGTTTCTAGAGCTCTCTATATATTTAAGAGATCAGTTCTCTGCCAGATGTAGAATTGGTGAAAACATTTTTTTTTCAATCTGTAGACTGTCATTTTTCTTATTGGCCATGTCCTTTGCCTTACTGAAGCTTCTCAGCTTCAGGAGGGTCATTTATTAATTGTTGCTCTTAGTGTCTGTACTACTGGTGTTATGTTTAGGAAGTGGTCTCCTATTCCAAAGTATTCAAGGCTATTTCCCACTTTCTTTTCTATCAGGTTCAGTGTAACTGGGTTTGTGTTGAAGTCTTTGATCCACTTGGACTTGTGTTTTGTGCAGAGTCTGTGTTGTTGTTGAACTCTAACTTTAGTCCATGGTGGTCTGATAGGATACAAGGAGTTATTCCCATTATTTTTTATCTACTCACATTTGCTTTATGACTATGTGCTCTATTTTAAGGAAAGTTCCATGGGGTGCTGACAAGAATGTACATTCCTTTGTGTTTGGGTGGAAACTTCTGCATATATCTCTTAAGTCCATTTGAGTCATAACATCTGTTCTCTGTTAAGTTTCTGTCTGGCATATCTATCCATTGGTGAGAGTGGAGTATTGAAATCTCCCACTGTTAATGTGTAATGTGTGGGGTTTGGTATAAGGTTTAAGCTTTAGTAGTGTTTCTTTTACATATGTGGGTGCACATGTATTGGGGGCATAACTGTTCAGGATTGAGACTTCATTTTGATAGATTATTTCCTGAGATGAATAAGTAATGACCTTCCTGATATCTTTTAATTGATTTTAATTTGAGGTCTATTTTTTTAGATAGTAAGATGGCTACATCAGCTTTTTTCTTAAGTCCATTTGATTGGAAGGTCTTGTCCCAACAGTGTCTGTCTTTGAAGTTGTGGTTTGTCTCTTGTATGCAGCATAATGATGAATTCCAGTTTTATATTTATTGTGTTAGCCTGTGTCTTCTTATAGGTCAATTGAATCCATTGATATTAAGGGATATTAATGACAAGTGATTGTTAATTCCTGTTATTTTTGATGGTTGTGTTGTACATGTGTTTTCCTTCTTTAAAGTTTGCTTCTGTGGGATTATCTACTGCTGTGGCTGTGTGTACCTACCTTCTTTAGGTTGGAGTTTTCTTTCTAGTGCTTTCTGTAAGGCTGGGTTTGCAGACAGGTATTATTTAAATATGGTTTTGTCATAAAATACATTGTTACTCCATCTATGGTGATTAAGAGATTTTCTGGAAAAAGTATTCTGGGCTGGCAACCTTGGTCCCTTAGTGTCTATATAACTTCTGACCTATTGGCTTTTATTGTTTCTATTTAGTAGTTGGGTATTATTCTGATGGATGTGCCTTTATAAATTACTTGATCTTTGGCTTTTGTAGCTCTTAATATTCTTTCTTTATTCTGTATGTTTAGAGGCTTGATCATTGTGTGGCAAGCCGACTTTGGTGGGGTGTCTCTTAACTGTATTTGGTGTTCTGTAACCTCTTGTTTCTTTGTAGGCATTTCCTTCTTTAGATTGGGACTTTTTTCCTCTATGATTTTGTTGAATATGTTTATGTACCTTTGGGCTGGTATTTTTCTCTTTCTTCTATTTCTCCAATTCTTAGGATTGGCCTTTTCATAGTGTGCCTTATTTCCTGGACATTTGTGTTATGAATTTTGCTTTTAGTGTTTTCTTTGACTGTATCTATTTCCACCATCAAATCTTCCACAGCAGAGATTCTCTCTTCCACCTCTTGCATTCTGTTGCTTGTGCTTACATCTGTAGTTCCTGCTCATTTACTCAGACTTTCCATCTCCAGCATTGCTTCAGTTTATGTCTTCTCTATTAATTCTGTTTCAATTTTTAAATCTTGAACTGGGTTCTTCACCCATTTGGTTGCTTTTTCTTGGCTTTCATTATTTTCTTTTAGGAATTTGTTGATCTCTTCAAAGTTTTTGTTTGTCTTTCCCCCTGCTTCTTTAAGGGCATTTTTTATTTCCTCTATTATCTTCATAAATTGCTTTTTAGAGATCATTTTCTTCTGCTTCTTCTACATTGGCATACTCAGGTCTTGCTGTTGTAAACCATCAGTTTCTGGTGGTGCCATGTTGTTCTTTATGTTGTTACATGTAATTCTACATTGGCGTCTGCCCATTGCTTCCTCCAATTGATTCAGGATTTGTCTGTATCTCATGGAGTTGTCCTTGGTGCAATCTACTCTTGCTGTGACTGTGTCTCAGGAAGCCTCTCTTGGTTCAATCAAGCCTTTCTTGGTCCACTTAGAGATAGTGTATTCTGTGTCACTGTGAGCTGTTCTTGGTTCAATATAAGCTGACTGTTTCTGTGTCTCAGAGATCCAATATTGTTCTAATATGAGCTCTTGATTCACTAGGAGCCTTTTATCATGTAGGAGCTCTTGATCTAATGGGACTGATGAACAGTGTGTCTCAGGGAGATGCTGCAGTTGCCTCTTGATCCAATAGTTGCCTCTTGAGTTGCTGGTAAACTCTGGGTCTTAGGTAGCTACTACAGCTGTTGGATGATGAGATGTTTTGGGGGCTGGTGCAGGATTTGTAGATGTGGGGTGTCCAACAAACTGGGGTGTAATGGCCTGTAGGAGTTTTTCTGGCTGTCCTGGGATTAGGGAACAGTGGATGGGAATGGTGTTTCATGAACTGTGCCTTGAGGCCTAGGTCCTAGCGACCAGCTTAAGTTTAATATATAGAGTCAGAGATTAGAAAGGACAGAATGAGCCAGAAGGTTAAGAAAAAAAAAAAACTTCCCAGAAAGAATCACTCCACTAGTAAATAGCAGTCCTTCTGCTGATAACAGAATGGGGCCTGTTAAGCTAAAACTACATTGGGCTTGGTAAAGTAAACTCCCTTTCAAAGGTGTCTTACAGCTTATAAATGTTTTGTTGCACATATTGACTCATTTAATCCTCAAGACATGCAGGGTATAAATTATTACATTTCTTCACTGGTGTCAAAAAAGCATGATTTAATGCAGATGAAATTCTCTAGTAGTGAGCAAATACTGAGAGAATACAAACTCATTTCTTGGAAAAAGAGTCAGAGCCCTCTTATGCTACCCTTTTTTGGAGGAAGTCTCATATAAGAGGATGGGCTCATTGTCAACTGTAAAATAATCTAGTATACGGCATATTGCATTCAAAATTGAGCTAAGGCAAATTCCAAAGTACCCATTTCTTATTAGAAATGTGAATGGGATTTCCTTTTTTTCCCCCTAAGAGTACACAACTGCTTTTGTAAAGCACTCCCAATTCAATACAACTAGAATCAACTAGAATGTTGTTTGCTAAGTGTTACCTACTTATCCCCCAAACTGAAAACCTGAAGCAATGGCCATTATCTCTAGAAGCAGTTTTGCTATGTAGCTATGATGTAGTTTCTCACTTGAGATAGCAGTCATCATCTCCTCTCATATACATTTCTCCATCCCTGAATAATATAGTCTTCTGGTATGGCACCTTTCCTTCTCCAGACAAAGTGGCTCCAGGAAGCACCCCAGTCACCAGAGTTCTTTACAACCTAACATCAGTGGTGTTATACTATTGCTTTCAACATACTCTTGATCATAGAGGCAAAACCCTGGGTTGGTATAGAAAGAGACTGAAAAAGGGGGGATGATGGATCAGGGCTGATACTGAAAGCTGTCTGCTACATTAGGGTATATACATGAAGAGGCCACAGTATTTAATATACAGTATGTAATTTCTCTTTTAGAGTGAGCTTACAGAAGATTCTAATATAGAATTAATAAAACATGAAGACTCCATCCATATACTCAATGCAAATCATAAAACATAAACCAAAAGGTTCATTAAAGAAGTACTCAATGCTATAATGAAGTTCAAATAATGAGATAGCGCTGCTATACATTAAGAGACCCACAAGACATGGGGCAAGAGAATGATGTTCCTCATAGATCCCTCTGAAGTGAGGGTTTCAAAATAAATATCATGGCAGAGAAAACAAAAAATATAAGACTTGGCAGTGGGAGTCTTACCAAGACTCTGCATTCTTTGGAAGTAAAGCATAGGAAACAAATTGCATGTAGTCTGAGGTAGCTGGGCACAAGCAAAGCTATTATGAAGCCCCAGTAAATGTGTATCTGCAAGGAAGGAAAATGTCAGGAGAGACTAAAAGTCTTCTTGAGTTGTTTCAGTGTCTTCCTATGAATTAGCAGATAAAATCAAATTCTTTGTCATGACAATGAAGATCCTTTTATCTATACCCCCACCCTAGATCTCATTACCCAGCACCTCATTGCCATTATGTCCCTTCCCAGTCTTCCACCACAGTCCTGCAGACTCCTGCTTCTTTTGCAGAAACAACAACTAGATCCCAAGCCTTGCTCCTTTGCCCATTCTATTCCACATGCAAAGTATCTCCTTCTTCTCCTTCCCAGTCCTCACCTCCCCAAACTCAGTTCAAAGCTCACTTTGTTCAGAAAGAATTTTCTGATTCTTCCATTTTCCATCTTCATCACCACTTACACAAGCAATGTAAATGTACATATGTGCAGTGTACTATCCACTAAGTGAATTAAGTCCATCTATTATGAAAATTCCAGTCTTAGAATTACTTATATCCTTTATTTGATATCCTTTTCTAAAAAAAAATAAGATGGAAAATAAGCCAAATTATGATGCTTCTTTGAGTATTGGTTATGCCTCAATTTGATGGACTTCTTTGGCCATTATTTTGTGTTTTCACCTTTCCCTTATTCTAGCTTATTATAGTGCCCTGTGCCTGGCCGATTCCATATGTATATGTTTGATTATAAATAGGCAATGAAAAGAATTTCCACTGCTTGCCCCAGGAAAAGTGACCCTGACTGGCCATGTCACTTCAGCTAAGGCATGCGAGTTGACAATTTGATTATATCTTGGTGGCTTTATAACATTTCACCTGAGAATTACAACTCTTTTACTTTCATGCCACACATCTTCAAACCTTCCTGGAGTTGTTGTGGGGAACTAGGACACCATGATAGGACACCATGGTTTCCAACAATGGACTTAGAACTAGGACTCAGATTCAGCAAAACACCTGATAAATGGACTTAGATTAGTCTGAAATGAAGTCCAAGCTTTACTTTACATTAATATGGCTGTTTGTTGGTGAGCCACTCTGAACCTTAGCTTGGGCTTCTGTAAAATGAGGAACCTATACAATCCAATCTCAATAGCCAACGTAGATGATCCTTACTTTATCTCAATGGCTCAATCATACAGCAGAGTTTCTACCTTTGGTTTGAGCAGAACTTTCAAAACTCTTAGAGGTAGGTTGTAACTCTTCTAACAAATAAATAATATTTAATATATAACTTCTGATGAAATAGGCATCCATTTAACTTTGAAACTATGAGTATAGTCCCAACACAAAAGTAATAAACAGCAAAAGTAATAATTTAATAATCAGCATGGGCAAGTGAGCACTATGGCTTTAAGGATTCAAACACTGTGAAGAAACAACTTGTCCAAATGAAGAACATGGATATATACCAGATACCAATTCTACAGGATTGATTCTTCTTGGGCTATACTTGTTTCTCTATCCAAGTACCTATTCCAAGTTAGATATGTATTTTCCTACTGTTCACCTAAACATTTCCATGGACTTTATGGCAATTAGACTATGTCTTTCCCCCATATCCCTGGGGAATTCACATGCTGTTTAACTTCTAACTACTATTAAACAGTCTTTAGCCCCAATCAGATCTGTCCCTGAAAGGCTCTTTTCTCTAGACCACTTTATACACTAACTCAGACTCTAAGTTGCTGAACTGATTTCTCTTTCTCTGTGATATATTTCTTAGGAAATATTTGATAAAGCAAGGAGTATCTCTACCAATGGTTAGAGACCTTGTAAAGGTCATTTAAAACTACACAAGAGCAGAGAAAATAGACATAAAGAGATTAAAACAAAAGAGAGAGAATAAAAGGGGTTACAAAAAAATAAAATTATGATTTACTGCCAAACAAAAACACATTATGATCAGGAAGTGAAATTTTGGGCTAGTTTTCATGCCAAATATCTCTAAATCTTATAATCCATAATATGGAGGTTCTAGACATTAGTAAAAATATTTTTTTGATTCTTTAAAACTCAAAATAAGAACCCTAGGACAATAAAACAAATAACAAACCCTATTTTATTCTCCGTCCTTTGGCCATTAATCTCCCATTTTATCTGTTCTGAGGAATGCAGTCCTAATAGTTCATGTGAATGAATGCTACTCATTTTCAGTGGCTCAGTCATACCATAGATCTTTAGATACAACTTTCAAAATGCTTCCCCAATGTGCCACACTCAACTGTTTCAGTGCCAGTTGCTGTCTAAATGCGAACTGACTCATAGTCCCCATAATAGATGCTGGTCTGTCACTTTGTTTTTAGTCAAAAGAGAAAGATTTGAAGAATGAAGAGAAATGCAACTCTGAAATCCTAATAGCCGTGAGGCTCAGAGACTTAACACAAAAAAATGTCATTCGCTAAAACATGGCCTTGGCAGAAATTCTGCCAAAATTCTGATTACTTACAGTTGTTGAAGGAACTACAGAAAAATGCACTATGAGGTCTCAGCTAATCAAATACAAAGTAATTTGAATGAGTGACTCTAGAATCAATGGTGAATATTGGTCAAGTTCTCATTGTTCAAAATAACAAGAAGGACTATGTGATATCACACTTCCCCTAAAAAACACTTGACTGTCTATGAATGGATAGAAAATAATTTTTTTGTCATATAAACATGAGTCATAAAGTCTAAGTGTTATGTTTTAATGTCCTTCCCCCTAAGTAAGTTTAATTTAGAATAGCCTATTAAGGAAAGCTAAAAACTACGATTGGTATTTTTCCATAAGATAAAATTATCAAGCTAAAATATCAGAGATATGAATGAAAAGTCCATTTTTGTAAAGGACCTATCTGATCAGTCTATAGTAATTCACATAGTCACCTACAACTGGCAACCAGGACCCTACCTAGATCCCAGGAAAAGGTACTTTTCTAAATCACTCCAGACAGATCTGCTATGAGTCCTGTGGGCAAAAATAATATTTAATGAAAGCAAAAATACAGAGCTCATGATGCTTTAAGAAACAACAAACACTCAGTAGCTTGTCATGTCTGTGGGTTATCATGTGAGGCAAAGGGTGTACATGAAATTAAACTTCTTGGAGTGTTACTGACTTAATAGCTAACTTTCTAGAACTTTACCACTAAATTTGATCTTCCTGAAATCTACCAATTAGTAGCTTCACTTAGGTGCTACTTTTCCCATAAAGATAATCTGAATTTATAGTTTGTAGACTATTTCAAAAATAGCTTTTCTGTTTTTCAATGTAGATTTTATGGAATGTGTCAGGCCTAAGAATTTTATCTCTTAGTGTGTCTTGAGTGAGCTCACATTATCCAACCTGTCTGCATTACAGCTAAGAATGTATTCTAACCTTGCAAAAACCATGCTATAGTTGAATTGTCAATATAAAATCTCTCATTAAAAATAAATGAATAGTGATTGAAGTAAACTTTTAATTGAATGCTATGCTATGAGAATTGTATTTTCTTAACATGTGTTTTCAATAAAAAATATAAAATAATTAAAACTGTATTTGACTCACAATGAAAAGTTTCCATTCTCCCTCTCTCTAAGGAACAGAGAATGAGTAGGTTGAGGAAAATTTTTAAAAATAATTATATATGAAATGCTATAAAGAAAGATGTTAATTTGGTTTTTAAAATATATTTTTTTATTTAAAAAGGTTTTTCCATGTATGCTCCTGCCCACCCTTCCTGCCCTCCTCCCAGTTCCTCTCAGTCCTCCCTCAGCCTCCCCCACCTCAGCCCCCATTCATTCCCTAAGGAAAGCAAGAGGTCCCAAGGTGGGTCAGTTCAGTCTGGTGTATCTATTTGAGGTAGATCAGACTCCCTCATCCAAATATTAAGGCTGAGTTAGGTGTTCATCTGTAAGGAATGGGCTCCAAAATGCCAGTTCATGATTTGTATGCTAACTAAAAAAATGTAAATTTAAAAATAGATTTTTATAATAGTGTGTCACTGTCTGATACTATTACTTTTGCTGGAATAAAACAGATTTAATATAAAGTTCATGTTGTCTCACTTTTTCAACAACAAAACAGCATGGAGAGGTACATGAGGAGTCCTAAAACTGAAGCAGGACAGAAGAGGGATGCAGTTCCAATGGCATCAAAAGCATTTGCATTTCATGGCCTTCAGCACTGACTGGTGAACGTAGTGTGCACCTGTCTTTGGATATCAGAGCCACCTTGAAGTCAGGTCACTGTAATCTGCCCTTCTGCATACTCCAACTCCCTCACTCCCACTACTAGTAACCATTTGGGGGTTTTATCAGCCTTTATTGGTAGACTTGGAGCTATATCTCTGAACCATGCTTTAGGACTAATATAAAAGGATATATAACCCAAATTTCATTGAGTATCATTTTTTCAGTATAAAAATACAGCTTCTGGGTTTATAATACAGTTATATACACATATCAAAAGTAGAAAATGCATTGACAAATTAACTTCATATTACTGTAAAATAGTACTTGAATGTGTGTTGTTTAACCCACAAGAGCCCGGAGCTATTGGAAGCTAGCTTATTGCTTTTTGTCCAGACAACAAAAGATTTGTAGAGTGATTTACAATATATTTCTATCCTAGGGGCAGGGGAAACTTTGCTGGATAGTTAAATAGCTTTTAGTGAATTTAGTAAATATTTATCACTATTTCAAGTCTAGCCATTTTAAGTTAAGGACTGGTGGTACTGTGGCTTGGTCAGATGGGAAGGAAATAGCTTTCAAAACCTAGTATATACCCCAAACAAACACACCAACCAAACAACAACAAAACAAGACATATCAATAGAAATAGAGATCTTAGGTTTACTGTTTTATAATCATAAAAGTTCAAAGTATTTTATGAATGCTACCCACTTTTAAAAGTAATAATGGTTTTATTATAAAGCTTGGCTCTGCACAGGGAACTGAACATCTAGATCAAAGAAAGGGATGTGTTGGCTCTCCTTACTTTCCCATAACTCATGAATATTAAAATTTTCTAAAAATACATTGTCCTGGGAAATATGAATTCTTTTGAAAATCTACTGTTACATATGCTGTTATTTATTTTCTTTTAATGAACAAATTATTCAAATAAGATAGTTTTTTAATGTTTTAAAAAATCACTTGCAAGTTTTTCAGCCTGCTACACATGTACAGCAACAGGAAATAGTACTCCATTTCTCTTCTGAATCAAGGACATGACTTTATAAATTCTAATAAAATCCAGTCTTTAATTGTTTTTGTCTTTGCTCTTTGTAAATGATATTCTCATTTAAATCTTTTATATTCATTTTATTTATACAGGTTGCAAGTTCTGTTCCTGGTACAAAGCTTGTAGCCTCCCCAAAAGTGAAGTTAGCTATCATCTGAAACTCATATCCTCTAAAAAGAGGAGCTGGAGTCGGCTTTGTAACTCTGCATTGCTTTCCTGGCAAGCAGACAACTTCCTCAGAGGAGCCAGCCAAGGAGAGTCTTTAAATGGAAGCTGCGCACACAAGAGCATTAAAAAGTTGCTGACGGGCATGAAATGCTTTGATGTGAAGATGGGAACTCCAAAGCAGGAAGGATTTGGGGCATTTTGTGTCTGATTGACTCTGTGGTTTCTCAGCAGTTATTCCACAAGGCTAAAATAAATACAGAAATGGTATTTTGAGGCCACAGCTGCAGAGTGGACTGTGATGAATTTCAATGCAAATCTAGCTGAATTGTAAAGAATTTCATCTATAAAACCAAAGGAACAAGAGAGCACTGTTGCTTGCCACTTCATTTTATCTAAAAGTAAAAAGGAAGCCTCACTTTTTACTCTCAGCATTCACAGACTCTAGCTCTTGGTTTTGTAGTGGATTCTCTGCAGTTCTCTGAAAAGCACACTGTTCATTAATTATAACATACATGCTAGTGAGTCGTGTGAGGTTAGTGGTGAAGCAGAGATAGGCAAGCATAATCAGGAGTGCTATTTTACAAATGTGCTTCTTAACATGATCACTCCATAACAAATCATTTCCATACAAAACTTACTTCAAAGAATAATGGTTTGGTGTGAGTAATTACTTCAACTGCCCATATTCATAAAAGTAAGATAAATTTTCTACCAAGAATAATGAATATACTGATGTTCAAGGTAATTAGATAAGTAGCAGGATCTAAACATAGATAGCTCTGGATAGCCTGGAACTCATAGCGATCAACCTGCCTCTGCCTCCCCACTTCTGTAATTAAAGGTATCTGCCACAGTGCTATACAGATAGCCATCTGGGAAAAATGGTAAGATTAGAGCTAAAGATCATAATATATAGAAAAAATTGTAGCCTTCTGGCTATGCAAACTGATTAGCTATATCATACTGTATGAAGCACTTAAACGCTTTGCACCTTGATGGTGATTTCATTTCAATATAGCTTTCTTCATAAAGTTATCAAGAGAAATGAGTTAGTGATATGAAGCTCTTAGTAAAATTAACCCTAGTGCCTATTTAAATATTCAATAAACATTCATTGCTTTAAGTAGCAGTGTAGAATGTTAAGATAAATTAGGCATATGGCTCTGCAGCTAGGTAACATTTCTAGATCTCATTCTGGCCATCTGTAAAATGAAAGGTTTGATAGACCATCTATAATGCTTCTTCAAAATTTAAAATTATATTGCTTTAAAGCACATTGCTTATGGAGTATGTCAATTTTTAAACAAAAGCTGATGTTTGGTATAGCATTTGGAAGGCACCTGATCATGTTCACCAAAGAGTGACATGGGTCACATTTCCTCAACCAACTCAATGAGGTATTGGCATGTCACATGCCATTACTCTACTGAATTGCCTCTGAACAAGGTCACTATGGTTTCCATATTGTCAAATCTAACAATCACTTCTTTATCCCCCTTTTATATCATGAATTCCTTAACCATGAAGTTTTTTTTTCCAATCCCGAATAACAACATTCCTTTTAATAAACATTGTATTTTATTATACTTAAATTCCTGAAATGGTTTTTCTTGTCATTTCTAAGGTACTAACTGTCCCCCATTTACTTTCAAGGTCACAAGTTGAGCTAGTTTCTATCATTTTCTCTACTAACTCAGGCTTATTCCAGGGGTGCAGAGGCTAATTTAACATTCAAAACCACTCCCCATCATCAATCAAATAATAGGCTAAAGAAGAAAAACTGCCTGGTAAAAGTCTATGACTATTCCTGACAAAGGCTCAAATAATACATAGAACAAAATATAAACAAATAAGCAAAAAAAAAAAACAATGAACATTATGTAGTTAATGTCAAAAGCCGACTACTTTCTATTTAAAATCAGAACAATACAAGAAGGTTTCTCTTTCCACTTTTATTTAATGGAGTCCTAGAAGTCCTGGTCTGTGCAACAAGCAAAAAGAAGGTAGTAAAGACATACTGAGGACATGGTTCAGTGGGCAAAATTGCTTAATGCACAAGCATGAAGACTCAAATTCAGATTTCAGAGTCCACACAAAAATTTGGGGCATGCCTGTGCACTCCTATAACCCCAGCACTGTATAAGGCAGAGACAGGAAGTTCACTGCTGTTGGCTACCAGCTTATCTCCATGAGTAGTGAGAAATGGTACCATATGGCTATGGTGGACAAACATAGAACAATATACTTGATATCTTTCTGTCATCTCTGAATGTTTGCATATGAGCACCCTTCTATATATTTCACAATATAGTACAAAACCAAAATAGATATAATGTAAATAATATTTTAATGTCATATGCATAAACATAACTATGACATTTGAAAAAAAATAAAGCAATGGATCTTCACATAGGTCTAAACAACAGGTGCTATAAACAATAGGCAGTAAATACATGATTAAATATAAAGAAGAATTGATAAGTTATACTATATCAAAATAAAAAACCTTTTGACTGGACTCTGCTGAGACATTGGAAGAACAGGATAGAGCTTGAAAAGAAATGCTTCCAGTTGCATATATAATAAATGGCTTAGCATCTAAGTTGTGCAAAAACTCTAAAAACAATAAAAATTAAATGTTCAATTAGAACAGGGACAAAACGTGAGTAATTTCACTGGAGAAGATATACAAGTGCCAAGTAAGATCTTCTGTCTCTCTACAAGATGCTGAGAAAACATAAATATCAATGTGATGTCATCACACATCTACCTGAATGTCTAAAATAAAAGCCAGTTGCCTACGCTGACTGCTAGTGAAGACAAAGAGAAACTTCATCACTCAGACATTGCTAGTTGTCATATATCATAACGCTGCCACTGTGTAAATGTTTTTACATTTTTCTAAAATGTATTTAGAAATGCATGATACCACTATGGAACTATAAATGCTAAGATTTATTTACACAAAAACTTATTCACAGACATTTATTACAGCATTATTCATAACATCTCCAAATTAGAAATGCCTGTGTCCTCCCACTGGCACAATATTTATACTTTGCAATGCCATCCATCAAAAAAAGACAACAAAGTACCACTATATTCAATAACCAACAACATGACTATTTGTAGAAAAGTCATGATATAACAAATTTCTACAACTGTCCAGAAGGTACTAAAACTGGTAGAGGGTGGAAAGGCAGGATTATAGGCAGCTATAAAAAGGCAATGAAAAGGATCTATTAGAAGATCTATATCTTAACTGTGTATATAAATGCCTTGATTGTGGTGATAGGTGGTAGTTTTGTAATACACTATCAATGAGGCAAACCAGATAAACTTACAGGTCTATTATCCCTTAAATGTATTTTCACATTTATATTAAGCTAAAACTTTCATTTCCAAATTATTTTCTAAAAATTTTGTATTGTATTATATATTTTGGGGGAGCAACAACGAGGGCATGTCATGTATATTGTGGAGGTCAGAGGTCACAACACACATATATTTGTGTGTGTATGGTGAAATATTAGTTGAACTATGTAAAAATGTGTTAAATTTGTTTACGTTGCTGAATATTATAACCATGTAAAGGTGTGCTGTAGTGGGATTCAGGTGTCAGCTAATATGATCCGAGGATGCTTATCCAGGGTCCCAGGCCCCTGAAGGGGAAGTGGCCAACCCCAATGATAAGGGGCTGCTGGGATTCTGGGAAGGCCCATTTCGTGGTTCCTGACTGCTGGAGAGACTTGTTTGCCATCCATCATCCATCACTCGGATACTCCAGTCCCTGTTCAGGTGCCACTATAAGTTGTTACCTGTATCGTGAGTGTTGGCTTATATTTTAATAAATATTAATCTTGGACTGGTGCATTGTAAGTGAAACTCTGCCTACATCTGGTGCCCAATGTCCTTGGGCCTGAGCCCATGGGCATAGGGGATCCATTTGTGTTTTAACACTGTTAGAGGGCAGAGGACAGGCAGATTGTTCAGCTTTGGGAGCCTGCACTCCAGTGCGTGGGCTTAAAGCTCCTTCCAGCTTGCCCTATGGTTCCTGCCTGCTTTGCCGGTACAGTGCTGTCACCCGCCCAGCCATACTGAGCAGCCAAGTTTAAGGTATGTAGTTCCCCATCTGCTCTGCCTGCCAGTGCAGTGGCTCCATCCATCCCTACCCCTCCATCCACTCTGCCTGCTGGTGCAGTGGCTCTACCCGTCCATCCCAGAGCAGCCAAGTTTAAAGTGCACACCTCCCTAGCCAGCCCACATGGTCCTGATTGTGACCCAAGCAACTGCAAATTTCTCTGCGCAAGCGCAAGCGAACAAAGGAAACAAAAACCCTTCTATTTTGTGATTGACATCCTGTCTTAATTTGTGAGAATTTACTTTTTCTAAGGATTGTATTCTGCCTGCTGGGGCCCTTTGAGACCACATAGGGTCTGTAGGTAACCTCCTGCTGCTGAGTCTCTGCATCTGCCATATTGTGAGCAGAGCATTGAACGTTATTGTAATACCTGTGGACCAAACGATGTCATTGCACCTGAACTAAGGTAATGGCTGATAATTATTCCATTAATGACTTCAGGTCATATTTTTCCATGGTGACTGAGAAATTTTTGAATGAATATCTTGAAGGCTTCAGTACCCCAGTCCTACTATTTTCAGCTTGTTTCTCTATTTTGTGTTTCAAAATATGAGAATGATGAAAGAGGTGAAATACGGAAATCAACAATTGCTGTCTAGAATATGTGATATGGAAATTATCAAATGCTATAGTGGCAGATGAGGTTAAAGAGGTGAAGAATGGAAATCAACAATTGTCCAGGATATGTGATGTGGAAATTTTAAACACTAAAATGGCAGATAAGATTGATACTCTGGAAATTGGTTACAAGCTTTCAGATAAGGCTTCCTCTTTTGATATGGATAATATTGTACAAGAAAAATATAGGCTCTATGTAAATGATTAAAACAATAAACTTGTTGACTACATTAATGACAAGAACAAGAAATTCATTAACTATGTTAATGATGTGGAACGAAAAATTGCTGGTTCGGTGAGGTCTTTGGAAGGACTGCTTCATCAGAAAAATCAAGCTCTAGAAAAATCAATAATATCTAACCTCCAGGAATGGAAGCCATTAGTATCCAAAAAGCATGAATGGGAACCATTAGTATCCAAATTCCATGAATGGGAACCAGTAGTATCCAAAATCCAGGAATGGGAACCGGTAGTATCCAAAATCTAGGAATGGGAGGACCATATTGCAATACTGGAAAAAGGTAGCGATGCATGTATGCTCAGAACAGTTCAGGTCAATCCCCGATGAGATATTATGGTACTGGAGATACTCTACCTAAGGTGGTAAACATGATGGGGCTACCCTCTTCCCCACCACTATTGTTCCCGGCTGCTGTTCAGACAAAGCATTTGGGGGATCCTCAGAGTTTGTAGAGTATAGTTATGAGCCAGTACATATGAGAGGCATCAAGGATTTTCAAGAGGCAATATCATTACATGGTATACACTCTACATATGTAAAGCAGCTTCTAAATTCATGGTCAGCAAAAAACCGGATCCTACCAATTGATTGGATGCAGCTAATGGCTGCTGTCTTGGACCAAAGTCAGAATTTACAGTGGAGAAGCTGGTTTAGAGAGGAGGCTAGGACCTTAGAACAACAAGGAAAAATTAGGGGCTTCTTTGCTTCTCAGGACCAAATTCTTTGTGAAGGCATGTTTGCTGATGTGAAGGCTCAAACTACTTAAGACGAGCATACTTTATTGCTATGCCATACTGCTGCACTGAATGCTTGGGAAAAGATTTTGGGCCTGGGTCAAAAAATTGAGCCTTATACCGACTTTTTACAGAGGCTTACCATGGCTGTACATAGAGCAGTATCAGATCCAGAAGTTAGGAAGCATTTAATACTTTCTCTGGCCTTTGATCATGCTAATCTGGAATGTAGAAGAATGCTTATGCCTTTAAAGATCAGAGCTGCACCTATAGAAGAATGGATTCAGTATGCAATCAATGCTGAATCTCTCCATTGCAACAAGGAGAATTGGGTAGGCCAAGCCGTTGCTAATATTAGGGTGAGGAACCAAGGCATCACTTGTTTCAACTGTGGTAAACCAGGCCTATATAAGATGGAATTGTACACAAGGTATTCTTGGAAATAATATCTGATTTAGGTTTGATTCAAACAGAAGGTCATTGCTTTCTGGATTAAGCAAAAGGTGTGGCAAGGGACAGCATTGGACCAACAAATGTAGATCTACCAGAGACAAAGAAGTCAACCCTTTACCATCGGGAAACACCTTTTGGGGCTTCCCCCGGGGACCCCCCAAAAATCAGCCTCCAAATTTGAGGAAGGTAAGATCATATCCAGTCGCAGTGGAAGACCAGCATTCTCAGGATGAGTAGGGCATCCAATGCCTGATCTAGAAAATCATATGTATTAGATAATAGAATAAATTCAAGAGAGAAATTGGAAGTTCCAAGAATCACAAAATGAGTATTTTTGCAGACTTCAATAAATGAACAAAGACCAAAATTGAAAATACAGGTAGATAATATTTATATCCAGGGCTTAGTCAACATGGGGGCTCACATTTTGATCATAACCCCACAATCATGGCATCCAAGATGGCCTTTATAGGCAGTGGATATCCAATTTCTAGGTATTGGAACAGTATCGCAGGTGAAACAGAGTATGAGATGGCTTGAATGCATAGGACCAGAAGGTCAGAAAGGACAGTTGAAACCATATATGGCTGACATAGCGGTGAATCTGTGGGGTCGTGAACTTCTACTGCAATGGAATACCCAGATTAAAATCCCTCCCAGTTCTGATATCAACTGGAGACTCAATTATGTTTCCAAAAGTGATGTTTTAAGGTGCTATGAAGAAAATTCACCGGCCATTCAGGTTGTACAAAAGAATTGCCCAATAACCACAGAACCTAAAAGGACACTCACAGCCCTGCCTCTGAAATGGTTAACAGAAAAGCCTATTTGGGATCAACAATGGCCTTTGACAAGATAAAAACTTTGGAACAGTTGGTACAGGAGCAGTTACAGGCTCAGCATATTGAAGAATCAACCAGTCCATGGAATTCTCCTGTTTTTATTGTCAAGAAGAAATCTTGAAAATGGAGGATGGTGACAGATCTAAGAGCAATTAATAAGATGATTCAACCTATGGGCTCTTTAAAATCTGGTATTCCTCTGCCTTCCCTGTTACCTAAGGGATGGCCTATTATGGTTATTGATTTGAAGGATTGTTTTTTTACCATACCTTTACAGGAACAGGACAAAGAGAAATTTGGTTTCACAGTGCATTACTCTTAATAATTCAGGACCAGTTAAGAGGTTCCAATGGAGGGTCCTTTCCCAAGGAATGTTGAATAGTCCCACCTTATGCCAATATTTTGTACAACAGCCACTAGAAATACTGCACAATTGCTTCCCACAATCTATCATTTACCATTATATGGAAGATATTTTGTTGGCAGACCCAAATCCAAAAACATTAGAAACATTGCTTGAAGAACTAAAGAAAATATTGCCTGATTGGGGACTACAAATTGCTCCAGAGAGGAGATTCTATCAATTATTTAGGATACAAAATAGGTTGACAGAAAATTAGGCCACAAAAGGTGAAATTGAATAGAGATAAAATGAGGACTCTCAACAATTTTCTAAAGATACTAGGAGATATTGTTAATATACGGCCCATTACTGGTATAAAAAATTATGAACTAGTTAATTTGTTCAAGACTTTGGACAGTGAACAGGATTTAAGTAGTCCAAGAGAATTATCTGTTGAAGCCAAAAAAGAATAAGAGTTTATGGAAAAGAAACTTCAAGAAGCACATGTGGATCATGTGGATCCAGACCTAGATTGTATACTGGTCATTTTACCCTCTAGACAGGAATCTTAATCCAACAGGAATCTTAATGCAAAGAGAAAACATTATATTAGAATGGCTATTTCTGCCACATAGGCCAAGAAAGAAGCTGAAAACATACATCAAAAAAATTTCTGATCTGATTTTTAAATATAAATTCAGACTTTGCCAATTGACTGGAAAAGACCCTGCAGAAATTGTTGTGCCTTTGACTAATGAAGAAATTGATTGATTATGGGTAGACAGTGAATCTTGGCAAAAGGCTTGTAGTGACTTTTTAGGAGAGATTAATAATAAATATCCTCGAAGCAAGAGAATGCAATTTATAAAGGAAACTAATTGGATCTTTTCTCATGTGGTACAGGATAAACCCATTTCTGGAGACCCTACATTTCATACTGATGCAAACAACTTAGGAAAGACTCACTACAAATCTGAAAACTTAATTAAGGTGGCTCACAGCCCTTATAACTCTGTTCAGAAGTTAGAACTATATGCAATTATGTGGTGTTGTTGGATTTCACAGAGCCTCTCAATGTAATTACTGACTCTCAATATGCAGAAAGAGTTGTTTTACATATTGAAACTGCTGACTTCATTCCTGATGATACAGACATGACCTTATTGTTCATACAACTACAGGATATCATCAGAGATAGGCTACATCCTGTGTACATAACACATATCAGGGCACACATGGGTCTCCCAGGCCCTCTAGCACAGGGTAATGATGAAATTGATTGGTTGCTGATAGGAAACATGCTAGAGGCCACACAATTTCATGAGAAACATAATGGTAATAGCAAAGGATTAAAGAAGAGTTTTTCCATTACTTGGCATCAAGCAAAAGAAATAATAATACTTGTTCTTTCTATAACCAACAATCTTTACCTGCAGGATGTAATCCTAAGGGTACACAGAGAAATGAGATCTGGAAAATGGATGTTTTTCACTTCCCAGAATTCAGAAAGATGAAATATGTACATCATACTATCGATAATTACTCTGGAACGCAATGGACGACTGCCCTGAGTTCTGAAAAGGCTGAAGCTGTACTTACTCACCTTTTGGAAGCCATGGCCATAATGGGAATTCCTGCTCAGAATAAGACTGACAATGTTCCAGCTTATGTTTCCTGAAAAACGAAGCTGATTTTTGGACATTATAATATAAAGCATATTATGGAGATACCATACAATCCTACAGGACAGGCAGCTGTAGAGAGACCTCACTGCAAATTGAAAGAAATGCTTTATAAACAGAAGAGAAAAATGAGAAAACCCAGGGAGAGGTTGCACAGTGCCTTATTGACTTTGAATTTTCTTAATGCTGATGAAAAGGGAACATAAGCTGCTGAGAGACATTGGGTAATAGAGAAATCTTCCAAGATAAATCAACCCATCTACTTCAAGGATGTGTTGACTTCAGAATGGAAGCCAGGATATGTGCTTCAATGGGATAGGGGTTTTGCTTTTGTTTCAACAGGAAAAGAAAAGATATGTGTACCAACAAAATTAATAAAGGTCTGCTTCGAAAAGGATTCCCTTCCTGAGGAGGAGAAGTAATTGCTCATCCCTGATATGACAAATGGATACATGGTAAGGAAAACACATTTAACAAACCTGGGGCAAGCTCTCAATTTTGTTTTTACAAGAAAATGGATATAACTGTTTTTAAGACATTGACTAGACATTGAATAATTAATCACATGCAATAGAGGAGAGATCAATGATGAAGGACTGTAAACAACGGACTATGAGACCAACTGATACACCTATGCACTACTGGGTAATCTCTCAATTCTTACTGCTTTACATCTTGCATCTACAACTCAAAAATAAAATTTATGGTCCTAATTTGACTATTAATAGGGCTGGATTTGGATTGGGAGCAAGTGGCTTTCTCCCTCTCTAAACCCAAGCATATTGGTAAAGAAAATATGAGAAATTCTGTCCCTTATCAGAAAAGCCACCTGGTGTGGGACAGAAGACAGAATGTTTAGGGACCAATATTATTGTGACTTCATCTTAAACCTTGTTTCTCTCTGTATCTGTACCTTTCAAACATCCTGTCTGCATACAATCTAATCTTCTGAAGTCATAGAGGATATAAATATCTTCTTTGAGTATCAACAATGTTTAAGTTTTTCATTGCAAATAACATTTCCTCCTATCAGCTATCTGCAAAGAGTCTGGAACCGAAATGGGGCCCCCACCACAACAACTCCTACTAGTAAAACAAGAATAAAAGGGAGAGTATGAGAGAGAGAGAAAGAGACAGGCAGACAGACAGAGACAAAAATAAAAAATTAAGTATCTGGTGCGCACCAATCAATGATTGTTTTTAAAAAATAGATTATTCAAAAATGGTTGCAAGATAGCTCTCTATGATTATTCTTCAGATCACACTTCTAATTAGAATTCCAGATGGAGTTAACCACTATTCTGAGAATGGATATAGATGTGTATAGTCAGTCCAGTGGTATATAACCATTGTTTTAGCTTTTACAGGATCCCAAAGAGATGCCATCACCCTTAAGTCAGCACTAGAAGTCAGTGTTCAGAGATTATACACCCCTTATATAGATAATCTAATTTTTAGTACAGAGCTTAATCCTTAAGATGATAAAAATTGCAGTCAACATTACTTAAGTACCATATCACAGTCATCTCAGATGCAGGTTAGAATGTCATAGATAGACAAGACTCTTCAACCATTTCATATACCCAGAGAATATGGCATTTAACATTTAGAATCTGGCCATGAGAGACACGACGACTCCTGGTGTCACTACTCCTTTCTCAAGATGGTGTTGACCATCAAGGATACTCCTTTAGAGTTTGTCCTTTTGGCAGAGAATGGCCAGTTGGGTAAAGAACTGCCCTTACCTTGATTGTTGACAGTACACACATGATGTCCAAGCTGGATGAACAAGTTGATGGATAGAGACTGACAGGATAAGACAGTCCCTCCAAAATTGCCCTGCTTGTGAAAAGGTCTGTCGGATACCATAGGCCTGTAGCCAATATGATGGATGTTCCAACAGCACACAAAACCAGAGGTGATTTTCCAGGTAGCTGTGTTGCTGTCCTCTACCAAATTTTGGAAGCCACTATTTCCATGTACTTCTAACTTTCAGGAGATACATTTTCCTTCTCTGGTCTTGAAGAGGTTGAAGAATAGGTATTTAAGGTTACTACCCTATTATCCCTTAGAAAAGAATATTCAGGTGTTGAACTTTCACTTTTCCAGATGAACCTTTTGAAGTAATTTATACACCCTACCATCTACTATTATTCTAGAAATATATGATGTACTTTATATATGTTAGGTTTTGGTTGTAATTTATACCTTATCCTCTCCTAGATACTATCTCATAATAATTCCTATTGTATATAGTCTTAGTTTAGAACCTTCTTAGTTAGACAAAAGGGGAATATGTAGTGGGATTCAGGTGTCAGCTGATAAGATCCGAGAATGCTTATACAGGGTCCTGGGCCCCTGAAGGGGGAGTGGCCAACCTCATTAATAAGGGGCTACTGAGACCCTGGGAAGGCCCATTTCCTGGATCCTGACTGCTGGAGAGACCGGTTTGCCATCCATCATCCATTACTCAGATACTCCAGTCCCTGTTCAGGTGCCACTATAAGCTGTTACCTGTATTGTGAGTGTTGGTTTATATTTTAATAAATATTAATCTTGGACTGGTACATTGTAAATGAAACTCTGCCTACTTTGTGCTGCATTGTTTATGCTGCATTTGTTGAACTATGTAAAGATGTGTTGCTGTTTTACCTTGCCTGCCTAAGGTACCTGATTGGTTGAGTAAAAAGTTAAATTTCCAATAGTTAGGTAATAAAGAGATAGGTGGAGTGGACTGTCAAGGATAATAAGTAGGAGGAAGAATCTAGTCCCCAGAGAAAAGAGAATGAGGGGGAAAGAGAGGGAGATGTCTTGGCTAGCCAGCCAGGGAGCTGCCAGACAGACTGATGGAATAGAACATACAGTATGAAGGAAGATAAAAATTCCTGAGGCAAAATGTGGATCAAGGGAAACAAAGTTAAAATAACTTATAAGAGCTAGTGAGGCAAACATAAATACAGCCAAATATTTGTAACTAATATGTCTCCATGTCATTATTTGGGGACTGGTAGTCCTTAAAGGCTGGTACATTCATTGTCCAATGTGGGGTGCCAAAATGCTATTTTACCTTCATCACATTGGCTGCACTTTAAGCTCATAGTGGCTGGGTTGCTCAAGGAATTCTGGGGAATTCTGTTGTTGAAGAAAATAGCTTTGTTGTTGTTGCATACTGTTCTAATAAAACTTGAAATTCAAAGCTATGATAAAATACTGTGAGATCAGAGAGCTATAGTAGAAACTATCTAACTTTTTTTCTTTACTGGAATTTCAGGAAGCCTCTCTCTTTCCATAGAGCCCTAACTAAAAATAACCAACTCTAAGCTACTCCCTGCTTCTCTTGAGCCCAGGTTAATTTTATTTAATTGAAGCAAATAAAACACATCTTTACACGGTTAAACAAATATTTCAGTGTGTGTGTGTGTGTGTGTGTGTGTGTGTGTGTGTGGTGTGTATCCAAGTGGATCAAAACCTCAACATAAAGCCTGATACCCTGAACCTGATAGAAAAGAAAGTAAGGAATGCTTGAACTTACAGGTACAGAAAATACTTTTTGATCAAGATCTCAATAACACAGGCATTAAGACCAACAACTGACAAATGAAACCATGAAAGGAAAAAAAAGCTTTTGTACAATGAAGAACACTATCATTTCAGTGAAGAGGAAAGACTAAAAGATGGGGTAAAAAGTCCTTATTAACTATATATTTCACAGAGGATTTGTATCAGGGGTATCTAAATATCTCAAAAAACTAAACACTAAGAAAGCAAACAACTAAAAGATTGGATCATAGAACTACACAGTTATCAAATGAGAAATACAATGTGTTTATCAGTGGTTAGGGTTTTCTGGTGGAAGTTTTGGGGTCTTTTATGTGTAGAGCCATATTATCTGCAAATGTTTTGACTTTTTTTCCTTTCTTACTTGTATCTCCTTTGTCTCATTTGCATGTACAGTAGCGCCAGCTAGACCTTCAAGTATTATATTCAACAGGAGGTGAGTGAGTGGACATCTTGAACTTATCCTTAATTTTAGTGGAAATGCTTTGAGTTTTTCTCTGCTTGTAAAGATTGGCTAAAGGCTTGCTGTGTATTGACTTCATTTCATTAAGGTATGTTCACTGTATCTCTACATTCTTCATGAGTTTTATAATGAGGATTGTTAGGATTTTGTAAACAGCTTTTTCTACATTTAATGAGATGATCATATGGTTTCAATCATTGAGTCAGTGAGTGATATGGTGATATGTTGTATATTTTTAAAATAGTCTGCAATATCAGAAGACAAAGCCACCCACAGAGCCATTCCAGGAAGGTGAAGGAGTGGTGACTCATGCCTTTAATTCCAAAGATCCTCTGGATCTCTGTGAGTTCAAGGTCTAACATAGCCTTTAATCCTAGCTCTAGGAAAGTTGATCCAGAAGGTGAAATATCTGGGTAGGGAAAGATAGATGAAGAGAAGGCAGAAGTTCTCTCTTTTGTCTCTGTGCCCAGTCAGTCTGAGGACTGATGAAGACAGGACCTACCCCATTTGGCCTGAGGAGTTGGCTGGGTGAGACCTGGCTGTGACTTCTTCCCTGTCTCTCTAGTATTTTAGATTTTCCCATTATCTAGCTCTAGGTTTTATTATATACTAAATAGAATCCATACACTATCTGGCACTCAACTTTTGGGATGCAATTTTCCATAAAAGCCTATTGTTGGCCAGACCTACATGTGGTTGGAGTCACTACCCAGCTAAGTTTTCCATTTGAAGCTGTCTGGAGGCCAACATTTTAGGAGTTTCTGTCACAGGTGTTTCATCTCCATTATAACCTAGGTAAGTTTTTCAGACAGTGGCTTTCCTCTTGTGGTGTTGTGAGTTTTTCCTGGAACCCTTCTTTGGGCTGCTACCTAAGTAGCTGCTCTACTTCACAGTCATCTGAATTGTCACTGACAGCAAATTTGGTGAGTCAACTGGGATTTCTTGAATGAATTTAAGGCACATACAGAGATTTTTTTTCCCACATTAAAAAACAGGAAACATTAATATAGAAGAAATTTTGTCTTTGTTATTACTCTAGATGGTTGGAAAGTGGAACCATTTAAGAAGAAGATAATTAATGTAGATGGGATTATTGTGATGTCTATTATATTTACTTAATTATTTCTATTTCATCATTTAAAAAGTCAGTTAATATAAATGCTAAGATGAAAGTCTTAGAAAAGCTTGTTTAAACAGATCACCGAGATACTCGGACCTGGACAGAGGAATTTAAAAAAGGACTGATCTCAAATTTGCCTTATTAGAAGAAGCAGACTAAGACTTTTCAACAGCCAGCCTTAATATATCTAGTAATCTTACAGGGACTGCCAAATGTTAGAAACTGGGCAAGAGCTTAATGAACTCCTGTGCAAATGTTAGATTCAAGAAAGTAATAGTCACATATGACATATACTCACCATATGTAAAGCAAATAAATGTTAAATTCCTTGTCAACTTGTAGTAGAATTATCCTAGTCTGGTCAAGTACATGCTTTTACAGTTGGTGTTTGGCATATGCATCTCTGACTAATCTTTCAGAATTCTTTTCAACTAATTTTACAAGACAGCCCTGGGGACATTGGTATTCAGAAATCCTGGACATCATATTTTATAATTTTGAAGGTACATGATTCAGATTACCCTACATTTTATTCCATTCTCCAGGCCAAATTCCTTGGAAAGAGCTGAAACTCACCTAGCTTGGGTCAAAATACAATGCTGCATCTTCTCATTCTCACTTCATGGCTCATTTTGCAGGCTCATTGGTGGCTCCAAAGGTCCCTTACACTACCTAGCATTCAGTATGTGGATCTTATATTAGAATATGGTAAACTGTGATTTGAATGGTAGTATTCAAGGCATTGTCATTGTGTTAAAATGCCTGGGATAATATAAATATAAGTATTCATAAGATTAGGAATAAAATTCGGTAATTTTTAAGAGGGGGAAGAGAATTAATTAATATGACTCATTCTGGACTGCATCTGGTTAAAATTTTAGCTCTATAATTACAAACTAATTCCATGAATTTAAGCAAAAAGTGTTCTTTTTGACAATTTGTGGCATTAGTTAAACATTAACACATGCATTGTCATATTTTCAAATGAGAAAGAGGCTATTAGGATAATTTTTACCCAACTTGAAGGGGACAAACCAACAGCAAAAGACACAGTGGATAATTCCAAGGCACTCAACAATTGACAGTGAGGCCTAGAGTGCTCTACAGGCTCTGCAAGCCATGTCCACAAGAGGCAAATAAAGGCTAGGGGACAGGGCCACATTTTCAGACTCCAGCTGTGAATTGTTCCTACATGTTTTACATTCACAAGCTAGGGGGCCTCACTTAAAATTTCTTGCACCTCAATTTCCTGCCCATTAACTATGAAAACAAATATCAATTTAACAGAAGTGCTTTGTAATTTTAGTTAAGTAACATATTTGACTATCTCTGTGAGTTGTGGTGTTAATGTTTCTGTTTGGTTTCCAGCTACATTTTAATGCTTATACATGATTTTCCCCATTTTTTTTTTTTTTTTTTTTTAGCATCTTCTTGGAGGAAGATGTCACTGTAGACTATTAAAATACCCAAGATAATCTTTGGTCTCAAGTAGCTAAACACAAAGCTACTATTTACTATGAGGACTTTTCATTAGTGTTGATCTTATAAATCCATTGCTAAAATGTACTAGCCAAAAGTCTAGAAATGCCACTGTCCTCATATTCAAGACTATATATAGTCCTTACTATGAGGTGAATAAAAGACACTGGGGCTTTGAGGTAGATTTCCCTCAAAGTGTGTTTCTCAAAGACGGTTCTTAGCAGCATTTGGTTTGGGTGAACATAGCTTTACCATTGAGGGCCTATGCAATAATATATCTGGATTTTCATCTATCAGAAGGCATGCTCTCTCATTTCTCATCCTCCTTCTCCTCTTCCTCTTTCCTCCTCTCCCTTCTCCTCCTGCTTCTTCTTCTCCTCCTCTTCCTTCTTTATATTTTAAGACAGGGTTTCTTTAATAGCTTTAGCTGTTCTAGAACTAGCTCTGTGGGCTAGGCTGGCCTTAAACTCACAGAAATCCATCCATCTTTCTCCTGGTGTGGTTAAAGGTGTGGTTCACCACCACAGAGCACTCATTTATTCTTGAAGCACATTTACTAAAGCTTTGTTACAAACATAATGAATTGAGCAGACAATGAAACACCATTAAAATATACCTGTAGGTACCAAGACTAACTCTTGTAAATGTTTTTTTGAGTCTCATAGACAATCAGAAGCTGGGTGGCTTAATGAGAGGAATTTATCAGCTCACAGTTCCAGACACTAGAATTCCAAAACCAGCCTATTGGAATGCCATTGTCCTTTTCTAAGCCTCTGGGAAGAACCCTTTCTTGACATTTCCATCATTTGGTGCTTGACTGTTGCTGGGCTGTGACAACATCATCTCAATAAATCTTCTCTAATTTGTTTTCTGTTCTCACATCTTTGTCCAAATGTCCCTCCTTTTACAAAGAAGCTAATATTTTGAATTAAGACCACTCTCATTCAGCACATCCCTGTGTTGATTACAATCACAGATTATATTTCCTTGACCTTTAATGAGTGTAAAGGCTTGTGCCTTGACTCCATATCTGAGGAAAAAAAATTAATCTTTAAAATCAATAAGCAATTACCATGATACTTTTACTAATGGCTGTTTTGCATAACCTTATTTCCCTTATTGAATATGTCATTAAAAGACAAGTCAGGAAGTTTACTAAGCTTATAAAAGAGTTCTGGAAATGATAACCTTAATTTAATCCACTGGGCAGAGTTTAAGCAGAGTATGCTTTCTGTTTTATGGACCAAGAACATATTTTGATGTTCTCTATAAGTATGCATCTCATTCAATAGCATTAATCCACTGGTTTTGTAAAGAACATAAGAACATTTAAGAGAATATGAACAAGAACATGTAAATGCCTTCATGACTAAATGTTACAAGGCACATTCTGAAGCTACTTTGTAGTGTAGTATTTTGAAGTATGGAATAAAAAAATCAAGTGTCAATGCTAGTTGCCCTCTCATCCCAATGACATGAACTGTTATGGAGGACAATATAAACCCATGACCAAACCAGCCACAGCAGGAATGTCCCCCCTCATAGGTTTGTAAGGCTCCTCTTGTCCTTCATTTTGCCAACTGTGCTTTGGAGATCTGTCTGGGGGATTGACATCCTTAGTACTACAATTTGTTTATCTATTCTTTTTCAAAAAATTAAGAAGTTTTGCAACAAAAATAACTAGTTCATGACACATTAATTCTTAGTTTGATCTTTAATACAGCAGATAGAAAATAATGAAAAACACATGAATTGCTTCATTCTCTAAATATCCAAATTAAACAACCAAGTCTAAGCAGCTGACAAAATGATTGAGGACTGTTGAAGTTACTGACACAGATTTTGGTTGACTTTGCTGTTCCAAATAGATTTCTTGCTTTATATGGAGAGTTTATTTTCTGTCATTTTCATATCTCCAAATTTCTCTCTATGTTAAAATTTATGGAAATATTAGCTCATAATACTTATTTTCAAAAATCTCCTTATAGTTCTTCCTTTTTAGGGTTATTCATGCCAAAGGTAAAAGCTACAGACATGGCTTATTCAGATTATTACAGGCTTGGACAGATCATATTTTAATTGATGTCATAGTATTTTATACAAATGTATCATTTCTTCATCTTCATCAAAGTTCACTTGATAAATGCTTTGATGCTCCATGGTTGATAATTCTACCTGGCTTCAGAGCCTTTTTTCAGTCACATCTATATTTAAAATTATTTTAGTGTGTAGGATCTGTGGAGGTGGCTCAGTCAATAATTAGCTTTACTGGGTTGATGAATTTTAGGTTCAGTGGGGGACACTGTCTTAAAGTACAAAGTGGAAAGTGACCAAGGAAGACACCAACATTCACCTCTGTTGTGCACATACACACACCCCACCCAGACAAACTTCATTCTTCAGAGTCATCATTGGTCTTCCAGCTTGAACCCATTACCCATTTCATACATCATTTTCTAAAATATCATTTCCTTTAATAAACTTTGCTCAATTTCTTTAGAGGAGAGTTGTTAACTGTACAGGGGCTTGAGACATTTGTCAGAAACTTCTAATCCAATCCTAAATTCAAAACTATGCATTTCTAGCCTACCAGGAATCTGCAAAGCAATGCCAGAAAAGTACCAACTTAGTTCAAAGCTCATCTGAAGAAGCTAGCAGATCCTGATGGTGACAGGCTAGGGTGACAGTGCTGTGCCTAAAGGACACAGCACTGAAGTCCACAACCTGCACTATTAAGTTTCTGGTAACACATCAGAGGGATAAATTAGAATTCCATATGTCAAATGCCTGGCATGAAAAAACAGAAAACCCTCTGCTGAAAGTAGTTGAGGGAGTTTTAACCATGGGAGAAAGTGTTACTATAGACAAGACATACGGAAACTTCTAGCAAAGGCTATGGAGATTAATGTCTAACAGTCATACCATGCTGTCTTTCTGAAGGCCATAGAATAAAAATAGACAGAAAAAAGAACAGATGAGCTTCATTTAAAGTAAATGTTAATTACTAAAGGGATACATTTTTTTCCCAAAAGATTTAGCCAGAGATTTCAATCCATCCATGTACATATTTGCAAAAAATAAACTCTGCTTTAGATCTTTCAGGAAGTGGTCTAGATTTTGGAAGAACTTGCCTGAATTGCTTTCTGCACAAAAACATACATGTACAAAAGCTCACCAGTTGCTCTACATGGTAATTTCAGTTTATAAATACTTTCTAAGTTGAATAAAATGTTTCCTCATATCAAGTCCAATTGCTAAGCACACAAACTTCCTGAATGTTTAAACACATGCACCCAGTGAAGGACTTGCAATAAACTTCTGTAAGACCTTTATTTTCATAGAACATAATCTTCAGAAGTGAAAATCAGTTAATAAAATTACTCCACATTTCATCTCTTGAAATTCCTCTCCTATCACCCTTTCCCTTTTACCTCTACCTCCTAATTTCATGTAGTGCCAGCTGTATATATACATAGGTGTGGGACCATCTACTAGACCTCACCCAGCATCAGGACCCTCTTTGGGATCACATACCTGAAGAAAACTGATTCTCTCTCATCCAGCAGTTCCTTACCTAAGTAAATGGACTCCGTGACTGGTTTGATCCTCTCAAAGTCTCATACAATCACAGCTTCTGTGTTTTCATGCATACAATGTTGCACTCATGTCTGGGAAATATTCCCTCTGGTGATCAGAATCTTTCCACCCTCTTCTAGAATTATCCTTGAGTCTTAGGGATAATGTTATAGTTATTATATTATAGCTATTCAGTTTAGAGCTGAGCATTACACAATCTCAATATTCTTTGCATGTTGACCAGTTATAGGCCCCTGTATTAATCACTATCAACTTGTATATGAAGATTGAGAGATACTCTAATCATATAGGTTATTACTATGCTCCTTTATTATAATAATGGTTCTACATTCTACCAAGACTCTATGACTTAGTCAGCCATTTTGGCCTGAGATATGAGGCTCCATCTCACAGATCTGTGCTTTAAATTCAAACTAGAAGTAATTGGTTATGCCTCACATACTATCAATGCCACTATTGTGCCAGTGAATAAATAGATGGACACACACACACACACACACACACACACACACACACACACACACACACACACACACTAGACATTATTGTAATATGTAGGTTTTATTTGAGGGGAAGATTGTTGATGACTTCTCCCCTGGGAGCATGTATAACCTTTCAGCACTATGAAACTAGCCAGTATGAAGTTTCCAGGTTTGATTTCTCTTTGTCTTATGATTCAAGTCTTTTGTGAGTTCCCCAGTGGTGTCATGACATCAGGTTCTAGAAGGTAATCAAGAGCAATGGCAATTTCCCCTAATTTTGAGGGATTATATAGGATCCTGTTGACCAACACATAAAAAAAAGAGGTAACATATTTAGCACTGGAGTTTTAGTACTGTCTGGTGTCTGGGGAGGCCTTATTTTCCCCTCTGTAGGGTAACCCCAGTGTGTGTGTGTGTGTGTGTGTGTGTGTGTGTGTGTGTGTGTGTGTGTGTGTGTGTGTGTGTGTGTTGAAGCTTCCTTCCATGACAGTAGGTTTCCATAGGATATTTTCAAAGATCTTAATTATGTGTATAAAGCTATGAAGCTCCTTCCTCTATCCCACCCTCCTATCTCTACCCCAGTTAACTCTTCCTACTCCATTATACTCCTTTCTGCCTTCATACTACCTAATTTCTAGTTCCCATTATTTGGAATACTCCCCCATGATCCCTCACTAGTTTTCTGCCTTTTATTGGCATTCCTATTTCAATACACATGTCTAAAGAATCAAAGTTAGCTTCTACATATGAGAGAGACTATGTGATGTTCGTTACTTTGATTTTAGGTTACTCCTCTCAATATGGGTATTTCCAGCTTTATTCATTTACATGTGAACTTTGTTATTTCATTTTTTTATTAACAACTGATTAATTTCTCAAGTAAACATACTATGTTTTTTTTATTATTATTATTCAGTCATCACTTCATGGGACTCTAAGCTGTTTCTATTTTCTGCCTCTTGTGAATAGAGTAGCCATGCATATAGTGAGGAGGTATCTGTAGACTCCTTTGGGTATGTGCCCATAGGTTGTACAGCTGTATGTGGTAGATGTATTTCTATCTTTGTGAGGAACCTCTGTACTAATGTCCTCCAAAGTGATTCTTTCAGTTTTTACTCCCAGCAGCAGGTGATCGCCTTTATCCACATCCTATCACCATTTGATACCATTTGTTTTATTGATCTTAGGTCTTCTGCCTGGAATAAGATGAAATCTCAAAGGATTTTTTAATTTGCATTTCTCTGATGATTTCATCTATTTGCTTTTATCTTTTGAGAACTCTGTTCCATGCCCCATTTTTAATTAGGTTGTTTGTTTTCTGGTTGTTTAGTTTTCTCAGTTCTTTGGATATTCTAGATACTGGTTGTAGCAATGGGGTTTCTTGGTCCCGGGTGGCCAGAGGCCCAGACCCACAGACATGCTGCACCAGACCCATAGCCACCCGCCTCTGCTGCTCAGGCCCCCAGAAATGACTCAGATGCTAATATTAATTTTATGCTGTTTGGCCTATGGTTCAGGAACATTGCTAGCTAGCTCTTACATCTTAAATCAACCCATTTCTATTAATCTGTCTGCCACGTGGCCCGTGGCTCACCTGTGTTCCTTACATGTTGCTCCTTGGCCGGCTTGCTCGATCTACCCTTGATTCCATCCTTCCTTTCCTACCTATTCTGATTCTTCTGCCTATCTTTTCTACAGTGCCTGGCAAGGGCCAAAACAGCTTCTTTATTTAATGATTGAGATTCACAGCATACAGAAAGGCATTTCCACATCAACTGGCCCTCTGTCAGAGGCATAGTTTGTGAAGATTTTGTCCTCTTTTACTGACCACATCTTTACTTCAAAGATGGTGTTCTTTTCTAAGCAGAAACTTTTTGGTCTCATGAGGCCCTATTCATTAATTGTTACTTTTAATGCTTGTGCATTGAGGTCCTGTCTAGAAACCTTTCCTGTGCTGCCAAGTTCAAACATATTTCTCACCTTCTCTTTTATTGGATTTAAGATATCAGGCCTTATATAGAAATTCTTTATCCATTTGGAGATGAGCTTTGTGTAAGTTACAAGATAAGGATGAGACTTTATTCTTCTACATGTAGCTATGCAGTTTGAACAGTTATGAAAGATTCTGTGTTTTCCACACCATGTATTGTTGACCTCCATCAAAAATCAGATGACGTATATGGGTGTGGGCTTCCCACTGAACGAGTCTGTTTTTAGATCATAATCATGACCCTGCTGGTTTTATTACTATTTCTCTGTACCATAACTTGAAATCTGGGGTGATGATACCATCAGAATTTTTTTTCAAGATTATTTTGTGCTTCTGAATCTTTATCTATATGAAATTTTGATGTTTTCAATTTCTATAAATAATTACATTGGAATTTTGATGAGTGTAGTATTAAATCTGGAGTGTGATTTTGTTACAATGTCCATTTTTACACTATGAATCTTGCCAATATATGAGAATATGAGGTCTTTTCATCTTTTGATATTTTCTTCAATTTTTAAAATCAGTGTCTTAATATTTTCATTGCATAAGTCACTTACATCTTAGACTTATTATTTGATATTTTTAGGCTAATGTGAATGGTATTGTTTCTCTGATATTCTTCACTGTATTTGTACAAAGGAAGGGTACATATTCTTATGTGTGAATTTTATATCTGGCTACCTTGGTGAATATACTTAAAAACATACCAAAAAGATCATCCACTATGGTCAAACTAGCTTCATCTAAGATATGGTTTAACATACATTAATCAATAAATGTACCAATAAACAGACTTATTACATGAAAGTTCTCTTTAGTATATAAGAACTCAGAGCCAGATATTGGAGAAAAACTAAAACATGAGAGAGACAGGGAGCAATTCACAGCCAGTTCTCACCCAGCCAATGGCCTCAGGCAGAAGATTGTAGGTCTTATCTCCACAAGTCCTCATACTGACTGAGCATAGAGGAAAAAGGGAAATCTTCTACCTTCTCCTCCTTATCTCCCCCACCAGCTATTTCACTTCCTGGATTAACTTTTCTAGTGCCTAAAGGTGTGCACCACCATGTCTGGCTCTGTTAGGCCTTGAACTCACAGAGATCCAGAGGATCTCTGCCTCTGGAGTGATGGGATTAAAGGTGTGGATCACTATTTCCTGACCTTCCTTGTGGGAGATTATGTCCCACCCACTGGTTTAATTAAAAGCACTGATTGGCCAAAGGCAGGCAGGAAGTGTGGGCAGGACTACCAGACTAATAGAACTCTGAGAACAGTAAGCACAGAGCAGAATGCCAGAGAGAAGTCAGAAGAAGCAGAGGACAACTATGCTGATCTGAGAAAAGGTACCAAACCCTATGGCTGAACAGAATAAGAGTCATGGGTTAGATTAAGGGTAAAGAGCTAGCAAGTTATATGCCTGGGCCTTAGGCTGATCAACCAAAAACTATTGAAAGCATCTGTGTGTCTCTGTGGGACTGTGGGACTGCGGGTCTGTGGGTCTGTGGGTCTGTGGGTCTGCGGGTCTATGGGTCTATGGGTCTGTGGGTCTGTGGACCTAGACCTTGAGGTTAGGCCTGAAAGTCTGGGCCAGAAACCTCTTACTACACTTCCTGACTTAGCTCTATGGGTGGCTCTGTCCTGTGATATTCCTGACTAATTTTATTAAATATATAATATATCACCACATATTCCCCCTTTGTGTCAAAAATAAAAGGTTATAGCTAATATAAGAAAAACTATATACAATAGGTATAACTATATAAAATACATACAAGCAATACTACATCAATAATGTCCAATTCATTAACAGTTGACAAATGCAACTGCTTATTATTATTTACCCTATTTTGGTGAGTTCAGAAGATTGTATCTAATTCACTTTATATCTAATTCACATTACCAACTGAAAACTATTTTTGATGTCTCTCAAATTTATATACTTCACACCTCTTAGTGAGTTTCTTTTATGAATCTATAACTAGGAAAACTATAATTATAACTATCTAATCCTCAAGTTCCTCAGAGAGCTGAAGAGAAAATAATATTAACTAAGTAAATAGGAAGTAGACGCAATTGACTTCCAAGAAATGTGAAAAATTAAAAAACAACAACAACAAAAACAGCTGGCTGCTTGGATAGTCACCCAAGTTTCTCTGCACCCTAGGGGCATCCATCTTCAGCCTACAGGCCTAGCATATCTGACAGACATACCTGTGAAGCAGAATAATCTTAAAGACCTTCCTACCTTGACTTAGCAAGGACTGATAGTCCTTTATTTTGTGTCTTGTTTGTCCATTTCAGACATCATACTGTGAGCAGTTATGACAGAAGCACTTTCTTGACCGGTGGCTAACTTTGGACATAAAGAAAGTAAACTCCATGTGGAACTTGATGCCATCATCATCTCTGAAGTAGATTGGTGCTGCTAGGAGCAGACATGTCTCATTGTCATAAAAATAGTAAGAACCTGTGTTATTAAAATAACTTAAATGCCATATTCTATAGATCTCTGAAGTGTTGGAAGATGACCTATCTAAAATATAATTGTTTGACCTTGAAAACATATATGACTATAAATTTGATTGTAATGACTAACTTCTTTATATCCTAATTAGTTGGTAATAATAATTTTCAAGGACTAACAATATGTATTACATTGTTAGATGAACTGTACAGATTTAATACCTTGAACAAAAATAGAAATATATATTAACAAAATTAATCTCAACTTTGTACCAGTATACACAATTTTTACACAGTATACAAAAATCCAATTCAATGTAAAATATTTAGAACTATTAATTACTTTTTAAAAATAGATTTAATAATCTAGCCTTATATCCTATCATATCTGTATACCTTTTTTAAAATTTTAAAATAAGAATCCTAAATCTAATTTCCCTTCTTCAGCTTTTTTTTTAATCAATAACAATTTTTAATCTATCATCCTAAATAAATTATCTATAACCCATTGAAAGACCAAAAACAACCTGTCCTACCTTTTGAGAATTTGAGTATCATGTTCTTAAAATTACTTACTGATCTGGGGACTATGGCATCTTTAGGGAAGTCTGCAAAGAAAAATTTTTGATTAGTCAAATCTGAATAGGTAGCTGTATTATTTGTCCAGTTTCTGCATAATGGTAAAGTATATGGCTTGTCTCAAGTCCTAGGTAGAGTAGTCTGTGAGGCTGGTTCATCTCAGCTAGCCACCTCAAAACTGTCCTGAGTAGTTTGTAATCCAAAGGTTATCTCTGTTTGCTATTTGTCAGCCTAGTGATACTGTCTGAGTCCATGTTAAATCATAATTGTGGGGCCTCATCTTTCTTTTGGAGACTTCAAAAGTCAGTTAGTCAGCATTATAGTTCACTGGAGAAAACTAGTAATAGTCTCACCCCCCCCCAAAAAAAAATGTACAGGAAGCTAGATTAAGCCTTTTTTCTATAATTTGTTAATATTTTATAGGATCACTTAATATCATGACAAAAAGTTTAAAGAATATATTATTCTTACACATTTCTATATAAAATTTATATTAAAAGATTATGAGATTAGTAGCAAAACTCTTAATATTGGTTTTACTTCTGTCCCATGTAAGGTAGGTCTTCTAATACAATAGAGATATTTTGTATTTCCCTTTAACAAGCACCTTGGGTTTAGAGAAGGAGAGAGCCACACTCCTTCTCCAAAGCCAGCTCTAATTTTCAACTGAATTGAGACTTCAATTTTTCTTAGAAGTAAGAAGATACATGTTAGCCCTTGAAATTTTACACTGTAGAGAATATTTGTACCAATAAGTCTGATTTTTCTTTGCTTGTATATATTCTTTTCTGGATAGCCTTTTCTTCTGTTTTGTCTATATGTGCAAGGTTTTTTGACTTCTTAAAGATGAGTATTTCTTTTTTTCTATAAAGACAAGTACAAAATCCTGCCCAGACCCTTGTTTAGTGAGTTTTTCTTACAATTTACATAATTTCCACATCAATGGATAAGCCATTATTTCTCTTTATCAAGAACTTTCACTTGTTCAAATTGTCTTCATTAATTTTGATAGTATCCATAGCTTTTATTCACTTGCAGAATCAAAAGCAAAACCCTTTCCCAACCTTAAATTTTGGGAAGTTTCCTTCCTAATCTTTATCAATTTCACTCCTGATATTTTGTTTTCTCTTCTATAGCTGCTCTGTTGTCCAAAGCAGTAATATTAGTATTATTATTAAGAATAGGCTTTAGGTTATTTAATTGCTCTGTGAAGGTATTTCCCCCATGATGATAGGATAAGACTGAACTGGATTTGATGCAGGGACCCATGAAAGCCCCCTCAGGGTGTTTCTCAAAGGTAAAAAGTTACCTTGTCTGTCCCTTGTTGACCTGCACTCACTGGTCCAACCCCTGCCTTTGCCACACCCTCATACTCCAGAAGGGAGAGGTGTTCTGTTGGATTTATTCTTAGTAAAAACATTGTTTCTGGGAATGCCTTGTTTACAGTCTCTTTTTTAGTAATCTTGATTTTCACACTTGTAACATTTGATTTTTTTATTTTTCTTTAAATCTCTAGAAATAATCTCTCCTACCTAATTATCATTATCGTTATGATTCCATATTAATTTTTATCTCTAGTCCAATTATCCAAAGGTGTTGATCTTGACTTTAATAGCCTAATTATACTTTTGTATTATGAGTTAGTATTTTCAAAAGCCTGAGACTGAATTATTATTTGCCAAGCTTTTGAATCTGGTACCATTCTATTTACCACTGAAGACATTTTTTCTAAGAAATTTGTAAAAGTTTCTTTTGACCCATGGATAACTTTTCTAAAGGATTCAATTTTCTTTCCCAATTCTTCAGTTTTATCTCAAGCATTCAAGGCTGCCACTTGGCATAAATATAGGGTGTGGTCATTATATAAAGATTGTCTTTCTACATTAGAGCATAATCTTCCTTTCCAAGAAGTTGGTCTTGGGAGATTTCTGTATCTCTAGCTCTTCTGCATTTTTCTTTGGTCTTAGCTTCATAATTTCACTGTAAATGAGGCCTAACCTCTAACACTGATGTAACCATATATATATGAATGATACCCATATATATCACTTCCACTTGATGTTTGTTGTTGTACATGTCCTACTTTGTAACTTAGTAGGTCAATAATACACAGCTCGTTATGGGTAGTTCAAGTCACATTGCAACTTAGTGACCCATTGTCAAATATTCAGTTTCCACTAAGGTCCAACAACAGGTCAAGAGCTGTCTCTCAAAAGGAGAATAGTTATCTGCAGGTAACTATTAGTGGAATCTTGCTCCATAATCCCAAAGGATTTTCTCTGATTTACCTATATGAACCTGCCAAAGGTTCCAAATAGACTTTGATGTCTCAAGTACCATTGGGTCTGCTGGATCATATAGTGCAAGTAGGAGAGCAGCCTGCACAGCAACTTGTACCTGTTGAAGATCCTTCTCCTAGTCCTTGACCCATACAAAGCTAGCAGCTTTCCAAGCCACTTGATGTGTAGGATCGAGTAACACACACAAATGAGGAATGTGCTGTCTCCAGCATCTAGACAGGCCCACTGAACATTATGGTTCTTGGTGATAGAGGGGCCAAGTACAACGACTTATGCTTCACCTTATATGGACTATCTCTGAATGGCCCACACCACTGAACTAGTGACAATTTCACTTAGGTAGAAGGCCCTTAAAGCTAGTTTTGATTAGAAGGCCCTCAGAGCTCTTAGTTTGATATATTTCCCAACTTCTCATGAATATGTGGGTTACCAAAGAATTCCAAGTGGTTTCTACTTCCTTATCACTTGGTCCAATCAGAAAAATACCATCCATACTGTGCATCAACATGATACTTTGTGGAATTGAGGTCACTTCTAACTAAGTTATGGCAAGGCTGGAGAGTTAATTTATCCTTGAGGTAAAACTGTCAAACTATCCTTCTGTCCTTGACAAGTGAAAGCAAACTGTTTCTGGTGGTCTTTATGGGCAGGTACTGAGAAAAGATATTTTCTAGATCAGTAGCTACATACCATGTACCAGGAGATGTGTTAACCTGCTCAAATAGGGACACCATGTATAGTACAGCAGCTGCAATTGGAATTACTATCTGATTCAATTTTCTATAGTCCACTGTCATTCTCCATAATCCCCCTGCACTGTACAGATAGGAGAGTTTAGTGAACCTCTTAACATAGTCACTGACTCTCAGTATGCAGAAAGAGTTATTCTGCACATTGAAACTGCTGATTTTATTAATAACGAGTCAGAATTAACTTCATTATTTACTCTGTTACAAGAAATCATTAGGACTGGGAATCATCCCTTCTATATTACACACATTCCATCCCATACAGGTATGACAAGTCCTTTAGTACAAGGTAATGATGAAATTTATCAATTATTAATAGGAAATGTACTAGAGTCCTCAGTGTTTCATGAGAAAACAACACGTCAATAGCAAAGGAATAAAAAAATTTCTCTATCACTTGGCAATAAACCAAAGAAATTGTAAAAAGGTGTCCTATCTATAACCAAACTCCATTGCCAACAGGAAGTAATCCTAAAGGTATACACTGAAATGAAATCTGGAAGATGGATGTATTTTACAGAATTTGGAAAGTTAAGATGTGTACCTCATACAAGAGATACGTTTTCAGGATTTCAATGGGCAACTGCTTTGAGTTCAGAAAAGGCTGATTCTGTAATCACATTTGCTAGAAGTTATGGCAACCATGGGAATACCTGTCTGTACAAATTAAGACTGACAATGCTCAGGCATATGTATCTAGTAAAATGAAACATTTTTTTCTTATTATAACATAAAGAAGTATATTACAGGAATACCACACAGTCCTAGAAGGCAAGCAGTCATAGAAAGATCCAATCAAACTCTAAAGGATATGCTAAATAAACAGAAAGGAATAACAAAGACCCCTAGAGAATAGAATACATAATGCTTTATTAACTTTGAATTTTCTCAATGCTAATGACAAAGGAACACCAGCTGCTGAAAGGCATTGGACTACAGAAAAAAACAGCTGAACTAAATCAGCCTGTTTACTTCAAAGATGTAGTAGCCTCTGAATGGAAGCCAGGGTATGTGCTACATTTTAGAAGGGGTTTGCTTTTGTTTCCACAGGTGAAGAAAAGTTATGAATACCATCAAAATTAATAAAGACTCTATTTGAACCAGAGAAACTTCATGAAAATAAGAATTGATGGTTCATCCACCCATTCTATAATTCTTTAAGTTGTAAGAAAAAGCAGAAGATTGGGGCAGGTTTTTGTTTTTATCTTTACAGAAAACTATAAATACTCATCTTCAAAAAGTTAAAAGACCTTGGACATATAGACATCTAAAACAGAAGGGAGGCTATCCAGAAAAATTTACAAGCAAAAGAATATCAGACCTAATGGTACATGTATACTTCATAGGGTAAAATCTCATTGCTTAACCTCTATATATCTTTATTTATAAGTTGAAGCCTTAGTTTAATTATAATTTAAAGCTGGCTTTGGAGTTGGAGTGTGGTACTCTCCTTTTCTAAACTCAAGCATACTTGTTAAAGGAAAATGCAAAATCTCTATATCACATCAGAAGAGCCACCTGATATGGGACAGAAGAATGACTGAAAAATAAGAGACTATTCTATTGTTACTAATCCTATGCTGAATAAATATTTATATTTTGCTTCTTGTACATTGTGTTGGTTTTTAGTCTCTTATCAGTTTTCTGCAGTGATCCATGACAATGCCTAATTGTGGACCTGAAGTATCCAAAAGGAAGATGGGGCCCCACAATGATGATTTTACATTGACTTTGACAAAGCCACTAGGCTGACAAACACCAATCAAAGATCAGATTTAGACTACAAGCTGCTCAGGACAATTTTGAGGTGACTTGCTGAGAAGAACCATACACAGACTACTATAGCCAAGACTTGAGACAAGCTGTGCGCTTTCCTGTTATGCAGAGACTGAACAACAAATGACACGGCTACTTATTTCAGGACTTGACATTTAACAAAGCTTTTCTTTTCAGGATTCCCAAAAGATGCTGTCACCCCCAGACATCAGGAAGTAAATTTAAGAACATGGCATCCACATTCCCAAGAGGTGGGTTGGGTGGTTTTTGGTCTTTTAATGGGTCATGGGTGATTGTCATTGTTTAAGGAAATTGGTTACAAATCATTACTGGCTATGGTTAGAAAAAAGTTAAACAAGAGAGATTAGATTCAGGGTTCTTGTTTTAAAAAAGGAAGAAGGAGATACAGATATGCAAGGATACGAAGGTAGATTATTGAATCCATTTTTAAAAATGATTTACTAGCTTTATATATTTTACATTAGATTGGATTTTTTGTATATTGTATACAAATTGTATAGATTGACATAAAGTTGAGATTAATTTTGTCACTGTACATATATATCTATGCTTGTTCAAGGTATTATACAGTTCATCTAAAAATATAATACAAATTACTAGTCCATTAAAGTTTTTATTACCAACTAACTAAAATATAAAGAAATTCAAGTTAGTGATAGACATTAAAACCAAATGTATAGTCATATTAGATATGTTTTCGAGATCAAATATATATTCCAAATGAACAGGTCTTCTTCAAACACTTGAGAGATCCATAGAATATGGCATTTAGATATTTTAATAACATAGGTTCTTATTATTTTTATAACACTGTGATAACTTCTCCTGGCAGCACCAATCTATTTCAGGGAAGATTATGGACACCAAAGAAACTCTATACACAGTTGACCTTCTTTGTGGCAAAGGTTAGCCACTGGGCAAGAAAGTACTCTTGCCTTGACTGCAGACAGTGTGATGTTCAAGATGGACTATCAGGAGACACACACACATACACAAAAGAATTGTTGAATCTTGCCAAGACAAGGTAGGAAGTTCTTTGAGAATATTCTGCTTCACAAAGAAGTCTGTCAGACATGTTAGGCCTGTAGGCCAAATATGGATGCTCCAGTGATACAGAAGAACCTTGGGTGACTGTCCAGGCAATCAGCTGTTTCATTTTTTATACTTTTTTGGAAGTTGCTTGCTTGCCCATGCTGTTTAATTAGTTAATATTATTTCCTTCTTGTGTCTCTGAGGTAGCTCAAGATGAGATATTTATAGTTTTCTAGTGACAGTTTTAGAAAAGAAACTACAAAGTTAAAGTGTATAAGTTTGAGAGACATCAAAATATAGGTTTTGGCTAGTAAAAAAAGTTATATAGAAAGTGAATTAGGCATAATCTTTTGGACTCACAAAAATAGGTTAATTAGTGGAATACTTCCTTTGAACTGTCAATTGTTAATGGACTGGACATTATTCATCTAATTATTGTTTATATAAATTATATATAATTATTGTTCCTATTGCATATGGTTTTCTTGTGTTAGTTATAACCTTTTTTATTTTTGACACAAAAAGGGATATGTGGTGATATGCTACACATTTAATAAAAACCAGTCTGGAATATCAGAGAAGAGATCTACCCACATTCAATCCAGGAGGATCAGAGAGTGGTAATTTATACCTTTAATCCCAGCACAGGGAAAGGCTGGGAGTGGTGACCTATACCTGACTGGGAGTGGTGACTTACACCTTTAATCCCAATAGTTCTGAGTTTGAGGCCATCTTGGTTTACAGAGGGAGTTCCAGGCTCCCAAGCAGGCAGTGGTGGTGCTATTCCCATAACTCCATAGACAGAGGAGATCTTTCTGTATTTCTGTGAGTTCAAGGCTAACCACCATAGCCCACACCTTTAATCTTAACCTAGATATGAAGCAAGTGGGAAAAGAAGGTATTTAAGACAGACATAGAATGATTCATGCAATAGAAGCCATGAGAAAAAAAAAGGTTGAGGAATCTGGAAGATATCTGGGTGAGATTTGATTTGACTGTGTGTTTCCTTTCTTTAATATTTCAGACTGGTTTTTATTAAATATGCAACATACCACTACAGGGCTTGTTTTCTGCACCTTCCCATTGGGGAGGATTAGGTTTACATGGTACACTCACTTTAGTATTGCAATTTCCCTAAGGCTTAAATTTTTTTTTTTTTATCAACACTAAGCCAAGGGATATCAGACATCTCCATCTCCTTTTCAGTAGGCCATCTTTTGACAAATTCATCCAACCATTCATAAAAACTTTTGACACCTTTTTAAATTGTGTGAGCTTCCATATTAAACTGAAAATCTCTACTCAGAAGGACCACATCAATAAACTCAGTTGATCCAATTTTATATTTCTTCTGCACTATCCCAATTATATTCCCCAGACTTCTGCTTGAATGGATTTGCAAACTCATTAAGTTCCGTTGTGCTATAGCACACCTCCTTATGGACCTCACTCTTTACCTCCCCTCTAGTTTCACCTTAAGATTGGTTAAAGAACTAGAGGCAACTATTGGTGGGCCCTAAGGAACACCAGGATTGTCTTGCACAGAATCTCCTTCATGGAAGAGCACTGATGAACTAGCAGACAATGAGGATTAATTTCCTCAGAGGTGAAAAAGGCAAAATTTCTCAGCTTCAATAGGGTCCTCCCACACATCTCCATTTCAAGTTACAGAATCCGATTCTACCAATTAATGCCCTTAATAATTAACCACCAACACAAGCAAAGGCTCTGTTTTAAATTTTGCTGTAATTCAGCTAACCTTTTGTTGAGGGACTGATCTTTTGTAACTTGAGCTCTGGGCCTTCAGGAGAAAAGTTTCTCTTCCAGGACAAACTCTGAAAGCTCTAGACTATCTATATACAGTCAATTTTATCACTAAGTTTATTGCTAGCCCTCATTGTGTTCTGAGAAGCTAGAAATTGGATAATTTTATCACAGAACTGATTCCTATTCTTTTTCAATTTACTCATAGATGCTAAGGGCAACCAATTATTACCATTTTTTAAAATTTTTTCACAAACTGTCAAAAGTTTAATATACAGAATTACCAAATCTAATCCTACTCACAACTGGTAAACCAGAATAATAAAAATGCATTTATCTCCTTAAATTCGCAAAACAATTCATACCATAGTATACTCCAAGCTCCCAGGAAAAGATTCAGTACTTGTAGGTTTTAGGAAATTTGAAAGCCTACTTTAGATACTTAAAAGATTCATCCTTATATTCTGTTGCTATGGAATTACTTCTGGCATCAACTCTGTCTTAGTTAATGCTCATTGCTCTGAAAAGACACTGTGGCCATGGCAATGCTTTTAAAGCAAAACATTTAACTGGGCTGGCTTACAGTTTCAGAGATTTAGTCCATTATTGTCATGGTAAAAAGCATGGCAGCATGCAGGCTGACATGGTGCTAGAGAGGTAACTGAGAATGTTACATCCAGGTAAACAGGTAGCAGGCAAAGAGAGACACTGGGCCTGCCTTGAGCATTTGAAATCCCAAAGGTCACCCCTAGTGACAGATACACTTCCTCTAACAAGGCCACACCTCCTAATTCCTGTCAAGTAATCGATCCCTATTGACCAAACATTCAACTATATGACATATGGAGCCTGTCCCTACTGAACCCACCACAAACATTTCACTATTATATATTATATTATATATACCACATGTTATAATATATACATTATATATTATATATATTACAATATGTATCTACAATATGTAGATAGATAGATAGATAGATAGATAGATAGATAGATAGATAGATAGATAGATAGATAGATAAAGAGAGAGGGAATATTTGTCTAGTTGAGATTCCTGTTTTCAACTGATAACTGTGGAAATTTGATAGCAATGACAAAAAGATGAGCTACATAGTATGGCCTTTAATAATTCAAAGGAATCTTGAAGAAATTGATGCCCTTGTTAGTGGTGCCTTGGCTGAAACTGAACAATAAGCTCCCAAACAGTAAAAGGAAGCCCTGAATTTGAATTATGTGCTGGCTCCCATGGTATAGACCCCCCACCATGCTACTACAGAACATGACAGAACCATGTAAAGTGTCTTGTACATCTTCATTTCTTCATTTTGTACTTACAATGTATAGTAGGGAAAGGAGACCAGTGTTTCTGAAGTGCCTAAAACATTTCAGATAATTGTAATAAGACGTTATTTATGATACGGAATCTTATTCTTAAAAGGTAAATGCAATAAAGAGCAGGGGGTTTTTTTAATATTAGATTCCCAGTCCTAGTATTAATTAAATTTTTGAGACTTTTATGATGAAATGAAAGAAAATTCCTTTAAGTTTTCCCAGGTTTAAGACCTCAAGCTAGGGAAAGCCACTGTGTTCCCAATCAAAACAGCTGCAATCTGTGTGTTTATCTGAATTTGATACTGTTCACCCTTGGGTTGGGGTGAGAAGTTTGGTCTATTTAGTTATCTGCTCTTGTCTTTTACAAAAACTATGTTAGCAAATATCACCGATCTTGGTCCCAACAAGAATGACAGTAAATGACTCTGCCAGTCATACAACAAAAGAACAAACTTTATATATTTAAGCTTTTGAAAAACATATCCTTGTTAACATAGTTGTACTTACCATAAGAAAGAAATCACAAAGTCCAGTTTCAGACAAACTCCCTTCACAAATGAAGATTCTTGTCTGTGGATCTGTGCATCTGCTTCCATCAGTTGGGGAATGAAGGTTCTGTGATGACAAATAGGGTGAACATCAGTTTGATTACAGGGGAGGCCAGTTCAGAAACCCTCTCCATCATTCCATTCTTAGCCAGGGTCATGTTTGTGGATTCCTAGGAATTTCTCTAGCACCAGGTTTCTCTTTACCCCCAAATGGCTCCCTTTATCAAGATAGCTCTCCCACTCTGTCCCTCCCCCAAATCAACCATCCCATTCCCTCGCCATCTCCCTCCCTCACCTTGCTCCCTCCCCCAATCATCCCAATTTACTCAGGAGATCTTATCTATTTTCCCTTCCCAGGGGATCCATTAATGTCCCTCTTTGGGTCCTCCTTGTTACCTAGCTGCTCAGGGCTTGTGGATTATACCCTGGCTATTCTACATTTTATGTCTAAAATCTATTTATGAATGAGTACATACTGTGCATTTCTGGGTCTGGGTTACCTCACCCAGAATTTTTGTTTTTGTAGTTTCATCCATTTGCCTGCAAATATCAATATCAGGATGTCTTTTTGTTTTTTCTTGCTGAGCAGTATTCCATTATCAAATGCACAGAATTTTTTTATTGTTCATTCTTTGGTTTAGGGGCATCTAGGTTGTTTTCAGGTTCTGGATATTACAAATAATGCTGCTGTGAACAAAAGTAAACACTGTGTCAAGCTCCCAGTCTAGTCAAAGAGACGGTGAAGAGATTATATGAGTAAAGAGGTCAAGATTATTATAAGGAAACCCACAAAGACAGCTGACCTGAGCTACTGGAAGCTTACTGACTCTGGACTGGCAGCTGGGGAACTTGCATGTGACCAAACTAGTCCCTCTGAATGTAGGTGGCAGTTGTGTGGCTTGGGCAGTTTGTGGCGCCTCTGGCAATAGCACCAGAACTTATCCTTAGTGTGGACTGTTGGACCCCATTCTCTATGGAGGGATGCCTTGCTCAGCCTTGACACTGCGGGAAGGGGTTTGGTCCCGCCCCAGCACAGGAGACCTGCTATTTTCTGAAGGAAAATGAGTTCATTTGGAGAAGAGGGAGGGCAACTAGGAAGTAGAGGGAGGGAAAACTGCAGTCAGAATTTAATGTATGAGAGAAAAGTAAATATATATATATATGTATATATATATATTATTAAACTAATATGTATATATAAAGAAACACTGCATGGAATATTCTGTTAGTATACTGTGAGGAATATTCTATCTTATCTTATTGCTCAACTATTTGTCCCTTTACTAATAATAATTTATAACTATTTCATGAATTCATAAACTTATTTCTACTATTTGGTTTTGTATTATTCATGGATAATATTTATTCAAAATGCATATGAATGTAGAAAAATACCTCACTAAATAATTGTTTCATAGTGCTTCTGCCTTTAACAGAAAGGTAATCGGCAATAAAGTACAATAAATTCCACAGGTATGCTAGTCAGGTAAAGGGAAGTTTTATATTTAATAATGGTGACACCAAAAAAGATATTAATCATAGCAGGTCGAGCGGAGGGAGTCCAGTATGAACTATCTCAAATGAATAATTTATCCTAGGTTAAAAAGTAGGATTCACTACTAGTATCTTTTCTTTTTTCTTTTCTTTTTGGAAGAAATAGGGATAAGAGTTTAATTTACCTAATGTTACTGTGTATCCAGACTCAGATTCCAGAAGCCTGTCTCTAGAACTTCATGCATTCCTCTAGCATTAGGCCTCTCTCTGTTCATCACAGAGATCTAATTGGTCCTTTTAAAATCTTATATCATTATGCAAAATTCTTCCCCTTTTTTTGAAGCTATCTGGAAAGCTGTGAGGGAGGCAGCAGGAGAATACGCAACAACCCTTTCCTTTCTTACCACCTTGGAGGAATTTGTACTTTGTCCCCTCATTCATGAGGAAGATGACTGTAGCATTGTCATACTCTCAACATTGTATATTCAGCTTCTGCATGATTCCAGATATAAAAGGTACTTCACATTTGCCAAGGAGATGAAGTTGCCTCATTAAAATCATTAAATAGGACTGTCAAATTTAAAAGAGCTCACCACAGCATGACACTGAGCAGGGACTCCAGTTAATGGTAACTGAAACACACACACACACACACACACACACACACACACACACACACACACACACACACACACACACACACTAAATAATAAATACAAGTTTTTAAAACTTAAAGAAGAAGAAAGAAAGTAGCAGGTGGGAAGAGAAATAAAAAGCAACCGATGTAAGAACTTGATCTAATTTGTATCTCCTTTATCTCCTCTTGTTGTCTTACTGTTCTAGCTAAACTTCAAGAACTATTGAATAGCTATGGGGAAAGCAGACAGCTTTGTCTTCTTCCTCACTTTAGTGGCATTGCTGTGAGTTTCTCTCCATTTACTCTGATGTTGGATGTTGGCTTGCTGCATATTGCTTTTATTATGTTTAGGTATTTTCCCTGTATCCCTCATCTCTCCAGGACTTTTATCAAGGAGTGTTGGATTTTGTCAAAGGCCTTTTCAGCATTTAATAAAATGATCATGTGTTGTTTTTTTTCAGGTTGTTTACGTGATGGATGATATTGACAGTTTTATGTATGCTGAACCATCCCTGCATCTCTGGTATAAAGCTTACTTGATCATGGTGAATGACTTTTTCTGATATGTTCTTGAATTCAGTTTGCCAGTATTTTATGTGGTATTTTGGCATCAATGTAATTCAATTTCTTTGTTGCATCTTTGTGCTGTTTGGATATCAGGGTGGCTGTAGCCTCATATAAAGAGCTTGGCAATGTTCCTTCTGTTTCTATTTTGTGGAACAACTTGAAGAGTATTGGTATTATTTCTTCTTTGAAAATCTGGTAGAATTCTGGGCTGAAACCATCTGGCTCTGGGGTTATTGTTCTAAGGAATAAGTCAAACAATCATTATTTGCAAATGATATGAGAGTATATATAAGTGACTCCCAAATTTTATCAGGGAACTCCTACAGCTGATAAACATCTTCAGCAATGTAGCAGGATACAAGATTAACAAAAAAAAAAAAAAAAAACAAAAAAACAAAAAAACAGCCCTCCTATACACTAAGGATAAAGAGGATGAAAAATAAACCAGGGAAACAGCACCCTTTATAATAGCTGCAAATAGCATTAAAAATGTTGGCATAACTCTAACCAAAGAAGTGGCAGACCTGTATGACAAGAACCTTAAGTCATTGAAAAAATAAATTGAAGAAGACATCAGAAAATGGAAAGATCTCCCAAGCTCTTGGATAGGTAGGATCAACATAGAAAAAAATGGCAACCTTAACAAAAGCAATCTACAGATTCAATGCAATACTCATCAAAATCCCAACACAACTCTTCACTGACCTTGAATGAGCAATAGTCACCTTCATATGGAATAACAAGGAAACAAGAAATGTCAAAACAGTCCTGTTCAATAATAGGATTTGGGAGGCATCAACATCTCTGACTTCAAGTTCTACTATAGAGCTACAGTAATAAAAAAAACAACTTGATACAGGCATAGAAATATTCTTGTGAATCAATGGAATCAAAATGAAGACCCTGACATTAATCCACACACCTATGAATACCTGATTTTGACAAAGAAGCCAAAAGAATAAAATGAAAAAAAAATATAGATTCTTCAACAAATGGTGCTGGCATAACTAGATGCTGCTACATAAAAGAATGAAAAGAGATCCATATCTATCACCCTGCACAAAACTCAAGTCCATGCAGATCAAAGACCTCAACATAAGCCTAGTTAAACTGAACCTGATAGAAAAGCAAAGTGGGGGGGGGGGGCATGGTCCTGAAGGCATTGACACAGGAGAACAATTTCTAAATATAACACCAATAGCACAGGCACTAAGAACAACAATCCATAAATGAGACCTCTTGAAACTGAGAAACTTCTGTAAGGGAAAAGACAAACTCAATAAGACAAGACAACAGCCCACAGAAAGTGAAATGATCTTCACCAATCCCATTTGACAGAAGACTGATTTCTAAAATACAAAGAGAACTCAAGAAACTAGAGGTCAAAAAACCAAATATCCCAATTGAAAACTGGGGTACAGAGATAAATAGAAAATTCTCAATAGAAAAACTTCAAATGGCTGAAAGACACTTGGAGAGCTGTTCAATATCCTTAGCCATCAGAGAAATGCAAACCAAAACAATCCTGAGATACCATCTTAAATCTGTCAGAATGGCTAAGATCAAAAACTCAGATGACAGCCAATGCTGCGGGGGATGTGAAACAAGGGGAACACTCCTCCATTGTTGGTATAAATGTAAACTTGTACGTAGTGATTTGGAAATCACTATGGTGGTTCCTCAGAAAACTGGGAATCAATCTCCTCAGTGATCCAGTAATAACACTATTGGGCATATACCCAAAGGATGTATGTACATTCTTATCCCAAGGATATTAGTCGACTAGGTTCACAGCAGCATTATTCATAGTAGCCATAACCTGGGAAGAACCTAGATGCCCCTCAACTAAAGAATAAATTTTAAAATTGTGGTACATTTACACAATGAAATACTACTCAGCAGTAAACAAAAAATGACATTCTAAAATTTGCAGGCAAATGGATGGATCTGGAACGTAATCTCCTGAGTGAGGAAACACAGACCCAAAAAGATAGACATGGTGTGTACTCACTCATAAGTAGATTGTAGACATAAAGCAAAAGGTAATGACTCTTCAGTCCATACCCTCACACCCAGAGCAGCTAGGTAACAGGAGGTAGTTAGAGACATCCATGGATCCACTGGTAAGAGGAAATAGAGAAGATCGCCCAAGAAATTTGTGATCATACTGGGGAAGGAAGCAGGGGAAGGTAAGAAGAGAACATGAGAAAATAGATGGTGGGGAAGGAAGCAACAGAGAGGGAAAGCAAAAAGGTGGATATCCCAATGAAGGGGCCCTTGTAGGATTAGGGAGAAACCTGATATGAGGAAACACCCAAGAACCCACAAGATGAGCTCAGCTAGGAATCCAAGCAATAGTGGAGATGGTGGCTAAACTGGCCTTTCCCTATTTATCATATTAATTACCATCTGCTATTATAGACCCTTTATCCAGCAACTGATGGAGGTGCAGAGATCCATAGCTAAACACCCAGTTGAGTTAGAGGAGAGATTGCATGGGCAGAGGGATTGGTAGGTATCATGATGGAGTTTGCTGTCTTGTGCTGTTGGGAGCTTGCAAACAAAATGACAGCTGATGAACCTTCATGGGATGGATCTGAGACTCCCTGAGTATAAATGAAAGTCAAAAGATGTGGGCAATTTGTAGAACCTCTTGCACTCTGACCAGAACCTATTCTGTGTGCATGAACTGGCTTCATCCCAGGCCTTTTGGAGCATCTATCTCAGCCTTGATACTTTGGGAAGGGACTGGGTCCTACCTCAATTGGATATGCCCAGAATGAATTGACTCACCTTGGGATTCCTTGCCCTTTCTGAGGAGTGAACATGGGGGCAGGGAAAACTGGGAGAAAGGGCAGGAGAGGAAGCAGAAGTAAATAAATAAATTTTAAAAACTTGATAAAAAGAACTTGATCTAGAGAGAGAATTTACAAGTGATATAGTCCCATTCATAATCTAGGTTGATGTACTTATTACAGATTGAAGGGATTTGCATAGTGCATAAGTAGTTCCTTGTAGCTTTAGAAATAGTCAACAACAAAGTTACCCTAATTCTAAATATAATCAAATTATAAAAGCCAAATGCCCATCCAGATGTAACGGATGAATAATTGAAATCAGTCCTTCTCCAACCCCACACTCAGTATGTTATCCTGATGAGACTCTGCCATTGTGCCATTCTTCACTGTGTGGAATTATTGGACTACAATTTCTGATGGTTTCTTTGAACCCCAGTCACACACAAAAATTAGATTAATTATTTACTGCTTTCCAGCTCGTATGAAAACAATTGTATTTAAAATAGGGAAGAGGGAGATTCCTCAGAAGAGAAGGAAATATCAGAGCGGAGCAAGAGCTCTTTCATGATCTTTCTGCCACTTCCTTCATTGTAGGTTCCCCAGGAGGGCAGATTTCAAGTGTATTCACTGTCTTCTCATTCCCCACAGCGACCCTTTAGCCAAGAACCTTAATCCATTCTCTCAGGACTAGGTCAAACAGGACTGTGCTCACTGCTGAGGCCCCAGTGCTTCTCAAGGAATTTTTTTCTGAACATGAACAGAATTTTCTGACCCTGAAGAGCCAACAGGATGGGATTTCTTTAAATCAAACTTTGTTCTCTTCGCAGAGTAATTTCCTCCCAGTAATCTGTTGTCAGCATCTGAAGTCATTGCTGGTTGTTACATGGCTAGTGGGATTTGAGTAACTACCCTTTAGATTCTCTTATTGGATTTGGACACTCCATATCAGTGGGCTCTTTGGTGGAAAAAGCAGTGTAGAGCATGCCCCATCTGCTTCTTGAGTTAGATACAAGGAGGAAGATGAATTCAAAGAAGGAATCTCAGTGGCATCATTTAGAGACTGTCTTATAGGATTTATATTGATGTGGCAAAATACCATGACCAAAAAGAAATCTGGGGAAGAAAGGGTTTCCTTTGTTTGTATTTACAGATCATAGCTGGTCACTGGAGAAAGTCAGAACAGAAACTCCAGCATGGCTGGAACCCATGGGCAGGATCTGATGCAGAGGGTATGAAGAAGAGCTGCTTGCTAGCTTGCTTCTCCTGCCCTGTCAGCCTGCTTTCTTATAGAACCTAGGACTACCAGTCCAGAGATGGCACCACCTACCATGAGCTTGATCCTTTCCCACTGATCACTAATTGAGAAAATGCCTTACAGCTGATTCTCACTGAGGCTCCTTTTTCTCTGATGACTCCAGCTTGTTTCCACAAAACCAGCCAGTAGAGAATTCAAATACAAATTCAACATTATACACAAATTCTCGAACTGATCTCTTTCAGTAAACAAATATAAGTAGAATGATGGATCTTCTAAGGAGAAGTGAAGTTACACAATAGACATGCATATCTATAGCAGTGTTTTCCAAAATGGGGTTACAATAAATGCAGTCATGAACACTTTATATTAATAGATCCCAAATTGTTGCATTGGTTATCTTAATTGACCTGGGAGGACTATGACAGTTTACATTTCGAGTTCTGGTCTCCAGGTTCTGTAGTCTTCTTTTTCAGGAATCATCATCATCTAGCATAGGTATTTTGTAGAAGAAAATAAGTCACTTCTGATCAACATGATCAATGGACAATACACTGAGAATATTGCTACCAAAGGGTAGGTATTAGATTTCCTCAGATTCCAAAGTCTCCAGAGAAAAGTCAAAGCTGCATTACACCTTTTTGCAGACTTCTGTGTTCTTTCTTGTGTATGTAATTTGTCTTTATACAATAAGGCAGAGATGGAAGGTTCCCCCTTTGCTCTATTAATTAATTTTCTTATTATTTACAATGTTAGGTAATTTGTGAACTTGGATAATATAAAAACTATAATCCTAGCATTCTGTGGGCTTCCATGAATATATTCAACATTTATTCAGCTTGTACTAATCACTTCACACATTACTTGGACACTAGTAGTTTCCTAGGTGCTTTGTAACATAAATATATCAAATGCTTCCTCAAGGCCATTATTCAAAGCTAAAATAGATATATATTCACAATATTCATAGTAATTAATCTACTACCACATGATTTGGTAAATACAGTCATGAATGACTTTACAATATTTGCCTGATTCCATATGGATATTCCCAGGCAAGACAGTTGATCTTGAGAGACATATTCTCTTTGTCCCTAAATTAGATAACTTGGATTATCTTCAAAGTAATCTTGGGTTAAGATTGTATATGCCCTAGCAAGAAAAATAGCTTTCCAGAGAGGTCAAAATGCAAAGACAAGTAGTTTTGTGTTATTTTCATGGGCAAAACATCAGGTGTCATTTTTCCTTTTCTCAGAGGGAAGTATTCCAGGTGACAATGGCCACCCTCATCCCTGACATTCCCTGACATACACTACCATTTCTTCTTCTATAGGTTTATTTGAATAACATGTTTTGTCACCAACCATTTCTGCAGAAGAAACCATGAGACAAGTTGAATGGAGCCTTTTAAAGAGGCCCTGTCCTATAACATATGGTCACTTCCCACAAGACAATGAAATTACTTTTTTCCTGAGAAGTTAAGGTTGTGGCTCAGTTGTAGTGCATGTGAGACCTTAGGTTCAATGTGTAGTATTAAAAAGAAAGAAAGAAAAGAATTGTGGTCACAAAATAATGACTGCTTTATCTTTGTTCTATCAGCTCTGGTGATAATTAGGATGATGATGCTATCCAAAGATTTCTAGGGAAATCTGACCATTTGAGCAAGGATTATGAAGTCAGTCTCAAATATCATTTTCACACAGGGTTATGTCAATGTCTGTTTGTCCACATATGTTTATATTATGTACTTGTGCTATATGTGTATGTGCACACATAATTTATTATTTCCCTTGCACCAAGACTTTGTAAAGCTGGATGTCTATTTTCATGAGTAAACCGCACAAATGATCCAAAAGACAAGTATTTATTTGTTCAATTTTCCAGAGAAAAGAATAAAATATTTATGGTTAGAATTTGCCCAAAGCTACTAATTAGATATTGATGGGATTCTACATTTCTAATTCAAGTTATTTAATTGCAAATGAAAGACATCAACTATTAATTTGGACACACATAAACATGAAAATATCAAGGATTTTAAGAGATTATTGAGGAGTGTTTTCTTTGATAAGAAATACAGAAGTCTTGAAAATACCACATTAGACTTCCACCATCCTTATACTACCTGGAAAGTCACCCATGTTAACATGAACATTACCAGAACTGGAATACAATCTCTGAAAATCTGACTATTAGCCTATTTCTGCTAGCCAGGGCTCACTTCCTAAGTGTTATATGTAGTTTCTGGCCCTGACTTTCAGGCATAGCCTCAAGGTTTGGACCCGCAGACCCACAGTCCCACAGAGACACACAGATGCTTGCATTAATCGTAGGCTGAATGGCCTAAGGCCCAGGCAAATAACTTGCTAACGCTTACTTTTAGACTAACCCATGACACTTATCTTCAGTACCTTTCTCAGAGTAGTATAGTTGTCCTCTGCTTCTTCTGCCTTCTCTGTGGCATTTCTGTTTCTGTTTTTCCTGTTCCCAGAGTTTTCTTAGTCTGGTAGCCCCAACCACACTTCCTATTTGCCTTTGGCCAATCAGTGCTTTTTATTATACTCATAGGCAGGACAATTATTTACAATGTAATATCATAAATCCACTATACCTAAGGGCTGCACAGTTTCTCAAAACATCACTCCAGTTAGGGAACCAGCACGAAAGCATGAGCCTATGTGGACCATTCCAGATCCAAACATTAGCATTCTGCCTCTGACCCCCAAATGGTATCTCATAATACAAAATATTTTTGGTTAATTCAAAAATCTTCATAGTTTTAATCAGCCTAACCCTCCATCCAAAAGCCCAAGCATATTTTAAGAGTAAATACAAAAATCTTAAGTATAAGCTCCCATAAAATAAAAATGACACATAGTAAACATTCTCATTCAAAAAGTGAGGAACTGAAAGATAGATAAGACCTAACACCAAAGATTTCAATAAGTTAAAAGAATGACAGATATGAAGAAATAAAACACTTCCTATGCCATCACTAAAGAAGCTACTTAGAATACATTCTAGGCCCTTCACAAGATATATCTCTTGCTTCAAAAGAAAAGAAAAATGGGTGTTCAGTCTTATACATATGGTAATTCTTATGGTTACTCCGTGAATTGTCCATCATCACCTTTTTCCAGGAAATGAAATTAAGAATCACTACTCATAGTTAAATGCAGCCTTTATAACCCTAAGAAATAATGCGTAACCATTTTAATAAGTGAGGAACACACAACACCCCCCAGACAACAGTAAACCACGATTGGCTAGAGCAGACTGTATCTGGGGGAGGGGTATTAGGACCTCTATCAACAAGATGTTCAGTTCACAAAAAACCAACCTGTGCTTTTAAAGAAAAGAACCAGTATGTATTCAGATAACTTACTTTTCTTTTATTTATCCCACAAATCAGCTAGCTCTCTCACCTGTGTTGTTGTTTCTCTAAAATAGTCCAGTCTTTGTCCTGGAGCACAGTACCCCTACAGGGAAACTGCATTCAGGAAAGAAATATATCCTATACAAGTTTGGAGTGAAAATGGACTAGGAAAATCACCAATGTACCCACGGGAATGTGTGTCTAAGCTCTTAAGTTTCAGAGCTTGTAGAATGCGGAAACACCGAGTTCTACTTCCTCTCTTAAAGCAAGAGTTAGTGAGACCAAACAACAGACCCAAACCGTTGTGGGTGTTGTTAAAATTGAGTGCATACTACAATCTTAGGCTCTGGTTCAAAATGCTTCCCCTTGTCCCAGTGGACAACAGCTGGGGGGGGGGTGTTAGAAGGGAAATGGATGCCTCCAGGTTCATGCTGTTGCCAAATGTCACAGTTCATACTCTCTCGATCCACGCCTCCCAGTTCAATCCATAACGTGGTTCTCAAACGTGGCACTGGAATCCAGCCGGGGGACCTTTAGAGACTGATGCTTTGGACCCGCCTCAGTGATTCTGATGGGGTTGCCCTGAGGTTTGGCCTCAACATGGGAATTTTAAAAGCTCCCTGCTTGGTTCAATCACAGTCAAAGCTGTGAGGCAATGGTGGACGCTCATATGTGATTTGTAGGTGTAAAGTAGGGATGTTAACATTGTTAGGTTGTGAAACTTTATGGCCCATGCTTGCTTCAAATGAGCAGAAATCTTCTTGGTGTGGCCTCCACTGGACATGTAGGGAGAAAAATCACATGTGGTTGAGAAAAAAAAAAAAAGATTATTTATTTTTAAAAGCTTAAAAGAAGAGCACTCACTGACACAAGACGGAAGATATAGCCCTGCGGTTCCTGGAAAGCTGGACTGGTTCCATGTGGGTTCACTCTGCACGTCAGGTCCCCTAAACAAGGGCACAAGAGAGAAGGGGCTTGCTTACATGTACCCAGGATCTTAAATGGCCTTCTGGCCATGTCACAAATGTCAGAGGCCAGAGGTGTTCTCCAGAACTACACTGGCTAAAGATTACCTAAAAATCAAAAGGGGAAATTTCTGCTCTCCACTACAATAACCAGCCTGGTTCTACATTCATCACAAGTCTGATAGTGTCATAGTCATGTAGTCTGGAAGTCAGCTTGGATAATAAAGCTTTAACTCAAAATGCCAAATGACTCTTTTGAAACAGCAATTGTACCACTGGGCACCTATTTGCAAATACCCGGAACCATTCCAATCTTCCTCCAAATCAGAAGTCAGAAGAGTGGTCTGCATTTTAACATGCCCTTCCGGTGCTTCATAGGCAAGCCAGAGTTTTAAGCCAGTAGATAGACCCTGTAGCGAGTCTCCATCTTTATCACCAGCTCCCTAATAATCTCATGGAGACATTATTATTACTATTTCTTCAATTATGAATGTTCAGCCTTAGTTTAGGCTTGTTCCTAAATAGAACTTATAATGTAAATTAAACCATATTTTTAAATCTATATTCTGGCACATGGCTCATTACCTAACCTCCACACTGCCCATCCTGCTTCCTTTGTATCAGGCTGACCACTCTCTTCATGCTTAGATTCATCCCCAGTTCCCCTCTTTGCCTGGAAATCCCTCCTATTCTCTCCTGCCTAGCTATTGTCCATACAGCTCTTTATTACACCAATCACAGTGGCACATCTTCACATGATGTAAACAAATAATCTACAACAAAAGCATCCTTGTTCAGATGTGTTTATCAAATTAGCAGAAGAATCACCAAAAACTCAGTCTCATAAAGATAAATAAGAATCACATTAAAATGACAGAGCCTTTGCCTAGGCCTGGGAAGATGGCTCAGTGGCTAAAAGCCTTTAAGTATGAGCATCTGAGTTTGGCTTCCCAACTCCACCCCTCAAAAATTAAAAGGCAGCCATAAATGTGTATGCCTTTAATTTCAGTTCTTGAGATGGACATGGGCAGATCCCGGAGGCTCACTGGTTATCTGGCCTGACCAAAATGAAATTAAAAGCCCCAAGGTCAGTGTGAGGCCTTGTCTCAAAAAGTCAGATATAGAGCAACAGAGTAAGACACATAAAGTCACTGCTGGCCTCCACATGGCACACACAGACACACACACATGCACCACATGCACTCCCACATGCTTACCCCATACTCTTTATGAAAAAAATAATATTAACAATTATAGGCATATATTAAAGGCTTCTTTTTATTGGAAATGTAATTATTTCTGTAAGCTTCAAAATAAAAGTTTAATAAAATGTGTAGAAATCACAAGTGATCCTGTCTATGTGAGAAAACCACTGGCAATTATTTGTACTCCTGTCCACAGAACCGTTCATAGTGGTTTTAAAGCTACTTATTAAGAAAAACAATTCTAGTCAAACAGATCCCTGGCAATATTTCTACTGAAGCTTACACAAGTCAAGAACAGGAGTCTCTTGTCTACATAATCAACAAAGGTAAAATCATCACATAGAGTTCCTCTGCTCGACCTGAGAATTAGGAATCCTCTTTATCAGGAGTCCTGATGTAGAAACCAAGCTATTTTATTCTGTTTCCCAGCTAAGAGGTCAGAATTCATAGGCTTAAAAAATGTCAGTCTGTATTGAAAGACAGGCACTTTACGTTTTATCAGCAGTGAATGAATTTCCAGAATTCGGAACCACTGATGTGCACTGCTGACCTTTAAACATATGACAATGAGTTTGGGAAAGAGGAGTACACATGAATCTCAAAGCCTATTTTCTTTCCATATGTGACTCACAATTTGTTTTCTGTCAGAAAAGTCAACTATTAAAACGTTAACAAACTTGGCTCTTTGCATTTTCTGCTCTGGGTGAGAAGCCTAGCATAGACATTGGATAGCATTTGTGAACACATGTGGCTACTTTATCTGAAGCCAAGCTGGTAAAAGCTAAGAAATCAATGTTTTCAAATGTAATCTGTGCTTTAGAAAACTGCTGCATTTCAGTGGTGGACCAGTGGAGAGTCTATCCAGAAATGCTTCTCATCCCTCATCTGCAAGAAGCACTTTTGATCAAATATGTGATTTGATTTGTCAGAGTGTTGAGTAAGGAGTCACATGGTGATGCGTTTGGGAGTGAATGGAGGGAGACAATGTAGTGGGGATGCAGGACTGGTGGTAATAATAATTAATAATAATAATAATAATAATAAATAATCTGTCAGTGAAGTCCTCTCTGAGACACCAAGAAAATGGTGATAAGAGGAGTTATGTCTGTTAGAAGCTGTGAAAACAACTTACCTTTGTTACAATATAAATCAACCTAAGGAAAACTAGAGTGTCAGTGAGATGGTTCAGAGGGCAAAGAGCTTGTTGCTGTGCATGCTCACAATGTGCCTCTGATGCTAAGACCCAGGATGGAAGAGAGAAGTACTATTGAAAGCTGTCTTCTGCCCACATACTGCTGGACACACTCAGATAAGACAATAAAACACAAATTAAGTAAATAAATGAAATCATATTGTATGGCAATTTAATTTCCATGGTGTGTGTGTGTGTGTGTGTGTGTGTGTGTGTGTGTGTGTGTGTGTGTGTGTGTGTGTGTGCATGTGTTTAACATACAATTTTGCTAAAAATACTTTTCTCCAAATTGAGGTATATTTGTGATTATCTAATTGAAAACCTGCCCAAGTGTCATGGATGATACTCAGTGCTGGACCTCAAAGCATAAGTCCAGTGACAACTAATTTGCAAAGAAGAGACATTAATGTGAAATATTATGAATTTCTGAACATGTGGGCTCAATATGACCTCTGAAAGTGCCATAAATCTTAATGTACTAGTATGCTAAAAACATAATTGGGAGAGAATCTTTCCGAACCCATACCATCTCCACACTCCTAAGCATAGCTTATGATAATACTCCTGTACACTTGTATTGGTTTAATAAAATGCTGATTGGCCAGTAGCCAAGCAGAAAATATAGGTGAGGCAATCAAACTAGGAGAATTCTGGGAAGAAGAAAGGCAGAGATACAGTTGCCAGCCAGACACAGAGGAATCAAGATGAGAGTTCTGGACTGATACTAGGTACCAAGCCATGTGACTAGACATAGATAGGAATTATGGGCTAGGTGTAAGAGCTAGATAGTAATATGCTTGAGCTATTGGCCTGGCAATTACTATAATATTAAGCCTCCAAGTCAGTTTTTTTTAATCAGCTGCCAGGTGTTGGCAAGTTGTGGAAGAGAAACTTTCAATCACAGCTCTGGCTGCTTTTTTTCCTGCTATAACTCAGTCTGAGAAGTGTAGATCTTACCCCTCTACAAAAAAGCTTTTATTCACAACAGATAGTAACTATTAAAAAGCCTCACAACTGGTCAAAATGCAGAGAAAAGTGACTGGGGTGTGCAGCCCCAAAGACATATCTACAATGCAAATCTTACACCTAAGGCTAAGAGCTCACAGGGGAAGAGGGGGCAGAAAGACTGTAAGAGCCAGAGACCACCAGGACATCTGCTTCAAGATAATGTTTTCTAAAAGACAATGATGCTGCACCCATGAAATCTAAAAACTGACAACAGTTGACATGCTAAAATGAATGTGGGAAATTCTACAGCCTTAGATGGAGATCTGCAGGCAACCAATGGCTGTTGAAAGATAATCAGTTTTCTCCAGGGCAAGCTCCCTCATAGGTTATCTCATCCAAGCAGTCAGCCCTAAATATGTGCACACAAGTAATACTAAAGAGCCTTAGCAGGAGATATGTGTGCATATCTTAGTTACTATATAATTATATAATTATCTTTATTATTATATAATTATTAAGTACAATAATAAATTTGAGAGGGAGTAGAGGGGAAGAGAACAGGAAGAGGAGGTGTTGAAATGATATAAACATAGAACTTATGTATAAAATTCTCAAAAAAAATATTTTTTAAAAATATGTGGGGTTAGAAAGAGGCTGTGCGCTAGGGAAACCTCCAAGAATTCACAGGATGCCCCTGGCTAGGTTTCCAACCGATATTGGAGAGGGTGCCTAAGGAGGACTTCCCCTGTAATCAAATATCAAGTATTATCACAGAACCTACATCCAACAACGAATAGAGGTGGAGGCAGAGATCTATGGCTGAGCACTAGGCTGAGACTCTGGTCTAGCTGAGAGCAGGGGAGGAGAGTCTGCATGAGCAAGGGAATAGGGATTACGAGGAAAATTCCCACGGCGATGGCTGGCAGGTGCTCTGAGGAGTTCACTGAATCAAGAACAGCCACTGGGGGACCACTGAGAAAGGAGTTAGGCTCCAAGGGTAGGCAACTGTCAATTGTTATGAGTAGTATGTAGAGCCTTGTGGGTGGGGTCAGACTGTGTTCCTGTGCGTGAGCTGGCACATTGGAGCCCATTCCCTGCAAAGAGACTCCTAACCCAGTCTAGATTTTGTGATGAAGAAAAGACTTGCCTGATGTGGATGTGCCATGTTGAGCTGACCCACCTTGGGACTTTTTGCCCTTTGGGGAGAGGTGATGGGGGATGGGAAGGAGGGAGGCTGAATGTTGACTGGACGAATTGGGAGGAGGGAAGAGAGGGGGAGCAGGGGGATATATGGATTTAAAAAACATTTTTTAATAAAATGAACATACAAAAATATATCAAAGGAAGGAAATGTATTATTTTTAAAAATGTGGACTACTGCAGTGGTTCAGAAGTTGAAGGTGTCTGCTGTGGAAGCAGGGTCTGGTTTCACATCACCAGCAACATCAGAAAAGCTTGGTCTGGCAATGCAAGTATGTGACCCCAGCATTGGTGTACAGGCAGAAGTGGGTCTCAGGAGCACACTGCAAGCAGAGGTGAGCTTCTGATTAACTCAAATGTGTCTCAGAATAAGATAGAAAACCATAGAGGAAGACTCCTTACATGATCCTGTCTTTACATACATGTACACAGCCCATACACACCTGTGTATCCATCTCTCTCTCTCTCTCATGCACACACACACACACACACACACACACACACACACACACACACACCCCTATAACACTCAGCAGTGTGGGAATATTTTCAAATATAATAAAAACAGTCGGAGATATGAGAGGACAGATCCACCTCCTTTTGTCTTGTTTGTTTGTTTGTTTGTTTTTTCCAGGGTTTTCTGTATAACAATCCTGTCTGTCCTGGAACTTGCTTTGAAGGCTGGCTTTGAACTCACAAAGATTCTCTTGCCTCTGCTTCCCAAGTGCTGGGACTAACAGTGTGAGCCATGGCTTCTTCTGCCCATTTATTTTTTTAATTCTCACATGGGTAACTTTATCAGAGAACTTTAAATTTTCTTTAGCTTAATTTACATGGTAGCTACTTTTATAGCAATCTGAAAAGGTATGAAAGAGTATGTTTTACAAATTAAATACACATACAAATATTTCTAGAATATAGAAAAAAATGTATCAAGTCCTTTCCGCAACCTTGGCAACTGGGAATTACTTACCATTAAATAACTAATCAACAACATGTAAAAAAAAAAAAAAAAAATCACACTGCACTAAATGCTGATTGCTGGCTGAGTTCTATACAGAATAGCAATGTGTGTAACCCTGAGGTCTGGAAGCATGATGGGGATTCAGACCCAGCGTGGCATTTCTCTGCCATAAAAGTACCTGCCACTGGGGTGATGTGAGAATATCTTTCTATATGTTGTGAATAAAGGACTGTTTTGGCCATGGCAGACACCGTATAGGAAGGCAGAAGAATTGGAGCATAAGTATGAGAAAGAGGGTGGAGTCTGAGACAAATTGACCCAGACTCCCAAAGAAGAAACAGGTAAGGAACACAGGTGAGCCACATGGCAGGACAGATTAATGGAAAGGGGTTGGGTTAAGATTAAAGAGCTAGCTAGGGATGTGCCTGAGCCATAGGCCAAACAGCATGAAGTTAATATGGGGCCTAAGCAGTGGTGGGTGGCTAAGTGGTCTGGATGGTGGTTTCTGAATTGTGGAGCAAGCAGGGCCAGAAAACTCATAGTAACATTGGGGAGACACATAAGGCGCATTAGCTTTACTTACAAAACAAGGGATTAGAAAAGCACCTTGGATTTCTGTACAACCTTCGATCAAATGCTACAACATTGCCATTTTTCCCTAGTGGCTCTCAAGTTCATTCCACATTAGAACAGTGTTCAAATATTCATACACGTGATAGCTCTAATTAAATTAAAAAATAAAAACCCAGGCACTGATGTTCTTAATTTTCTCTCCCCAGATGAGAAAACTGACTTCCTAGAATTATCCAAAATGTGAATTTTTACCCAAAAGAAGTGATCTTAACTCTGTTTCTTACTTAGAAAGTCATGTGCAGTAATTATGGTTCTCGCCTGGGAACACCCAAGAGGGTCCTTGGATTCAAAATTGGTCAGGTGGGAGGAAGTCAGCTGAATAACATGCCATCTTAGGTTTTTGCTAACTATATATGACAATGTTTGTAGTTCAGTTCCAGTGAAGAGAGCCGACTTGTTTTCTAACTGAATTATGGTAATTCCCCATGGACAGCATGAATGAGCATGCTTGTGGGCAAATGAACAGCTCTGGACTCTTTCCTATGTGAAAGAGCAGATCGTTATTTTGTTCATTTCCGAATAGAATTCTGAAAGAGAAGCTTCATCTTGCCCTCAACAATCTGTGAAATTTAGAAATCAGTCCTAAATAATCTGCATCTTGATGTTGTCTAAATCAGTACTGGATAATTTTAAAGATGTCTCCCATCTTTTAATGGTTTGATTTAATGATAGTTTCCTTCCCTTCTCTGGTCACTGCTGTACAATCACTGCGATTCACACGGTGACACCAGCCACACATTGTCTTTGCACTGCAACCTGGCAGTTGTGCAGGGTATAGTGAGTACAAAATCATCTAAACTTTTCACAAAAGAAACACAGACTTTATGTATTGTTTATCCAATGACTGAAAACAGACAGCTCTGTAAGAAACCAACAGAATTTCCTATTTTCCACACAAGCCCTACATTTATACAGGAAAAAAAAAATGTATTATCTTCAGAGGCATTGATGGTCCTGGAGGCAGAGATGTGAAAACACAGATAGTTCTAGTTTCTTCCTCAGCCAAATGGTAAATAAGTCACAAGTGGAATACCTTTGGCACCATTGATTCTCCTAAGGACACTTCAATAAGCCTGAAATCAGCACTTAATTTTTCATTTTCCTGTTTCTCAGAGTCTTTAATGGAACAGTTCCAGTTCTAATTTAAGATATGTTGCCAGAAACAGATTGAAGAAACATGGCTTATGAATAAGCTGTTTAGGTGAGCATTGTTAAAAGCTGCCTATGAATAATTCTTCAAAGGGAAATGGCTTTTGTACCCCACACTTTATCCTTGCAATGGGAAGAGACTCTTTTTTGACTTTGGAACAACCCAATGCCCACAACTATGTCTTGTGTTTACTAAATTTGAAAAGTGTAATAACAGCTTGAAATTTTATAAACTACAATCCAAATGGAAATAATTTAAAACATTCTCCTTTTTCCCATTTTTCTTAATAATATTGGATTTAAAATATAAACTCCTTACTGTTTTCATATTCTTCTATAAAATAATTTTTACCATCATAACTAATGTTGGAAAGAGTATATATAAATTTTGTATATATTTTCTAAGATTTACTTATCACTTGCATAATAAAATTACTTCTCTCTATGAAATTACTTTCCTAGACCCAAAGTGGATGGTTGGTATCAAATACTCCTGATAAATTCATTCTTTCACAACAAGAATATATATCTGATGATGTCAAATGAAGAAAATACTTCTAATGTTTTCCTGCCATATACTAACCGTGGCATATGAATTAGAGCATTCTAAGTATCAGGATTCAGTTTCTAATTTAAGGTCTGTTCATTGTTAGAAGTTTTACAATTTCTTTTTATGAGTCTGGGTGTGTTTGTCTTCATTTATGTTTGTTTGCCAAATGTATACAATATCCTCAGAGGTCACAAGTGGGTGTCAGTTTCCCTGCAACAAGACTTACAGTAGTGAGCTATCATGTAGATGCTAGAAACCAAACTTGTGTGTCCTGGAGGAATACAAATATTTGCACCTCCAAGCCAGCATTCTCTACCCAGTATAAGGTACTACTAGTATTACAATTGTGTAAAACAGCAAATAATCACGTTTCTATATACCAAACAAAATTTAAGTTTATTGTACAAAGCAAAAAAGTATTGGGGCAACACTTATCATGTCTACAATCCCAGAAGTGTCTCTTGTGCTCGAAGTCATAGAGGAATCAAAGTATGCAAACACCTCCAGAAATTTGAGAGAAATTGCTCTGAAATAAAGACATGCTACAAAACAATAATTGTGTGGATATTATACAGCCAAATGCTTCTTATGTGAGCTATACTATCTGGCTAAAATGGACAGTGTCTTATGAAAGAAACTAATTGTCCCTCTTTGGTCACTAAACTTGTGATGAAATAAAATTAAAAATAAACACTAACAATTCCATTCCTGAAAGTGCTGCTTCAGAGTACTACTTTAACTATGTAAAGCTATGTTACATTTGTTTATGTTGTGGATTGTTGCTTTAACTAGGCAAAGATGTGTTACATTTGGTTATGCTGCATTTGTTTAAGAATGTAAAGAGTGTTGCTGTTTTACCTTGTCTAAGAAGGTACCTGATTTATCTAATAGCTGAACAGCCAATATTCATGCAGTAGAGGAAGAAGTGGGGCCGGCAGACAGAGATAAATAGGAAGATGAAGCTAGGTTCTGAGAAAGAAGAACAAGGCAGAGAGGGAAGGGGACACCTAGAGCCAGCCAGATACAGAGTAGGACACACAGAATGAAAGGTAAAAGACCCTGAGGCAAAATGTAGAGGAAGAGAAGCAGGTTAATTTAGGTTAGAAGATCTAGTGGGACAAGCATACAAGACTGAGCATTCATAATTAATAATGTCTTTATTTGGGAGATAGTTGGCAGGCCAAACAAAGCGCTTCAGTGATAGGGAGATACACAGTTTTTCCAGCAGGTCTGCTCTCCAAACACCTGATGACATCACAAGATACCAAAGTCCCCAACATCACAGTGACCTTCAAATGCTGAGTTTGCAGCTCACATAGGGCCATTCTCACAATGCTGTTGCTACTTTTAGGATGGCCCTACCACAATGTTTTCTCAGCTTCTAAAATTTCTACTAATTCATAGGCTTCCTTCAGACTGTGACCTCAAACCCAGTTACAACTATTCCTATGTGAACTTTTCCCAGGTTGAAATATAGAGCCAAAATAATTGACGCTTGCTAACTGTTTAGGGATAGTTCTGTTTTTTGGTGTGTCAGTGTTCTTTACTGAATCCACATTTTTAAAGATATATATTGCATTTATTTATTTCTAGATGTGTACATATGTGGGTGCACAAATGCTAAGGAGTGCATGCAGCACATGAAGGAGAGCTTGTAGGACTAAGTTCTCTCCTACCACATGGTCCTGCTGGTTTAACTCAGGTCACTGGGCTGGGCAGCAGTTCCTTCACTTGCTGAGCAATCTCGACAGCCCTTTAACTATTTCCAAGATTATATTGCTGAAATCTTTAGGATGAGGGTGCAGGTTGACATAAGGTTTCACTTCTGATAGTCTTCTTTAACTGTGTTGTCAAATCTACCCAGACTCTTTTTATTTTTCTTTTCTTTAAAATAGATTTTTTCTATCAATATATTCTGAATACAGCCCTCCTACACACACACACACACACACACACACACACACACACACTACTCCCATATGGATACACACCCTTTTTGTCTCTTCTTGGAAAATAAATGGGCATCTAAAGAAAAATTATAAAATAAGGTAAATAAGAAAACAAATAAATTGTAATATAACAAAGAAAGAGACAAAGAAAAAGCACAATAAACTCATGTTAACACAAACATGCACATTTGCAAACACAAGAATGCCATTAAAAAACAAACAAACATAAAACCAGAAGCCATAGTATATATGCAAAGAACTTGTAGGATAGAAAAAAAGCCCTGACAACATTATAAGACAAAAACCAAAGCAAACAAACACAATCAAAGCAACAGAATACACTTCCAAGGACACCACGGTGTTGGTTTGTGCCGGCCACCTACTGCTGGTTTGGGGCCTGCCTTAACACGGCTTATTTCTCCACTGAGACTCTCTTATGTTTCATTTGCAAGTGGTTAGCAATGAGATGGCTTCTGGGTCAGGGATGGGGTGAGTGTCCACTTCTCTTAGCTCTAGGACCCCATCTAAAACTAAGCTGTGCAGCGCTGTACCTGCAGCCTCAGTCTCTGTGAGTTCACATGCCTGTCAGCCCGTTAGTGTCCAGAAGGCCTTGATTTCTTGGTGCCCTTCACCCTCTCTGGTTCTTACACACTTTCTTCTTCCTCTTCTGCAGACAATCTTCCTGAATTATAATAATTTTAATATATAATTTGATAGGATAATTACTACCTATTGCATCATAGCATGTGTCTGGCACTATTCAAATATGCCATATAACTTGTTTTTAACACAACAGTCAAATGGGAATTAAGTCAAGGTGACATTTATTCAAAAGTATTTCTTTAAATCAAATTATTCTGTCCATATTACTATTTCAAGTTGATGGACTAAAATAAACGGAATGTACTGTAATAAAAAACATATGCACTATTTTTATCAATTACATCAATCTAAGAAAACTTGTTTGTATTTGACCAGAAGGAAAAAAAAATGAAATCTTGGTGAAACCATTTGTTTCTAACTATTTTTGAAGTATCTGTAGACTGGCCAAACTACTCAGGACAATTAACATTACACAGTGGACAATGAAAGAGATAGCTTATTTTTAAAGAATTTTCTGAATAAAAAAATTGGCTTATAAATTGTTCCTGACTGGCACCAGAGTAATTTAAATCAGATTTGCAAATGAAATTATTCTAATTTGGAAAATGTGAACAAATAGCTACATGTAAAATTTAGGTAATTTTCATTTTAGTATTTCCTTTTGTCCAAATAAACAAGTACAAAAATGCAAATATTTAAATACATTATAACAAATATTGTAGGGAGATATAGGGTGCAATAATCTCTGCCTGACAGAAAATAATGGGTGAGATCATGTCAGAGGAAGTTCAAGAAGAAACCTTCATGATTCAAATCTCCCAGCTTTACTGATGAAACCACCTATATTGGAAACAAGAAAACCCGTCAAGACTCACAGGCAGGAATGAAGGCTGATGTGTGGAGACTGTCCAGAGCCTCAGCCCAGATGGTTTATTTAACAATAAGGCTTTGCCCTCATTATTATTATAACCATTGTTATCACAAGTTTTTATATATACACCCTATCCTAGGACTTATCTAGCTAGTATTTGCTCTTTAATTCAAAGATTTTCTTTAATCTTTCAGTTTTTATTATCGTCTCTAATCTTTTTATCTTATTAATTTGGCTTGTATTTTACACTTTTATAGTTCTTATTTTATACTTCTTTATCTTTTATATTTTATTATGATATTTTGATTATTTTTTATCATCTACTTTAAAATGCAACTTTTAAAAATTACCTAATTGATGCTCCTAATTGATTACCTAACAGCAAGAGAGAACATTGACTAAAGAATGCATCGCATATCAGACTGGCCTAGAGAATCTAATAATAACTTTTTTGTGGATTTTATGGTGTCTCTTTCAGACTGCAACAGTTAGTTCCTAAATATCCACTCCCCTATAAATTATTTGATCATGAGGTAAATATGACAGAGGGTATGGCTATCCCCATATGCTAGATACCCAAGGTCAGCCTGCAGGACAAAAGTATAACCTTAACATGGTATAGCACATCCTTGTGAATGACACACAGGAGCAGCTGAGTTACAGTGGCCTTCTTCCCTCATGAACGAGCTGCTTCATTCACTATTTCTAAAGTAAATAAATAACATGAATCTCTTTTATGAAATGGCTTGTCTTTGGGGAACTTCCTGGAAATAGTCTTCAGTTTGCCATAAGAAAAGAGGTCATAATCACTGGAATCAGAAGAAAAAGTCTGGTTATGTTCTCCAGGGTTGACATTGTCCCTCTCCAGTGAAGATAATTTTATACATTACTTATTTTTCTGTTTAGATAATTGTCATATCATCTATAGTGACAAAAATTAACTTGAATGATAAAGGGTTGATTCAAACTTACACTAAAGTTTATTTTGTCAGAACATTTTCATCATAACAACATGTAAAAAAAAAAAAAAAAAACTAGTAACATCCTTTCCATTTTTGCCAGCCTGTGCCACAATCCAGGCCCTGGGTACCAGAATCCTGTAATTCCTTTCTAAACAAAATCTGTGTGAGGTTCTTCTCTGAGCTTGTGCATCTGAGGGCAAGACAAGTTTTAAGCTCAAAAGATTGTCATGTGCTAATTATTTATACTGTAGATGTAACATGAAGGGAGAGGGACTTGGATGTTGAAAAAAATGAGATCCAAGCCATTTGTAACATAAAGCAAATATAATGAAGGGTTCTAACTTGTCATTAAGAGGGAGAGTCAACATATTCACAGCTTAATTGCCTACAAATACAATCCTAAAGTCCTAAAGGTTGCCAGTAGGAAACCTCCAACCTAAGGAGGTTAACTATACCCATGAAAACACAAGAAAATAGAATATTACTTAGCTCCTAAAAAAAATAACATCATGAAATTTGTAGGCAAATAGATGAAATCAGAAAAAAAAAATCATCCAGAGAGAGGTAACGTGGGGCCAGAAAGACAAATACTCACTTATAAGTGGATAGTACCTATTAAGTAAATGATTATAAAGCTACAGTCCATAGACTCAGGTTAGAAAAAAGAGGGGGTCTATATTGTGATCAGTGGATCTCCCTGGGAAGGGAAAATAGATTTTGCAGGTAGATGGGAACCACTGGGGATGGCAAGGGGGATCAGGTGGGGGATAGAATGGAGGGAGCGAATGCAGGAATAGACTGCTGGAATTAGGGGTACTGGGGGGTGTAAAAACCTGGTGCAATACTATGAATCTATGAGAGTAATCCTAGAGAAGACTTCTACTCTTTGGGGAAACAGAGTACACACTGGCCATCTCTTGTAGAGAGGAAAGGCTCCCAGTGGCAGGACTGGGTAACATTGGTGTTCAGTTGAGTTATTGGCTGAGAGGATCCCATGGAGATTCCCAAACAGCCCAGGCTGATGCTAAAGCAGAGGGTTGTTCTCCAGAAACTGACAGTGAGGCCCAATGGCTGAGGACAATATACAGCTCATTGCACATAGAAATGGTGAGCAGGTACCTCCATGGAGCCTTTACCCTTATGTTCTAGTCTCTTTGGTATGGGAAGATACTCTTTAGGCTACAGAAAGACAAAAGTTCACAGTAACCCAGCCATAAAACACTTGACCTTCATTCTGTCTTGCCTGCGTGATATGCTGGGGTAATGGTGGTCTAGAACTTGTGGGAGTGGCCAAATAATATCTAATTTAACTTAAGACCCACTCTACACTAGTTCCCATCACTACCAGGAAGGCCAGCAACAAGAGACTGAATAGCCCAGAGACCTAGGATAGAACCAGACACAATTGGAAAAAGATCATTTCATTGATTTCTAATACTATTCCTAATAATATGCTATACTCGAAGATCAGAGAGGTTTCTTCCCCCATCAGATGGGAACAGATGCAGAGACCCACAGCCAGAGATTATGGAGTGAGTTCCTCTGGTCATTTCCCTCACAGCTTGATGAATCCAGGGAGAGAGGGAGAGAAAATGTTATAGAAATCTGACACCAGGAGAACAGGGCCTGCTGGATCAACTCAGCAGGGTTCATATGTGCTCATAGACTTAAATGGCAAGTCTACATATGACCTTCATATGACCTGGGTCTATCCCAGGTTCTCTGTTTATATGTTGTGGCTGTTTGCTTGGTGTTTTTTGTGAGTCCTCACTGTGAAAGCAAGTGAGCCATTGGCTCTTTTGCCTGCTCTTGGGATTATTTTCCTCCTATTTGGTGGCCTTGTCCAGCCTCAGTTTGAGGGCTTTTACCTTGTATCATTTTGCTGATAGTGGCCTTTTGTTTCATTTTGTTTTCTGTCAGCTATTTGGGCATGTCTGGTTGTTGTCTCTCAGAGGACTGCTCTTTTCTGAAAGGAGAGGGAGGAAGAGTGTATGAGGGAGAGGACAGAGAAGGACCTGGGAGATTGGTCAGGACACAGTGTATGAGAGAAGAATCTATTTTTAAATAAATAAATAAAATGAACATAAGAACAAGTATAGATAAAATGAAATTTAAACATCAAATTGTTAAAGACTATTTCAAATCCCCTTCATAAGCTAGGACATAGAGCTGTATGCAGGTTAGGCAACCATTTTGACAACTAAACCATATCCCAAGCCCTCCTTAGATTTCTGAGGAATCTCTGCACTGGCTTCTGCTGTGGCTGCACAAGCTCACATGAGCATCATCAGTGCCCAAGTGTCCCTCTTCCTCTATTTCCTGGCCAACACTTCTGTCATGTGTTTTTCTGCTGTTCTGACTGATGAGGTAGAATCTCACTGCAGTTTTAATTTTCATGGTCCTGATTGTTAAGGATGTGGATCAGTTTCTCAAATGTTAATTGGCAACTTGTATTTCTTCCTCGGAGACCTGACTATTCATTTAAGTAGCTTGTTTATTGGTTGGATCATTTGTCACTGTAGTAATTAATTTTTTGAATTCTTGATAGGTTCTAGACATAAATCTTCTCTTAGGTGTAGAGTTGACTTTTCTGCCAGTCTATAAGATGTCTATGCTCATCCTGCTAGTTGTCTTCTTGGCTGTTTCCATTTGTCTCAAATTTATTTCCTAAGCTATGGAGTCCTTTATGGAAGCCTAGGAGGTAGGAGTTCTGTGCTTTCATGTAGGTCCTTAGCCTATTTTGAACGGACTTATTGTAGAGAGCTGCATGGCCGCACCTTAAAGAAGGCGCTGGCTTCCGCCTTCCACTTTCACAATGGTGAGCGCTCTCTGAGATAAACTCCTTATTTGGCTAAGGCTAAGGTCTTGATTTGCTTTCGCATATCCGGACCTATTGGCATGCCCACATGGCACCCCGTGATTGGCAGTCCAGAAGGTATTTAGCTGGGAGCGGGTACCCCAAAGAAAGCAGAAGCTTTGTTCAAGGTTCCTGAATAAACTGCTGAAAGAAGAGCCTGGTGTTGCATCGTCCTTGCTGGCGAGGTTGGGCATGACAAGTGGTGGCCCGTATGGGGAACGTATTTCGCTGTATGGTCAACAGAGAGAGACTCAGAACTTTCTGCAGTCAGGGGGTGCACCAGTAAGTCCCCAGGTAAAGTTGGGGATCCGCGACAAAAGCGGGGAAGAGTCCTCAGGTAAGTGGGGGATCCATGACAAAAGCAGGGGAAAAACAATTTGCTCTTCTCTGTAGATAAAGAGAGAGCGGGATAAGACTCGCTGACGAGCGAGTTCAAAAGTGAAAGAGAAAAGGATTTTGCTATGGGCGCTTCTCCTTCGCACCCAATTTTTTTGGCTCTACAGGAGCTACTTCATTCAAAACGTTTAAAATTAGAAAAGAAAACCCTAGAAAGGTTCCTGGAGGAGTGTGACGTTGTTGCCCCATGGTTCACTGTAACCGGGAGCCTTACAGTCCCCTCATGGGAGAAATTAGGGAGAGACCTAGAGAAGCCGGAGTGAGACCCATTTGGAGACTGATCCGAAGCTGCCTTGAGGACCAACACTTTAGTGAGGGAGTGGAGAGTGGACAGACAGCCCTAAAGCAGCGCAAGAGGAAAGGTCTGAGAAAGCAGGTAGTGAAAAGGGATCAGGAAGAAGAGTGGGCCTGTACCCTGACCTTCCCGAGTCAGAGCCTCCTGACTCATAGGAGGATGATTTACTGCTTGCCGAGGCTATTGAGAAATTGAAAGTTAAAGAGAAAGCGCTGGGCTATGGAGCAGAACCCTCAGCTCCTCTCCACCCTATTTCGATAGCGGAGGAGGAGGTCACTCTGGGTGCTCCTTTAACCCAGAGGTGTGGAGAACAGTGAGATCGGAGCTCCCTCTGGCTTTTCCCATATTTCAGGACATGCAGGGGAATCGATATTAGGAACCCCTAGATTATAAAGTGATTAAGTCCTTGGCAGAGTCAGTTAGAACTTATGGCATTATGGCCTCTTTTACTGTAGCTCAGGCGGAAGCTCTGAACAGGCATTGTATGACACCCAGTGACTGGAGTAGCTTGGCTCGAGCATGTCTGAGCCCTGGACAGTATCTAGACTAGAAAGCTTTCTTAATTAAATTTGCAAATGAGTGCTTGCTGGTGGGTTACATGGAGTTGGCCAATTTTCATAGAGTTCTACCCAGACTTGGGGACAGTGGGAAAGGAGGGGCCTGGATGTAGGAGTAACAGCCTCCACAAATCCAGGGTATGAAAATCAAGGTATTGTGCCTCTGATAAATATTACTTATAAGCCCACTCCTGTGTGTGTTTATCTTCCTTTTGTGTTTGTTGCAAGTAGTCAAAATCCTAAACCTTGAATAATCTTTCCGCCAATGTGGTGCAGGCCCTAGATGTCCAGAAGGGCATTAATGCTCAACTAAAAGGAGGCTTAATGGTGGCTAACCAGAGGACTGATCTGGTCCAGGAACAGATCGACATCCTCTGGCAGCTTGCCCAGCTTGGCTGTGAGTGGAAATTCCCAGGGCTTTGTGTAACTAGTATACAGTATGAGAATTTTACCCATGCTGCAAATTTGTCTAAGCAATTGTCCAGCTATCTTTTAGGTAATTGGACTGGAGAATTTGACGGCCTCATGGAGAAGCTGAGAGTGGCCATTGTGGCTGTGAATTCAACAAGGATAGATGCTGGACTGGCAGAGGGGTTGGCCTCCTGGTTTTCCGCCACCATGAACCACCTGAAGGAATAGGAGGGAATGGGAGCTATGGCTGGCCTAATGGCGCTGGTCTCCGGGGTCTGCCTGTGGTGCCTCTTCACCAGACCAGACAGTGCTGGGATGTAGCCATGATTTCCCAAGCCTTTGCAGCCATAGAGATTGCACAGTCCCCCTATATTTGGCTAGCTGCCTTAAAAGAGTAATATTTTTGCAGGTTGCGAGGCTTGTGCACTGCAGTTGAGCATCTTGATTGTTTGAGAGCTCAAGGAGAGTATGTCTGCTTGCATGTGGGTTTGACGCCTAAAGATTCTCACCTCTGTGAAAAAGGGTGTCAGATGGGTCTGGTGACCCCTAGGTGGACACACCAACAGGATCACCAAGACAAAGTCTATTGCACAACAGAGAGTAGACCTCTGCACTCACCTGCTAATTCTTTTATAAAAACAAAAAGGGGGAACTGTAGAGAGCTGTGTGGCCACACCTTAAAGATGGCGCTGGCTTCCACCTTCCACCTTCCCGGTGGTGAGTGCTCTCTGAGATAAACAACTCCATATTTGGCTAAGGCTAAGCTCTTAGTTTGCTTCCCGCATACCCGGACCTATTGGCATGGCCCACGTGGCGCCCCGTGATTGGCAGTCCAGAAGGTATTTAGCTGGGAGCAGGTACCCCAAAGAGAGGAGAAGCTTTGTTCAAGGTTCCTGAATAAACTGCTGAAAGAAGAGCCTGGTGTTGCGTCATCCTTGCTGGCAAGGTTGGGCGCGACAACTTATAAAGGATGAGATTCAGACTTCTGCATACATTTTAATGACAATATTGTCCTTCAAGCTTCAAATCCCTTGTAATTATTTTCAAAATGTAACAATGTTTCTTTTTCTTGATACCTTGTGTGTTGGGGGGTGGGGGGTGGAGTGTGTATGCCAGAGCTCATGGAAGTCTGAGGACTGTGCAAGCTGTTTCTCTCCTAGTACTTGGTATCCAAAGATACAAGTCACCCTGTCAGTCTTTGTAGCAAGCATCTTTAGACACTGAGCATCTCAAGAGCCCTGAAATAACTTAGGTACTAACAAAATTACCATTTGATGGTCTTTTAATTATAGTAAAGACAAATGGATTTCATCAAAAATATTATAGAAGATAATGCTGAAAGAGTCTGTATGGGCAACCTGGAGAAGCTTTACTTCTTTGAATTACCAAATTATTTTTTTAATTTCATGGAGAAATAAAGCAGTTAAATATTGTTATAGAATCAAGAAAAGCTAAAATAAATTGACTTTCTCTTTCACTTTTCAGGTTATATTCTTACAGAGGCTTCAGCTGACAGTGACCGTTCCAGTGAAATATATCACAGTAATGAGTAATAATCCTACTTTATTTAAGATCATATGATAACTAAGGGAATAGTGATTCACCAGACACTACAAGCATCCTACAAAAGGGTACACAGATAAATAAACTGAAAAGGTAAATAAATGAGCCTTTCATCACCTGCAATGTCCATGATGTTGAAAAAAAAAAACTTGATTTCTGTTCTAATTTTTTTTAAAGTGGAACTGAGTACTCACTAGGTACTTAAAAGTTGCTCTCACCAAAGCATTCCAGGCATTCACAAGAGCACCAGCTTTACCTCCACAAAGCTTTTCTGTTTGTATGGGGTATTTTCATGGTCAGATGCCCAATAAATCTGCAGTGGTTGAGATTTGAGAGGCTCACGTGTCTCTTTTACTTAGCTTCTGCACCTCTAAATGGGCCAAGGCTCTTTAAAATTTAAAAAGCAAGCAGAGACATTAGTTGTACACAAAGAACACAACCATGTTCTCTCACACAATAAATTTCAAATCAAAAGAAACATGATTATTCACAATGTAATTTTTCTTCTTCCCACTAACGCTGCATTGCGGATTGCCTTAAAATTGTGATTCTACATCAATTTCCATCTATTTTTCTCCATGATGGACATCAAAGCCTGCTTTTTCATGTCATTTAGACTCTTCAAATATTTATAAACTGCTACTGTGCTCTCAATCCTTTGCCTTTATGCCTGATTCATATTGTCATGGACACATGGATACAATAACACATGCAAGTAAACAACAAGGAATCAATTTGCTTGGTTTTTTTGCCAGATTTCTGAAAGATTTTGAAATAGTCTCATTAATTTTCTACCTATTTTTAACCATGAACTCTCACTGTTAGATCTTCAGCAGTGAAGATGCCAACGGCCATAGGCTCTAAAACATTTTGGCAGTTTTACAATATAAAAACACTGGGAGAGTGAAACGTCAACCCAGTAGACATGAACTACAAATGCATAGTGGCTTTTGTCAGAAATGGGTAAAAGGAAAATACCCAGACGTTTGGAGTTTGCTCTCTTAAAATCTTGTATTTGAGTAATGATGGAGATAAACAAGTGACATGCAACCAAATTTTAAAGACTACAGTTTTTTATTGGTTACAACACTATGCTAAATTCTTTAAATGTACATGTGTTTTTAAGTGTATTATGAATTTCAAGACCCCGTTTGGATATGTTTCAAATTTAATAAAAACTAGTCTGACATATCAGAAGGATCTACCTACAGGCAGTCTGGAGACAGATACATCTCTCTTGTTTAGTTTTTTTCAAGACAGGATTTTCTGTATAAGAGTTATGGATGTTACTTTGTAGTCTTGCTTTATAGACCAGACTGGCCTCCAACTGACAGAGATCCTCCTGCCTCTGCCCCCAAAATGTTGGGACTAATTGTGTGCACTACCACTGCCTGCCTGGGAGCCTGGAACTCCTTATGTTAAACTTAGATGACCTCAAACTCAGATCTGGTGGGATTACAGGTGTAGGTCACCTCTCCTAGATATTTTCTGTGCTGGGATTAAAAGTGTGAGTTACCACTGTCTGATCCTCCTAGCTGACTGTAGGCAGATCCCTCTAATATTTCAGACTGGTTTTATGAAATGTGAAACATATCCCCACACATCACTTTCTTGCAATTTTTTCCTTTAATAAACTCATTAACATGAACATCTAATGATCAGAAACAGTAAAGTCTTGTGGAGTTTTTATTCACTCACTTCTGGCATACATATGGAATACAATACAGTCACAAACAGATAATCAGGCAAAGCTAGAGAAGTCAGAGTATCTGGAGAGGCATCTCAAAGAGGCTCTGACTCCTCCCACCCCACCCTGTTATGGAGCACAGCTGTTGTAGGCTAGCTCTGCTACAGAGCAGAAAAATGAATACACTAGTTCCTGTAATGACTTTACATCTGTCCTTGGAGTTTCCATGCAGTCAGCCTTATTTACTTTGCCTCCTTGTAAGAGGTCCATAAGTTCTGGAGTTTTGCTTCTGTTCTCATAAGAAGAAGCACCTGAATATTCACATTTGGAAATGAGGCTGTACACAGGATTTCTACAAGTGACTGAATTATATAGGACAATAGACTTCTTCCATTAACTGTGCTTCTTTTCTTGGTTTTTATAATAAACAAATGTTAAATTATGTCAAAAATTTCTACATCTAAAGAGATGAGATAAAAATTTTTGCTTATCCAAATTACTTATTCTGTAAATTTTATCTATAGATTCTCAGATGTGAAAATCTTGCATCTCTGAAGTAAATCCATGTTTGCAGTGATGTGTTATCCTACCCACACAGTGCTAGAGTCCCTGGAAACAGTGCTTATGTCTGTTTATAAAGAGTATTGGCCTCCAATTTCCTTTCCTTGTTAGACTCCAGTTAATGGGATAAGGGGATGCTGGCTTACCTTCATCTTTTTTTTATTTTTTATCTGAAATCTGTAAGACCTATCAGTATACTTCTTTCTGTAATTCTAACATTAATAGATTTGTTTTCTCTTATTTTCTCTATTCATCTCCCCAGAAATTAATTTCACTATCGCCACAGACAATATGCTTTTACTTCAAACATTTCAAATTACTGCTTTATTTCTTCCTGTCATTTATCTGTGGCTTAATAGTTTCTTTGGATGGACTATGGTGCAAGTTTTCCATTTTTGAGAGAAACAGTGCAGGTGACATCAAGGGGAAGTGGAGAAATGGAGAGACTACTATAACCAAGGATAGTGAGGGAAGTCAACAGAGGTTTGAGAAACTTCCTTTTAAGTTGTTGGTCAGAGAAGTCCAAGAAACCCACAAAACAATACAGGTTTTTCTGTTGCCCTGGGCTACCTCCTAGAGGTTAAATGTAAGTCCTTGCTGCTCAAGACAAAAATCACTTAGGATACAGGACCCTGAAGATTCCAACTGGAATGGAAACCTCCTTCCTGGAGACAATCTTTAGAATACTAGGAGGTGCTCTGCAGCTTCCATGACAGGTAAGCAAACGACATCTTCCCAGCTGGGACACCTATGATTTACAGCAGTGCAACAGCAGCATTAATAACTTGGCAGTAACCAACAGCTATCTGATTGGACTTGAGACTCTCTCAACAGGAAATCACCCCACAAACCTAGGTTAATACAGTCCTGGATCTCAGAGAAGAACCTACTACCACCACTTTAATAGAGCAGTATATTTCCTAACTGCTTTGGAAAGCTTATCAAGCTGTAAATACAGCTCTCAGCCCTCATCAAATAAATTTCTTTTTGCATTAGATAGAGACCATTACAGAAAACCACAATCGTCAAAATAGAGGAAGAAACTGATTATGAAGCACACAGCCTCAGATACATCTATGACCACAGTCGCTACACCTATAGATCAGGGAACATCTTGGAAGTGGAAATATAAACATTATAAGAGATAGTGGGCCAGGAAGTCTGTCATGATATTTTATACCTCCTTTATAAATAACCCAAGTATTATACATGATGTTTTAACAATAAGGATGCCTAATAAGACCAAAACAATGACAATACCAAAAGACTTGTTACTGTGGAAGAGGTCCACAGGGTTCTGCAGGGTCTCACCCCTAGACAAAGAGCTATAGGCAACTAAAAACTTCTGAGACAAGGAGACTGTTACAATGAGGTTTTCTTGGCCCCAGGCAGTCAGAGGTCCAGACCCACAGACCTGCAGTCCCAGACCCCTTAGCTGCCAGCCACTGCTCAGGCCTCCCAAATGATTCAGACACTTATACTAAGTTCATGCTGTTTAGCCTATGGGTCAGGCACATTGCTAGTTTGCTCTTACATCTTAAATCAACCCATTCTCATTCTCTGTCTGCCATGTGGCCCATGACTCACCTGTTTTCCTTACTTGCTTCTTCTTGGGCAGCTGGCTCAGTCTGTCTCTGACTCCACCCTGCTTCTACTACATATATGTGATTTCCCCTCCTACTTTTTCTATGGTGCCTGTCATGGGCCAAAATAGCTCCTTTGTTCAAAGATTGACATTCACAGCATACAGAAAGGCATTCCCACATCAGGAGACCTTTCCTAGAGATGAACCACCTAACTGATTATCCATTACCAAGTAGTCAGCCCTGAAATCATGTAAATACAATCCACACCAAACAGGTTGCGTATTTGTGCATTTATGTATGTGTGTGTAGCCATAATCATCAAAGAAAAAGAGTTCATCCATTTGGGAGGGAGGGAGAGGGACCATTCAAGGGGACATGGAAGGGAGGAAAAGGAAGAAATTAGTGATGTTTTAATTAAAAAAATAAACTTTTTTTAATAATCATCGGAGCCTTAGCACTGGCAGACTGTGATTCATTAAGTCTTAGATGTCATCTAACTCCATATGTTTGCTACTTCTATTAGGAAATTTTCATTGATTTTTAATTTCTTAATTAAATTCCTAAGCATTTACAAATATTTCAATTATATTTTGACCATTTTCCAATTGTTAATATTACATGACTTTTATCCTTTTATATGTTATAATTTTTTATCACTCTAGATATGATCTATTTTGTCAACATTATAGTCAGTCTTTGAAAACCATTTCTTCTCAGCAGAGAAAAGGCCTTTAGAAGGCTCAGTAGCTCATTGTGAGTTTTTTAAAAACTCTAAGTATTGCTACAAGGGTGTCTTTCTTTGATAAAAATGATACCCATATATATCTTACAGGTAATATGCTTACTGTTAAGGAGTTAAGCATTTCCCCATCAGATTAACAATCAAAAAACATGTCTTCTCCCATTGTATCTTTCAGTATGTTTGTGTGTGTGGGGGTGCATGCGTATGTGTGTGTGTATATATATATGTGTGTATATATGTGTGCATGTGTGTACATGCACATGTGTGTATATGTGGGGGAAGAGGGGAGCCAACTAATGAAAAAGAAGAAATGAAAACTTTTGCATATTGCAGAGGAGGAAGACAACTGTCTTTGATTTTAGGTGGCACATTGTGTATGCAGGAAACTTGGAAGAACAGACAAAAATCTCTTCTGAAAGTGTTTATAGAAAAGTACAGATTGTGTAACTATCTGTCCTTGATGAAACTCCACCCACTTACTATGTAACTCACTGTCCTTGCTTAGGTATGATCCCAACCACTAACTGTATAACTCAATTCATTTTCTCTTTTGTATTGTAACTTATTTTCTGTGCTATGGAGCAAACATTATCATTCTAATTTTATAGGTCGAGTTTTCCTTATATAAACATTGAATTTACTATTCTTTCATAAACATAATCCCTCAACACCCATTGGCAGCACAATGGTTTTTAATTCATTTGTTTTCTTAGGCTTGTACAGGATGGCTGACAACCTGCAGGTAAGGAAAGTGGAAATGCTGTGTCTATAACGTAAAAATAATGATGGCAGAAACAGTATTAATCAGGAGAATGTGCTTCAAGTCCTTAAACATAAATCACATCAAAAACAACCATTGTGTCTGATGCTTAGGAGGGACACTCAGCAGCAGAACACTGGCCTCACATATACCAGGCCCAGATTTAAGCTCCAGTCACACATAGGGAGATGGAAGAAAAGAAACTTTGTCTATTTTTCCTGTCATGATGAGTTGTTTGTTTTCACGGAATAGCATAAGTTAGTAAGAAAGAAATGTGCATTAAGACTGGATTTTTCCAGCTCATTGATTCCTAATTTTCATGTCTGGTGATACTAATGTTGAGCAGTGAGGATGCAGATGTCAGGCCACACTGGTTGATGGGGCAGTTGATCGCTATTATTTGTTTCCATGAATTGCTATTGGGGAAGTCAAGATGCTCTGCCAAGGTATCCTTCCCCAGGAACACTGTTTCCTAGTTCCTAAGGCTCTGACCTAGGGAGTATTCTAGAAGGAACTTCTGTGAGGCATGTGTGGGGATTTAATAAAAGCTCCAGAAGTATATTGGAGATATTATAGAGATTTAGCCACAGTCAGTCTAGGAGGATCAGAGAGTGGTGATTCACACCTTTAATCCCAGCACAGGGAGTATCCCAGGAGTGGTGACCTAAGCCATTAATCCAAACTGAGTTTGAGGTCATCTTAGTTTAGAGAAGGAGTTCCAGGCTCCCAGGCAGGCAGTGGTGGGGCCACGCCTTAACTCAGTGGAGAGAGTATTTTAGGTAAGTAGAAAGCCAGGGGAGGAAGCCAAGAGAAGCCAGGCTGAGGAAGCTGGAAGAGCTGGATAAGATCTGACTGTAGTGTTTACTCTCTCTAATATCTCCAACTTTCTCAGAGATCTATCCCTGAGTATCATTCATTCGTGCAACACTTGGTGTCCAACTTTGGGGCATGAACTTATCGCCTCCCCCTACCCAAAAAGAAACCTCACTTGCAGGCCAGAACAACACATGGCCTGAGGAGTAATTACTGGCAGCTTAACTTTCTGCACTGAGTCAGTCTCCAGCCTTAGGCAGACCGGCCACACGTGTTTCCATTTCACTCTCATCTGGGTAAGTCTTTCAGACAGTGACCTCTTTCTCCTTGTGGGTTGTTTCTTTTTCCTTTTTGGACCCCTCCTTGGGTTGCTCTCACACTAGGTAGCTGCCCCACTTCACAACCAACTGAATCAACAGACAACAATCGGTGAGTAAATCAATATTTTTTAAAAGAGGGAATTTGTTTAAAGAAATGGAGGGTGCTTGGTCATACTGTAACCTCTCTCTAGACAATCTGGTATTAAAACCAGTGAAGGAAAATACAAATAAGGTAGATTTAAATATCATAATGTTTACCATACAGTTTACTATGAATATTTTTTGTTTAATTTCTTTGTTATCACTTAAAAAGTCAATTAATACAAATCCAAAGAAAAAGGACTTTAAAAAACCTGTTGAGAGAGAACACAAAGATGCTCAAAGTCAAACAGAGGAATATGAAGAACCAGTTTCAGCAAGGTCATCTAAAATTAGACAAAAATGGGCAACATTAATATACCCAGAAACTCTTTAAAAAAAAAAAAAAAAAGGATGATAAAGATGATAGAGAAGCTAGCTGGGCTCCAGGACAAATGTTAGAATTACAGAGAGTAAAAGGAGCAATTGTAACATATAGGATGCATTCACCATTTGTTAAACAAATGCTGAACTCCTGGTCATGCTGTAACCAGGTCACCCCTAAAGATTGGTTAGATATGGTTACAGCTGTGCTAGAGGCAGAACCGCTTATACAATGGAAATCATGGTGGAGGGAGGAGGTTAATACAATAGAACAAAGAAGCAGGGCCAGAGGCAAAGAAGTCTCTCAAGACCAACTTCTTCAGGAGGGAGATTATGCTGATATTGACACACAGTCTTCATACAATGAACATACTCTGGATTTATGTCGCATGGCAGCATTAAATGCCTGGGACCAGATTGAAGAAATAGGAAAGAAAACTGAATCATTCACTAAAGTAATTCAAAGCCCAAAAGAAACTTTTACAGACTTCTTGCACAGATTATCTATAGCAGTAAACAGACTGGTACCAGACTCAGAAGCCAGGCGAATAATCATTGAATCACTGGCTTTTGAGAATGCTAATGCACAATGTAGAAAAATACTTAGACTTTTAAAAGCAAGGTCAGCACCTTTGGAGGATTGGATTTGTGAGACAATTAATTTAGAATCTTATAATAGTGATGATAACTGGGTAGGAGAGCTTATTTCAAGAGGTATAAGAAAAATTAAAATATTTAATGTTACAATTGTGGAAGAGAAGGTCACATAAAAAGAGATTGTAAACAAGGCATTCCCAGAAACAATGCTTTTGATAGGAATAATTCCAAGAGAACACGCCTCCCTTCTGGAGTATGCAGAAGATGTGGAAAAGGAAGACATTGGACTAATGAATGCAGATCAACAAGGGACAGACAAGGTAACTTTCTGCCCTTGGTTAACTCCCCAAGGGGGATTTCAAAATCCCCTAGGTCAGGTAACTTTCTGCCCTCAGGAAACGCCCCAAGGAGGCTTTCAAAAGCCCCCATATCAAATCCAATCCAGTCTTACCATGCAATTGTGGAGAAAACACCTTCCTAAAACAATTAAAAAGATTAAAACCTATTTTAAAAAGACATACTACATGAAATAATAGAAAATCTACAGAAAAAGAAAAAAATCAGGAAAAAATATAAATTGAATACTTTGGCAAACTTCTATCAGTAAATAAAGGCCAAAATTAAAAGTACAAATAAATAATGTTATTATTGAAGGCTTATTGGACACAGGGTCAGATGTATCAATAATTTCACCAGAGTCTTGGCATCCAAGTTGGCCCCTTCAGGAGGTAAATGTTCAGTTTTGGGGTATTGGGTCAATATCCCAGGTAAAACAGAGTGCAGGATGGCTTAGTGTATAGGACGAGAAGGACAGAGAGGAATGTTAAAGCCATATGTGGCTGATATTGCTATAAATTTATGGGGACCAGATTTACTACAACAGTGGAACACACAGATTAATATTCCTTCAAACACAGAAGTAAACCATAATCTAGCACATGGTTCCAGAAAAAAACATTAGAAAGTATTATGGGAAACAGTCACAGACTATTCAGGTTATAGAGAAACAAGGCAATACAGCAGCTGATCTTTCAAAAACACCCACAGCACTACCTCTAAAATGGCTAACAGAGAAGCTCTATATGGGTTCATCAATGGCCTCTAACAAAAGAGAAAGTGCAGGCCTTAGAGCAGCTGGTACAGGAGCAGTTGAATGCTCAGCATATAGAAGAATCAGCCAGCCCTTGGAATTCTCCTGTATTTGTTATTACAAAGAAATCTGGAAAGTAGAGAATGGTAACAGACCTAAGGGCAATAAACAAGGTGATCCAACCAATGGGCTCTCTACAATCTGGGATTCCTTGACTTCTCTGTTACCTAAAGAATGGCCTATTATAGTTATTGATTTAAAAGACTGGGTTTTTTTTTTTTTTCCTACAATACCTTTACAAGAACACGACAAGGAAAAATTTGCCTTTACAGTGCCCACTTATAATAATTCTCAGCCTGTAAAGAGATACCAGTGGAGGGTCCTCCCTCAAGGAATGCTTAATAGCCCTACTTTGTGCCAGTATTTTATTTAAAAAAAATCCAATAGAACAAATACACAACAAATCCCACAATCTATATTTATCATTACATGGATGACATCTTATTGGCCGATTCAAATATCGATACCTTAGAAAAAATTTTGGAAGTAGTGAAAAGAATTTTGCCTGCTTGGGGATTACAGATTACCCCAGAAAAATAAATACAAAGAGGGGATTCCATTAATTATTTATGCTATAAAATAGGCCAACAAAAATTAGGCTCCAAAAGATAGAAATCAGGAGAGATAGATTAAAGACACTTAATGATTTTCAAAGACTACTAGGAGACATTGCCAACTTACGACCCACTACTGGAATTAAAAATGATGAACTAGATAATTTGTTCAAAACCTGAAATGGTGACAAGGACTTAAATAGTCTGAGAGAATTGTCACCTAAAGCTGAGAAAGAATTGGCTTTGATGGAAAAGAAATTACAGGAGGCACATGTAGATCGTGTATATCCAGACCTTAATTGCATTCTAGTTATCTTGCCCTCTAAGCACTCTCCTACAGGAATTTTAATGCAATTGTTGTACCTTTAACTAATGAAAAAATTGACCAATTATGGGTAGAAAGTAACCTTGGCAGAGAGCCTGTATTAATTTTTTGGGAGATATTAACAACAAATATCCTCCAAGCAAAAGAATTGAATTTCTAAAGAAAACTAATTGGATTCTCCCTCGTAGTGTACAAGATAAACCAAATTCTGGAGCTGCTACATTTTATACCAATGCAAACAAATCAGGAAAGTCTGGTTACAAATCAGAAAATATAAGTAAAATGGCTCAAAGCCTTTATAATTCTGTTCAAAAGTCAGAATTATATGCTATCTTGATGGTATTAATGGACTTTACTGAACCTCTTAACATAGTCACTGACTGTCAGTATGCAGAAACAGTTGTTCTACACATTGAAACGGCTGATTTTATTAATGATGAATCAGAATTAACTTTATTATTTATTCAGTTACAAGAAATAATCAGGACTAGAAATCATCCCTTCTATATAATACACATTCGATCTCATATGGGTCTGCCAGGTCCTTTACCACAATAGGAAACTGTGGTATGATTCAGGTGTCAGCTGATAAGGTCCGAAGACGCTTATCCAGGGTCCCGGGCTCCTGAGGGGGGAGTGGCCAACCCTATTCATAGGAGGCTGCTGGGACCCTGGGAAGCCCCATTTCTTATTTCCTGACTGCTGGAGAGACCAGTTTGGCATCCATTGTTCACCACTCGGATAATCCAGTCTATCAGGTGCCAATATAAGCTGTTACCTCTATCATGACTGTTGGCTTATATTTTAATAAATATTAATCTTGGATTGGTGCATTTTAAGAGAAACTCTGCCTACATCTGGCACTCAATGTGGGGCTCAAACCCATGACCCTGAGATTAAGAGTCTCATGCTCTACTAACTGAGCTAGGAAGCACAGGTGAGCCACGGGCCATGTGGCAGACAGATTAATGGAAATGGGTTGAATTAAGATGTAAGAGCTAGCTAGCAATGTGCCTGAGCTGTAGGCCAAACAGTATGAAGTTGATATAAGCTTCTGAGTCATTTCTTGGGGCCTGAGCAGCTACCTGCAGCTAAGGGGTCTGGCGCTGCAGGTCTCTGGGTCCAGACCTCTGGTGCCTAGGACCAAGAAACCTTATTATAACAGGAAACATACTACAGGCCTCAGAATTTTATAAAAAGCATTACATCAATAGCAAAGGATTAAAAAAAAAGATTTCTCTATCACTTGGCAACAAGCCAAAGAAACTGTAAAAAGGTGTCCCACCTGTTCTTTCTATAACCAAACTCCATTGCCAGCAGGAAGTAATCCTAAAGGTATACATTGAAATGAAATCTGGCAGATGGATGTATTTTATTTTACAGAATTTGGGAAATTAAGATATGTCCATCATATAATAGATACGTTTTCAGGATTTCAAAGGGCAACTGCTTTGAGTTCAGAAAAAAAAAGTTCTGATTCTGTAATCACACATTTGCTAGAAGTTGTAGCCATCATGGGAATACCTGTACAAATTAAGACTGACAACGCTCCAGCATATGTCTCTAGTAAAATGAAACAATTTTTTTGCTTATAATTATATAAAGCATATTACAGGAATACCACACAATCCTACAGGGCAAGCAGTCACAGAGAGATCAAATAGAACTTTAAAGGATATGCTAAATAAACAGAAAGGAATAACAAAGACCCCCAGAAATAGGCTACATAATGCCTTATTAACTTTTAATTTTCTCAGTGCTAATGAGAAAGGAATGACAGCTGCTGAAAGGCATTGGGCTATAGAAAAAACAGCTGAACTAAATCAGCATGTTGACTTCAAAGATGTGCTAACCTCTGAATGGAAGCCAGGGTATATGCTATGTTGGGGAAGGGGTTTTGCTTTTATTTCCACAGGTGAAGAAAAGTTATGGATACCATCAAAATTAATAAAAACTCGATTTAACCAGAGAAACTTCATGAAAATAAGAATTTATAGCCCAGCTCATCCACACATATTACAATTCTTTAAGTTGTAAGAAAAAGCAAAGAGTGGGGGCAGGTTTCTGTTTTGTCTTTACAGAAAACTGGAAACACCTGTCTTCAAGAAGTTAAAAGACCTTGGACATCTAGACATCTAAAGCAAAAGGGAGGCTATCCAGGAAAATTTGCAATCAAAAGAATATGGTAACTATTGGTACCAGTATACTTCATAGGGTAAAATCTCATTGATTCACCTCTACAAATTTTTTTTGTAAGTTGAAGTCCAAGTTTAATTATAGTTTTAAGCTGGCTTTAGGGTTAGAGTGTGGCTCTCGCTTTCTCTAAACTGAAGCATACTTGTTAAAGGAAAATACAAAATCTCTGTATCACATCAGAAGAGCCACCTGATATGGGACAGAAGAATCACAAAAAGTAAGGACTATTCTATTGTTACTAATCCACATCCACAAAATACATTAATTTTTAAAATAAATTCAGTGGCTAAGTCCATTAAAATATGCCAGAAAAAGAATAATAAGGTGGTTTTTTATCTTATTCTTTCCCTTTGTAATATTCACTAGAAAAAGGACCAACTTCAAACTTAGTGACATGTATGTATATATGCTCTCTTCCCTTTATGTGCATTTTTATTCATTTCTGCCTTAGCTACCAATACCTACTGAAAACAAAGTTTAATTCCATTCTTTTAATAAGCATGTCTTAAATGTACCATCTACTTGGGAATGAGAATTTAAAGGTTTTAGTTGAGAAAACAATGATACAAAGAAGTAGAAGAAATAATCTTTAATTTTCAGGGGGAAAGCTTTTATAAAGTAACCAGAAAAATTAAGAGACATGCATGTGTATACAAACACACATACACATATATATATGTGTGTGTGTGTGTGTGTGTGTGTGTGTGTGTGTGTATGTGTGTGTGTGTGTGTATGTGTGTGAGTGTGTGTGTCACATGATTGTGACAAACTAAGATGTCACAAGGGGAAGATTATTACATGTATAGACTCACTACAAAGCATATATAACTGGGCTAGGGAGATGGCTGTCTCAGTAAAATGAGAAACCTCAGTTCAATTCCCAGCAAACACATAACACGTAGGGTGTGAGTAAGCATCTACAATCTCAGAACAGGGGAGATGAAGATGGGGGAATCCCCAATCAGCCAGGTTAGCCACTCAATGAGCTCCACATTCAGTGAGAGACTAGCCAATCTCATGTTCAGGAGAGCCTGGCTAATCAGTGAGCTCCATGTTTAGGAGAGCCTCTTTTACAAATAAAAGAAAGGTAAAGGAAAATATATAACATCATCCCCTAGTATCCACATACATGCACATACAACAGCACACACATGAAAACACATTCATGCATAAAAACATGTACATATATGCTATATCTAACTCGTAAAGGCTATGTCAAAGAACATTCAGTGGAAGTAAAACTGGACCTATCATTGAAATCTTGGCATATGTGTGTGAGTCAACAGTTGTGTGTGTGTGTATGTGTGTGTGTGTGTGTGTGTGTGTGTGTGTGTGTGTGTGTGTGACTTTTGTACTGACTTATACTGTGACTTTCATACCATAAATGAAATATAACACTTCTGGTCCACAATTGTCTCTTTAAGTTTCATTTAGTAGGAATGGTTTCTTCTAGGATCATATGAAAACACTCAGGGTGTCTCTTTAAAAATAAACAGTCAAATGGCCAACTTGATGTGGGAATGTCTTTCTTTATGCTGTGAATATCAATCTTTAAATAAAGGAGCTGTTTTGGGCCATGACAGGCACCATAGAAAAAGTAGGAGGAGAAATCAGACCATAGGTAGGAGAAGCAGGGCGGAGTCAAGGAGACTGAGCAGAAGCCCAAAGAAGCAACATGTAAGGAACACAGGTGAGCCACAGGCCACGTGGCAGACAGAATAATAGAAATGGGTTGAGTTAAGATGTAAGATCTAGCTAGCAATGTGCCTGAGCCATACGCCAAACAGCATGAAGTTAATATAACCGTCTGAGTCATTTCTGGGGCCTGAGCAGCAGTGGCAGGTGGCTAAGGGGTCTGGGGCTGCAGGGTCTGGGCCTCTGGCCAACCATGACCAAGAAACCCCACTGTAACACCAATTTAAAACAAATACAATCTCAACTTAGTCATTAGAATTTCTACTCTAACAATCAAAATTTTGACTGGAAGCGTCTTCCCTATTGGCTTTCTTTCCCAATGCCAGAAGGCACTGTACAGAGCGCTGAGGGAGAAAGGTCATCAATAATCTTATCCTGAAGTACGTGTTTTATGCTAGGATACTGACTTGACAGGCAAGACCTGCTCACTAGTGAAATTGAGGTCTATCCTATGGGAGGAATTCATGCTGGGTATTGCAAATGTTATCAGAAGCCATGGCTGAGGAAGACACAGCCTCTAGCACTGTTGTATTGATAAATGTGAATGTTGTAAAATCACCTTCTAAAATATGTATGTTTGTGCCTATTGGTTAATTAGTTAAGGTACTCAGTCTTATCCAGCAAAGCTGCTTTTTGCAGTGGACAATGATTAATGCCGAGACTGAAATATTCAGAGCGTTGAGATAAATGACTGTCTTGTGCTCATTTCTAAATGTGACTCCCCATCACTTTCCCCAAGGTTCAGGGAACATCACAGAAGAGGGGGCAGAAAGACTGTAAAGCAGTGGAGAAGGGGGAGGGGAGCACTGTGTCCTGGACAGGAGGTGTCGTATCCATTTGCTCACAGCTCCATTGGTTACTTGCACAAAACCTGTAGAAGGCTGGGCCTGTCTGTAGTCCTCTATTGATAGGAAAGCAGTCTGGGAGGCTGAACTATCAAAAAAAAATTTTAAAGTGGGTTTAACATTAAGTTACCCTTTCTCCAAAGCCTCAGTGTGCATCTCCAAATCTGCTGGTTTGGTTTTTACCATGGGCACAGTTACTATAAGGCTTCATATCCTCTGTCTTCATTAGGTTTTTAAGGCAGACTCACAACATTCTACTGGGGGCTGCAAAACATCTTGAATACCTACTCAACCTTCAGGGTGTTATTTTTAACGGGAAGAAAATAATTCTGTTTCAAGTAGCAGTTTTATCAATTTTTCATCTTTCCAAAGCTGAGATCAACTGTCTTTAGGCTTCTGTTCTTCCCTCCCTTCCCTGACTCTCTCTTATGCCTTCTTTTTCCTCTTCACCTTAAAGAACAGTAGGCTTAATGATGTCAAGTTGGAAGATTGCATGGGTCTAAACAGACGTATTTACACCACAGAAATCAAATGGCACAAAGTAAAAGTGAGAGAATGATTGTTCCTCTGCTCTCTACTTTTCCCCTTCTTTCCCTTTCCTTCCCCTCTCCTCTCCTCCCCATCTCCCTCTGTGTTTGGGGGGGGTGAGAGAGAGAGAGTTAAGTTTTCAGCAAAATACTGAATCTATGAGAAATGCGACATATCTTTTCCCCCAGCAAACTTAATTATAAAAGTACAGAAAATTTCTAACATCATCTCATATTGTTTCCATCACCCAAACCAGCTAGCATACTTAGCCTTCTGAGTGTAGACCACAGGAAACTCAATGAAGCTTTCCTAGAAGTTCTCACAGTCAGAATTGGTCAGAAAGCAGGTACACACTGTCCACAGGGGTGTAGCTCACATCATGGCTTTCTCCAGGAGTTTCTTCTGTCAATGATCTCCTCTTCCACTCTATCTGCTTCCTCCAGCTGTGGGGAGCCAGAGTTCTGGAGACAGACAGGTGAATTCAGCACTGAGAATCAGTCTTGGCAAATGTCTTGTTTTTTAGTGCCCTGTTACAAGTTTAATTTTAACATCCTGTTTCATAAAGAAAGCATGCATGAAAAGCAGGAATCAAGCCCAACACAAATTCTGTTTGGAAACACTCCTAGAAATAAAATCAAGGGAAAGCCATGTCGATCCCACATTTTGGCATTGTAGTTGATGCCGATTATTTAATTATTTTTATTGTGTAAAATATTCATTCTTTAAGGTTCTTTAAAGCAAAATACAAATAAAATTGTGGCTGTCTTGAACCTTTGGAGTCCATATATTATGTTGCTAGTTCTGAGGAGACTGGAGGTAAAGGGAGTTGCTATATAATCATCTATCATCTGTATGAGTGTGCTCTTTTAAAAGCATATGTGCCAAGGGAGGCAATGTCATGGACTAAAACATTTAAGTTAAAAGGAAAACACCTAACTGAACCCTATGTGACTCAGTATGCTGGACGGAGCCATGCTTCTTATCATAATGTGTAGAATATCCTAGACTGGAGGTCACATTAAAATGTAGATTTCAATAATCTAAAGGAAGGTGAGATAAAGTCACAGATGTCCATGTTAATTCTCAGGGACTTCCAAGGAATGAAACACTAAAGAACACAGAGAGAGACAGACAGAGAGAGACCCCTGTGTATATGTACCTTTATACATATATACACATGCAGGAAGATTTAAGTTTATAAATAAATACTATGAGTTGGTATTACTCCTATTTTATCAGCAAAAATTCTTCAAATTGGATAAAATAATCTTGTCCCACCCCATACATTAGTAGCATAGGGGATTGAAACTACTTGTGAGCATCTTCTTTTGCACTGACTGGCCAGAATCCTTAGGCTACTTACTGTCTTAAAATTATAACCCTTAATGTAGTGTTTGGAATTTATTTTCCTTATACTGTGAATTTCCCCAGCATTAAGTGATTGTTCAGTCTTCTGTTTTGTCAAAGCTACCTCCTACCATTGCCAGTATATAGACTGCCCACGGGATTTCTTGCAGAGATTTAACCTAAGTATGAATAGTATAAACACCTATTGAAAAGATGGCTATTTTGTCTTCCCTAAAGTCACGTCTGAATATATGCTATCTAGTAAACAGACCTTTAAAATATATGTACTTGCTTTACTTCTCTTACTCTGGGTTTGTAGACAATGTAAACCAAAGATGCAAATACTAAGCCCCAAACGGAGGTGGGTGTGATGGGTGTGGTTGCTGTGTGCTTCTGCTAGCAAGGTGGCATAAATAAACTCAGCCTGGATTTTTTAAATTTGAGAAAATGACAATTTCAGTTCACTGGTAACTCATAAAATACCATAATATCTCAAACTCATTAAATTCAAAAGTGCTGGTTAACTGATTCTTTCAACATTGTCCTGGCTAGTTTTATGTCACCTTGATGCAAGCTTCAGTTGTCTGAAAGAAGGGAAGCTAAATCGAGAAGATGCCTGCATAAAATCCAGCTGTCCATTTTCGTATTGATGTGGGAAGGCCCAGAGGCTACTGTGCGGTGCCACTCTGAACTGGTGTTCTGGCAGAGCAAGCGAGATGAGCATGCTCATAAGCAGCGCTCCTTCATGGCCTCGCACCAGCTTCTGCCTCTATGTTCCCGCTCTGCTTGAGTTCCTGTCCTCTGCTTTAGATAATGAACTATAATATGGAACTGTGAGTAAAATAAACCTCCTTCCCATGTTGCTTTCGGTCATTATTAAGGCCATAGTAATGCTAAGAAACATCAGTATTTATACACTTTGTTGTCATTGTATACAGATTCAGTCCCTTGGTGTTTCCCTTTAAGATGATTTAAAACTAAATGAAGGAAGGAAGACAAGAGTGCATGAGTCACATGCTAACAAAAATAACAAAACAGCGAGCTGGCCACAGATAATTTCCTGAAACCAGTTCGAGAAGTAAGTTATGTGAAAGAAAAACATTAGCAAGTCCCTTGGTGAAACAGTAAAATCTCCAAGCTAAATATCCACTTCTGAGCCCGAGGCAACATATAAATGAAAGATAAAAGAAATCCAGTCCTTTTTTTTTTTTTTTTTCTCCCGATTTTGGTTTTTAGATTTGCAATATGATTGGGAAATAAAATAAATGAAAACTCAATTCCCATTTTGGAATTCACAGCCACACAACCTCTCAGGAAGCGATGAGGTGGGATACACGCGTTCAGAAATTATCTCCTTGGGAAGTGGAGCTTTAAGGATGTTTTGATGTAAAGTATTATATAAAGACCCACAGCAAACATACAAAGTCTTTGATTATATCACCAGCTGCTAATAATCATGTTGATGAAATTCTTCTCCTGATTTATACTAGAAAATAGATTTTTTTCATATAATATATTGATTACGGTTTCTCCTCTTCCAACTCCTCACTGCTGGTCCTCTCCACATCCCCCACCATGTAAATCTGTACTGTCTCCCCTCTCCCATTAGAATACAAACAGGCATCTTAAGAAAATAACAATAAAAATAAAATAAGATAAAAGCAGACGAGCTGGAATAGGGCAAAACCAATCAATGGGGGAGGCAAGGAAATGCAGAAAGTCGCTGACACAGAGAAAACCGATAAATAACAACGGTCAGAAACTGTAATACACAGGCCGAAGATCTGTAAGGGAAAAACGGACAGACAGACAGACAAGCAAAAACCCTCCAAAAAAGACCATTGGGCTCCTTTACTTTGGGCATCGGGTCTGTTTTTAGGCGTGGTCTGTGTACCCAGTGAGACTTTTCCTTTGTGAAGAGTCATCAGCTGGAGATAGTTTCTGAGATAGGGATGGGGGCTTTATGCACTTCCCCTCTTGTCAGATTTAGACTTGCTCAGGCCCTGTTCATAGGGCCACAGTCTCTCTGTGAGTTCATGTGTGCGTCAGACCTGTTGTGCCTTCACAGCCCTGTTTCCCTGATGCTTTCCATCCCCATTGGTGCTTACAATCTTTCTGCCTTATCTCCTTCAGGCTTTCCTGAGCGCTGAGTAAAGGAGTTAGATTGGGTATAAGGAAAAAAAGAAAGAAAGGAAGGAAGGAAGAAAAGAAAAAGTATCTACAATGGATAACATTCTCCCACCTAGTCTATTCTGTTAGTAACTGCCATTATGCTCACAATATCCACCTGTATTTAGAATGTTTCCATGAGTTTTCACTGACTACATAAAATTTAAAGACGATCCTGAAATTTTCAAAATTGGAAATGAGTTATATTCTTCCCAGAAAATCTGAAACCATTAACTCTTGAGATCTCATAAATTCAGTAAGTCAACAGACATAAGATGAAATAGAAGAATTCACTGTTCCTTAGCACCTTACAGTAACTATTTCAAAAGTGAAGAGAAAAAGAGAGGAGACTATTGAAGTAACTTTTAAAGAAAATCTCTCCACAGTTAGCCACATAAGCAACAGCTTAAGTAAAATATTCCATCTTGGTGGGTGATGAAATGGCAGCTGGGGGCTGGGGCCGGACTGAATGCTCACCCTCCAACTTCAACAATGAAACAGAGCAAAATGGGAGTGGCCTGGGGCTTTGAAACCTCTAATCTCAGCCTCAGAGATGCAGGGCCCCCTCCTAAACCAACTGAAAGAGCAATACAGCTGGAGACCATGGTCCACTCATTCAAATAACCACACTTACATTTTGCTTTCTTGTTGTGGTATTTGTTTTTGGTTTTGAGACAAGATCTTAGGAGCCCAAGTTGGCCTTGAACTCCTTAGGGCTGAGGCTTCCTTGTCCCAAGTGTCACAGCCATTTACCACTACATGGGCATCCAGATACTGAATTTAAACGTGTAAGTGTCAAAGCTTTATTTTTTCTCACATAAAAGGTTTTTCAAGACAAGTTAACAAATAAGAACTGAGCATTCATAATAAAAATGGCAACAATCCAGCCTGTTTCTTTACGACTGCCCAAAGCTGGTTTAGAAGCTGACTATTCACTAAAAACTATTGTCTTCCAGTGAAAGCAAGTCTCACACAAAATCTTCCCCCAGTTCAAGTTATTCACACTGAGTAAGTCCTCATTAACAACAGCTGAAAATTAACCTGTACATTAATATCCCTGAAATGCTAGGTCTGTCCTTTGAAATGGTCGAACATCCCTTGCTCCATACAAAGTAAACTGAGTTAGCAAGAATAAGCCTAATATTTGAATAGCAAACATTGGGCAACTTGGAACATATTCTTTCATATATGAATCAAAGGCTGGCCTGGCCACAGTGCTCTTTAGAAATCAATTCATGAACACTAGTTTAGGGACAAAGCACATAATCCTTTCTGCTTCATGTGCACATAAATGTATAGTATCAATAACATTTTTATTCAAGTACTTTTTCCAGAAAATGTTTGGCTCTGCTAAGCAGCAAAATTATACTATTTAAGTGCAAAATTGCACCCAGCAGCTTCTGATCACATTCTACTGATTTCCATGTTGACTATTCACTGAGGCCCCTTAAACAGAAGCTCTTGAATTAGTCATCTACAGAGGTTCCTGATGAGACCCAACTGACTTGTTTGGGACCTTTATGTTATTGCTTACACATGGTTATCGCTCAATTTAAAGTAACTCAATATGGTACACAAAGGTAATTTGATACCTGGTATGTAAATGGCTGTAAGTTCTGTATACTTCTAACAGGATCCATAGTGGTGGTTGCATTCAGTTCAGATGTATCCACATTAATTTTGGAAAGTCAGAGCATATAAATTCTCCCAGACAAAAGGATATCTACAGTTAGTACAGAATAATAACTCCTTCCTTATAAAAATGTTTTATACCCTCTACTAACATAGATGATTCTATGCTTAAGTATTTGGTGTTATTCTAGGTTTTCACAATCTGAGCTTTTTCAATAGCTTACCTCATTGCCTTCAGAGCCAAACAGTAAAGAACAGAGGCTTTGGCAAGGTGCTCTGAGTTGTTTACCATGCCACAGTCATTTGGCAATGATGACTTCCCATCCCCCCATCAGCCTCAGGCAGCTGTTCACTGCCAGCTGCCAGAAGTGGGGAGAGGGACTTTCACATCAAAGGTCTCAGTGAAGCTCATAAAAGATCAGGGGGATTGACCCATGCCAAGAGGAAGACTGTGTATTTGGCAAGTATGTTTGGATATGATGATGAGATAATCCACAGAAACTCAGGATTAACTGGGAGGAAGTCTGGATTTAATAGCACTATAGTAGGTTAAAAATAAACGTTAAAAAAAAAAAAAAAAAAAAAAACTGTAAATCCCCAAAGGAAAACAGTGAGTTTGGTCCATCATAGAAATGGAAAAGGGTGAAGTGGAGAATTTTAAAAAATCAAGAAATGAGAGAAGAACAGCAAATATGAAACAGAGGCAACCATCGAGTGTGAGCAGCTGAGTTACTGCGGGGGTCTGGGGAAGGGAAGCTCGAGTCGAAAAGGAAGCCAGAATTTTCAGGAAACTCCAAGTAGATGCTTGTCATCACCTGGTCAGTAGTTGACACTCATTTTAAAGAGGACAGAACTGAACCTGGTGTCATGGTTGAGGAGACGTCTCAAGTCTAACAATGTGGTAGCAAGCGCGTTACACCATAGACCAGAGCTTTCTCATCCTACACACTAAGGCCTTGCTTCTCACCCACCTCTTTGCTGACTGCTGAGAGAGACAAAACCTTCCTCAGATTTTACGTGTACCTATGTGTTCCCACAAACAGCATAGGGAAACTTGTAAAAAAAAAAAAACCGATAGGAGCATTGGAGTTTGAGAATAATACTTGAAAAAAAAAGAAAGAAAGAAAAAGAAAGTGCTCTAGCAGAAAGAAAACAAGGTAGAATTCTAAACAAAACCAAGAATGAATAGAATGTGCACATTAATGCTCACAGGAATAGTTCTCAATCCTTTTAGTATACAATTACTTTTCCTGTCATTACATTTTTATATACTACCCCAAACTAAAATTCTGTAAGTCCTTTCCCAGTCAGACTTGCTCAAGTATTCATCAATTAAATATAGAAACAATAAACCAGGATGAATTCAGTTAACTGAAATTAACAAAGCAGAGAGGGGAAAGTGTTGTAACAAGGTTTCTGGTCCCAGCAGCCAGAGGTCCAGACCCACAGACCTGCAGCCCCAGACCCCTTAGCCGCCTGCTGCTGCTGCTCAGGCCCCAGAAATGACTTAGACACTTATATTAGCTTCATGCTGTTTGGCCCATGGCTCAGGCACATTGCTAGCTAGCTCTTACATCTTAAATCAACCCATTTCTATTAGTTTGTCTGCCATGTGGCCCGTGGCTCACCTGTGTTCCTTACATATTGCTCCTTTGGGCTTCTGGCTCAGTCTGACTCTGCCCTACTTCTCCTACCTATGCTCTTATTTCTCCTCCTACTTTTCCTATGGTGCCTGTCCTGGGCCAAAACAGCTCCTTTATTTAAAGATTGATATTCACAGCATACAGAAAGGCATTCCCACATCAGGAAAGCTCATATGAAAACGAGGTGGGGTGAAGGGTCTGGCTCCGGGATCAGGTGCCCATTGCACAAGCATGAGAGCCTGAGCTCAGTTCTGCAGCACTCCTGGAGGAACTGGGGCTAGTTATTTCAGCTTTACTTTTCTGTGTCTGGTTTTACCTGTCTCTGCTATGCTGCCTAGAAGAGCATGCCTTCCACCTTCATTCTGAAGTGAGTTTGTTGTAACTCTAAGAGTCTTTCCTTCCAATGGAACTTTAATTCTAAAGGGGGGGGGGTAAGAAACATTGTTTAACATCTCTTCATTAGACGTTGCAAACATTGATGAGGGGGAAGTGAAGGAAAAAGTCCAGGGAGCTGGAAGTGCCACCACAGACACACTCTCCAAGCTGCTCCTGACATCTCAGCCAAATCAGCCCATCCTGAGCTTCCAGCGCAATGGTACATGGTAAAGAACTAAGGAATGGCCCATATCTATGTTAAGGCTTTGAGCACCAGTCTGCAGATGGAGCACATGGCATTGGAACACTTACTCTGACTTCCTTGTTATAAAACCTCACCAGCTTTCCATAACACTCAACATTGGAGCCACTGGAATAAACTGCATAATGACAGGGTTGCCTAGATCTGCATGTCATTGCTCTCCTTATCATTTGGGAAGGGAGGTTATTACCTATGTCATTTGTACTTACAGCAACGATGCTTTTATTTCAAAGCTTTAGATGTCTGAGTGTAATCAGCTTCTGAGTATAAAAAGCTCATGGAAAATCAAAGAATTATTAAAATCCAGTTCCTGTAAAAATTCATACAAAAATACACAAATCTCTGCAAATGAGTTATTTGAAAATATAATTTTATTTTATGATTCTCCTTCTCAAAAGAAATATTTTTCCAAGACAGGGTTTTTCTATGTAGTCCTGATTGTTCTGGAACTCACTCTGTAGACCAGGCTGGCCTCAAACTCACAAAGGACACTGGGGTTAAAAGCATGTGCCACCATCATCCAGCCCTCCTCCCAAATTTAAGGTCACATATTTAAGGTGGCTTGGGCAATGGTCCTCTGCAGACAGACAAGGACTGTATACCTCTTTGCATCCTGGCATATTGCTTGTTTGCCAGACATTTTCTGTACTGCCATAAATAGAAAAGAGAGAGTTAGGATACTATTTACTATTGATTACCATTTAATGCTTGAATTAATCATCTCCTTCCAGGAAGGAAATTTAAACTCAATTCACAATGTCTAACAAAAATATTTTTTGAACCAAGACATAATTCACATACTGAAGAACAGTCCTTCTGAAATATATGGTTTTTTAACATTTCACAAACTTGTAAGAATCAACTCTTTACATCATTCATCATTCATAAAAATAAAAATAAAAATAAAGTTTTAGTCACCTCCTTTGGGATGAAGAGATGGATGGGTAGAAAAAAGTGTTTGCCATGCAAGCAAGAGCCTCAGAATTCAAACCCCAGAACTCATATAAAAAGCCAAGTATGTTTGTGTGTGCCTGTAACTCCATTGTGGGTACAGACATATAGATTAAGGGAACTCACTAGCTAGCCAGCCTAGCAGTAATGGCAACCTTCAGATTCAGAGATAGATCCTACCTCTAGGCAGTAAAGTAAAGAGAAATAGAGGAACATACCAAAAGTCATGCTTTGGCCTATATGCAGCACATGAATGCACACACCTGTACACCTGGGTACAGCTGATCGCCCTCCCCATGCATACAATGAATAAATAAATCATCCACCCTATTGCTACCAAACACTCATCTATTGCCTGTTCATTAAATGGAACCTGCTTGGATGTTTCAGTTTTTTGAACTGGCTTTGTTTCACTTAGGATGGCATGTCCAACATGTGGTTATTGGGTTGTGTGGTGGATTGAATGAAAATGGTACCCATATGCCCATAAAAGTGATACTATTAGAGGTGTGACCTTGTTGGAAGAAATGTGTTGGGGAGGGTGAGGGGTCTCTGACATTTCAGAAACTCCAGGCAGGTAGGACCAGTGTCTCTTTCTGCCTCCATTGTAGATGTAGAATTATTGAACTTCCCACCGTGATAAGGGACTGAACTGAGCCTGCCAGGCAGCCTCAGTTAAATATTTTCCTTAATGAAAGTTGCTGTGGTCATGGTGCCTCTTCACAGAAATAGAAACCCTGACTAAGATGGAGCTTGTTATTGAGAGTGGGGCTAATAGGGCTGACTGAGCTTTTGTTTGAAGGAATATGAAATGGGACTTTGGACTTAAAGAACAATTACACATTTTAAGCCAGACTTAATGGGTAACATTAGTAGGAAAAACATGAAAAGCAGTGGTACTGAGGGTGATTTAAACTGTGGAGCTAGCTTAAGAGGTTTCAGAGGAGAAAAATATTAATATGTAGCCTAGAGACTGTTTTATGATATTTTGATGAAGACTGTGGTTGTTTTCTGGCCCTGTCCAAAAAATAAAATCTGCCTGAGCCCTAAGTGAAGTTATGAATATGTAGCTTTTGCAGAGGACATTTCCAGACAACCTAGCATGACAAGGATGTTGAGCAAGGAAAAATACAAAAGGTACAGTTTGAGGAGAAAAGAGTACTGGGAAATGTAAACATATCAAAGAAAGGCCTGGTGCTGAGTGGAATAAAGGGAGTGATGGCCTCAGAGAAAGACTCACCCAGCTGAGCTTTTAAGTTGTGAAAAGAAGTTAAAGAAAAGCTTAGGGGTAGACATGGTGGTGCACACCTTTAATCCCAGAACTCAGAAGGTAGAGAATGGTGCCTTTCCGAGTTTGAGGCCAAGCTGGCCTACATAGAGAGTTAGTTCCAGGACAACCAGGGTTAGGCAGTGAATGGAACCATAAAAAACAAAAAGCTGGTAAAAATGATCTTTGAATGAGGGGATCATTTTCCAGCCTAGCAAGCAGGAGAAATTGGCAGTTATGGATTCTCCCTCTATGACTAAGAAAAGCCATTGAAGCCGGGTGTATGTCTGGGATGTCCCTGAGTGGAAGTCCAGAAAGGCCATTGCATGAAACTATGGAGGTAAAGCCTGGGTTGACTTGGAGACTCTAAGATGGTGAAGACACCAGAGCCGTGGGATACCAGCCAAAGAAAGCTGCTAACAGGAAGTGAAAACAGCCCAAGTGAGAGAATTGTGCTACAGTCAACAAAGCCGAAAGGAACTGGATGCCTGAAGAGCTCTTTAACATCAGGCAAGGAGAGGTAGAGTTTGGAGTTTGCTCAGCTAGTTTTCAGTACTGCTTTGGTCCAGTGTTTCCTCACTGTGCTCTCTCTCTCCCCCCCCTCTCTCTCTTCCTCACTCCCTCCCTACCTCTCTCAATAGCAAGGTATATCCTGTGCCATCGTAAGTTAGAAATATGTGATCTGCTTTTTCCTTTCGATTTTATGGAGAGTTACAGTTAAGAAATTGCTTTGAGTCTCAGAAGAGACTTTGGACTTTTAAAGGATGTTGAGACACTATGGGGACTTCTAAAGTTGGATTAATGTATTTTACATTATGATATGGCTACAAGCCCAAGGAAGTGACCCCCAAAGGCTCATAGGGAATGGCATTAATAGAAGGTGTAGCCTTGTTGGAGCAGGTATGGTCTTGCTGGCAGAAGTGTGTCACTGTGGGGGAGGGGGGAGACTTTGAGGTTTCAGAAACTAGAGTCAATCCTAGTGCCTCTTACTGCTGCCTACCACTCCAAAGTAGAACTCTCAACTCCTTCTCCATGCTGGTCTGCCTACATACCTCCATGTTTCCCACAATGATTAGGGGCTAAATCTCTGAACCTATAAAACCCCTCAATTAATTATTTTTTTATTATTTTTTTATACTAGTTGCTGTGGCTATGGTATAGCTTCACAACAATAGAAACCCTGAGACAAGCTAGATGCATTCCAGGATAGCTGTGAATTTAAAGCAACACAGAACTGTAAATTTACCTTAAAAAAATTATAAGACTTGTGTGCATGTGTGCATGAGTATATGTGTGTATATGTGTGTGTGTATGTGTGTGTGTATATGTGTGTGTATGTGTGTGTGTGTATGTGTGTATGTGTGTGTGTGTGTGTGTGTATGTGTGTGGTACAAGGTTTCTGGCCTTGACTTTTGGGCCTAACCTCAGGGTTTAAGACCCGCAGACCCGCAGACCCGCAGTCCCGCAGTCCCGCAGTCCCGCAGTCCTACAGAGACACACAGACGCTTCCATTAGTTTTTGGCTGATCAGCCTCAGGCCCAGGCATATCACTTGCTAGCTCTCTACCCTTCATCTAACCCATGTCTCTTGTTCAGCCATGTGGCTCGGTACCTTTCTTTAGAGCAGCATAGTTGTCCTTGGCTTCCTCTGGCTTCTCTCTGGTGCTCTCTCTGGCATTTTGCTCACAGAGATTTTTAGTCTGGTAGCCCCGCCTACACTTCCTGCCTGCCTTTGGCCAATCAGCTTTTTTTATTAAACCAGTGGGTGGGACAATTATTTACCATGAAACAGCACAATATCCCTACATATCCCCTTTTCTCCTTTTAAAACAAAAAGAACTCCAAATCTAATATTCTTTTCCCACCTTATCTATAACAACTTATAAACAGCACTGTAAATAAACACAAACATCCACAATCCATGTTGTGGGAATGTGGGCATCATTCTCTAGGCTACTTCCTGCTGAATGAGGACGCTGGCAATCCCATAGGAATCCAAAGAAAAATGTAGGATATGGACAAGTCTTTAGTGGAGTAATCTGTAAGGCTGGGTCATCACAGTCAGTCTCCTTGAAATTGTTCTGGATACAGAGCTCAGGAAACTTCAACAGAGGTGTTCTAAAATGCTGAATCATTTGGTCCATTCATTTTCATTGGAGATATTTCAGGTGGTCTTCCTCTATCAAACTTTATGTTCTTTATCCAGAAATAAATCCACAGCTTCTCATTTTCTGTGAAAATAAAAGGAAAACCTCTTCTCCAAAGTAGCGTATATTTGCATTTCAATTTTAAAGTAAACTCATTTACAAAATATATAGTTTGAATTAATCTTACATTTATAATGAACTGTCTTTTAGCAGCTTTTACTAAGTCATTTTCTGTCAAGAAGCTTAAAGATAAGACAATAATATACAGTATCCAGACATTCCTTGTATTTTCCATCTTTACGTGGCTTATTTTTTATTTATTTATTTTACTCTATTTCTTTTCTAAAGTCTTTCACTACCTTTTTTCTTTTCTTTCTCTAAGCCTATGTATCTATATTTTCAATGCACTCTAAACCACTTAAACTTTTTTTTTAAAAAAAAAAAAACTGTCTTTACTGTATATTTATTTCTTAACTTTTTCTGTCTCTGACCACACCTTTGCTTGCCTAGGGTGATGGACTCCACCCAGATTCTTCTATTTCTTTCTGGTGTTTCCGCCCGGGGTGTGTGTGTGTGTGTGTGTGTGTGTGTGTGTGTGTGTGTGTGTGTGTGTGTGTGTGTATGTGTGTGTGTGTGTATGTGTGTGTGTATGTGTGTGTATGTGTGTGTGTGTATGTGTGTGTGTGTGTATGTGTGTGTGAATGAACTTGATTTCATCATTATTGACCATGAACTTTGTTGATAACATCATGCAACAAAATCAAAGTGTTAGGTAATCCTGGAAATGCTTTAAAGTTTATCCATGTTCTATGCTATTAGCATCATATTCCTTGTATTGACTATTATTGCCCTGCATGAATATAGCACATTTCACTCATCCACTTATCATTTAATAGATACTTTATTTGCTTTCACTTTTTGGTTATTACAACCACAACCAACAGCAACACAAGAGTAAGTTTTGAATACTTATGAATAAGTTTTTATGTAGAGATATAGTTTAATTTCTCCTAAATATTCAATTTTCCTAAATAGGCTTTCTTGGATAGCTAGTACTCTGTTTAACTTTAAAACAAATTTTTAGAATATACTTTTTAATTAATTAAATATATTGAATTTAATAGTTTTATCCTTTTATTAACATTGGAAAAGAATAAACAAAAATATCCCATACATAAATATGTCTCATTTAAGAGAGAGTTCTTCAAAGATCCCTTCAATCTTGGCACTAGGCTTCTCTCTGTGCTGTGTAAATGGGTCACATTCTCTTCAAGTATCTGTCAGGAATTCACTAGAAAGAGTTCTTACAGGATACGCCTGTAGGAAGACTACAGTTTGTGGAAAATATTTAAATGCTTACAGTCTGGCTGGGCTATTTTGAAGCACATTTTACCATTCACACATGCTTACTCACCAAAAGAGCAAACACTACACAATGGAGCCTTATTTCAACGTCAAGTCCTCCTCATGGAACTGACAATTAGTAATTGCACTTATTCAGGAGTCGCTCACAGTCCATTCTATCTGGATTGCCTTTTCTTTTTATTTATTTTAACTTAAAAAGTTTTTTTTTCCCATACCCACCACCATGCCCCCTCTCTCCCCTCCTCCCAGTCATCCCTCTACCGTCCCCACTCCATCCCCCCATTCATTCCCCAGGGAGGGCAAGGCCTCCCAAGGTGAGTTAGTTCCATCTGGCATATCCAGTTGAGGTAGGACCAGGCCCTCCCCGCAGTATGAAGGTAAGGAATGGTCTCTGAGAAGCCAGTTCATACACCAAGAATAACCTCTGTTCCAATTGCAGGAGGCTCCACAAACTGCCCACCCCATTCTACTGTCGCCTGCATTTGAAGGGTTTATTTCCTTTCCATGAAGGTTCTTCAGCTGTCATTTCAAAGTCAGTGAGCCCTCAGTAGCTCAGGTCAGCCACCTCTGTGGGTCTCCTCCTCCTGATAATTATTCCTTTGTTCATATAATCTCTTCTTCCTCTCTTCAACTGGACCAGTAGCTCAACACAGTGCTTAGCTATGGATCTCTGCATCTGCCTTCATCAGTTGCTGGATGAGGGTTCTGTATTAACAATTAGGGATTATAGGGAAAGTCGTGTTTAGGAACCCTCTCTGCTATTACTTGGAGTCCTAGCCAGACACATCTTGTAGGTTCTTTGGTGTTTCCCTAGCACTAGGTTTCCAACCCCACAATGGCTCGCTCTATCAGCATATCTATTTCTTTGTTCTCTATCTCTATCTCCCCCACTCAACCATCCCATTCTCTCATGTTATCTTCCCACCTCCTCTTGATTCCTTCCCCTACCCACAAATTATCCCACTTTACTCAGGAAGTCTTCTCTCTTTCCCCTTTCCATCCATGGATGTCTCTCTTGTTTCCCCTTTTATCTAGTTGCTCAGAGTTTGTGGATTGTAGCCTGGTTATTCTTTGCTTTATGTCTAAAATATACTTATGAGTGAGCACATACCATGTCAGCCTTTCTGGGTCTGTTTACCTCACTCAGAATAGTACTCTCCAGATCTATCTATTTGCCTGAAAATTTCAGGATGTCATTTTTTTCCCTGTTGAATAGTACTCCACTGTGTAAATGTACCGCAATTTGTTAATCCATTCTTCAGTTGTGAGACATATAGGTTGTTTCCAGGTTCTTTCTATTACAAATATTGTTACTATGACCATAATTGAGCAAATGCCCTTGAGGTAAGAATGTACACCCTTTGGGTATATGTCCAATAGTGGTTTTGCTGGATCCTTGAAGAGATGGATTCCCAGTTTTCTGAGGAACCACCATACTGCATTCCAGAGTGGCTGTACAAGTTTACACTCCACCAACAATGGAGGAGTGTTCCCCTTGCTCTGTTTCCTCTCCAGCATAGGTTGTCATCTGTGTTTTTGATATTAGCCAATCTGATAGATGTAAAGCGGTATCTCAAAGTTGTTTTGATTTGTATTTCCCTGTTGGCTAAGGATTTTGAGCAATTCTTTAAGAATCTTCCAGCCATACACAATTCTTCTGTTGAGATTTATGAGGTAGAGTGTGGAGGGCACATTTTGTGCACTGTTGCCCAGACCTGGGGGCTGTCCTAGCTGGCCTGGCTAGCAGGCTGGGAGGAGAGTAACTCACCTCTTATGATGGGGCTTTCCCGAGGCTATGTCCCAGGAAGCATGGATTGCCTTTTCCTTCAGATTCTCTTAATACTTCTCAGAATTTTATATGTCTTTTCCTGAGCTATAATTATTACCATAGTATGTTATGTTTTCCAAAAGTTTTGTCCTCATGTTTGCCCTTTCACTTGCTTAGATTTCTTTATTCTTGAGTTTAATTTTTGTGACTGGTATAGGTTTTGTTACAGTCCAGGCTGGCTTTGAACTCCTGTCTCTTCTGCCTCTAGATCTAAAGTACTAAGATTGATTTCATCTTAAACACCATAAATTACTAGATCCAAAGTACTAAGATTACAAACATGTATTATTGTGTCCAAGATCACTTACTTAAATTTCATCTTAAACATCATAATTCACTAAAGAGGGATCATTCTCTTAGGCATGTAAACTACTTGCTAACTTAAGAGAGGCTGTTTACAGACTGCACGTTGCACTGTCCACTCTCTGTTAATTTCCTCCTATAGATCTCAGTCTTGGCCACCTGTGATGAAATGCTGTATGCTTTAATGTGAATATCATCCTGGATAGGATTCCAGCTGAAAATGTCCTAAACATTAGCAAATATAAGAGCAACTCCTTCTGGGCTACATGAAATTCTGTCTTGTCTGTGAAAGCTCATAGCTGATGCTCCCTATCAATATTCTTTTTTTCAAGAGATTTTCTCTTCCTTAGGAGAGTTAAAGATAATCAAAATGAAAATGTACATATCACTAAATCAGTAAAGAGGGGAAAATTACAGCAGTGTGTTTAGAAATGACTGCTGCCTAACAGTTTTCAAGGTTTTTCATAGTTTCAGTATCCATTCATCACCAAGGGACCTGTGATTTTTCTTCTTTCATGTCATAACAAAGTTCTTAGTTTTATGTCTAAGAATTGTTTCTAATGATTGAGCACTGATATAAAGTACAGGAGAAAAAAAAATTGTCTACTGCCCTGTAGAAGACATGTTTGCAGGGAAGATAAAAGAAGTCATCGTGCCCTACGTAGGCGTATGTGGAAACTGAGGAGGGCTGAGCTGCTGCTCTTTTATGATATAATGTAACACACAGATGGGCTTTATTATTCTATCCTCAGGGTAGTTATACTCCATTATCAAATCAAAAGTAAGAGTGTCGTTTACTTTAGTGACATCTACAGGCACTTTGGAAGAAAAACATCCTCCACTGTGCTGTGTAACTGAAACAAACAGGAAGCTCCATGTTTGTAAGAACCATGCTTACTGGATTGCTGATCAGCCATTTGAGTCTTGGAATGCATCAATTTGTTTCCAAAATTAACCTTCTTCCAGGTGTTTATTTTTACTAAATATCATATCCTGATCATATGTATTTTGCCATTTATATTTGATTCTGAACTATAATTATATAAATGCCTTCAATTCACTTGCCTTATTTCACTCACATAAATTCTGCCTTTATGGAACTTGAATGGATGAAAGGTGACTGTTGAAGTCTCTGGTATATGTGTACACACACACACACACACACACTCACACACACACACACACACACACTCTTTTCATACCTCTTGATATGTAGAAACTGTGGACCAGCTTCAACAGGCTACCAATACATAGGACTGTGGGGATATGCTTCAAATATAATTAAAAAAAACAGTCTGAGATATCACAGGGATCTACCCCAGCCCATAGTCAGTCAAGGAGGATCAAACAGTGATAACTCACACCTTTAATACCAGCACAGGGAATATCCGGCAGTGGTAACCTTCGACATTAATCCAATCAAATCTGGGTTTGAGGTCTTCTTAGTTTACAGAAGGAGTTCCAGGTTCCCAGGCAGTGGCAGTACCATGCCTTAACTGAGCAAAGAAAGCATTTAAGGCAGACCTAGAAAGACAGAAGAGGCAGAAGAAGCCATGGCTCACACTATTGGTCCCAGCACTTGAGAAGCAGAAGCAAGAGAATATCTGTGAGTTCAAAGCCAGCCTGGTTTTCAAAGCAAGTTTCAGGACAGCCAGGACTGTTACACAGAAAACTCTGTCTCTATAAAACAAACAAAGACTGGAAGAGATGGCTCTGTCCTCCGATATTCCAGTCTTTGTTTTGTTTTTTCGGTTTTTTTTTCGATAAACTTCTCAAAACTGCCTGTACTAGTAGAATTTGAAGCCAATTATCAATGGGTTGACTGGCCTTAAGCAACTAAACAAACACAAGCTTTCTGGATCATCTGAGTGATCCCGGTGCAAGCAAAGCTCTGGAGTATCAGGGAAGTGACACAAGGCACAGGATGGGATAATTCAGCCAGAGCACAACTCTGGCAGAAAAGAACTTTACAATTTTGGAGACAAAGACAGACACAGTAGGCATGTTCAGAAAACCCCCAAGGATATTAGATTAGAGACAAGGTCAGTGTGAGCAGCCTACCATGGCAAACAAACAAACAAACAGAAAAAAGAAAGGTAAAATTCACAGACAGTACCACTGAGTGAGATGGTTCTTCCTGCCTTTTATGTCTTGCCCCTCTCATGCCCTCTTACCTAAAAGATTCTGACACAAAGGATAGAAGGGCAGAAGGAAGGTGTGGACAAGGAGACAGACCTGGGGGCCCCAAAGGAAAGGGGGCATTGAGCTCAATACCAGATCACACTACTCAGGAATGAACGTGACCAGAAACTGACACCAAGTGTGAGGAAGGGTCATCTAGGGAGTTACTACATTGAAAGGAAAAAAATAAAGCTACTTTTTAGCATTACCCTGCGGAGCCCAATCCATGCAAGCTGTTTCAGACTTTATGGATGTGTGAATGCGCATGCCTAGGAATAACTTGGCCAGTAAAAGGGAAATATTAAATAGAGAAAGGTAACTGGGTTTGCCCATCTTAAAAAAAATTCAGGAAAAATATCCAAATGGTATATATACATTGAAGTACATTTAATTTCCATATTCAAATTTTCCTTACTGAAAAGGTTGCTTATTGAGAACAAGAGAGCAGACTTGAGGAGCTTTGAGTTCAGGATTTGTACTTGGCTTCTTCAAGCACACTTTTGAACCTGCAGCTCTCCCTCTCCTACTAATAAGGTTTCTAAGATTTGATCTCAACAAATTGTAGCTTTAGTACTGGCAGCACCTGTCTCTGGAGAAGCCTGCTTGTTTTTTCTAGAGACTCCTGTGGGTTTCTCTGCCATAAACAAGTTCCTATGACTGACCCTCACATTGGTCTCCAAAGGGCTTTCTGGGAGGCTGTCCTGTAGGGTACCTTAGGCTGATCTGAAGGGCTGCAGACCCTTAGTGTTACAGTGGCTGGTGCGTCAACTACCTACAAGATAAAGGAGCTGTTCATCACTAAGGACCCTGAATAAGGAATCACATAAGGACCTGTAATAAATCCAGGAGCCTCTAAGATCACAGGTGAGGAACTAAGGACAGGTTTTTTGCCCCATCTCAAGGAGAATGCAGTATGCTGTGGGATAAGAGGACATGGCTATCAAAAGGATGCTTTCAAGAACTCACTTATCGATATCAAGCACCAGAATGTGGTCGTGTGTGTTACACAAATATCCACTATCTGTTCCTTGTCACAAATAATAATTGGTCACACCACTGAAGCAGTAAGCAGGTTCTCTCTTGTGTTCCCTTCTTTCTACTATGATTCAGGCAGCCATTCAGACTCAGGGGCACAATTCATGAGGTGGAAAGAAATTCTATGTTTCTTTTCCTTCCTCTCCTCCATTTCCAATTAAAGCTAGGAGTTATTTAATAACCACTGTAGGAGCCAAGAACCCTTAAAGCCAAGCTCAAGCATGACCAGAAGGTCAAGGGTCAACACATGACTGCACATTTGTCAATTCCCACCCACTTCCTCTTCTCAATCTCCTACTTTATTCCTTAGCTCTTCAGCCTTGTCCCAGGGGCCCTTCATAAAAAGCTTTCCCTGGGAAAAATAAAAACAGCTAAACCCATCAAGAGAATGACCTTCACATGTGCCACTTTCTAAGCAGCCAATGTACTCTGTAGCATGAACTCATGGAGAGTAGTATGGCACCTTAGGAAGATAATTAAAAGAAAAGGTAGAATTAGTAATTAAAAATATTTTGAAATGTCCTCAGAGAAACAGATGCTCCTGCAAACAAGGCAAGAATGGGAGAAAGTAATTTTTAAAAGTAAGTGAAAATGTTACTATAAAAACAACACATTAAAAATAAATTAAGAAACTGGCTCAAAGACAGACATAGGACATACTGCTCAGTCCACTTTTGTTCATTTAGTTATTTATTAATTTATCTTACATCCTGGCTGCGTCTCCCCTTCTTCATCTCTTCCCAGATCCTCTCCCCCACCCCACCTTCTGCTGCTACCCCCTCAGTCACCTCCCCCTCTGTTTTTGTTAAGGAAAGGACATTTCTCCCATAAAATATCAACAAAACATGACATATAAAGTTTCAGTAAGACTACACACCTCCCATGCATTAAAACTGAGCAAGGCAACCCAGTATGAGAAGTAGGATCCCAACAGCTGGCAAAAGAGTCAGAGTCAGCCCCTGCTCCCTCTGTCAGGGGTCCCACAAGAGGACCAAGATACACAACTGTAACATGTATGCAGAGGGCCTAGGTCAATCTCATACAGACTCCCTGGTTGTCTGTTCAGTCTCTGTGAGTCCATGTGAGCCCGGGTTAGTTGATTCTGTGTATTTTCTTGTGATGTCCTTGACCCCTCTGGCTCCTATAAGCCTTTCTCCCCCATCTTCTGCAGGATTCCCTGGGCTCCTCCTAATGTCTGTCTGTGGGTCTACAACTGTTTCTATCAATTGCTGAATGAAGCATCTCTGACAACACTTGGGTTAGGCACCACTCTGGTCACAGGAGGTGGCCAGTTCAGGCTACTTATCTGCTACTGCCAGGAGTCTTAGATGGGGTCATCCTTGTAGAATCCTGGGAGGTTCCTTTGTGCCTGGTGTTTATGATTCCCTTTCTAAGTCTCTTTCAGTACTCTGCTCTCCCCTCCCAATCTAATCAGTCATGTTCCCATCTCAGTCCACTCATGAAATCTCTTCTATTTCCCCTTCCCATAGAGATTGGGGTACCCCCCATAAACCCTCCTTGTTACTTAGTCTCTCTGGATCTGTGGATTCTAGCATAGTTATCCTTTATTTTATAGTTAATATTTCACTTATGAGCTAGTACATATCATGTTTGTCTTTCTGGGTCTGGATTACCTCATTTAGGATGATTTTTTTTTCTAGCTCCATCCATTCAACTTCAAATTTCCTGGTGTCCTTGTTTTTAACATCTGAGTTATGTAACGTACATTATGCAACATTGTGTAAATGAACCGTATTTTCTTCATCAATTCCCCAAAGGAAGGTTGTTTCCAGGTTCTGTCTATTACATATAAGGCTGCTATGAACATAGTTGAGCAAGTGTCCTTGTTGTATGACTGAGAATGCTTTGGGTATATGCCCAAGAGTGGTATAGCTGTGTTTTAGGGTAGATTAATTCCTGCCACACTGACATCAAAAGTGGGTTTAGAAGTTTGCACTCCCATCAGGCACGGAGTGTTTGCTTTGCTCCCATGCTCCCCAGCATGAGCTGTCACTTGTGTTTTCCATTTTAGCCATTCTATCAGGTATAAGATGGAATCTCAGAGTCATTTTGATTTGTATTTCCTGGGTAGCTGAGGATGTCAGACAATTCCTTAACTTTTTCTTGACCATATGAGAGTCTTCTGTTGAGAATACTTTTGTTTGGATCTGTACCCTTGCTTTTAACTGGATTATTTGGTTTGTTGATATCTAGTTTCTTGAGTTCTTTATTTTGGAAATCAGCCTTTCATGGGATGGGAGAGTGGATAGTGAAGATATTTACCAATTCTGTAGGATGTTGTTTTGTACTATTGCCAGTGTCCTTTGCCACAGAGAAACTTTTCAATTTCATGAAGCCATATTTATCAATTGTCAGTCTTAGTGTCTGAGCTAGTTCTGTTCAAGAAGTTGTCTCCTGAACCAGTGTGTTCAAGACTAATTCCCACTTTCATTAAGGTTCAGTATATTTGGTTTTATGTTTTTGATCTGCTTGGATTTGAATTTTATACAGGGTGATAGATATGGATCAGCTTACACTCTTCTACATGCAGACATCCAGTTAGACTAACACAGTTTATTTTTTCCATTGTATAATTTTGGTTTCTTTATTGAAAATCAGGTGTTGAAACCCTTGGTGTGTGGGTTTTTGCCTGGGCCTTTGATTTGATTCCACTGGTTCACCTGTTTGTGGTTACGTCACTGCCGTGTCGGTTTTATTACTATAGCTTTCTAGTGCAGCTTGAATCAGGGATGGTGCTAATAACTCCATATTCTTTATTGTACAGGATTGCCTTAGCTATCCTGAGGGTTTTGGGGGTGTTTTGTTTTTCCATATGAAGTTGAGTATAGTTATTCCGATGTCTGTAAAGAATCGTGTTGGGATTTTGGTGGGTGTTGCAATGAATCTGTAGAATGCTTTTGGTAAGATAACAATTTTTTACTATTTTAATCCTGCTGATCCATAAGCATGGGGTATCTTATCATTTTCTGGGATCTTCTTTCCCTATACACTACAACTCAGTTTAATCTTCTCTTTCAGAAAACCACTTCTTCTCCCTGTCCTTGTTTCACCTTCAAGCCACATTACTCACCTGATAGAATCCCAGGACCCAGCATCTGCATTCAGACAGAGACCTTAGGTGTCATAAGACCTTCTATTGAGAGTGGTTGCCTGGTATCAATCCTGGTGATTACTTCCAACATAAGATGGTTTGGCTTCCAAAGAAAAAGACATTTTCATCTCTGAAGAATTGCCAGTAATTAACACCTTATCTTTCCCACACCCTCCAGAAAACTGTTGCTGCATGGCTAAGTAAATAATAATAATAATAATAATAATAATAATAATAATAATAATAATAATAATAATAAACAGTAATGTAAAATCTCAGGGGTGTAGCAGGGTGGCAGGGTGGCTCAGTGGGTAAAGGGAGTTCACATTCCAGGACCCATAGGTGGAGGGGAGAATGCCCAATCTTTTTTTTTTCTTCATCAGGAAGAATGTTATACAAAGAGATAACATTTATGCTGGACTCAAATAAACTGACCCAAATGAACATAATAGACAGCTATAAAAATTGAAAAATGGGTCACATTTAAACTATCAAGCACATACTCTTACATACACTTTTGGTCCAGAAGGAAACAATGTGGACTGAGATTACACTTAATGTCAATCCTACTTGCTGGCATCACATAAGGCAGAGGCCGTGAGCTTACCACCCACTACTGGCATCACATAAGGCAGAGGCCGTGAGCTTACCACCCACTACTGGCATCACATTAAGGCAGAGGCCGTGAGCTTACCACCCACTACTGGCATCACATAAGGCAGAGGCCGTGAGCTTACCACCCACTACTGGCATCACATAAGGCAGAGGCCGTGAGCTTACCACCCACTACTGGAAATATTAAGTTTAGCTGTAGGAATCACAAAATGTATCTCTGAAACTATAGAATTTGGAGTTAATTTTCCAAAATTGAGATTGTGGTATCAGATGATATAAACATCATGAAGTCTCAGGTTAATATTGGCATGCAAATTTTATTCACAGTAAAAAGTTTTCATAAGCACCTATAATGGACCAGGGTTTTTTTCCACACAAGAAACTAAAGATCTCTACATTCATGAAAATGATTTATCTGGAAGAGAGGTTTTAAAGAGGAAAATCATGTCCACTGTTTTGTGGTCATAAATTTAACAGTGGAAGTCAAACGCCTTGACTTCTATTGAAGTTGACTGTAATTGATAACTGCAGTAAAGTGAAAGAACCTCCAGAATATGGTAGAAAAACACTTCTTTTATAAGGAAAGAGCAGGAAGTGTGCCTCTAACTGAGCCTGATGAAGTCCATTTGCTTCATGTAACAATGAAATATGATTTAGAACTTATGTATAAAATGTGGATGTTGCTGCATAAGTGAGTAGAAGAAACTACTCAGTCTAAAAAATGTTTCCACTCTGAGAACTTTAAAATGTACATTATTACATGTGATGATTTATGCATTTTGTAAAGAAAAGAAAGGAAAAAGAAAATAAGGACTTAATTAGTTTGTGGGTTGCATAATATCTAGCAACTAAACTTATTCTTGAAAAAAAAAAAAAAAAAAGGGTTCCTGTTGGCATCTTTACATAGCACAGAGATGGAAAGAGACAGCTGAGAGTCACTATCCCTGTATGGACACACAGACATAAGAACCTGCCTCATTTGTTTATTAATACATAGAACTTTCTTTCACTGTTCCAAATTGCTTAGTTAAGGCACTAATATAATACTTAAAACCTCAAATCCTATTGGTTTTCTTTAAAAATCTTGAAGATTAATCTAAAAGTCTTCTTAGTACCTAAGAACATTATGAAATGGAAACATGAACTAGCTTTATTTAAAATGTGTAAAAGAAATAGATACAGCACTGATTTTGGTGGTTCACTTAAGATACTTGAGGAAGTAACAAGAAAGACGGTGAGTTTACCACTAGTGTCTCCAACAGCTCTTTTGTTCCAAGGCTTACTTCCCCAGTGAAACCTGGTGATAACAGGGTCTGAAGAAACACACTCCGAATCAGAATTAATGGAATCAAGGATTTTGACTTCAAAACCAAAAACCATATCATACACGGAAATAAAGCCATAGCAGGCATCAACAGCAGCACATTTAATCCACAAAGATGTCAGATATTGCAAACATCTGACACTAGATACTGGAAATGTGGCTTACACGTTTACAGAAATCACATTTGAATGAGAAAAAATAATATGTGGTTCTGGCAATGAAATAAGAAGTTTCTAGAAAAGAAATAGGTGAACTAGGAATGGCTGGCAAGTGGAAATATATGTGTCGAGTGTGTGTGTTCATGCATGTGTGTGCACATGCATGTGTATGTATGTGAATGTGTGTATGTGTGTGAGTGTATGTGAGTGTATGTAAGTGTAAGTATGTGTGCATGTGTGTGTGAGTATGTATATGAGTGTGTGTGAGAGTGTGCATGTGTGTAAAAGTGTATGTGTATGAATGTGTGTATGTGTGTGTGAGTGCACATGTGTATGAGTATATGTGTGTGTGTGTCTCTATGTGTGTGTATGAATGTACATGTGTGTGAGTGTGTGTGAGAGTGTGCATGTGTGTGAAAGTGTGCATGTGTGTGAGTGTATGAGCGTGCATGTATGTGAATGTATGTACATGTGTGTTTCATTGTGGTTTCTTGGTCCCAGGCGGCCAGAGGTCCAGACCCACAGACCTGCAGGCCCAAGACCCCTTAGCCACCTGTCGCTGCTCAGGCCCCAGAAATAACTCAGACGCTTATATTAAGTTCATGCTGTTTGGCCTATGGCTCAGGCACATTGCTAGCTAGCTTTCTTATCTTAACTCAACCCATTCTCATTAATCTGTCTGCCACAGGGCCCATGGCTCACCTGTGTTCCTTACATGTTGCTCCTTTGGGCTTCTAGCTCGGTCTGTCTCTCCTTACATGTTGATCTGTTGGGCTTCTGGCTCCTTCTGTCTGACTCTGCCCAGCTCCCCCTACCTATTCTGATTCCTCCTACTTTTTCTATGGTGCCTGTCATGAGCCAAAACAGCTCTTTTATTTAAAGATTGCTATTCACAGCATACAGAAAGGCATTCCCACATCACTTCCTCCTTTCTGTCTAATAAAAAAGGAAGGCTTCAATTTTAACAAAACAAAATTACATATAACAAAACAGCTATCAAGCAAGAATTACAGTTACAACATATAGTCCATTTGTATTTAGTAAACCTAAAGAAAATACTCTTATCAACCTTATCCTTATGAATCTAAAGTTTCATATATACCTTAAAATAACCAAGAAAGACTATACCTATGACTATCTAATCTTTAACTACATCAAAGACCACAGAAGGATATATTTACCTAAGTAAACCAGAAGTGCAAGCAACTTACAAAATCTAGAAATGACAGAGATGACACCTATCTGCCTGGACAGTCACCCAAAGATTTTTTATAAAGTTGGGGCATCCATCTTCAGCCTACAGGCCCAGAGTCTCTTCTCATTTCAGTGAAGCAGGAAATCTGCTCTGCCCATTCATCAGTCACTTCTCCTTGAGTCCTGAAGAATGTCTGACAGTTTTCTCTGCAAATCAGGAACCTGAATGACAATCTTGGCTTGTTCTGCCAAAGTTCAGAGGTCACCCTCCTATAGAACCTTCATGTCCAGTTTAAACAGTATACTGTCAAGCAGTCAACATAAGAACAGGTTCGTGTCCAGTGGCTAACTGATGCCCCAGAGATTAAAGTTTCTTTGATGCCCAGTTTTCTCTTGAAGTAAATCGGTGCTGCCAGGAGCAGACCTGTCTCACTGTCCAGTAAAGTATAAGTTCTTAAAACATTTAAATTACATATTCTGTAGGTCTTAGAAGTATTTAACTAATTGAATTATATCTCTGTATACCAAAAAATCTAACTAACATGTATTTCTTAATTATACATTATAAATTTAAATCAGTTACATAAACATCATATTGTAAACAAGAGTAGAAAAATACATTCAGCATAACAAAATTGACCTTAAATTGTATCAATAAGCCAAAGTCCATACCAATACAAAACATTTTGAGATTAACAGCTGATTTCCTGATCTAAGTAAATTCAATAATCGAATTTTTTAAAAAATCATTCGTATACCATATCCCCTTTTTCTTCTTACAAAGAGATTAATTATGACCATTAACCAGTTATAATGAAAACAAACATTTAGAAACAATATTTTGGGAATTTGGGCGTAGTTTTCCATTACTATGTCCTGCTGATTAAGGGATGTTGAAAATCTCACGGGTTCTTGAGACTGGATCAGAATCTGTAGCGCTTAAACTGATATGGCCATCTCTTCCCATCAGAGGTTTTTTTCAGGGGTCTTGGTTGATGAAACCATATTTGCCTGGAAGCAATCCACGGGTTCTCATCTTCTATGGAAACAAAAGCATAACTCTTCCACAGCAATAAATCCTTATACACAAATTTCAAAATCAAAATACCTTTAAAATATATATTCTTGTTTAACTTAGTAGCCTTTGTATTTGCAATCCATTGTCTTTTTGCAGTTAGCTCATTAACAGTTAAAAAATTAAAAGAAAACACTATAACAACCAAAATCCAGATTTTGTGTCTATTTTCCATCTTTATGTGGCTTATTATATTTTTATTACTCTATTTCTCTTTTGAAAGACTTTCTCTATCCTCTTTCTTTTCTCTCTGAAGCCTGTGTACCTTTTACACACATTGTAACCCTTTTACAGGTTTTTCTTTTCATCTGAATCTGTTTTATTGTGAATCCATAATCATCTTCCAACCATAAGAGCTTTTAAAATACTCACACTCTCTTAAAGAACCACATAGATTTTGCAAAGCTGAATCAGTAAGTTCTCTTAAAGGGACTGCATCTGTTTGTGGCCAGCAAACAGAGCAGACCCAGGAAAATGCTGCTACTAAGTATCCATCTTTGTTTCCTTTTTGTTCAAAATAAACAGAAACCTTAAACCAATAACATGCTACTGAGTCTTCTGTGAGATTTCAGGAACTGGTCTGGTTGCATCTTACACTGCCTGCAGCCAGTCTGCCTGTGCCATTTTGAATGTGATTGGATGCCACACTTTCTTTGTACAATGACCCACTTCAGATACACAATTTGGAAGCTTTGTTGGCTCAGTCTCTGTGCTAAACCCCTTTTTAAAACTTTCTCAAGCTTTAGGTGAATATTCACCCCACATTGGGCGACATCTGTTACATTGTGGTTTCTTGGTCCCTCCCGGCCAGAGGTCCATACCCACAGACCTGCAGCCCCAGACCTCTTAGCTGCCCGCTGCTGCTCAGGCCCCAGAAATGACTCAGACGCTAATATTAACTTCATGCTGTTTGGCCTATGGCTCAGGCACATTGCTAGCTAGCTTTTTTATCTTGTGAGTGTGCATGTGTATGAGCATATGTGTGTGTGAGTGTGTGTGTCTATGTGTGTCTTTAAATGGTAAATTGCAGTAAGAAGAAAAGGAGAACTAAGAGACCTGCCCAGAATATATTATAACAAATATAATGTAAAATCAAGGAAAATGAAGGGTTAAAATAAAGATTTCTAATGTACATGAGTTCTGTGTTGTTGACATTCTGAAGAGACAGTAGAATTTTCTAGTTATAAAAATGAAAGAGCAAAGTTGGAGAGAAATTCTTGAAAGCTTTAAATTAGGCAGCTCAATGAATTCTGAACTGTATACATAAAATGTACAAGACGTTAAATGAAGAAAATTTAAATATAGCCCCCAAATGGAATACTATTTAATTATGAAAAAGAATATAAGTCACAAAATGGGTAATAAACACTAAGGCATTAAACCTAATATAGTCCCAGAGTTTAGGATACGACCAAGCAAAACTAAACAGTAAAATGACAAAAGAGACCACATAAAGAAAGCCAGAAGCATAAGACTATGTAATTCAGCTGACTTGTGTGTCCTGTTTATTGCCGTCTCACTCTCAATAGCCAGGTAATGAAGCCTGACTAAATACCTGCCAACAAGTGAATGCATGAAAAATATGTGGTACATGTGCTCGCCAAGACATTTAAACACAGAACACAGGAAACGATGTTTGCAGCAAAGCAGACTGAACTAGGAATAGATGCAAAGTGAAAACACCAGAGCAGAAAGGCAAATGCTGCATGTTTTCTCTCATATGATAAGCCTAGATTTAAACATAGCATCTATGTGTGAATATCAAATATGAAATATTAGAAGCAGTTTTCCAAATCAAAATGCTGATTGGTGGTTCAATGGTTTCCTACAACTGGGTCTTGGAGCAAAGATTAGCTGCAAATAGGCATGAGTCAATTTTTCAAGTGATAGAAATGTTCTAAACTTCAAGTTTGGCAAGAATGCCCATCTCTGACTTTGCTAAGATGACTGAATTGGGCCTTTGGAATGCCAGGTCAACTCTAAACGAGACTAGATGATATACACATACATATTAATACACATCATACACATATGAACACATTTAGACAGAAAAGAAAGATATGATAGCTAAATCAATATAAAATGACATTCCAATAAATCACTGTCTGATCCAATCATGGTGAATCAAAGATTAAAATCATCAGGTAGATTCAAAGTTTCAAACTAGTATAGAGAATTAACATATACCAAGGAAGTAATCAAATAAAATAATAACCAATAAATTCATGTCCTACTAGTGGATCGTCACAGTATCTGGCATAATTAACAAATTATCAGACAAAATATCAATAAAATAATAAAAGATTTAAATGATACAATTAGAACAGATAAAATCCACTGTCACTAATACGTTTTAATGAACAAATAAAAATAAGAGTTGCTGTGCAACAAATTTCAAAACACTTCAAAGAATGTCATTATGCAGTTTACACTGACATCTATAAATATTCAGAGATCATTTGAAAACTTCTACATATTTAAAAATTAAAAATATAACTCAAAATTAGAGAGAAAATCATATCGGAAAGTAAAAATGTTTAAAACTTAATGGTAAGTTTCAAAGAAAATTGTACAAAGAAACCAACAAACATAAGAACAAAAAATAAATTGAGCTGAACACACAGCACAAATAAATGTCTAAATACAGACGTTTTCAAAACCTCTTCTAAACGTGATCAAGAAATAAGGTGGAATTCATGAGCATCAAAGGTAGATACAATTTTTAAAAAGCAAAACTAATTCAAGGAGAAATACAGACTAACCACAAAAATAATGGTAAATATGGTAGTTGGTAGCAAAATATGAAAATATTGTTTTTATAAAAGAGTAAGAAAAAAAACAGCATTCCAGACATAGTCCCAAGGAGCTAGCAAATGCACAGTGCTTATGCTGTGCCATATAGTTCTAGGTACTTTGAATGAAAGCAGTGGATAGACACCACAGTAGTATCCAAGGCAATGCCTTCACAGGGATGCAGCTAACAGCAAGTGTCTTGCTTGGGTGGAAGAGCTGGTAACTGGAATACTGCTACCCTTGGACTTTGCCTATGAAAAGTAAACCTTGATAACTGTGCACAGTTACCAATGTTGCAAGTCTGATATCACCATGACTTGTACCTTCTGGAGGGTGACTGGCTTCATTTTCTGAAAATAAGGATAGCAACTTCCTTCTAAGAGAACAGAGAAAAGTCTACCCATGTGTGGCCGATTCTGGCTCCTTAAGGAAACACGACTTAAAGCCATGAAGCTCTGTATCTACTGCTTAGGAGTCTGTTAAGGGAATCGCATAGTAAACCCAACTCGTAAAATAGAGGATACTTAAAACACTGGTAATTCTGATATTTTCCTCTCTTTTATTACATACAACTGTCTGTCAAGCCCCAGAAATATAAAATTCCCGAACAACAGAAAAAGAAAGGGTACAAGAATGAGGAAAGCATATTTAATCGGCTAAGGAAAAATAATTTAATAAAGTATTTATTTTTCCTTAGCAGTCTACAGAGTTAAAAATTAAAGATTAAGATTGAGGGAAATGGATTATGTCCTATTTGGCTCAATACACACAAATTGAGAACCCATGACTCACAAGGCACAGTAGTGGTTGCCAGATAGAGAGAGGAAGAAAGCCTGAGACATTCAATCCCTAGAAGCATTTTGAATTTAGTAAAAACTGGAAGCTGGTTTGTTCCCAACCAGGCAACTCAAAAGGTATTTCACAGATACTAATCACAAAGATTGAAACATTTCCAAAAGTATGTGAGAGAGAGGATTGGAGAGGTGTATCAGTGGTTAGAGCACTTGCCATTTAACCATGAAGACCAGAGTTCAGATCCCTAGAGCCCACAAACATTCCAGGTAGTAATAGCTGACTGAGTATAATCACAACACACACAGAATAGAAAAAAGAAATTGTGGTAAAAGCAGGTAAGCCAGATTTATGTCTGAATACAATTGAGAGACTGTGTCTTCTTGCTCTTGGTTTTTATTAAGACCAATTGGAATTCACACTACAATGTCTCAATTAAGGTGGAAAAGCAGCTGAAGATTTCTAATATCCACCTTAAGTTTCCTTGATGACGTTCACACATGTGCATGTGCATCCCACACATATGCACATGAGAACATACACATTCATATGCATGCACACCCTTGGCTCCTACTGAGACTGTACAAGAGGTTCTTAACTAATGTCATTCTCTTTTCACCTGACAATATAAATGGGCTTGCTTAAAACATATATGTAAATTCTGGTCAAATAGGGGCTTTTTTGCTTGTTAGACAAGGGGAAGTCTTGAGGCTCCATCCTTTAAGCCAGGGTTAGAAGTTATCACAAATCTCAGCCAATAATTTCTGTCTCTAAACTTTTCTGAATGGTTGGAATGAAGTTAGGAGCCCATAGATACTGCTTATAGTCTCCATTTCTCTCTTACAAAACCTGAGTGAACTTAGCTGAAGCTAATGTGCCATTTGAAAAAAACCAAGATATTGTAAGCAGGAGGTCTTTTGTACTTGCAAAGACAAATCTTTGATCCCTCTACTAATATTAAAACACCTAGAAAAATGGCTTGAGAACATTGGTTAAGGCCTTCAAGAGTGCATTTCCTTTCATGGAGTAATTATTATGTCTAAAAGCTGTTTGTTTTTCCTTCTAGTCAACTTAAGTACAACTTTGCGCACAAATTCTACCAAGAATATTTAACAGGTTGTTTACAATATGAAATTCTCAGGAGACCAGGGGGGAGCAGGTAGCTGTTTAGTCCAATGCTACAAAATAGTCATCAGGTCTACAGCAGGCCTCTCTGTTAAGGAGGGTCCTTGGTCATGGTAAGATGTTTGGTAGGAATCCACATAGCAGATACAAGGAGTAAAAACATTTCACATGACTAAATGTTGACCTGATATGAATGTTGTCCATGGTTGAGAATCACTCCTACCAGATATTATCACAGGAAAATGTCCACACTGAGCTTGAAGATGAAACCAGAAGCTATAAGTAATAAGAAACATATAGATGCTTCCCTTCCCTCCGATCCCTCTACCACATACTCTACATTTTTATTTAAGAAAACTAGAAATAGACTAATTAAAAATGCCAGTGAAATCCTAATGAAAAATTTTTTGGATAGTGAGCTTTACTTGTTTTGGTATTTTTATTGTAAAGATCACAATTAGTACCCAGGGTGCTATCACTAATGTCTTTGGTATCACAGCTCAAGTGCCCTTCTCTAAAGGCTACTGAAGCTTGACCTTCCCATCACCGTCCTGAGGTGCAGGCATCAGGGAAGGTAAACACATAGAGAACATTCTTCTTCATCCTCTCACTAATCTCAAGCCATCAAGATAGAGACTCATTACTATCAGAACAATGTAGGTTTACAAGTTTGAGAAGTCTGAGGCAAGAAAATACATAGGAGTGAGAAGTGAAGGACTTAAGTGTAAAGATGCTTTTCTCTCCACATCATCCATCTGTGTATCACTGTGTGTGTGCTCACATTCACATTATTTACAGGAAAGTCTTTCATTAACAGTAAATTCACCTGAAAGATATTCAGCAATATAAGGTGCTAAACTTGACTGACAGAAGAATCTTAGGTCACACATGCAAATTGTCTTTTTCAGGCCTCTTCCATGCTAATATCATAGATTATAGAATGGAGAGGGGGCTGACCCTTAATACAATGGCCAGGACTGCACTGCTGTCCCTGCTTCTGGTCTACCCAGTCTGGCTCCAGTGCTTACTAAGAGCTAGCTTCACTGTAAACAGTCCTTCAGAATGAACCATTGTATTCTGAGTGGCCATCTAAATAAGAACTTTCAAGGATATGTTCATTCCACATATAAAATATTTATTATTCTGGGGAAGCCTTTTGGAAGAAGTTGTAGTGATACTTTCTTTTGAGACTCCTTCAAACCTTATATAATGTGACATATAACATGGAAAGATTGTTCCTAAATCCTTTGGGACACACTTTTATAAATTTTGTGTTGAAAAAGATAAGCTATTTTCACATTTAATCCATATGACTGTGAAAATTTTTTTTACTTACATAGACATTATATATGTTAGGTGTGTGTGACTTACACAAGACACACTGAAATGCTGCTGTAACTCTCTCATTGATTTTGGACTTGATAACCTTAAACACTGTTGCTAAGATGGAGCCCAGCTAAGAACCAGGAACCTTGCCACAGACACTTATGGGAAGCTGAGTAACACAGAAGACCTGGGACTCTGAACCTGCTGACCCGTGGTGTTACACAAAGGAAATGCCCTTAGTTGTGGGAGTTTACTGTTCTATTTTAATTTTACTTTTGTTTTTCAGGATATTCACAAACATAAATAAATAAAGACTAAAGCTGTGAAGAATAAGTAAAGGCAATCAATTTTTAGTTGACCATGTGATTAATTAAATGTACAAATGAACAAAAACGATGCCCCAACCATGTGCCAGGAGAAGTGAAATTAAGAATTTCTATATTACTGTCATCTCATTCTAATTTTTCTCTTTATCGCCAACAATAATATTTTTTTTTCTAACCCCAGGAAACTGCATGACACTTACTTGGCAGCTCCATGTTGTAGAAATAGAGAAAAGAGAAACTGAGTTTAGTTTTATTCACTCTAAGGAAAACAGAGCAAGGTCATGAGAGGTAAGCAGAGCCAAGCCTAGGAGCAGGCTGTGCTTTGCAGGGTTTTCTGTTCCATAATTGGTTTGAAGTCTTGTGGTTCCTTTGAAATATGGGGGGTGGGGTTGGGGGGAGTATCTATTGGGTGGTGAATGACTCAGGCCGTAGCTACAGGAACAAACAGAACAACAAAGGCTTAAGCCACACAAAACACAAGCACCCAGAATCTGACAAACTAAGCAAGCCAAAACCACCATATGACTATCACAAAATGGTTGGGCACACACCAAAAGCTTGCAAGTTCACCAAGTCCCAAATGCATCATACCATTCATATTCTCCCTACCAAACGTTCTACCCACATGCTCTGAGGTGTTTAAATAGGCATCACCTTACTGAACCATTTCTGAAGCAGGGAGGGAGGGAGGGAGGGAGGGAGGGAGGGAGGGAAGGGGTGGGGAGGGAGGGAAGGGGTGGGGAGGGAGGGAGGAAAGGGGTGGGGAGGGAGGGAAGGGGTGGGGAGGGAGGGAAGGGGTGGGGAGGGAGGGAGGGAAGGGGTGGGGAGGGAGGGAGGGAGGGGGTGGGGAGGGAGGGAGGGAAGGGGTGGGGAGGGAGGGAGGGAGGGAGGGAGGGAGGGAGGGAAGGGGTGGGGAGGGAGGGAGGGAGGGAGGGAAGAAAAATGAGGGAAGGGTAAAGATTGGAGCAAAAGAGGAAAGGGCCAAAGAAAGTTATTGAAAAAATGCAATAAAAAGCATTGACTTTTCAAGTCACTTAATGTGAAACTTTCAAAAAAATTGTGTTTCACCAGATAAAAATTTTCCTATAGTCTCAGAAAATGGGTCATCAACCTCTCTAATTTACTCATCAGTAGCAATTCCTACCAAATATTTGACCTTAAAAACTGTCTTGGAGCCTAGAGACAGCTGGTTGGTGAAGAGCTTTTTGTACAAATGTTCGGGCCTGGGTTCAGATCCCCGCACTCAGGGAAAACAGCCGGGTGAGGTGGCAGACTCCTATAGTACCAGCCATAAGACATGAGGCCAGTCTGTGAAGAGAGCAACTGAAGAGAACACTTTGATGTCAATACACTGGCATACGTGTGCACAAACATGCACACACATACACATAATTCTTCATCTTTTGGTGTTTTATGCGGATTATTCAGAATGATCCAAGAAAGTAGCCAAACATATGGGCTTAAAAAAACCACATAAAGCTTGTTTGTTGGGTGTTCTGCAAGCCCAGCAGTGAGCATCCAGTCTCTTTTCCATTCTTACAACTATATGCCCCATCAAGTGACAACAGTGTGGCCAACTTTGTCCATCAGTGCCCCTTGCATGGAAATGTACTAAAAATTTGTTTGTCATCCACTTATCTTTCAATAATAAGTTATTGATGAAGTAGAAAGTGTGGGAAAGTGACATTCTGGCTCATCATCTCCCTGCCTTTCATTGTAACATCATGTGCTTCCTTTAAGATGAAGATGACAAGTTAAGCTCAAGCTCCATGAGCTGGTTATCACCCACAATAGATCTAGCGGGTGCTGGATCCATGTCAGATGACATTTCTGGTCCCTGCAGGTCTTTCTTTGTGTGTCAATTTTTTTCTCCCACCCTATTTCAGGGTACAGAATGTGTGACTCTTGCCAGGATGAGGTTTGGACTGCTTGGACTGACTTCTCTCTCGCCTTCTGTGGGGTTTATTTTTTGTCAGGGAATGTCTTTGAATGTCAGGTGTTGCTAGGTGATTTTTTTCTGGTGTTATTAATTTGTTGTAATACAAAGTATATCTAAGTGATTTCATCTCAACTAGTATTACCTTCCTTCCAAAATAAGTATGGTCTACTTTTATGTCAAGTAACATATGATGTGATTCCAGACCTTCACAGAGCAGGTAAAAGTGAATATCTGCAAATGATCACAGAATCAGTTGTTTATCTACTTCACTGTTCATTTCCATAAACACATGGAACATAGATAATAAGTAATAGGTGATATGTTAATAAGTACTGTTTAAAAATAGTCTGAATGATTCAGAGAGGGAGATAGATGATTCACATTAAACATAAATTAAAAATAAAGGTTTCTCTTTAGAATTTTTTATATATCTAAATAATATTGGAACATATGTGCTATAATCTTCAGGGAAACATTGATTCTGTGGGCAAAACACAGAGATGAGTTTCTGAAATTAACTGTTACAAAGGATGACCAGGGTGTGACTGAGTGAACTGGGTGAAATCATGGCTTACCAACAAGATAATCAAACTGGATGTGAAGTTGAATACTGACTTCAGGAGATCTTTTACTTTTTAACTTAATTTGAAATGCTGTTTGACTTATAGATTCCCGTTAATCCGATTTTATGTATATAGGCAAAGGGATATCACTAGGGTTACTGTGTTGGGTAAAAAAGATAATAATAATGGGACACTGCTCAAAGGATTGGGGTGCAGAACAGTTTTCTTTTGTTCAAGGCTAATTTCTAGAGATTTCTGTCAGATTCCACCCAATTTTATGGTCACATTGAAGTCTCTGAAGACTTTCTATATTGCTGGCGTTCAGCATTCAGAAGTGCCCATCACATTGGAAAGGTTAGGACGGCCTGAGAACTACACTGCCTTTGTTAGCTGCTGGAGAGGCTGTGGGAAATTCAAAGAACAGGGCCAGCATCCATCTTCACAGTGAATCTTTTCTTCAGCTGAAACTGTGGACTGTAATCGGTGGTTTGGAAGGAATGAGGTTGGTGAATCTCACAGAGGAGTTTTTGAGATTCACTTATTAGACAAAAGGCTTTTGAAAGAGGAAGTAGGCCCTTAAATGGGATGGCCTCCCGCAGATATTTTACTCATTTCCAGTAAGAAGTCCTCAGCAATGGACAATGCTTCAAAGTGAACAATCACAGTATTTCAACACACCCAAGGCAGAGTGGGGAGGGCAATGGAATGACTATGAAAGCCTGTACTATTTTGACCTTTCCCATGCCCATAATTGATAGCTACAGCCCTGCAACCCCTTGCAAAGCTGCTGATATATTTAGAAATGTGCCTGTGAGTCACTGTATACACAGTCTGGCAGTGAGTAGGGTACAATGGCTACTAAAGCCACCTTCACTGCCAGGATGTGACTTTTCCATGAGGAACACCTTCTGTGGAATGCAGTTGCCTAATTTACTAATTTTACGGTTGAGCTCAGAACTTCATAAGCCAAGATCTAGTCATCAAAATAAATACCAAAATGGTTAAGATCAAAATGTTTGTTTCAACATTCATTCTGATTTTAATAAAAGTGAAAATGCTTTAGGGGGGTAGTCTTCAGCTGTTAAGAACACTTGCTGATCTTTCACAGGACACAGACCCAGTTGCCAGTACCCCTATGATACTTTACAACTATCTAACACTTCCTGGGGATCTGTTGCTTTCTTTTGGCTCCCACAGGCACCAGGCCTGCTCATAGTACATATACGTCCATGTAGACAAAATACTCACATATGGAAAATAAATCTAACTTTCTTTTGAATAGTCAATAGTTTGTGCTGGCTTCTAGCACCTAGGTGTGGGAATGCATTTGTGCGTGCTGTATCTTTAAATAAAGGAGCTGGTTTGGGCCATGGCAGGTACTGTAAAATAGGTGAGAGGAGAATCAGAGCTTAGGTAGAGAAGCAGGGTGGAGTCAGGCAGACGGAGCTGAAGCCGCCCAAAGAACAACATGTAAGGAGACACGGGTGAGCCACGAGCCACGTGGCCAACAGATTAATGGAAATGGGTTGATTTAAGATGTAGGAGCTAGCTAGCAATGTGCCTGAGCCATAGGCCAAACAGCATGGACTTAATGTAAGCCTCTGAGTTATTTTGGGGGACCTGGGCGGTTGGGCAGCTGAGGGGTCTGGCACGGCAGGTCTGTGGGTCTCGGATCTCTGGCCGCCCGGGACCCAGAGAAACCCTACTGCAACACCTAGGATATGAAAATATAGAGGATGTCATTCCTACCTTAGTTATCAAAATAAGCTTCATATTCTAAGAGTTTTGATTTTTTTATTGACTATAGGAAACTGGAGGGAGGTTAATGAATAAATAAGTATGTATAAGATTTTTTTCCTGTAAGTCCAGAGAAGCCGGGTTGCCAATATATTGATAAAACAAATTCAATTAAAAACTTTAGCAACTATCTTAGTCAAAAGAGTAAACCCCCATGTGATATTCCAGGTTTATTGTTTGGAAAAGTGTCCCTCAAAAGTCTTATTGGGAGATTGGTGAGGTGGTGGAAAATTTAAAGGTGGGGTCTAGAGTGAGGTTTTGTCTGCTAGCCACAAGGTGAACAGGCTTCCTCATGTGTGCACTCCAGCCAGAATGAGCTGACTAACCACAGAAGCTAGAGAGCCAACTGGTAATAAACTAACTGCAAATCTGGAAGGCAATGTCATTCTCTCATTTTTGTAAGTTGATTTTCTCGGGCATTTTGTTACAGTAACTCAGAGCTGGTCCAATCCTGGAAACTCCAGTCAAAAATGAAATTTGCAGCATCTCAGTCATCTGCCTTCATATTCTAATAAGCTAGAGAAAAAACCTCCCCCATGAGGATCACACGGAGGGAACAGCAAGCAAGTCTACCTCTGTGGCAAGAACAGCAAAAACCTTCTTCAGTCTGATGAATAATGAAGGTGAAATGAGAACAAAGCCCCTCACAAGAGGAAAGGAGTGAACAAAACTAAACATGATCACAACTTTGAGGCATAACTTAAAGTCTCTATAATAAACATTTTAAAAGCCCCAGCCAGATTAGGGTTCAAATGCATAAACTTGTGAAATTCAGAAATGACAAAACAGCAGGAGTGAGATGAAACTAGCGGAAGCAAAGAGGAAAACAGAATGGGGATAAAAATGGCTGAAAATAAAACAAATCCACTAGAGGGCACCTCATAGGGTACCAGAAGGGAAACAAAGGGAGGGAGCACTCCAGGATGCGAAGTTCAAGCCTGCAACATCGCTATGTTGGGAGGGATGTGTTAGTGGGACCTGGCAATGAATTCTCCTTTACCTCCTTGGGAACAGATGCGTTCACAGAGGAACCGGGCTGAAAGAGGCCACCCTTCTTTCTACTTCCCACTGTGAGAGGACAAAGCTATGGTCACCTCCAGAGCTGGCAGTGGCCTCACCAGAAACCCAACATCTGCATCTGCATCTGCATCTTGGACTTCTGGCCCTCATGACTAAGAAAGACTAGTTTGTGCTGGTTACAAATGGCCAACATATGGTGCTGTATTAACAATAGCAATACAGAGGGGTAGGTTCAGATGAGGGCTATGTGTGCTATCAAATGGTATAAGTTACATCAACTAGAATCCCCAAAGACAGTTTACAAAACAAAATAGCAAAAATAGCAATAATCAAGAAATATTTAAAATGTTGAGAATCCAATCTCAAATCCCCAAAGTCAGAATTTTGCAGGAATAAACATTTTTAAATGTAGTTAAGTGCTGAAAATGGAGGGGGTGGGGAGGGTGATAAAGCTTTAGAACAAACTAGCAGAAAAGGGCACATTAAATAAAGCTTAATTCATAAAAAGGTAAAAGCAATACTACAAAGTACTAAAGCAAGAATATACATCAAGCAAAATAGGTAGAGGTACTCCACAGAGAAGGTCCTCCACAGACGGCCACATCAAGGTGATAAAGAACATCCATTGCCAACATGCAGACAAGTACCTTAGGCAGAATGAATTTGTGCAAGACAGAGTACAAAGAATTGATGATCTCCATAATTTGATTACTATAAAGATTTTCCATTTTCAAATTATTAAAAATAATTGATTATTATTTAATACAATAAAAGTATACTACATATATCTTCAAAGAAGTAAATTTCAATAAGGACATAATAGCTATAAGTGCAAAAAAAAAGGATTTAGAAATCAAAATGTGAAAACTAATCCAGTTAAAGCAGAAATGGGCTAGTTCAACATTTATATATTAAAACATAAATGTTTTCCTGGGCAGTGGTGGCACATGCATTTAATCTCAGCACTCAGGAGGCAGAGGCAGGCAGATTTCTGATTTTGAGGCCAGCCTGTTCTACAGAGAGAGTTCCAGGACAGCCAGGGTGACACAGAGAAACACTGTATTGAAACAGAAGTTATTTAAATGTTTTCTACTGTGTGTGATTAATCAAAGTAGCACAGAATTTGAGAAATTCAGCTGGCCAAGCTGAACAAAGTGCTGGTAAAGAAAATTACCCACAGTGGCAGGATGACCTCCCCCCCACACACACCTCCCGAGGGCACAAGGTACAGTCAAAAAGTTAAAATACATTCTGTATCCTGAAACAAATTTCACTCTACTTCTAAGAAAGACTAGATAGGGTGGGAATGTAGCCTAGAGATGGATCACTTGTCTTGCATGCACAATATCCCAATACTGGGAAAATTTATATGTAATGTATGGTTTAGATGTGAGATTTCCCTCAGAGACTCACCTGTCTTGATAGTCAGTCCCAACTAGTGATGCCTTGCTGGGAGATTGTGGATCTTCAAGTGGTAGGGTTTAACAGAAGGAAGTAGACCACTAGCAGATAGACCTTGGGATTATAATTCATCTCCAGTTCCAGCCCAAGCCCTCTGCTTCCTGATTGGCTGGGAAGTAACGAGCCATGCTGAAAGCTTGGACCACCACCAAGTCTTCCATGACAAGAATAATTCTGAATCATGAACCAAAATCAAACTCTCTTGCACTAATTTATTCTAACCAGGTGTTGAATCACAAGGAGAGGGAATAGCTAATATAGATAATTGGCTCTTAGCCTCTCTACTGGGATTAAATCTGATCACATTGTTTGTGGGTCTTTAAACCTGGTTTATAGGAAGAGCATAGAAATGACTGGAACTGTAGCTAGGGAAGTTCAACTGTGACATAAGTAAAGCTTAATGCACAATCCTGGAAGAAGAAAATACAATTGAGAGCAGCGAAGGTCCAGATCATGAAGACTGAGAGAGTATGGGGGACTACATCAGGACCTGGACTAGAGGCCGTTTGTGCTACATCTGACAAAGTACTTGTACATACTCTGTTCCTGTGAGAAAAACTTAACTTAGACTGAATTGACCAGTAATGTGGCAACTGGTTTAGTGGAAGAATTTCAAGACAACAAAACATTAAGGCTATGGCAAAGTTACTATTTCCTGCATTTTGTGTGAGCACTCAAGGGGAAAAACCTGGGGCAGAAAAACGTAAAAAGAATATGTCCAAGAAACGTAACATGAGTCCACTTAAAGTTGTGAGCAGAGACAACAACTGCAATTATTAAAGAGATTTGCACCATTAAAGAGAAACCTAAAGTTCTTCACTAGAGCAACAAGAATGGTTGGTGCCTTGAAGGAAAGATTAGCCTGTCAAAATCTTCAGTTTTACCAGAACTAAATGAGAAGAATTTACTGCTGAAAACATGATCCACTACTACACTCTGGTTATGGAACATAGAGAAATCAAGCTGGAATTAATCTGCTGACTAGCTTTTCCAATGCTAACGGTGCTATTCAGGCCACTGTGGGAGATATGTATTGACAGCATTTACCCAGCAGTGAACTTCATAGATTTCAATACTGACATTCTAGGCTATATGTGCCCATGGTACAAGAGTAGCACAGAAGTTATGGGGCAACCAATCACTTTTGTGTTGGATTCAAGGCTTGATGTGAAGAAGGAATTCGTGTATTCTGCTGTAAGCCTGCTCAAAACCCATGGTTAGGGGAGGCCATAGGCTCGGAGGGACATCTACTACTGCTATCTTGCTAAATGGACATGTTGTCAAACTATATTCTAAATACTTTGGTTTATCCAAATAGGTTAGTGTTGCTCTCAACTTTGGCCAACCCACCCCAAGGCTTGGGGGCATCTCAAAGATGGCAAGAATGGAGGGAAAAAGGTGGGAAAAGTGCATGAGCTGGAGAATGGGGAGCTGTGAAATGCTTTCTTCTAAACATGGCATGCCGCTGCACTCACGGAAGAAATGCACTTGCACAGATCAACCAACTTTCTAACAAGTAGCACTAGTTAAACAGCCTACACACACACACACACACACACACACACACACACACACACACTAAGTGAGGAAGGGAGGGGTCCTGGGTGCCTCAAAAGAGTGGGAGAGGAGAACCTGGGGGGTTAAATAGCTAAATTAGATAGCTAAATTCTAAAAGCTCCCAAACTATTCGGTACATTAAAATAGTGTTCTTATGATATAATAAATTCTCATTTCAGAGAAGACTATCCTATTAATATTTAAATTTACTTATTTTATCATTTTATTTTAAAATGTTGGACATTTTTGCTTTCTGAAAACCATGTAATGTATTGACCTTCGTAAAGTTTTTACTTACTAACACTATTTTCTCCATATCCTCTAATACTTCAGTTAAAAATATAAGTAGCTATTTCTAGAGTTACTGATAAAAAATATAATTCACACTACTGTGACTCTGGATGCTGCATGGTGATCCCACTCCAGCTCTAGAGCTTTCATTTGGGTGACTGAGCTGTGGTCTTCTTAGGGTGTTGGGTTTAATTCCACACAACACATGCTCCTTGAAGGACACCAAGGGCTGCTCCACAAGGCAAGCACCTCTTCCTTCTCTTGCTCCTTTACAACAGCCCCAACTAGACCTCACTGCAAGCAAATCTCCAGCCCCAAGGATAAGAATTCTATCAGGGATGCCCAAACTACATAGAGTTCTGCATCCTCAATCTAAGGACAACTGTAAGAAGTGTTCCTGTGTTTCAACTTCTTTTTTCAAATGATATAACATACATATCATATTGCTATCTGCTCCAAATTTACAACAAATTACACAGCACTGGAGACTTCTAATTTCTTAGAGTGTGATTAGTCTTAATGTGTGCCTGATGAGTCAGTATATCAAATTCAACTGGCATATTTGCTCAAAGCAGAGGCAAAATAATTGACATTATAAATCCAGCTTTTTGTAGAAAAGAGCAATTTTGATTGCTATTCTTTTCATTGCTTATGAAGAATAGAAGTTCATAAATACAGTTTCTGGATGGCTTGATACAACCACTTCTTACTATTAAGGTTTGGCAAAGCTGGTGAATATACTTCCAGGGACAAACTGTGACTGAGAACTTCCCCTGGGAGAGGAGATGAACTCTGTGGAAAGTCATATGGACATCTTTCCTCCTCCTCTGCTCTGCTCTGTTTGAAGTTTGTCACTGTGTCAAATGTGTCTGTGTTTCTGCTGATAACTCTAAGGTGGTGCGGGAAGAAGAATCACAGAACAGCTTTCCTGTTGTGGTCATGTGAATACAACACCTGGAGAGTGAACGTGATACTTTGTACATTCAGAGAAGGATGTGATTTCTTGCCTTCTGGCACAACTTGTACCAATACTAAACGAGACCGAGGTCTTGGGAACCGGGATATGGTTATGTCTATTTTGGTAGCAATTGCTTGCTCCAAGCCTGCAGCAAATAGGGAATTACCCTCTTTGTGTAAATGTTTGCTTTGTTGAAAATTCTCAAGCAGAAATTAATAGCATACATGCTCCAGAAGGAGTATTAAATCAAGCATTGTAAACAACTCCTAGGCAATGTTTAGACTGGCCAAAGCCCTTCCATGACTCTGATAGCTTGATGATAGCATACCGCATTTGGCATATATACACTGGGACAGAAAGCAAACTAGAGATCAAATATCCCTGATTAATAGGTCTATCAGAGTAAGTGGACTCATGATTACACAAGTCTCAAATCCCCATTGAATTTTCCTTTCTTTCTTTCTTTTTTTTCTTTCTTTCTTTTCTTCTCTTTTTTTTCCCCCTTTTTGGTGGTGTAGACACTGTTAATGAGTCATGAGTGTTTGATGTTCCCTTCCAGCAGTTACAAAACACACTTGGAACTGATCTGGGAATTCACTTTGATCTCTTGTTTGAAGTCACATGCCAGTTTTCTGGTTCCCTGTGACATCAACTATCTCAGACTCTGGGATACTAAGGAGCTGAACCTAATCACACAGAATTGGTGCCAAAAGATATTTCAAAATGACACAGCAGTGTGTTCAAGAAACCTGCAATAGCCAGGCCTTGTGCTCCTGGGGGTGAATCAGCAACAAGCAGACAGCTGGCCTGAGTGTGTACTGAGGCTCTCCCGCTTTCCTCTGCACTTGAGGCTCTCGGGTTCAGCACAGTGGGAACAGTGTCATGCAGCACAAACCTTACTGTGAATAATGTATTATAGTTGACTTCAAGCCAAATGAAAAAAATGTAGCTTTTAAAATTTTTTTATTCCATTTCTGTTGTCTGATCCACAAGTATTGTTAAATATTTACCAGAGATCTAATGGCAATTTCTTAATGTTTATTAATCAGAGATAAAGTACTCCATTAACAGCTCAATAAACTTCATTAAGGTTGGACAAGGTCACTCTCTCTACCTTAACACTGCTAACCCGTCCTTGCAAAATAAATATTTGCTTTGAGTTTCTCTATGCCAAATTCTATGGGATCATGGCGTCTAAGTCTCCTTCTGTAAATAAGGAGTGCCTGAAAGAAGATGCAACAGCAGAATTTGGTCTTGTTAGCCTTTCTACATTCTCTAGAGCTAGAACAAAGGGTCAATGGATCCAGAACAACAAATTTAGGGCATCTCTGGTCTATGTCTAACAGGAGTCTCTTTGAAAATACCTATCTAGCTCAAGTCACACTGGCATAGATTGTCTCAGATGCACCAGACTGACATGGCTCTGTTGAGGTATCTTCTCTAGTACACTAAAGAGACAGGGGGTGAATCTTTGGTTCCCTTAATTGCTCTGTCTTCCAACTGCCCTGCCCCTTCCTTCCTTTTCCAGGACATTCATCCTCTCATGTGCATCTCCATTCTGACTTTCCTAACTTGCCTGGATGCCACCCTCACAAACAGCACTGAATGTGAGAACAGGAAGGTTAGAACTTTGCTGACCTTAGTGGCCAAACACACTCACAAAAGCCTCCACTTTCACTGAGTTGCCTCCACTACTGTAAAGAGAAGGCATCAACCTGGAACTGTCACGTACAGACATAGCATGCATTGTTACTACCCATTGCTAAGACTTCTGTAGATTCTCCCAGGATGATTTCTGTCTTACATGTAAATGACTGCCAGTTTCTTTGAGAGAAAGTATTTGGAATGAAGGGAAAAAAGGGAAAGGAGATTTCCCAGGAAACTACAAAACAAACCTCAAAGTTTGTAGCAGGTATTTCAGATAAATCATGTCTTTTTAACTTTGTAGCCATGGATAGCTGAATACAATGCTGTCTTTATTCTGAGACTAATGAACTCATTTACAGAAGAGCTAAGCAATATTCTCAAAGGCTATAGATACTAAATGATAAATGTGGAATCCAAATTAACCATTTTAGCAAGGCACCACTGCTTAAAACAAAGAATACTGAAGTACACTGCATTTTAAAATACATATGCCCAATTCTCAAAAGAAATGTGAGTAGCATAATTAATAAACAAAAAATAACTTGTCTAATTATTGTTTGGGTGGAAAAGGACACTTGGATAGTGGGAATATTTATATTCTTGATCCCAAGTCAGAATAATCTATCAGAATTTGTCTCTGTGCTCTAATTTCCTCTATTACCCAGCTGTAAGACTGAATATGGAATCTGTGTATACACGGACATAAATGCATCTGTAATTAAAACCACATTCTCAATTCCAAAAGTTAAATTGAACTCTCCTGGAAATCTTTCCTAGTTAGCATTAAATTAAACAGGCCAGAAAAAGTAGATTGATGTGAAAAGCTGCAATGATTCAATTGCCATTTCAGAAGTTAAATCGGTATAAGGCTCAAAGACCAGTGTCAAGTCTTCTTATCCCACCCACCCCAAACCACCACCCACCCCAAACTCCCAACTTAACCATCCCTGGTCCATAAACAGATTTAATCTAAGGTGGTTAACAATTTAAAGACTGAGTTTAAAATACTTTCCAAAGCATGAAGCAGAAATCATAGTTTAATTTCCTAAATGACTCACATTGTTCTTTATAAACATCCAGGCTTGCCACACAGATAAAGGACACCCTGGGTCAATTACGGGAAGAACTAAGTTGCAGCATGAAATAAGCATATTCCTTAGTATGACTCACCTGAAAATGAAAGGAATAACTATAAAAAGATGATGCCACCTGGTAACTTCAAATAAGACACAAAAAACATGTCTGTGTTTGCTCTTAAGTCGCAAAATAACACACAAACCTGAGTGTTCAAGAGAGTATGAGCTGTGAATAAGTTTGACTCAACAACTCAGTTAATTATATCCTTAGGTATGCATGACCAAAAAATTATGTACTTAGGGAGCATAACAAAAGTACCTCGACTGACTATTACTTTTTTTTGTTTTAAATACTAATGTTTGGGTATGAATAACAGTTAATTGTTGTAAGCTAAGAAGAATAAGGCCTCCAGAATGTAAAGCACTCCAGCAACTCCAATGAAGCCCAGGTTAAGCACAAAGTTGTATAAAAAGATTTAGAAAATTTATTCTCTGGGTTTCTAATGTGACCAAAAATACATTCATGGCTCCATCACCTGAGAGAATCTAGGGTATTCACTAATTCCAATAACTCTGTAGCCACATCTCCAAAATGATGCTCAGTACACTTTTCCTGTTTTGAGTTCCCTTTATGACTTCCTTTGATGATAAACTGATGAGGAAGTGTAAGCCAAATAAACCCTATCATTTCCAATGTGCTTTTTGGTCATGGGGTTTCATCACAGTAATGAAATCCTGATGACATTCTGCTACACTTGTAGACCAAAGCCTGGCATAATCATCATCAGAGAAATGTCATCCAGCAACTGATGGGAGAAGATTCAAAGACCCACAGCCAAACATTAGGAGGAGCTCAGAGTATTGTACAGAAGAGGGCCAGAAAAGATTGTAGGAAGCAGAAGAGTCATGGGCACCAAAACAACACCCGCAGAACAACTAACATGGGCCCCCATGGGGGTTATGGAGACTGAACTTGGTTCATATAGGAGCATTGTCTGTCACACAGGTAATCAACAATTCATCACTTGCTTCACCTAATGTATATACTGTAGGCTGTTTATTCATTGGTGGAGAACTGTGTTCCAAATATCCCTGTAAAAGTTGATATATATTGATATTTTAGTCCTTTAACATTTCTCTGGAGGAAAGTACAGCTGATATTTTAGATTTAATTACAGGTCGACCCAGACAGGAAGAATATGCTATTTCTTAAAATGTGTAATGAAAGAACAATAAAATAAAACTTCTATTAAAAATAAAAGACCAGAGGAGAGTGGGCATGTCCAGGGCAGTTTGGATGTACATTCTTTTTCTTTTTCCTTTATTCTTCTGTCATATATTACATCCCAGCTACAGTTTCTCCTCCTCCTCCTCCTCCTGCCAGGCCCTCCCCCACCTCCCTTCTCCCCCAGTTCTACTCCTCCTTTGTGTTTCTTCAGAAAAGGTTTTGAGCATGATTAGACCAAGACTGTCTTACAAGTTTGTTCATTTATTTTCCAGAGCCTTTTGCAACTGGACCTAATCATGTGGCATGCTGCTGGTCATGAGATACATAGAAAGCTCTCCTGGCAGGCTTCTAGCATTTTACTTTCCTATTGAAAAGAAGAGGCCTAAGAAGCACAGTCCCTTCCCAGGAGCTTCCTGACTGAACATAGTTCCCATTCACTGACTGATGCTTTAAAAGGCATTTTGGTATCTAAGAGGCAGCCTAAAGAATAGACCAACAGATGATAAAATAAGGAAAATTGACCTAAAAAATCTATGACTTTGGGTGAAATCTTTGTAGATATTAACTAATGCCAGCCAATCCCTGATCTGGACTTCTCTTGTAAAGACAGAGAAATTAGGAGACTATTATAATCTCCACTGTACAGAAAGGGGTTATTAACTGCAGCATTTTTTCCCTGGAAGATTAACAAGTGGGAACCTAACAATCATTTCAATTCACCATTACTGTACTCACTTTCCCCAGCTACTTCTAGCCCCTCTACCCATTTCTATCCCCATTACTATGTATGAATAGACTATTCCCTTCCACTTCCCCTCTCTGAGTCCCTTCCAGACATGTGCATATGTGTACACATATATAAATTCAATGAAATTTTACTTAACTTCTCTGAATAAGGTATTTTACTTTAAAACTGAGTATCTGAAAAACTGATGAATTTGAGCAACTTTCCCCATTGCACAGTGTAATATGGGTAATTTCAGAAGGGTGAGACAGTTTGGCAAAGAATACAAATCACAGGCCCATGGCCTACAAAGAAGGAAGCATAGTACAATAGTCAGCTTGTTATCCCTGATGGCTCTCATGAAAAAAAAAAAAGAAAGAAAGAAACTTGCCCCACATTGTGGTAGGACTGGCCATAGGGTCAAGGAAATTGGCTCAACTCAGTTGCCGAGGCATGCAGATAATGTACTTTCTTAGGGGCCAACCTGGAGTCTGCCTGAGGACCTAGCAACAGGAACTACAGAGGTACTGATGGTCCCAGCCAATGAGGGTCAGCCTGGGAGTTGGGAGGAGAGTATATAAGGCTCTCCCCACTGCTGAATAAACTAGTTTGCTGTTTAGTTTTCACTTGACTCTGGTGTTCCTGTCATTGACTCTGTGCCTTTCACCCGCCCCCAAGGGAGCCATTAGGACCCGGACAGCAGCAACACAACATAGACTCAACATATGACATGACATATGGAGGAGACAAGAATTCACAAGTTGGCCTGACAGCCACACCTATGCATATGATGGTCGGTCTCCAACTTCTGAGGAAAGAAGTTCTACACCACCTCCTGCTGGTCCTCCTGTTCCTCTTCTCTTGTCTCTTGCCCTCCCTCATCATTTTCGTTTTTACTAGATATTTAGCAGGGATTTTATTGTAACTTTAATACTACATGTTTTATTTCCCTTCTTATTTTATCTAATTTTTAAACTTTTTAATAATTGGAAAATCTTTTAGTTTTTTATTTCTAAAATCATGGCACTTTTCTCTTGTCTCCATATCAGTTGCCACAATTCCTGTGTTCTTCTTTCCTGTATTTTATGCTTTCTCTACCCATTCTTTTCCTTTACCTCACCCATTTAAAATCTTCACAGTCAACCTAATGATTTTGATTTCCATAGCACATTCTCTGTGACTTTACTATCTTTATACTCTTCAGTGATATATAATTTATTTGAGGTGGTTTTCTGTATCTTTTCAGGTTTTCTTCTCACATAATGGAGTGGTAATAAGGGTAAGCCTTCAAACGTAGTTTGTGCAATAATGAAAGTCTATGACTCAAAGTATCTAGATACATTAATTAACAGATGTATAAGAAACAAAAATAAATAAAATTATCTGCAACAAGATAAGGGTACCTATTCTCTAGAATTTTATTCATCATATTGCTCAGTTTTAAATACAACAATAAGGAAAAAAGAAAATATGAAAAATACCAACAGGAAATTCCTATTTATAAATATGATTCGGTATCTGCAAGATGTTAAAAATTCTACAGGAAAACTCTTAAATATGATACTTTCTACAGTAAAATACGATTCAAAACCAATATAACAAACATCAGTAGCTTTTTCTTGTATCAATAATAAATTTGCAGAGAAAGAAATTAGGATGAAATTATAATTAACAATAGCTTCAAAAAGTAAAATTCCATGTCTCATCTTTTGTATACAACCTTTCTGCACAGCCAAGTCCTGTACATCTTGCCTGAGGGCTGAGAATGCTAAGTCCACCTGATCTTCACATTCACAAACAAATGCAAATCCTACTACATCCAGTGCCCCAGCCTAGAGAGCACCACCCACACAGTACACCAAATGGACAAGAAATGAAAATATTGGACTGTGACACACATCTAGCCCTCTTGTATTCACATGATTTCATTTCACCCACACCTTCAGGTCAACCTACCCACAAATCCTGCACTCCATTCCAGCCTGCTATGCTCATATCCTACACTGCTCAACTAACAACAGAAGTCCACATGTCCAGGTTTAACTGCAAAAAATAAAAACAATATAAAATATCAATATCCATACCCCAATATCTCCAATCCTATAGAAATGTTCTACAGTGAGAAGTCAGCATTTCAACCCAGTTTAAGAATTTTAAAGACCAATCAAAATTTTCAAGGAGTTTGAAAAAGTCCCAAAGAAATAGCTCAGTAAACTTAAGGAGAATAATGCCTGAGTGATGCTCAAAAAAATACAAAGGTGATGCTGAATAAAATGATAAAGATAATCCAAAAGTGGAAGACCAAACTCAGGGCAGAAAGATATCAAAGAAAACTCTAACTGAAACAAAGATGAAGTGGAAAAGTTAACATAGAAAACTCAGGGGAAGTCTGAGAAGGATAATGAGCCAAGGTAAAGTGGCTCTAAACCAAACAAAGAATATAAAGATAAAAGTAAAAGAGAAAGAAACATGTAGGAAATATGAGACACATGAAAAGACTAAACCTTCATATTATAAGTAGATTGGAAAGGAAAATCCCAGGTCCGTGGCACAGGCCAGATCTGCAACAAGCACAAAGAACTTCTGCAATCTAAAGAAAGATATATTCAAACATATACACAAAACACAAAGAACATTGAATAGGCAGGAAAAGAAACTCCCCACAGCATAACATAGTTAAAATACTTGTAGGACAAAGAAAGCATATTAAAAGCTACAAAGGGGGAAAACGTCCCACATAAAGGAAAACCCATCAGAATAACCACCGATCACCCCATTTGAAAGCCAGAAGGGCCTAGAGCAATGCATTCCAAGTTTTCAAATCTTATGACAAGCCAGCCTAGATTACTATACCACAGCACTATCTGCCATACTTGAAGGAGAAATAAAAATTACCCCCCCAAAAAAAATTCATGTTCACCAAACAGAGTGAACACAGAATATTGGAAGGAAGGAGTGAAGAAAGGAGTGGGCACACCTGGAGTCACAAGGAAGAAAACAAATGAAGCTATAATTAATGAAATACAAAGCACAAGTAAACACATAAACAGATACAAACAAAATGACTACAATCAGCACAAACCTATCAACAATAACACTAAATATTAATGGCCTCAGTCCTGCAATCAAAACACTCAGACTGACTGGATGTGGTAAGAAGAAAATCTATCTTACTTTTGACTACAAAAAAACTCACCTTAGCTTTACGGATAATCACCATTTTACAAGAAAAGGATGCAAAAACAAAATCTCCAATCAAATAGGTCCAGAAAGCAAGCAGGTATCCTTATCTCAATATCTGATTTAAAAAAAAAAAAAATTCAAACTGAAGCTAATCAAGAGAGAAGGAAGGAAACAGTTATCCAAGAAGGCATTACTATCCTAAGTATAGATGTACCAAATTCTGATGAAACCATGTTCATAAAAGTGTATTACTAAAACTAAAGCTACAGATTAATGTTTCAACCTATTAGTAATAGTATTTATACCCACTTTTTCTAACATACAGGTTATCTGGACAGAGAGAGAGAGAGAGCATAGTATTATATGAAATCAAACATCAAGCAGAACTAGCAGACAGCTACAGAATATTCCATCCAAGTACTATTGTGCCCTGGTTGTGAGACCCCCAAAGAGACCACCAGAGATTCAAACTCTCCAAAATGTAAAAGCAAAGTTTATTGAAAAACACAAGTCAAGAAAAGGACCTGGGTCCAGCTCACCAGCGTGGCAGTGGTGGAAGGAGGTACCTGTCCCTCTGCAAGCTGGGTTTTTAAAGGCAAAAATCACAAGGTTACACTTCATTTAGGGGTCTTAGTACAGATACAATTCTGATTAGCTCGTTTGGAGGGACTTTACAGATTTCCTCTGTTATCTTAGCCAGCTGTTTGTCAAACACTTCTCCCTAGCTACTTCTTGAGTTGGGACTTTCTGTGGCTGTTGAATAGCCCCAGGCTATCTCCCATACTGGGGCATTCCATTGTTAATTAGCTGCTATCAAATAGCTCCTAGGCCATCTCTGTACTTTGGTCCCAGCAGAACTTAGGCAGGCCTGTCTCAAGCTGGGGTTAAGAAACTTTTGCTCAAAAATGGAGGCACTTTTCTGGTTCTTCACTAATAAGAATATACATTCTACCCAGAAGCCCACAAAAGCTTCTCTAAAACAGACCACACCTAGGACACAAAACAAATCTTTAAAAATACAGAAAAGTTTAAATAACTCCCTGTATCCTATTTGACCACAATGCAAAATAGACAGCAAAGCATCAGTAATAAGAGCACAAACTCATGGTGATCAAACAATTCATTACTAAATAATGAATAGGTAAAAAAAAGGAATTTTTTTAATTTCTAAAACTAAAGAAAATGAAAATACAATACAACAAAACTAGCTCAAACACATTCACAGTCTAACAGTGAAATTAAATTTTTAAATATCTGAAGAAGAAATAGAGAAAAAACAGAAAACAGAAATACAATCCAAATACACAGATTAGAAGTACTGTGAAAAGGACTGTCCTACCAAACGCTACTTAGAGTCAGTGCAATCCCATCCAGAATTCCCATTCCATTCCTCATAGGAAAAATATTCTAAAATTCTTTTGGGACCACATAGAACATGAATAACGCAATTATGAGTTAAAATAATGCTAGAGGATTTTTATTCTAGACTTCAACATATACTACAGAACCATAGTAATAAAAACAGCAAAATACTGGCACAAAAGCAAATATGTAGAGCAACAAAAAATAAAAAATAAAAGGAAGACCCAATGTGATTAGATGTGACTTCAGCCATTTATTATGAGACAAAGAAACCAAAAGCCTGTGCTGAAGATAAAAAACAAAACAAACAAAACTCTACCATAAACCTTGAACAACAAAATGCTCGAAGTGAGGAACCAAAAGTTTCTCCATCTTAGAATCAGCAGCCATGTTAGCAAACAGGTCACAGAAAGCTCAGACTAAATTCCTTTTCAGTTCTGAGAAACTTGCAAAAGATGTTATCCAAAAGGACACACTGGCCAGGGCCTTAGCCTAAGTACAGAATTAGTTAATAGAAAGCCAGACCACCCTGACACACCCTGACCAAGTTAAGCAACTGCAGAATGTTCCAATCCCGCCCTGGGGCCAGTCAACAGAAACCCAGTCCTGACTCACCCTGACGAGAGCGAGAGGCCAAGTCAACTCTCCTTCCCTCGTTTTTCTCATTCTTACCCCATTTCATGGTTTTTGCCTATAAAAGATACATGTATTCTCAACACAGGAACTCCTCCTGGCCTCATTTTACCAAGTGCGTGGACAAGTTCTCTGCCTAGCTTGTATTGTGCATTGCTTTATAAACCTTGCATTTGCATTTCGGACTCTGGTGATTTCTCTGGGGGTCGTTCTCTAGGCAGAACAAAAGAAGATAAATGCAGTGTTCAACAGGAAATGAGTGTAGGACAACACTTTCTGAATGGAACTCTGTTGCCAAGAATTGAGGCCAACAACTGACAAGTGAGACTTCATAAAACTGACAAGCTTCTGCCAGTTCAAGAAACAATCTACCAGGTAAAGACAAAGCCCATAGAACAGGAGATGGTATCTTTGCCAGCTATACATCTTACAGAAGATAATAACTAGAGGATGTAAAGAAGTCAAAAACTACAAATGAACCATTCAGAAAGAAAGGAAGGAAGGAAAGAAGGAAGGAAGGAAGGAAGGAAGGAAGGAAGGAAGGAAGGAAGGAAGGAAGGAAGGAAGGAAGGAAGGAAAGGAAGAGAGAGAGAGAGAGAGAGAGAGAGAGAGAGAGAGAGAGAGAGAGAGAGAGAGAGAGAGAGAGAGAGAGAAGGATGAGGCTAGATCCAAACTCAAAGTTCTTAAAAGGAAATGAAAGGCTAAGATAAACCTCCAAGAAATGTTCACCACCATTAACCATTAGGAAAATGCAAATGAAAACATCTGTGAGACTTTCTTGCCCCAGTCAGAATGACAAAGAAAATCAAAATGACTGACAAATGCAGGCGAGCTGTGGGAAACTCTGACTGTTTAACAAAGTATTCCACTTGGGCTTACAATGTCTTCCCCTCCAAACCCCAAGAGCCATAGATTGACAACAACAACAGAACAACCAATACCAGGAATGAGAAGAAATCCTTTCTCAGCTTTCAAAACAATATAGGCTATTGCTGTTGCCCTTGGTTGCCTCCCAGATGCTGAATAAACTATGCAATTCACACACCAGATCCAGAGGGCCTGAGCTAGATGTGACTTGAAAGCTTCTTCCCTGAGGTTCAGCTTTCATAGTACCAGAAGGTATAGTGGAGAAGCAACAATCTTATCCAGCAGTAATATATATAAACTATAAGGAGCACCAGTATGGTCAGCACGGCATGATAACCATAAGGATACAATAATGGCACTTACATGTTAGTGTAAACAACAGCTCTCTAATCAGGAAGGAAACCATACCTGGTATTGGAAACCTAGTCAAGTACCTGGGGCTAGTCAGGTCACAGATTGCAGAGAACCTTTACTCCCAATTTATTAGTCCAGGATAATTACTAACGGCAGCCTAAATACATTTCCCTATATTCACAGATAAAGGTAGCTCTCCTATCTCATCAAGGAAACTTTGTAACCAATAGTCTCAAAGACCATTATAAAAAACCTCAAACAATCAAAATGCATACAACCACCAACCATGTGTATCCAGATCCAATGGGCATATCTATAACACAATTTCTGTACCTAAGCCTCAAAAACATCTCAAAGGAGGAGGATGAAAAACTTTAAGGGCCAGAGGAAGAGGAAATCTGCTGTGAGATTGTATCTTCTAAAATGGACAGGGAAGCTTTACCTGATAGTTTAACAACAAGCTAACACAGACAGGGAAAATCAAACCAGCCCAACCATAGAGAAAGAAATACAAGCAACTAACAAATGATAAGAATGGAAGAAATAGTCTCCCCTCAGGGATGAGCTCCAAACGTTAGCTATGCGAATGGTCAGCACTAGAATCATATCATACATATAACATGAATATATATGCAGTAATAGACTTATGAAAATAGAAAAATCCTGTAACTCTCTCCCCCTAGACCCCTTCCTGAGGTCTCTGAAACTAGCCAAGGTCGAGATGGCTGCTTGAGACACACCCAGCAGCCTGAGCCTGATACTTCCTGAATTCCTGAGACCCACCAAGTGAGCAGCTTGACCTTCCAAGCTGAGACCACATTCCTGATCTAGCAACCTGGGTGGGGTCACCCAGGAAAGTCCTACCATGAGAATTGTTAACTGTTAACTGTTTGAAGCTTGCACAATGTGTCCTGCTCCAGGAAATGAATGTCTTCAGGTGGTCCTTATTGTTTCACAAGAAATAGCTTGCCTGCCTGCGTAAACTCTGTCCTAAGCTGACCATTGGCCCCACCCTGTTAGCTCACCGAGCCCGCCCATAACCCCTCCCCTACCCAGAGTGCGGCATAAGAATTCTGCCCCGAAGATATTTGGGGCTCCAGGCTTTTCTATACAGTGCCTGGAGTCCACACATGTGTGTACCAGTATTCATATTCATATTCATTAAACTCTCTTTTTTCTTTAATGTTAACAGTGGTCATTAGTCGTGGTCCTGGGGTGTCTCGGGGTGTCTTGGGGTGCCCTAGGGGCACCCGCCTATTACAGACTGATCAGGGTTGTATTGATATATTTAAACATTTAAATAAATATACTGATTAAAAAGATACCTTGATTTTGAAAGGGAAAAAACAAGGGTAACATGGGAGGGATTAGAATAAAGGGAAGTAAGTAAATGATGTAATTATATTTTAACTTTAAGAAATAAAGTTGTAATTAAAAATATGTAATTCTAAGAATAAACCTAATGAAGAAGGTTTTCTACAGCAAGAACCTTAAGACCACAAATAATTTGAAGAAAGCATTAGAAAGCAGAAAGAGTTTGTACAGCCATGAACCTGGAAATTGAATATTGTAAAAGTGGTCTCCAGAGTCTGTGTAATTCCCATTTTTTAAAGCACTAGTAAGACAGTATATACTTGGACAAAATTGCCTCAATAGGCAATTAATCAATCCTTAGCAAGGAATGCTATAGCTACTGAGTTTTTAATAAAAATGTACACTGCAGGAAAAAATTTACAAATGGCGAAAAAAGAGATATTCCTATGTAGAAGAGTGAAACTAGATCCATATTCGTCAGCCTGTGCAAAAACCAATTAAAAATTAATCAAAGACCTCAACGTTAGATAAAAACCTTTTGAAAGTGCTGCAAAATAATGTGGAAAGGGTGCTTTAAGGTATTGTCTTATACAAGTACTTCATGAGAATAAAACCAAAAATTCACAGATGGGATGACATCAGTAAAAATGCTACGCAGCAAAAGAAACAACCATGAGTAAAGAAATAACCTACAAAATGAGAAGTAGATGAATAGCTAGCATATATAAGAAGGATACATGATGATCTGCAAAATTTAATATCTCAAGAAAGTCACCAACTCAGGGTAATGAACAGAATAGACAGTTTTCAAAAGAAGACATACAAATTGCCAATAAAAACCTGCGGAAAAGTGTTCAATATCTTTAGCTATCAGGAAAAGTCAAATTAAAACTATTCTAAGATTCCATCTGACTCCAGTTAGAATAAACTAATGTTTTAAATCAACCACATGGGGACGCTTATCTGGGCTTCAGTCTATTTCATTTTGGTAGCTTTGTTAACTTTCCATTGTTGTGATAAAACTTCTGAAATAAACTTAAATCAGTAAAGATTTATTTGGCCTCATTTACAGATCTCTGAGAGTTTGAGACCAGCCTGATCTGTATAGTGAGCTCCATCTCAAAAACCTAAACCAAAACAATAACAAAATAAACATACAAATTAAGTGAAAGAAACTAGGCTTAAAACATTTCATAATATGTGGTTTCCTGTGGCTTAAATTTAAACACGAAGCAAAATTATAGTAATCAAAAGCAAGTGAGTGTTTCCTAAGAAGCAGGAGTAATTTGGCTGCAAAGGGATATAGAAGGTTTTAAGACTCACAGATGTGTTGGATAACACATCCTAGTAGTTAAACCACAGTCAACATCTCTTAGATTCAGAATGTACCCTCTAGCTAGAGCATATAATTGCATATCACTTACATACCAAGAAAGCTTTTGGAATCAGTTTTTTCTCAAAAACTACTTACTGGACACTGCTTTAGGTACATTTAAGAAAAAAAGTTGCAAGCAAGCAAAGCCTTTGCTCTTGAGAAGGCCAGTCTACATGGGGAGTGGAGGTGGTAGGTCTCAACAAATACTCAAAGTGAATTAGAAAATGTCAAGAAGCGATCAATATGAAGAATAAAATAATCCACACTAATTAGACATACAAAGTTCAGTAGTCATCCTTCTGAGTTAGTCTTTCAGTCACCATAAGAGGGATGACTTAAAGCAGAAAGATGGTATTGATGCTCATAGCTCCAGTTTCCATCCATTTTGAGTGTTTCATTCCTTATGGATCTACATGACTCTGAATATTCCAAAAGCAGAAACACAGAGGAAAAAAATCTTTCTTCACATAACCACAGAGGAAAAAAAGGGCCAGAGACACTAGGAACAAGATACAGCCCACTGAATCACGTTCTCCCCCTCATCTCATAGATTCACCACCTCCAAAGGTAGTACTCTACCCACTGAGGAGCAAGCCTCTTGTTTGTGAGTATGTGAGGTTCATTCCATAGCCAAACTGAACACTCTGGTTTAACTGCATCCCTAGTCCTCAGTAAGGGCCAAACAGGCTGAGGGAGAAAAGAGGGATGGCATAAACAGACCTAAAGAGAGATGGTGAGAAAGCAGATATATATTTTATTACTTACCCTATAATATTTTTTAGAAATTTTACAAGTCTGAATAATTGTTTTCCTTTTTAAAGGCAATTTAAACAATATATAGCAAACATAAGCACTTTGAACAAATACCATGTATCAGAATTCAAGGAACTGAATGAGTCATTACAATGTCTTGCTGAGAAAGAAAATGATCATTGTTCCTACACAGGTAAATGGTTCTTCATAGCCAAGAAGATAACTTACTTAGAGAATCTGTGTTAGGAAAATCACTCACATGGAACTATCTCCCTGCTTCCAGGTGGTTCTATACATGATCACAGCTAATGAGAAGTATTTGCTCTTTCCAGAATCATACATGTTTGTAAATTACTGAAGGGTGCATAAATTGATACACATATATGCTGTGCATTATACTTGGTATACTCTTTCCTGGCAAGAGTTACAAAAATAAACTTGATGCTATTAAGAAGCTACTTAAGAAGGCACTTACTGAAGAATCTCCAGGAAGACAGCCCATGCAACTGGAATACACTGGGATAAACCAGAAAACAGCGGACTGGAATAAGGGAGTCTTTTTTCTAGTATAAATTCACTAATACGTTTGTTTACAAAGTAGAAAGGGTTATGCTGGATATAGTGGCACAATGACTGAAATCTCAGGTCTTGAGAGGTAGATGCAAGAATATCAGAAGTTCAAGGCCATTCTCAGCTACATACGTCGCGAATTCAAATCCAAATCCTTAGAACATGCCACAGCAGAGGGACCTTTGTGTATTGTGACTGGGAGATAACAATGCATCAGTACAAGCTCACCAAATACAAAACTTAACACCCTGATTTAGGGAAGTTGATCTCATAGTGATGGGGAGGATGTATAAGGAGGTGTCATATAACAATCTCTGTGTTTTCCTTGATTTGACTATAAACTTAAAACTACTATTCATAAAAAATCATTTTCAGTTTATGAAAGAAAAAAATCTTTTCAAGTACAGTGAACTATATCATGTTGCTATGGGTTCCACAGACTCTGGTGAAGGCTAAACATGTGTGCATTGAAGATTGCTTCGCAGTATAACACACTGAACTCTGCAGAGCAGAGGTTTTAGTTGACCAGGGTTCAAATGACTTAAAAGACAGTTCTTCATTCTGCAGCCTGATGGGGCCAAAAGTAATTCCAAATAGAGGAAACAATGGTTGCCAAAAGTGGAAGCCCGGTTACTTCAAGTTTGGGACTAGACTGAGGTTACTGGTGAATTCTTATCAAGGTCCAGTTCCCTAAACTCACAGCATATCAGGAACAATGGGCTGTTTCTATCATTCCCACGAAAGGCTCCTTCTGAACAGTGAGCTATTATTCAATCATAGTTTAGCTATTTTAAAATAAAGTTCTGCCATATAATTAATTGATGAAAATACACTTTTTGTATGGCTCTCAGTCTATCTGAATGCTAATTGTATTAAAATTAAGAAAGAAAAGAAAAATACCAGCCTTTGTAGAATCCTTGTATTGAAGGAAGGGACTTGGAAAGTTACAGATTGGGAGATAATGATGAAGAATTCAAAAAAGAGAAAGATATAAAATTCTCAATCTATTATTATTTAAAATCTTACAGATTATATAAAATAATTTACACATTTAATTTTTATGTAGATGCCATTGTGTTCTCCACTTTATACATGAGTAAATTGAGGCACAGAGCAAAGACATGTCCTAGCAACAGCAAAGCCCAAGGTGGTCTGTCTAGCTAGTGCATGTAGACGTCTGCATCAGGTTATCATCCATATAAAGCACTTACCGGCAGAGCTGAAGCAAGAATTCAGGTTCCAGACTCCAGATGCCAAGTTATTCCCACCACAAAGCATTTACTTACACACAGCCTACGCAGGTTGTCATCACTGTGTTTCTGAGACAACTCGCTATTTTGTAACAAAACTCTTCCTCTGCTCCTCAAATTTTAGAGTGGTGTTCCTCATTTTCACAGATGGAAAATTTCTCTCTGCTACACTCATTTTACAAACCCCTACAACCAAACCACTACGAGTCAGGCCACAACAAAAAAGCTTTGGCAACATGTATCTCATCCACAAAGAGGGAGTGAGAACAACAGACACCAGCCACATGCAGCCTCTGCTTTTATTTGTCTTGGAAATGAGGGGACAGAAACAAGCTGATGGCACACATCTGTGCAACTCAGTTTCAGAAAAAATACTTGGTGGTGTTTCAGTTTATGGTCGTTTCCTTTTTAAGGGGCCAAAGCAGAGGAAGGCAGGAGGCCTCCTTCACATTCGTAGCCTGAGCATGCTGTTTCGTCCTTGTTGAATAGGATGCTATGGGGATGCTTCCTGGAATGGCCATATAGACTCTACAGTTGGAAAGAGAAGTATTTATATCTGAGAGAATAACATCATCTACTGCAGCTTAAGAGACAGCAAAGGAAGGATTCCCACATTCAGTCTCAGTACGAAAGAAGAAAGTTGTCAGCTTTGACTGGACAATAATATCAGCTGGGACCTTGCCACACTACCAATGCCTGGGGCCTCTTGAGAGAGATCTTTAACTCATCTCTGATGCCATCTTTGGAAATGTGATAGTTTTAAGCTTCCCAGTTCTAACCACAGGCATAGTTAAAACGATTATTTATAAAAGGGAATAGCAGGAGGCAGAGAAATGTAGGAGGGCTTTGTAGATTGGGGGGGGGGGCAAAGGTGACCTAATTACTAAGCCTGATATTAACACAAGAAGATATACTATTAGGGTCAATGTTTACTTGAGCCACTTACAATATAAATGTAGGGAATGCAGGAAATGGAAAAAGGATCCATTTGTTGGGAACGGAGCTTTCTTCTGGGCAGTAGAGAAGCAGAGAGAGCCCTGACCTCATGGCATAGAATTTTACGCTGTTTTTCAGCCATGCCATCAGGCTACAGCTTTGAAGTTCAGAGGTGAACCCCAAACATAAGCTGGTCCAGAGGCTACAGGGAGGGGCTGAATCCCACTACATCAAATATTCTTCCCTAGGTGGTATAAAGACTAGGAAGGTGTTTGGAGTCAAAATCCAGGAGGGATTTCCCACAAGGAAGGATGCTATCTGTGGCTATGTTGAAGAGTCCTCAACAGGCATGAAATTAAAAAGAACGAGACTACAGCAGAGTTCTTTTGGAGCCTCTGATTCACCCCTACATGGTCCAGGAAGCCCCAGAACCAATTCCTCTTTCTCTCCCCCACTCCCCTCTCCATCCCCTCACTCTCTGTTTCCTTTCTTTTTAATTTTCTCTTCTCTCTCCCCTTGCCCTTCTCTCCTCTTTCTTCTCTCTCTGTCTCCTCTATCCCTCTCTCTTCTTTATTTCTTCTCTCTCTCTCTTTTCTCTCTATATCCTCTCTTTATTCTCTGTGTTCTGTTGCTTTGTATGGTCATTTATGTAAGGCATCTATTTATCTGATGCCAAAGTCTAGGTAGTGACAACAAATACCTGTGTCTAAAAGAATGCTTATGCGAGCTACACACAGCATCCAATGGGAGATACACACAGCATCCAGTGGGAGATACACACAGCATCCAGTGGGACCTATATACAGAATCCAATGGGACCTACATACAGCATCCAATGAGAGCTACATACAGCATCCAATGGGACCTACATACAGAATCCAATGGGACCTACATACAGCATCCAATGAGAGCTACATACAGCATCCAATGGGACCTACATACAGCATCCAATGAGAGCCACATACAACGCAGCATTCAGTAAGAGTTTAGTCATTAATTTGCTCAATCATATTTTTACATATCTTAGTGTTAGATATATATTAAATATATTATTTGTACATGCTTATATAATAAAAATGTACCTTAGAAAACTATTCCAGTTCTTATGGTTGCAGGAAGTTTGCTAAGCAAGACTCAAGCAATTCCTTCACATGCTCTCATCAGCTTCTGCTTTCTCACTTTAGAAAAGGAAACTTGAAAAATCCAGATTATCGACTTGGCTTTAGTTTTAGACCTCAAATATATGCAATTCTGATTCTAGTTTCTATGTTTGCCCAACTGAACCATAAAATTTTCAGTTGGAGAATCATAAAGTACAGGAAGTGTTTAGGAAACAGGACCTTTCTGTCTGCAACTTGGGGTTGTGCTGGCAGGTCAGACTTTGTACTTCAGTATCAAGGATGTGACTGTCCAGGAAGAAAATGAGCTACATAAGTCACAGCCTTTGTGTTTGCTGAATTGTGTCCCATCTCTCAAAGTATTTTAATAAGCCTGCTTCCTTCAGAAATTGTTTTTGCTGTCTAGACGAAGATGGAGAAAAGGAATACTCACCATCCCCAAGAACTAAGTAGAATTTCTAGCTTAATACTCCCACAGTCTTGGCTCTTCACTCAGCCCTTGCTGTGAGCTTTGCTGCTTTCTGCCAGATTCACATGTCTTCACCTTCCAGGCTATGATGCTAAGCCTAATGTTTACTTAGTGCATATGAAAAAGGACACTCTGAGGGTCTGAAGGCCATCAAATGCTCTTATAAAACAAAAACTTCATGTAAGGTAATTGTAACTTAGTGAAGAGCATGTGAGCCCTAATATCTTTAAATAAGGTTCAATGGTCCCCCAAAATGAAGCAAACCCATATAGCAGAAAGCATTCTGACAACTCCCAGGTTTTAAGTGACAAGTCCCAATGATCTGTCTCTGTGCATTGGATTAAAGAAGACTCTTCTGTGAGCACTCCAGGGCTCCCTTGTTACTGTAAAGTAGTCCAGGGAATGGTAACATTCTCTGGGGAACACAGGAGGCTCCTGGGAAAAGGATACCCAGAGACATAAAATTTAGCCATTATCACATCAATTCACTTTCTAGACCTTAAAGTTTGTGTTTAAACATATATTACCAGGACATTTTTTCATTAAGTAATTCCATGATAACATTACTCAAAAAGTAATTGTGATCCTTAGTAAAATGTGTCAGCCTTAAAGTATTGAACTACTTCCACTGAATACTACAAAAGATGAAAGTTGAGATGGGCCTGCCATAAGTTAGTGTTTTTATTTTATTTTAATTTTTATGTGAATGAATATTTGGCTGCATGTATGTCTGTGCACCATTTGCATGCCTGGAACCCAAAAGCCAGAAGACAGCATTGAATACCACGGAACTGGAGTTGCAGACAGTTGTGAGCCCCCACCTGGTACTGGAAATTGAACCTGGCCCTCTAGAAGAGCAGCTATTTTTTTTCCTTTTGCATAGTGCTCAACTGATTTGGATTGATCATCTCATCTAGCCAGAGTACTGGCTAAGTTTTATCAGCCTTACTCCTGCCTGTTTATGGATCTTGAATGCCCAAGTGTCTGGGGTAATTTTCCAAGTTAGTTTGGCTATCCATGAAATGGGTGTCCAGATTGAACATTATTTGGGTTATGTGGATAAGGTAATTTCTGGAAAAGATATATAATTGACTCCGTGGAGCTAGCAATTAAATCATGAGTTCTTCTGGTTCTTGAGCTCTCTTGAATGATCCTACATGCCCTAGCCTCCAGCTTACACCCAATCCATCCTAAAAATCACCAGTCTCCTGGGAGGCAATTCTTCATAGTCAATTAACATCCTCTTGGTTCTGTTTCCTGGAGAAAATTTAGACCACTCTTTGTTTGTAAAGCTGTCCAAAATTGTTGATTCACTGGTTCCTTGGTTTAATGATTTCTCTACTAACCTAACTTCAGTAAGTGCAGGGAGCCAACTTTATTGCCCAGTATCTAGATGACTGTGTTTCATAGAAATTATAGTAGTCACCTGTGACCAATTAAGAAGGACCCAATGCCAGCAGTAAACTGATGCCAAAGCCTTGGCTTATTTGAAATAATTTTGCTCAGCATTTACCATGGCATGCTCCATGCAAGGTTTGTACTACACAGGGGAATTTGAATGTGAAAGAGCTCTTTTGCAGTGGTATTTGTAGAGTAGCCAAAGATCCCCTCAGCTCAGTCTGAAAAGAACACTCAGGCAGAAGACCGTTGTCCCATGGCTACTCCCGCAGAAGCCTTGTCCTCTTCTACACTCTTCCCTTCACCATTTATGCTGCAAATGGCTGGGAACTTTTCCATCACATCTGGCCTCGTGTTTGCCTTTTCATCATTACTATGAAAATGTACAAGAAATGAAATAATGAATTAAAAATTCAAAGAAAATAGGAAGAAATGTTCACCCTCCTGAAATTCTATCTGACTCTGTTGAAGTTCTCAGCAACCCTCCCTGTAACTCATGGACTGCTAGCCCACATCAACTCTTACGGTCTTTCTGTTTTGTTCTGTTTCAGGTTTTTTTAAACTCACATCTAAACAATTTTAGTTTTTAATCATCATCATCTCAGTTTCAAGAGCCCAAGGGTTAGAAATAAGGTAAACATTAAAGTGAACTCCTCTTTCTAGTGAGTCTGTGATTAGCACACATTTGGAAATATAGCCTCTGGTTGTTAAGATCCCTGTTCACCACTGAGGAACTGTCACCACTTAGAAGCCATGAGAATCTACATGTCAGGAAATCAATGTCTTGGACTGTCTCCTGGGGCTTTGGCAAAATTTTACTTACACATCACAAATAAAAATGGCAAGCCTGGCCTTCTTGCTAAATAAATAATTATACAACACACACACACACACACACACACACACACACACACCTTTACTCTCTAGATTGATAAAATATGCCTGAATGCCTTCTAAAAGCAAAGACATTTCAAGATTTGGAATAATGTAAAAGGTAAGTACATCCTAGAGTTTCTGACCTGAAGCAAAAATCTTCTTCAGATAATCTCAAACTTCTCTTCTCCTGTACTTGCACTTAAAGGAGAGAACAGAATTTCTATGAAGGTGGGCCTCAGAGAGCAGCTCTTCATCATTATCACCACTAGCTGAAAATGCAAATTGTTACACTTCACCCAATATCTACTGGAAACCCAAAGTAGAGCCCCAGATCATTTTAGAATACAGGAAAATTGAAAACAACTTTCTGCGTTTATTCATAACACCACCACCATCAAATAAACATGAAAAATATGAACAAATTCCAACTTTCCAAAAAAAGAAGTAAAAATCTTACTCTGAAGACAAGGAGTGTCTGATAATTTAGAGAATTTATAAACTAATTGTTAAGGTTGGAGTGAACGAGTGAGAAGAACCAAAGAAGAGTCTTAGGTCTCAGTCTTAAGAAGAAAAGAAAACTTTATTCCACTAGTGGGTCCCATTCTATTAGGAACAATGGGCCCTGATTTACAAATGAGTTTTTATAGGGCAGGAGGTAGGGGATCTGGGATAGGCTGCCTAAAGGTGTGTGCCTGTGTGTGTGTGTGTGTGTGTGTGTGTGTGTGTGTGTGTCTGTGTGTCTGTGTGTCTGTGTGTGTGTGTGTGTCTGTGTGTAACCATGGTAACCACATAATCTGGCAGACAAAGCCTTTCAAACAGATACCAAATCTAGATCTTATCACAACAAACAAGCAATGCTCTCAGATCTTGTCATGTGGTGAGGGGCACCACCTGGGAAGTCCCTCCTCTCACTTCACATTCCTCCCTTTCTCTCTAGCTCAGTCTATAATCCTAAAGACCCTTATGCCCTCCTGATGCTGCATATTGCTGCCTGGCTAGCATCATTTTAACACCCCCAATCTGCCCTTGCAGGAAGTTGACAGTTCTAATTAATATGCAGGGCCCAATTGTTATTACCAGGGTCAACACAATCAATGGCCCAGCTAGGGCAGATAACAGCATCTTAAGCCAGGGGGACTTAGCAAACCAAGATTCAAACCATCTCTGTTGTGCTTCTCTCTCTCTCTCTCTCTCTCTCTCTCTCTCTCTCTCTCTCTCTCTCTCTCTCTCTCTCAGGTGTTCTCTAAGCTTGGTCATAGATTCTTTAACCATGCTGGAATGGTCATGGTTGACATAAAAACAACATTCCTCTCTTAAGGCGGCACATAACCCTCCTTCCTTCATGAATAATAGGTCTAGCCCCTGTCTGTTCTGCAGTACTACTTCTGACAAGGAAGTTAAAGAAATCTTGTAGAGCTATTACCAAAGAATCTAGGGCTTTTAAGTCTTAGTCTATGGCAGTCTGTAATAGAGCTATCTGTTGGGGTCCCTGTATTAATGCCACAGTTCCAGTCCCTACTCCAGCTGTGACCCCTATTCCCATAAGTCCGGCTATTGTCAATGATACAGGTTCTCTCTGAAATCTAGTTCTGCTTATCATCCTGTTCTTAATTCTTCATCTCGATGATATACCACGTGAGGAAACAATTTTACATAACACAAAAATGGACTGAATTATTGAACACCTGGGTGGACATGCAAGGAATGAGTCCTGAATTGCATGTCCATTGGATCCCCTGAAGCAGAACTAGGTACTGACCATCTTCTGTGGAACATACAGAAATAACTTGTGCATGTAGGTGTCTGGCTGATTTGGGTGGACTTTCTAGGCACATTCCCTGCCCAGAAACCTCGGGGAGAGTTAGTCTATGACTCCCTTCCCAGTTGCAGGAGGAGCATGTAGTCACTGTGTAAGTCTCATTGACCTCTATCCCCTCATAATATGGTGGGGAAGCTATCAGGCAGAACCAGCAAGACTGGGTCAGAGCACTCTGGGTATAGTTAAGAGCTGCATATGCTCCTAAGACAAGGTTATACAAATTATCTGTGCCAGAAACCTGAGTAGGGGACTATGTCTTAACAGGGTTGAGGATTGTTTGGTTTGAGGGCAGGGTTTGGCCCTATCACAGCGGATTTTGCAAACTGCTCCTGTAGCTTTAAAATAAACAGCATACCAAGATCACTAGAAAGGCCCCCTGGGTTATATACCTTTAAGCCCCAGCTTTTTCCCACCTCCCATTCAGTGGCCTGTTTTTCTAGATCCATAAAGCTTAATTTGCCTAGGAGGTTTTTCTGTGATTTGGTAAGCTTAATCAAATCCGGGGGTCCTGCAGCTGCCTACCAGTTCCTGGTGTTTAAATTCCCTGTATAGGAAAGTTTCACATCCCCATTTAGCACAGTAATGGCTTTCAGGCCCCCCACACTTACGGGGCTGCTTTCCTCCCGGGCATATATATAGGCCACGGCTCCAGAAAGTAGTACTTATAGAGGTCTCTCGAGCAGTCAATCTGTGTTCCTTCAGCTAGTTTGCACAAATCAAAGGTTAAGTCAGGAAACCAGAGTATTTTAGGTCCAGTCTGAGAGGCCAGAATGAGGGTGGTCCTGTTTCTGGAATAGAGATTGTCCAGGTACGGTCAAGTGGCAAGTGAGGATTGATCTCCTTTGCTTCTCCCGATGGAGGGAGACTCACCCACACACCGAACCCGTAGCTTAAGAGGGTTATCAGTCTTTTCCAGCTTCCACTGGAGCTCCAGGGGTGCAGGTGCGGGTTTGAGGTGGGATGTGTGGATCCAGGATGCGATGCCATCGACCTTGACAGCGGTAGGGGTGGTTAGAAGCACCTGGTAGGATCCCTTCCAGCAGGGCTTGAGGGTCTGCATTTGGTAGCAGCTTACATAGGCAAAATTCCCCACTTGGTAGTGATTCCCCTCTCTACCCTCAGGTCAATAGAGGTCAGACAGCTGCCACCACAGGAGCTGCTGGGTGTGTTCTAGCACCCGGAGCCTATCAAGTAAGGGAGTGTGGAAAGAATTATCAGGCCACCCGCCAGCTTCTGAAATAGGGGAGAGGTCTCTCACTGAGGGCTGAGTTCCATACAAAACCTCAAATGATGTTAAGTTGCACATAGAAGAAGAAGGAATGTTTCTGGCCCTAAAGAGGGCATAGGGTAGGAGCATCGTCCAATCCTTTAAGACAGTCTCTAAGGTCAATTTAGTTAGGGTCTCCTTGATTGTTCTATTCATCCTTTCTACCTGTCTGAGCTCTGGGGTCTATATGTACAATGCAATCTCCAATAAATCCCCAATACCCGTGCTATTGTTTTGCTCATCTGGGCCACAAACGCCGGTCCATTATCTGATCCTATTACCTTTGACAGTCCAAACAGGGGGAACTTCCAGGAGTTTTTTAATGACGGTTGAGGCAGTCTCTCACTTTGTGGGGAAGGCTTCTACCCACCCTGAAAATGTGTCTACAAAAACCAACAGATATTTAAACCCATACCTGGCAGGTTTTACCTCGGTGAAGTCAATTTCCCAAAACTGCCCAGGTCGTGTGCCCCTCAGTCTCTTCTCCTCAGGAGTAGAGGATGGATGGGCATTCACTTTCTGGCATGCTCGACAGTTCCTCGTTACCTAGTCGGCCAGTTCCTTCCTCTCAGTGGGGGAGGGGGTAAGTTTCTTGTTGGTCTCTTAGGAGTTGCTGGAGTTTCTTTGACCCAAGATGCATGAATTGATGTACTTGCTTTAAATAAGTGAGAGCTTCAACTTCTTTCCCTGTGGGTCCTTCTCTGGAGGCAAGTCTGCTGAAATCACTAGGAAGGTTTCTACTGGGGTGTCACTTATAGATGCTGCATGGGCTTCTTCATCTGCTCGCTTGTTTCCCATTGCCACAGAGTCCGGTCCCCTCTGATGCCCTGCATAGTGAACAATATCCAGTTCCTTGGGAAGCATTACTGCTGCCAGTAGGTCAAGAATTTCTTTCTTGTGCTTAATTTCTCTGCCTGCTGAGATTAGTAGGCCTCTTTGCTGATAGATGGCACTGTGGACATGGACCGTAGCAAAGGCATAGCGGCTATCCATATAGATTGTTGCCCGTTTGCCTTCTGCTAGCATCAGGGCCCTAGTTAGGGCTATGAGTTTGGTCTTTTAGGCAGATGTCCCTTCTGGCAGCCCTGAGGACCAGATAACCTTCATTCTATCTACTGCTGCCACCTCTGCTCATCTCTTTTCCTCCTTTTTCCTCCTGCTCCCATCGGTGTACCAGATTACCTCTCAGCTGAGCAGCTGCTGGTCCCTCAGGTCCTGGTGAACTCCCGTTTCTTCCACTAGGTTCTCTTGACAAGTGTGTAGTACTGGTTCTGCACCTTCATCTGGGAGCAGGGTTGCAGGGTTCAAGGAGACAGGGGGCCCAAAAGTCACTCTGTCTTTGTCCAAGAGAATGCTCTGGTAGTGAGTGATCCTAGCGTTAGACAGCCACCAATCAGGAGGCTGGTGGATCACACTTTCTAGTGTGTGCAGGGCCACGATAGTCAGCTTCTGTCCCAGGGTAAGCTTATCAGCATCTTTGGCCAAAATAGCTGTGGCCGCTATCACTTTCAGACAGCATGGCCATCCACTAGCAACCGAGTCCAGTCTTTTAGATGAATATGCCACTGGTCTTTTCCATGGACCCAGGGTCTGCATCAGAACCCCCTTGGCCACCCCCTTTTTCTCATCAATGTAGAGAGTGAAAGACTTGTTCATATCAGATAATGTTAAAGCCGGGGCCAACAAGAGTGCTTCTTTGATGGAATCAAAGGCCCTCTGTTGCTCCTTTCCCCACCGGAATGTGGCATCCCCCTTGAGTAAGGGGTATAACGGGGCAGCAAGGGATGCAAACCCAGGGATCCACAGTCTACAAAACTCAGCAGTTCCCAAAACCTCGTGCAACTGCTTCCGGCTTGTGGGCAGGGGAATTTGGGTTATGGTTTTCTTCCTGGCCTCTGTTAACCATCGCCTCCCCACTTTAAGCATGTATGCTAGGAAGGTCACTTCCTGCTTACAAATTTGGGCCTTCGTTGGCGAGGTCCAGTATCCCAATCGGGCTAGTTCCCTCAACAGTTCCCATGTCCCGTACTCACAGTTCTCTCGGGTGGCAGTCGCCAGCAATAGATCATCAATGTATTGAAGCAGGGTAACCTCATGGTGCTGAGTTCTGAAGGAGCTTAAGTCCTTGTGGAAGGCCTCATCAAAGATAGTGGGTGAGTTTTTAAACCCTTGAGGCAGGTGTGTCCAGGTCACTTGGCCTGAGGACCTTGTCTCTGGGTCCACCCATTCAAAAGCGAATAAGGGCTGGCTATCCTTGTGCGGGGGCAGGCAGAAGAAGGCGTCCTTTAGGTCTAAGACAGTGTACCAAGTCCTTTCTGGGTTCAGAGTACTAAGCAGGTTATATGGATTTGGAACAGTTGGACGTATGCCCTGTACCCAGCTATAAACTTCTAGTAGGTCTTGTACAGGTCTATAGTCCCCAGTCCCTGGTTTCTTGACAGGTAACAGGGGCATGTTCCAAGATGACTGGCAGGGCCTCAATACCCCTAAGGTGAGGAGCTTCTGTATTTGGGGCCTGATTCCAGCAAGCTCTGCCCAGGAATTGGGGAACTGCTGGAGCCATGTTTGGATATCAGCCTCTCTCTGGGGTGACTCAGGTTCAGCATACAACTGATATTCTTCTTTAGCCAACAGGGTAAAGACAGTTACGGCAAGTTGGCTCATGAGGGGGTTCATAAACTCCACCTCAGGACCTTGGGGAGTGAACGTAATTCTTGCCCTGAACTTGGTTAATAGATCTCTTCCCATCAGGGGTGCTGGACATTCAGAAATAACCAGAAAGGAATGCTGAACTTTTCCCTTCCCCAAATCCATAGTTCTCTTAGTAGTCCAAGCACAGTGACGGCTGCCACTGAACTAGAGAACGCTTGCTGGATAGAGGTCTGAGTGGGGTCTGTAGGGCCAAAAACACTGTCCCCGTGTCTACCTCAAAGTCAATTGGGGTCCCCTCCACATCAAAAGTTACCCTGAGTTCGAGGAGGGGGTCTGAACTCTGACCTCCCTAATCGTCTTCTTCCAGAGACAACACTGTAGGCCTTCGGTTGGGCTGGCCCTTTTTCTTTGAGCAATTTTTGGTCCAGTGCCCTTCCTCTTTGCAGTAGGTGCACTGGTTGGGCCCCAGTGGCCAGCGTGGGCCCAGGTTCCTACCTCTCCTATCTTCTTTCTTTCCTTCCACTACCATGGCCAGTATTTTAGTTAATTCTCTATTTCTCTGCTTGTCCCTAATCCTCTCTTTCTCTTCTCTCAAATTTTCTCATTCTTCTCTTTCTTTTTCTAACTGTTCTTCCTTTTCTTCCTCCATTTCCTTTTTGTAAAATACTTCCTCAGCTTCTTTCTCCAGATCTCTCAAGGTCAGATCCTGCAGGCCATCTAGTTTTTGCAACTTTCTTTTGATATCTAAAGCTGACTGACCTATAAACACTATGGCTACTGACCCTCTCTGCTCTTCCTATTGTGGATCAAATGGGGTATGCTTTCTATATGCCTCCATCAAGCATTCCAGAAACACGGATGGTGACTCATCTAACCCTTGAATAACTTCCCTTACCTTGGCCAGATTGGTGGGTCTATGAGACGCTGCCCTGAGACCCGCTATTAGAGTTTGATGGTAGGTGGACAGATGCTCCCTACCTGCCAGAGTATTAAAGTCCCAATCAGGGCATCACAGAGGGAAGTAGTCATAGATCGCATTTGGGAGCTGGGTTGGTCTCCTGTCCTGTCCTGGGACATTCTTGCGAGCCTCCAGCAGGATACGATCATGCTCTTCTGTGGTTAAGAGCATCCCTAGGAGCTGCTGACAGTCATCCCAGGTGTGTTGGTGGGAGAACATGAGGTATTCTACCAGACTAGCTAGTCTAGCAGGATCCTCTGAGAGAGATTGTTATTCTTCCAGTTATAGAGATCTGAGGATGAGAAAGGCAAGTACTGGAGTGCCGGCATTTCTCCATTTCAACCGTTACCCACCATAGAGCCAACAGGGTGCAGAGGAAGAGTTACAGCCACATCTGTGGCTTTGTGTGGCCGGCAACTTCAAAGTCCTGCCACGGGTCCCTCGGGGTCTTCAGTCCTGGAGACGGGGGGGGGGGGGGGGGGGGGGGGCGCAGATTGCGCGGGAGGGAGAGGCAGAGGCAAGGTAAGAATGGGAGCCAAAGAGGGATGATAGGGTGGTGGAGTGACATCAGAATCAAAGAAAATTCAGTTCTGCGACTCGGGGTAGCAAGGGCTTAGCCGGGAGAATAGAGGCAGTCAGAGGATGTAGGAAGGGCTGGACCCAGTCCGGTGGATTTTCACAGAGGTCCTCCCAGATCCAGATGTAGGGCTGCTGGTCAGGATGGCCATGAGGTCCAGGCTGAAAAAAACAGCCTTCACGGCCTGAACAAGAGGAAGATAGAAGGAACCTCCATGTGGCCACCCGACTCCAAGTGCGGGCCACTCTGCTGAACAGAACGCTCTCCATTTTCTCTTCTTAACTGGGAGAGAAAGGTTATGTGCCCGGTCCACTACCTCAGACCAATGATCCAGGGTTATGGACAGGGGAGTAGACTTGGTTTGACCCATGGTGAAGGGAGTTTCACGAACAACAGAAAACACAAGGACACAAAAGAGAAGGACAGAAAGACAAACATACATATACACTGGCACCATAAAAAGCAAAAATAATCTAACGGATCTAATGGTCCGGACCTCCGATACTGACCAGAAGCTGGAAATAAAATGGTAGACTCTGCCACCTGATATCAGACACCCAGGTGTCCCTGGTCATTGTGCCCCTAGTCTGTAGTCCTTCAGACCTCGTGGCCTGCGACTTCCAACACATCTGTCTGTCGCTGCCGATAGGGGCTCACGCCCCAGTTTCAGCAGCCACCACCAGTGCACTCACCAGATACTCACGCTCCCCAAGTCTCGGTGGGACCTCCAAATGTTAAGGTTGGAGTGAATGAGTGAGAAGAACCAAAGAAGAGTCTTAGGTCTCAGTCTTAAGAAGAAAAGAAAACTTTATTCCACTAGTGGGTCCCATTCTATTAGGAACAATAGGCCCTGATTTACAAATGAGCGAAGTTTTTATAGGGCAGGAGGTAGAGGGTCTGGGATAGGCTGTCTAAAGGTGTGTGGGTAACCATGGTAGCCATATAATCTGGCAGACAAAGCCTTTCTGGATCAAACAGATACCAAGTTTAGATCTTATCACAACAAACAAGCAATGCTCTCAGATCTTGTTATGTGGTGAGGGGCACCACCTGGGAAGTCCCTGAGAAGTCCCTCCTCTCACTTCACATAATTACCAAAAGTTGTATGTTCTCTGAATGGAATGCTCACCTTGGGATGAAACAAAGACAGATCATAAAATAAAGGTCATGTCTACAAAACCCATTAAAGATTCCTGCAGAGCTCTGACTCATTACACTTGAATTCTATGGATCACATAGGATGGTGAAAACAAAGAAGAAACAGATAGATGGGAAGTTTGAATTAGCAACATAATGAGGAGGCTGAAGCAGGAAGATTTTGAGCTTTAGGATAACAGAGGCTACACAAACACTTAAAAACCTTAGCAATAATAATAGCATTATTGGCTACTTAAGAAGAAAGGCATCTAGTAAGTGGGAGAGTTTCTAAGCAAATATAAGAACCAGGCATCCTTGTGCACACATATACATAGGAGGTGGGAGCAGAAGGCTCAGGGGTTCAGTCATATTATTCAGTCAGCATAAAGGTAAACTAATATGGATGCTCAATCAGCTTCAGACCCCACCTCTTGTGAGCCTGGTACTACATCAATGTTAAGGCATATGAAAGTATTACAATTGTCCCTCATTAGAACTTGAAATGACATATAAAGGGTAGAGAGAGAGATTTCAGAGTTTCATTGGGGCCCATTAAAGAGTGGCTATTTTCCCTAGGTATAACACAGTTGTTTTATAGATGTATTCATTATTTAGTATGGGGGGCAGGAGATGCGTGAGTGCATGCAGGGCAAGGGAAGTACACATGAGTGTGCTTGGCTAAGGAAACCAGAAGCATCTGCTGTTGCTGAAGCTGGAACAGTTGTATCTTGATGCAGATACCAAAAAAAAAGAGTGTAGACACAATAGCTAAGTCATCTTTCTCTCTAGCCTCCTATAGATTATTATTTATTTCCTCTCGTTTTTAAAAAATCATCTCTGTTATATGGTTACTGCTCTAAAGACTAGGATCTGACTTGTAGCATTGGCTACAAAGTAAAGATGTGATTTTCTGAATATCCAGGAAGGTTGCAAGATTGCTATCTAGCTAGAGTATGCTTGTTTTATTAATATAGAATATTGATTTCACAAAACTCAGAACCTCCTGGGAGACACACCTCTGGGCATGTTTGTGAAGACATTTCCAGACAGACTAACTAAAATGGAAAGATCCACCTTAAATGTATCATAATTTCACAAGCTGAAGCCCTAGACTGTATAGAAGAGAGAACATGATCAGAACATCAACCGTAATTTGTTTCCTGACTGTAGATGCGCTGTAACCAGATGCCCCAGGTTCAGGACACCATGCCTTCCTCCACCATGACATGTTGTGCCCACAAGCCATGAGACAAAGGAATACTTCCTTCTCTAATTTTTTTTTCTGGCAGATATTTTGTCTAACAATGAGAAAAATAATACAAGAACACTTTTTGATGAAGAAAAAATACATCACTATGACCTTCCTTACCAAAATGGCTCTGTCAAATTGCTTAAATAGGAAACCTTGGGAAAGTTGTCTGTTCTAGAGAATTTAGAAAGCTCTAAGAAGTCTGATAAACATGTCAATGATCCCACTTGTCTTTCTGGCAATTGTCCTCTTTCAAGCCATGAGTTATTTGCAATGGTCCTTTTGGTCATTGCACACATCACAGCACAGAGAGTACACCCATATTGTTCTAGAGTGAGCTCTGCCCATTTTCTACACTATCTCAAGGACAAGGGTAAGGACAAAGAGAGGTTCTCACAATAACCCTTAGTACACATTGAATTTAATGGCAATATGAATTCCATCTCAAAAATTAAAACAAGTAAATACAACAATGCAAACAAAAGTTAAAAAAAAAAAAAAGTAACAACCCTCATCACTTAAAAATACAAGATTCTGTTTTCTACCCAGTACCTACTGGAGACCAAGACTGGGCCCATAAATGTGTTTAAATAAGCACTCTATGTAGTATTTTTACATAGTATTTTGTGTGTAGAAATTGGAAGATATAATGAACAACACTGTACAGTATACTAGTGATTTGGGGGAGTTCTCATGTAGCTCAGGTTAGCCTCAAACTATGTAGTTGAGAGACAGCCTTTGAACTACTGATCCCCCGTCTTCTATGTACCAAAGTTGAAGACACAGGCATACATACCATGCTTGTTTTTGTTTTAGAAGAGACTCTAGCACCTGTGTGTTCTCGTGATAAGGTGGGCTGGCTTATGGTTGTGGGAGACTTAAATGACCCAATGGGAAGGGCACTGTGGTTCAGAGTTTCTGCTCTGTTCCCTCTGCAGGACCCAGAATTGCTGCTTCTCACAATATTACTGGTTCATGATCTGTAAATCTGTGATGTTCTCACAAGGCTTCTCAGGTGTCATACTGTCAGTGAACTTAATTGGTCTAGAAATTTTTCTTTAGAAGAGCGAAACAACCTATCCCTATTTTTAAAACATTTCAAAAGTTACATTTATATCCCTTGATAGTGTGGCCAACATATATAATGGAAAAATATGTCACTGAAACATATGTAAAGGACAAAATAAGAGGGCATAGCCAGGAAATCCCATTTCACTTCACCAGGATCACACAAGATGCGGTAAGGAGGAGAAGAGCTTTAGAAAAATGAAACAGAGACACCGAATGTGAACAATTAGGAAATGTCAGGAACAAATGGCTAACCCTTTTGAAGAATAAATAGTTGGTGACACGTTTATTTCTTCAGCACCCTGGGGGAAATAAGTAGAAATAGAATAGAAAGGACTTTGCTCAACTGACTCATTAGTCTGAAGAACAGCTGGGTTCAATTTGGCTTTCCCAAGACCAAAGCAGAAAGACTTGGAACTAGCCCAACTTTACTGTCCAGATTCATTTATATTTGATATATTCCTTCATTAATAATGAATATCCACAGAATAGCCACTATACACCAAGGAAATATTGTACAAGGCCCTTGGAGGCATTGCAAGGGCCCTTCCCTATCCCTTAGTTTCTCCCCTGCCCTTTGATGGACACACAAGCTCTTTACTGGCCAGGAAGGGTGCAGTCTCCTTCCATTGCTAGGCAGTAGTTTGAAGAAATAGAATCTGGAAGTCTACTTTTGAATGAGATCTTCCCCTTTCTTGATCTTTTACCAGCTGGGCCCTACCTCGTGAAACTTCTAGAATCTCCAAAAGTATTACTTTTTATAACATGATTTTTATGGAATATTTTCTATTTAACCCATAACAGGAATTGAGGAAGTTCAGGGCCTATCATGGAAATGCTACTGTTTAAATTCAAGATAACAGTACGAGGTCACTCATATTGAAGAAAGATTCTTAGTATAAGAAATATTAGACAAAAATTGTACCACTGTTACCAACAATTCTCTTCCATTTTCGAGTATATAAATGATATTTTCCAGAACACTGGTACATGCACTCTTCCTAATCTTGCTCTGAAACAGTCACACATCAAACAGTTTCAAATATATGACAGTATAGAAGCGGGGACTTGATAAATTTATAGTATCTTGACACTATTAAAATAAAGTTGGTTTCATGATTTAGAGAGTAAAAGGTCACCTGTACCCACCCCTGAGATTCTATATATCTGCCTTTCTATACTATGACCTTGAGCATATGCCCAAAGAACAAATGAAACATCAAATCCAATGCAGAAGCCTCAACTTTACTTAAAACCTTCGGTTGCAACTTGTAAATCTTGCTGCCTCAGACAGAATAAAAAAAATTCTCTGTTATATTTGTTCTCTATACTACAATAGGTACAAAAATGAAAGGAAATGTCCCTATTTATTATTTCAAGCAAGAACACACCTCAATTAACCAACTTTTAACAAGGGTTTGTCAACTCACATAACAAAAGAGCTAGAAACAAATATATAACACATGACACTACTTTTTCTTTTGTGAGACAGGGTTTCATATTTTCCCTGGCTAGTCTGGAACTCTCTATATAGGTACCAAAGTGATATTGAGTTTATGGCTATCCTGATTCAGTACAGAGATTACAGGCATAGACCACTACACCTAACCCAAGAGACAATTCTTAAAGCAGCAATCCCTGAAATCAACTTCCTTTGAAAATGGCAAAGATACTACAGATTTTTCAACCTCTGCTTTTCTATGGTCATATATTTGAAATTGTTTGATGTAGGACTATGTCAGACCAATACATGGGATATACTAGAGATACACTGGAGAATAAAAGAGTACAGTAAGACAGGCCCATACATAAGGTCAAGGAAATTGGCTCAAACCAGTTGGCAAGGCAGGCACATAATTTACTTCCTTATGAGCCAACCAGGAGTCTGCCCAGCCAATGATGGGCAACCATGCAACATCATCATATCTGACACAGCCTGGGTGCTCAGAGGAGGGTATATAAGGCTCTCCCCATTGCTGAACAAAGGAGTTAGCCCTTTACTTTTCACCTAACTCCCAGGGACTATGTAGTTCATCTTGTGTCTTCTCTTCTCACCCTCTCCCCCTGAGGGAAGCATTAGGACTCAGCAATATCTGGCACCCTGAACAGGGTTCTGATTGTTGAGAGAAACAATCTTCACTTGTAGTGCTCAAGACAGTAGCTCCTGTACAGTGTGTTTCGGTGAGAAGTTTCCCTTAGTGCCATGATCTTTGGTCCCTCTGACAGGTAATAGTTGGGATCCCCATTTCTTTTGTGTTGCCTGTTATGTTTGTCTGCTCATCTGGTTAGGAAGACACATTTTTCCCATTTCTGTTCACCAGGTGCCTCCACATAAGGGCTTATGGCACCCCTTTCCCCACAAGTAGATCCAGGGCTCAGATCCTGAAAACCATGCCTCATTCAAACATACAGTATGAGCATACAGCTGTAGTCTAAAAGACCACAGAAGTCCCACAACTAAGCATAAGACATAAAAGTCAGACACAGTTTTCCACCCCTGAATGGGCAACCTTTCCATCACCCCACGACTTCCGTGTTTGACCTCTCTATGGCCTCTGATAATGAGAAGGCAGACATTTTGGCCCCTCAAAATTTGTCAAAGAGAATGCAGCTGTCATTAAGATCCCATGTGTTGCCCTCCCCTCTGCTCCACCCCCACCATTGAAGGCTATGCTGCCTCTACTATATTCTTGGTGCCATCTACTCTGATACCTGCCTGTCTCAGGAGCTAGATACTTGTAATCCTCAGACAACTTCCAGAGGGTAGTTTCCAAATTTATCTCATTTCAAAAAATAAAAAAGCAACCTAATGCTTAGAGAAATGTGAGCCATCATCCTAAACTATATTTCCATTTGAAATTCTGACAATGAATGCAACACTTATTTAGCATTTAATTATCCCACAAGTTACACAAGGTTATTTATTCAAAACAAAAACATATTTTATGAGCAATTTTTTTATTTTAAAAAGTTTTTTTTTCCAATATCCCTCACTGCTTCCCCCTCCTTTCCACCCAGTCCTCCCTCAGCCTCCCCCATCTATTCCCCAGGGAGGGCAAGGAATCTCAAGGTGAGTCAGTTTGGTCTGGCATATCCAGTAGACGTAGGTCTAAGTCCCCCCCCCCCCCCCAGTATGAAGGCTGAGTAAAGTGTTCCTTTGTATTAAATGGGCTCCAAGAAGTTCAAGGTACCAGGAATAAACTCTGGTTTAACTGCAAGAGTCTCCACAAACTTCCCATGCCATTTGACTCTCATCTGCATTTGGAGGGTTTAGTTCCTCAGCTGTCATTTAAGAGTAAGTGAGCTCTCAATAGCTCCAGTCAGCCGTATCTGTGGATCTCCTCCTCATAATCCCTATCTCTTTGCTCATACAATCTCTCCGCCCTCTCTTCAATTAGGTCATGAGCTTGACCCGGTGCTTAGCTATGGATCTCTGCTTCTGCCCCCATCAGTTGCTGGATGGAGGTTCTATAATGGCAATTAGGATGGTCATTCATTTGATTATAGGGGAAGTCTTGTTTAGGTACTCTTTCCACTATTGCTTGGAGTCCTATAAAGGGACATTTTATGGGTTCTTGGATGTTTTCCTAGCACCAGGTTTCTCTCTAACACCACAGTGGTCCCTCTATCAATATATCTATTTCTTTGTTCTCCTTCTCTGTTGCTTCCCCCGCTCAACCATCCCATTCTCACATGATCTGTTCTCTTCTCCCCTTGCCCCCCCCCCCCGTGTGATCCCAATTTATTTTGGAGATCCTCTTTATAACCCTTTCCCAGGGGGATCCATGGATGACTCTCTTAAGTTCCTCCTGTTACCTAGATGAGTGGTATGTAGAAGAATGCAAATAGATCCATATCTATAACCCTTCACAAAACTTAAGTCCAAGTGGATCAAAGGCCTCACCATAAACCTAGTTACACTGAACTTGATAGAAAAGGAAGTGAGAAGTAGCCTTCAATGCATTGGCACAGCTGACCACTTCCTAAACATAGTACCAGTAGCTCAGATAAGAACAACAGTTAATAAATGGGACCTCCTCAAACAGACACTTCTGTAAGACAAAGGAAATGGTCAATAAGACAAAATGACAGCCTACAGAATGGGAAAAGATCTTCACCAACCCTACATCTGACAGCCGACTGATCCCTAAATATATAGAGAATTAAAGAAACTAGAGGCCAGACGACCAAATAATCCAATTAAAAATGGGATTCAGAGTTAGATAGGAGATTCTCAACAGAATAATTTCAAATTGCTAAAGGACACTTAAAGTATTGCTCAGCATCCTTACTTATCAGAGAAATGCAAATCAAAACAACTCTGAGATACCATCTACACCTGTCAGATGGCTAAGATCAAAAACACAGGTGACAGCTTATGCTGGGGGGGGGGGTGTAAAACAAGGGGAACACTTCTCCATTGCTGGTGGGAATGTAAACTTGTAAAGCCACTTTAAAAATCAGTATGGTGGTTCCTCAAAAAACTAGAAATCAATCTCCTCAATGATCCAACAATAGCACTGTTGGACATATACCCAAGGATGCACACTCTTACCCCAAGGGTAAATAGGTTCATAGCAGCATTATTCATAGTAGCCAGAACCTGTAAAGAACCTAGATGCCCCTCAGTGAAAGAATGGATTTTTAAATTGTGGTACATTTGCACAAGGGAGTACTACTTACCAGAAAAAAAAATGATATCCTAAAATTTGCAGGCAAATGGATGGATCTGGAGAGTATCATCCTGAGTGAGGTAACACAGACCCAGAAAGATAAACAAACTATGTGCTCACTCATAAGTTGATTTTAGACATAAATCAAAGGATAACCAAGTTACAATACACAAGCCCCAAGCAGTTAAGAGAAAACAATTAATAAATAATAAATAAACCATAAGGTTTTATATGACAAATTGTGGCAATGCATTGTGTTGAGAATATCTCTTTCATTCTAACAGACAGGAACTTTTGCTGGACCTCACAGACAAGTTCATACCATACCTTAAGACTTAAAAATGCTATCCTAATATATACTTGGCCTCTTTATTCAATCTGCCTTTAAGAAAACAATATAAAAATAACCTTAATTTCCTTGGATTTATTTTATTTAGCTTTTACAAATTTTAAGAAGTTGTTGCATAGCTGCAACTGTAAATAATGTGCCCTTCCATTCCTTGACCCAAGAATAATTCAGGTGTGATCTAACATGCATTTACTAAAAACAATCATAATGCATATTGGAAGAAATCTTAAAAAATGAATGTCCACCATAAAATTTTTAACTCAAATTACAAATGTTGGTAGATAGACAGTGATGCTTGTAGAAATGTGTAATGGGGGTTGGTCATGCTCAGTTACAGTTAGTGGCTTGCTCCTTTGGAAAAGTCTGTTAAAGATTTCTATAAAATACCATCCATGCCCTCACTCATGTGATTTCTCTGTATTACTCAACAAAATAGAAGGCAAAGCCCTTTGTTGCAGAGAGACACACAGACATAGTCATATAGAGAAGACGCTCAGCCAGAAACAGATACAAGGATAGGAATAAATTCACAAGATGATCTTCAGATAGGTGCAAAATCAGACTCCTACAGTAGATAGGCAAGAGGTCAGAAGACCCAGGAAAACAGACTGAAGAATTCAAACCTGGACTCATTGTTGGTTAAATGACACCAAAGAGAAATGCTGTAGTTTCTCTTCTTAATACAACACGGACACATTATGTGACTCAGAGTTTATTACTAATGCATTCAAGCTGACCACAGGAAATAACAAAAACTGTTCCCAGCATTTGTTGAAATCTGATTCTCGGATAAACTTCTAGTCAGAGTTGAGGACAGAACACATATCTGAAGCAGAGTAGGCAAGTCTGCAGTAGGAAAGGCATAGCTTGGAGAGCATAGGACCCCAACACAGGAAACTTCTTCTTTCCAAAGTGAACTTTCCCTGTCTTGTTCAGTTAGTTTAACTTAGGAGATGAGAATAGAGGAAGAGACAGAAATTGTGCAACTGAATCAACTTTATTTGAAGTTTTCTGCTCAGGAATAAACACCCTATTAAGATATCAGCATGCGATTCCAGCAAAACCTTTCCATAGACTTGGGTTCAACTACATAAAGGATAATTCTCATTTTTCATTCTTTCCTTCCCATTGTAGGGCACAAAGCTCCCACATTAAGCCCTCATACTTTTACCTTCACTTTTATTATTATAATAGAAGGTCTTGAATTCATGACTTATAGTTTTTCCTTTATATAGATCAAAATACACATTGAAAAGTGGACCTCCCATAGCTTGGCTCTGCTTATATTAGTGGTTCTCAGCCTTTCTGATGCTATGACCATTTAAGGCAGTTTCTCATGTTGTGGTGATACCCAAACATAAAATTATTTTCATTGCTACTTCATAACTGTAATCTTACCACTATTATTAATTGTAATGCAAACATCTGTGTTTTTCCATGGCCTTAGGTTATTCTAACCTCAAAGGGTCATGATGCATAGGTTGAGAAGAACTGACTTATACACTTGTCTTCCTGTTATCATGGCTTAATCTCCAACCTATATCATTTTTACTCTGCATTCCTTCCCCTCTTATCACTCAGAAGCCTGTTTCATTTGTTGCCTTCTCTATTCTGACTGTCACTTATCTAATAGATCATCCTCCATAACACTGAAGCAATATTTTCCCAAAATCTCTCTGCTCATCTTCTTCCCATTTGTGTCTTATCCCTCATCTCTGCTCAGGCTCCCAACAGTGCTTTCCACACATACTTTCTTCATGTTCTGACTTCTTTCCAGTCTATAACTTATATCTAAGTTTCTCTTGCTGAGATTGTTAACCATGGTTATTATTTTCCAAAGCTGACCCCAAACAATTTGGATGGTTTCTGCATAGAAGGAGGCTGTGACTCCAAACAAAAGTTTGAGTTGATCATTCCTCTTCTCTGCTGTGGTCTTCTGGTTGCTTTGATTGACCTAATACAGTATAGAAGTTGTGGATCTTCTTTCATGACTTCTGCTATTCTTAGTGTACTCCAGATATACTTTCATTTGAAATATTCCAAATGAGGTATAAATACTGGAATTGCTACCAACTTGGTGTTTTAAGTTCATTGTGGAGCTTATCAAAGTTTATAATCATTATTTTATTTGCCTGACTTTACCAGTAAACATATGATCATCAAGCTTATATTTTTTTATTATCCAAATAGAAAACTTCTAGTATGATTTCCTTTGAAGCATGGGCTAGATATGCCAAATATTTATTTTCTAAAAAATAAACATGGCAAAAGTAAAATATCATTCCCATAATTAGATTATAAAAGATGATGGCTTGTATTGATAGCCAGCTCTCTGTTTATTATTATAATTCTCTTCCTCCTCCTTCCCCTTCTTCAACAGAGTCTAATGAGATAGAACATGCTGTTTTCAAATTCACTATACTGCCTCAGCCTTCTGGAATGCTGGGGTCACAGATGTGAATGACCACAACTGCCATCTTAAGTTGTCCACTTAAAGGCAACGTGTCATGTTGAAAAGACATTCATGATGAAATGAGTGTGATCATGGACTAAGAGCTATCAATGAAGTAAACCCTGACAACAACTCTGTGTATTTAGAACTTTGAACTTTGAGACAACAATAGTCCATGGATGACTTAAATATGGCTATGAAATAGTAGTGGACACATCTAAGCCATTCTTGAATTTCCAGCTGTTAGAAACACTAAGATATCAAATGAGCATTAGGTTAGCCTCTAATTTCTAGTATAATTTGAAGTATAGAAAATCATTATCATTCATTCTGTACTAAAAATAATATCTCCAACCTTCATTTTCCTTCCAGAACTTTATGTGTATACATTAATTCACTTACCACAACCTTTACAAAGTGTCTAAAAATGAGAAAACCGAGGCACAAAGTTTTAGTAACTATTAAAGATGATTCAAGCATTTCAAATTAGAGTTAAGACTCGGGTCAGATATTATAAATATTTATTAAATAAATCAATGTTTATATTATTGTAAAAAAAAAGTAATAACGTGTTCTTAATTAAAACATTGTTATCACTCTAACAGAGTGAAATTAAGAATGCACATGTAATAGTTGTTGGTTATGTTAGTATTTTGGAACCTTGTGGTTGACATAAAATATCTACTCCCTACTCCCATGCATACTGCAGATATGGGGTTTATACTTTATTCCATTTACATATAAACTAGTTTTACATGGAAACTGGTAACTGATTGTAGTTTACAAATGATCTTTATGGTGAGATATGCGAATTTGAGTTATTTTATTGGTCCAAAAACCAAGCAGCTCCAAGCCAGTCAATTTTCCACCTTTAAGTAACTAATAGACATTGTATTGGATGGTACACAGTCCTTCATTGAATGCTGTGCTACAGAATGACAACTCATTCCATTCCACACCTGTAACTGGGCCATGTGATTCATGTTGCATGGTTTCCTTGCTGTGACTTTGGTGTGGTTTCCAAATAAAATAAGTTCAGACTATGGCTTTCCTCCAAACACTGAGACAAGCTTCTTCATACATCTGCACTGTATACTTTATTAAAAATAAAATGGACCCCAACAATGATCCTTTCATAGGCATGGTCTGAAGTAAACAGAAATGGGTAGGGCTACATTCTTGAACATTAGTTCTATTTTACCTCCCAGGATGCTGTGGGTGTTTTGGCAAGGATATATTAGCAGATATATTGATTTGAGTCTGAAAACAATGTTTCATGACCATGACTCATTACAGTCATCATTTCAAAGCTGTGTTAGTAGCTGGCAGGAAGTGATATGGATCTCTAGAGCATAAAACTGGCTTTGGAGAAGGTGTGGTCCATGAAAATACTGATGTAATATAAACATTGTACTTCCCAAATATTTATAAGGTCATTCCTACCCTACACCAGAAGTCAAATCTGCCTCTGAGAGGTTCCACATGGAAGCTACAACATTCTTTGGCTTTGGCACTTTTGCAATTCAACCCATTTCTGCAGTCTTTGGGAAAGGGGTACAGAGTCACCACAGTAGAGTGGGACTTGTTAATCATCTGCAGAACTTTCATCTACCAGTTCACCAGATTCTAGCTTACTTAAAATTCTGAATAAACTTAGACTTTCTTTTAGTATTTTCTTCCTGTCAGTGTCTTGATGATGGCCCTAGTAGTGACCAAAACAAGTTCCTTCATTATCTCTCAGGGCTAGTTTCACTACCACAGATAGCACAGGTACCATTGTCCCCCAGTGCCATGGTAACTTGCATAGACACAGTCAATCCCCACCACTCCTCTCATTTTTATCTCAATAACATAAAACATCATAGGAAAATTAAAAATGTAAAATAAAAAACTTTTCTCCAAAATTTTGATAACCACTCTTAATAAGGAAATATAAATAAACACTGTTCCAAGAACAGAAAAGGTTACATGCATGAGAAATAAGACAGGCATTTCAAAAGACAGAAGGAAGTCCAATATCTCCCTGCTGCAATGAAGGGGGCTGGAGAATAGGATTTAGAAATGCTATCTTCCATTGCACAGAGAGGGTATGGATGATGGGACAAAGGGCAGAAGGGTCTTCTTTACATCTTATGTAAGTTTCCCATGAGAGAAGAAGGATGGAAGGTGAGTTTTTCAGATGCCCACTCACTTAAAGCAACAAGAGCTGGCTATTAGCTGAGGACATTAAAGCAGTGATGAGGACATGAACTAGCAGTCTGTTGGGTGCTCATTTGGGATCTGACAGAAGAAAAACGATCACAGATGCTCCTATACTCTACTTAGTTCATAGCTGTACATTCAGAGTGGGAGGGTGGTTGGATCCCATCAGGGTTATGTGTTGCTGATAAGTACAGGTAGGGAAAGATAATGGTGAATGATTTATGCCACCAGTACAATCTATGTTTCTACCTCCTGTCTTCCTGTGTGAACTTGGCTACCTGTAGGTCTTTATGGTACCTACTAAAAGATTGAGCTACTTGATAGACTAGAACCAAATGATGAAGAGTTTTAAATCATCAGACTTAAAGTTTAATTTAATGTTAGAATAAGAAGTGGGTATTTACTTATAAACAAGGAAATAATAAAGCTTTTCAATAATACAAACAACTCGAAATGGAAAGTATTTAAAAAGCAGTTCTGCCTTCAGTCGGGTATTCGCAATTGAGGAGAATGTATGGTCAACAGACTAACCTTAACAGCTATGCTGTCATTCAGGAGCATCATTAAACACAGATTAGAAGTCTGGTGCTGATCGTCTGGAATCCCCACATTGGAGGTGAAGACAAAGTTCAAGGCTAGTCTGAAACTGTATAAAAAACTTGAGATCAATCCAGAAATCAAGAACAAAACAAAAATTTTAACCAATGTTCAAAATCTGGTAAAGAGAAATTAATGAAATATGATATCTGTTTCCTGAGGAGCTTTTAGTAGGTAAAATGATCAACAAATTATGTATTTCTCAGAAAATTTCAATTTTGGTACTCACATTATTCTGATAATCCTATAGCTGTCAAAACTTTCACCACTGCTTGTGAAAAATATAACTAGAATATACACACTAATATTAAGAAAAATATAGGATTATGGAAAAATCACATCCAACAAAGATAACTTGCTCTCATGGATGCTTTAAGAGTAAGTATTGATCATTTATCTTCTTTTCCTCCTTTTATGATGTGGAATGTAGACACAGGCGAAGAAGAGACTTGCCTACCACCATCTATCTCAATGTGTGTGCCTTCTTTGTAAAACAGAAGACAGCAATTCTACACTGTAGGAAATAATGCTAACCATAATTCCTGTTTATTATGTCACAGATAGGCTATGCTTCTTTTTATATTTTGAATTTCCTGTCTTGAGTCTGTTGCATTTGACCTTTGCTATTCTTGGAAAACTGTTTATTTGCATTTCAGCCCACTTGTTACCTGTCACCACTTCAGAAACACTCTCTTCCACCACACTGAGGAAGACTATTGTTGCTATAGCTGCCAGAGGGTCGAAGCCAACATTCTAATTTTTTCATTAGATCATTATACTTTTTAGACAAATATATTAAATAGAGTATGGTCCAAGATGCAGAAGAAAAATTCTCAATATTCACATGGCTTGAGTAAACATGAGGTCTATTTCTCATTTACATAGCTGTATGGAAACAGCTGGTTATGTTCAGAGGGTGGCTTAAAGGAATTCACAGAGCTCTATCATATCTGAAATGAAAATTATTAAAAGTTTGACTAATAGGAGCCCTTTATCCTCTCATAGACTCCTAGGGACCATGATGAGAATTCATTTATTTGGTAATTATCTACTGATGTTTCATGTACTAGAAATTAGACTGGGAAAGTTACATTAAAATATTTGTCCTCCTTCCCTTTCCTCCCTTTAGACCCTCCCAAATACCTACCACTCCTTTATCTCCTTCAAATTCATGGCCTCTTTTTCATTAATTATTATTGTATGGAGATATATATTATATTATTGTATATATTAATTGTATATATATTAATGTATATTATTGTATGGAGATATATTATATTATTGTATATATTAATTGTATATATATTAATATATATTATTGTATGGAGATATATATATTCCTAAATATAACCTGCTCAGTCTGTATAATATTACTTGTATGTGCATTTTCATGGTTCACCGTTTGGCACTAGACAACCAACTGGTGTCGTCTTCCCTAGGGAAAAATCACTCATTCCAATCTCAGATTTCCCGAGATGCCTGTGGTTCTTTGTGTAGGACTGAGGCTTCCTGGACTTTTCCCTGTTCACTTTGGCATGCCCATTGTTGTCCTCATTGTTCAGCTTGCATTTGAGCAGTCATGTTAGGAAGAATTTGTAGGCATAATTTATGATGTTATTAAGAGACAAGATCTCTGGCTCTTAGAGTCTTTCTGCCCTTCTTCATCAGTGTTCCCTGAGCCTTAAGTCTATGGGTGTTTTAGAAATGTATCTATTGGGACTTGAACTCCAAATTCTACATTTTGGTTAGTTATAGTTTTCTGTAGTAACCTCCAATAAGCCTATTGTTAACATAAGTTATGAACGATTTGTCATGTACTTCATATGTCTTCATTTCTTCAGGATAAGTTAGTGGTACTTATTCTTGTTCCTTTGGTAGTACTATGTTTCTCTGATTGTTGTGTGTGTAAGCACCAGCGTCTACACATCTGAAGAAACTGACATCTAATTCTAATGATTAGTATTATTTTTATAAACTGACTCTATTAAGAGAAACCCTTCAGCAATTTGTTCACCTATTCTCTCTGGACAGATAAACTAACATGTTTGATGGGTGAACTTGCTACCAGATTCTTCGTGAAGGTTGATTTACTGCCACACTCAACAGATACAATCTTGATTTCAGTGTGTGTCTTTGGAGTAAGCCTGTATCATGAGTCTCCAAGGCCAGTTTAATATGATGCTCACCACTAAGATGAACCTAAATGAGTCCAGTAGGAAATGCATGGAATCCTAGCCTGCAAATGTAGGCTCAGCACTTATATACCTAGAGTCCTGCTAGAAGCCTAGATTAGCAAGGGCTGATGTGGATGTGGTCAGGCTCAGAGTCTGGGATTACAGGGGTTAGTCTGATACCCTGGGTCTGAATATATAGAGCCCATTTTGGTACTGGGGTAAGCCTTTAGTTTTGGACTACCAGGGATGTCTTTCATCAGAGTTTTACTACTGTAGGCTTGAAAACAGGTCTATAACAAAGCTCACTGTCCACTCTCTTTTCCCTATATGGAGAGTGTCTTTCTCAATGTTGTAGTGAGTGGGCTTAGAGAAATAGTGATCAAGTGATGGGGAATTTTTATTCTTGTCATCTCCAATAACTTTGTTATTTTTTGAATTAGGCTGGCATATACTAAACTGATATACTATTGCTGATTTGTCCCCAAGCAATGTGTCCCTCCTTAATATGCATTACCCTATATGCTGTCAAACCCATTGATGGGTTTCCTCAGATCTTGAGAACTGCTCCACTATCTTGGTGATGTCAATATGGTAAATACAACTTCAGACAGTAAAGCGAGGCATTATTTAATATGAAAATATAAATCAATAACAGAGGAAAAATAGAAAAGTTCTACATAGATATGAAAAACAGTACATGTCAAAGCAGCCAGCTGGTCGAAGGAATCAGAGGTAAAATCAGAAAAGTAACTTTTGTTTAATAAAAATAAAATAAAGCAAACTCAGTTTTTAAATGTGTTTATTTTTATTTTATGTATTTGGGTGTTGTACTTTCATATGTACATTTCTTTGTACTATGTGCATGCTCTTTGCCTGAGGAGGTAGAAAGACAGTGTCATATCCCTTAGAACCAAAGTCACAAAAGTTTAAAGCCACTGTCCAAGTGTTTAAAATTTTGTTAAAAATCACACCTAGGTACTCATAGTCACAAAGCCATTTCTCCAGTCCCAAGCACAACAAAATGTATGGAATATAGCAAAAGTAATTCTAAGAATGGCATTTGATTTGGGATGTATTTTTGTAGGCTGTGAATATGCTTTATTACCATTGGTTAATGAAGAAGCTGTTTTGAACTATGGCAAGTCAGCTTAGAATCAGGTGGAAAATCCAAGCATAGATAAAGAAGGGTAGAATCAAGCAGAAGCTATAAGCTGATACTCAAGGAAGGAAGATGTAATAGAACACAGGTAAAGCCGTGCAACACATGACACTATATAGATTAACAGACATGGGTTGAGTTAAGTTATAAGAGCTAGTAGATAATGAGCCTGAACCATAGGCCAAACAGTTTGTAATTAATATAAGCCTCTGAGTAATTAGTTTATAAGCTGCTGTGGGACCTCAGATGGGAGATATTTGGCCAGACCATGAGCCCATATGGATCAGAAAACTTGCAGCTATAAATGGCACTCCACATTTAGCAATCATATTTTATTGTAAACAATAATAATCACTGGAAACTGATTAAAAGAATTATTATTTATTAAGGAGTTTAACAATAATAATCACTGGAAACTGATTAAAAGAATTATTATTTATTAAGGAGTTTAGAGGGGAACACACACTGATACAAGAGAGATTAAGCAGTTAAGCAATTACTGGAATGGCTAGACTTGTCTACTGTAGTATGAGGTTTCTGGCCCGGACTTTCGGGTCTAGCCTCTAGGTTTAGATCCACAGAGACACACAGATGCTTACATTAATTTTAGGCTGATCAGCCTAAGGACCAGGCATATAACTTGCTAACTCTTTGCCCTTAAACTAACCCATGATTCTTATCCTGTTCAGCCATGGTGCTCAGTACCTTTCCTCAGAGCAGTATAGTTGTCCTCTGTATCTTCTGGCTAGTCTGGCAACTCTGGAGTTTCTGTGGCATTTCTGCTCTGTTCTTCCTGTTCCCAGATGTTCTTAGTCTGGTAGTCCTGCCCACACTTCCTGTCTGCCTTTGGCCAATCATCATTTTTTTATTAAATTCATAGGCGAGACAATTATTTACAATGTAACATCATAAATCCACTACAGTCTACCTGTCTTAACTCATGGGTCAAGTCCTCCATCCAAAAGCACAAGAGAGAAGAAGGGGTAGCTGCATATGTGCACCCATATCTTAAGTTGTTTTCCAGGCATGCCCCTAATCCTGGTATCCCAAGGTCATAGGTGATTCCAAGATCTACACTGTCCAATAATCCATACCTCAAGGTCAAGATGAAAGTACCTGTTGGATACTACATCTCCCCCTTTTGTGTAAATAAAAAAGTTCTAAACCTAAATATAAAACTATATATAATAGGAACAACTATCAATTAATATCCAGGAGAGAAGTAGCAATAACATAAACAAAGTGAAATTACAACCAACAAGAACAATATCAAACACAAAATAGAGACTAAATGTTCACAATATTGGTAAGTGGCAAAATAAAAACATCACTTTACAGTTGCCTTATCTTGAATAATCTAAGTCTAGTACCTAATGCTCTTAACTAAGATATGAGATGGTCAAACTGTAACTACCTAGTCTTCAACCCATCAAAGAACTGAGAAGAAAGGCATATTATCTAAGCAAGTATGAAGTTCATGCAAGCAACTTCCAAAATTTACCAAGAAAAGACAGTGGTAGCTGGCTGCCTGAACAGTCACCTAAAACTTTTATGCAATGTTGGGGCATCCAATATTTTGGTGATAGGCCTAGAATATCTGACAGACATTTTCAGATGCAGCATATTTTGAGACATCATCTTTCCCTGTCTTTGCAGGATTCAGCAGTCTCTTATCCTTTGTCTGCTCATCCAGATTGGACAGCATGCTTACTGTCAGTAGTTGAAGCAAGGGCAGTTCTTTGCCCAACAGGCCATTATCTGCCAAGGAAGACAAAGTCCATGTGGAGTATCTTTGATACCGAACATTATCTTGGGAAAGGAAGGGTGTTTCCAGGAGTAATTGTATTTCACATTAGCCAAATTCTGAATGATAAAGCTGGGGAACCTGCATAGAAATGAACTAGGCCCTCTGAATGTGGATGACAGTTGAATGGCATGCACAGTTTATAGAATCTCTGGCAATGAAACCAGAATTTATTTCTAGTGCATGAACTGGCTTCTTTAAACACATTCCCTACAGAGAAACACCTTGCTCAGCCTTGATACTGGGGGAAGGGGATTGGTCCTGCCTCAACTGGACATTCCAGACTGTATTGACTCACCCTGAGAGTCCTTACCCTCTCTGGAGAATGGATGGGAGATGGGGTGGTGGGAAGTTGGGAGTTGACTGGGAAGAGGGGAGGGAGGGAGAACAATGGTGTATATGTTTATAATTTTTTAATGTAATAAAACATTTAAATGTCATATTTCTAGGTCTATAGAGTGCTTAAATATTGCCTATCCATCAGACATATGTTATTACATATACAGAAAACCTAATTAACGTAACTATGATATGACAAATATGGGTGACTATAATATGTAATTTTATCAACCTAGATAATTTAAACACTAAGGATTATATTATAAAAATAGATGATCTATAAATAGACATATAGTATAGGTACAATGACTTTGAGTATGAAAATTATACAAAACATCTTAAGCAGAGGTAGAAATGTATAGTGCAAAATTACTACAATATCCTTAATACATATCAATGTATAAAGTATTTTAAAAAGAGGTGGAATATATATATTACATATACATATATAATATGACAAAATAATTAAGCAAAGGTAGAAATTATATAGTGCAAATGACAATATCCTTAATATGTATTCAAATATAAGATATTTTAAACAAAAGTAAGTGTATGTACATAGTATGATAAATATAGAGTTGAATTTATATAAACATATAAATTATTTTAAACAGACATAGAAAATAATTTGACATTTGTATCAATATACAAGAATCCACACCAGTGCAAATTATCTATGGTTCATAGTTGGCTAAATTTTCTTATAGGTAGATACAATAATCCACTCATATCTGTCCTATCTATAAAATAATACACCTCAGAGCAGCCAAATGGTCAAAGGAATCAAAGGGGAAATCAGAAAAGTAATTTCTGATAATAAAAATGGAATAATTTTTAAATGTATTTATGTTACATATTTGGGTGTTATGCCTTCATGTGTACATGTCTCTGTACTATGTGCATGCTCTGTGCCTGAGGAGGCAGGAAGACAGTCTCATATACCCCAAAACCAGAGTCACGAAGTATTACAAATTGAACTTAGGTCCTCTGGAAAAGCAAGCAGTGCTCTTAGCCACAGAGCCATCTCTCCAGTCTAAAATGTTTGGAATAAAACAAAACCAATTCTAAGAAGATCAGATTATAAATGTCTTTAATAACAAAAATGAGAAAGTGCTCAGATTATCTAATTTTATACTTAAGTTAGCAAAAGGAAGATAATAATAAATATTAGAACATAGAATAAAGAAACAGTAACAAGAAAACCAATTTAAAAGAAATGAAAATAAAATATTGTATTTTGAAGAAATATAAAAAATTTATAAAATTTAATTTTAAATGAGAAATAAGGTAATAAGATTAAATATATAAAATTTTAAGCAAAGGAGGCATCACTGCAGTTGATGGTACAGCATATATAACCTAAACAATGGAACACACATGAGAAAGAGATCAGCTCCTGAAACATACCTGCCTAGAGCATAGGAAGGAGACATGGGATGTTTAAGTAGACAAATAGTAAACAAAATTAAAATGATAATTGAAGATATACAATGAAGAAAATTATATGGTTACACTGATAAATTCTATAAAACATACTTTTATTTTTTATTTATTTTTGTGTAGGTTTGCCTGTTGTGTGTGCACCACGTGTGTGCAGTGCCCATTAAGACCAGAAGAGGACATTAGATCCACTGCAACTCAAATTGCAGGTAGTTGTGAGCACTGAGAACCAATAAGTCATACAGCTGGCTTATAGACTGGCAAGGATTTAGGTCTAATCCCAATATCCCCAGTTTAGAGTAGTTTTACAAAACTGAAACATGCCCAAATTTGCTTCTAGCTCTAAAATGTGATGTCCCCACAAATGATGGTTAGTAACTATGCCTATGTTGTAAGACTTTTCAACAATCATACCCCTACCACATGCCACAGAGATAGGGTTCCGGTAGCCTAGGGCCTGTGCCAGAATGAGAACTCTCAAAGGCAGGATGACAGTTCAGTTGACATCATTCCCTCCTATTGGTACTGCAGCAGACCTCATCCTCAGTATTTCCTTTAACACTTAGGTAAAAAAAAAAAATCACTTTGAAGTTAATCACTGAACTTAGAGATCTGGATAGTGTAGGAACCATTTGCTCATAAAGAAACAATTACATTAAGGGGGCATGGTACTTTATATAGTTTATATTTATTTCAATTTTTATTCAAACTAGAATAAAAGGTTATACTTAGCTTTAAATTCATTTTGCTTGAAGAATGCTCTCACCCTACAATTCCTTCACTTCACATTATTTACTATAGATAAAAAGTCTTTGTGGCTGGTTGCTGTTTTCAGAGAAAAAAAATTCACAAAATATTAACACAAATAAGCCACATATTTTTTTCTTATTCAAAAGAAAGTTGGCAATTGCCCTGTTGCCAAATAAAGGTAACACACCATTTCTACCTACCATATGTACTGGATGTGACTGGCTTGTTATAGCCTTTGCTAAACCAGAAGATCAGAATGTCAGAGACTGCAGCCAATGTCAAGGTTGCTGGCTTCGTCTAAAATCCTCTTGGAAGGATGCTGTAACTAGTGACCTCACTAAATTATATCCCCTGGTTCATTCACAGGCCCTCCCATGTCTTTGGTGTAGATTGTATTACATTTCTGTAACCCACATTTCCACTTACTGTATCTTAAAACCCAAAATGTAATCATAGCAAAGGTGTCTCACTCACTAAATGCTCATCAGGGTGGTAATTGTTACAAAAATGTACTCTATAGCTAAACTTCAGTGAACACATGAAATATGTAGAAGTCATAAAATACAAAGGTGATGATAACACTGTCCTGAGGAATTGCTTACCAAATTTATTTCTTCCAAGAACACTTAACTGAGTCAATATTAAACTGTATTAAGCCCAATTAGACTGACTTTACCAAGTGAAAAGCATCAGATCTGAATGTTCTAAGTGTGGCTGGGGAATTCCAAGCAGTTGTGTTCAAGAGCTCTTGGGAACACAGAATTAATTACTGATTTATTTTAGTACTTATTTCATAAAATCAAGGTAAAATTTTTTATGATGAACCTAATCTTAAATTATCCCTTTATTTCTATGAGCTTGAGGTAAAAGTATACATACATATGTGTGAGAGAGAAAGAGAGAGAATAAGGTTCATCTCATACTTTAGTCATGGACATATCACTGTTTAAATCACAAAAAAGCCTCAAATACTCCTAATCACTATATTCTCTCTAATCAAAGATCAGAGCTTTGTTCAAAACTAAAGGAATTAAACTAAATAGAGTGGGGTGCCACAAAGAACAAGAAAGCAAATGACTGTCCCAGAGTAGAGCTCTTCAGCTGACCAGACTCATGCTAAATCCTAAAACTATTTTAAATTTGACATCACTCACTGGTGAGGCATAACTTTTTTGTGCAGAAGAAAGACATTTCATTTATTTACTCTCAATGCAGGACCTAAGGCACTGTCTCAGTTTACCAGGGTCCTTTGAGAAAATTTTCACATAAATTCTTTTAACAGAAAGAGTCCTGACAAGGAGAAAAAGGTAAAACTATTGATTGAAATTAAGATTGTATTTTCAATTCCCCCATTATTTCTATAGATTTTTTAAAGTTTTTCGTTAGGTTCCTTATTGTGATATAAGATTGTTAAAACTATGTATTAGGAGATAGACAAATCTGCTCTATATTTTGTATTTCTTCCACTTGCCAGTATCACGGCTCCGGATAAGCTGCTCAAAAGTTTTACATTTGTTAAATAGTATCTGGCCCTTTAGCAGAACTGGTCCTCAGAGTCTCTGTTCAGTTAGTGACCCTCAGAGATGATTTTAGAATAAAGCTCCTAAGCGTTAGTCATCACACTCACCCAGTGAGTCTTCCATGATTGGGTCACTAGACTGACAGTGAACATCTGTCTCCTGTGACACAGAGCACTGGAGTTCTGTTGATCTCTCTCTTGAATGCAGACATATTTCTACTTCATCTGACTATATAGAGAAGATGAAATCTGTGATGCTTCACTCCTGAATCTGGGATTTAGCTCATACTGAGATTATACACACCTTTGTTAAATGTACATTTAGTTAAACTAGACCAGAATCAAAATTCTAAACCTCTGGGAACTCTGCAAAATTACTACCTCTTTAATACTTATTATGTTTTAATATCTGAAGATTCTAAGTAGATGTATTAAAGTATATAAAATTAATTAAACTCAGCGCAATCCCATGGACCACAAGTGAGAAAATTCCATTTCTACACTTGATATTACTCAAAGACCAGGAAGTGATAAAAGGGGTGTGTGTGTGTGTGTGTGTGTGTGTGTGTGTGTGTGTGTGTGTGTGTGTGTGTGTATGTGTGTACTGTGCTGTATGATTATGGTGGAATAACTGAGTCCATCTTGGTGAGCAAAGAAAAGTGTTGATAAAAGGAACGGATTTGGTATGACTTTTTTTAATGACTTAGTTCTATGTCGTTAGGCACAATAAATGACATCCTCTCTAAAACAGGAATGAACAACAAACTTTGAAGACCTAGGTTTGGATCTAACATTTTAGGGCCTTTTCTAACTCAACTAGAACTGATTTTCATAAGAAGTAGAGAAGCATTCGAACACAGAAGGAAGCTTAGTACCTCATGCAGATGTGGCGCTGCTGGGGCATCAGCACTCAAAGGGATTCAGTGCTGGTGACCACTCTCAAGATGTGCTGCTTTGCTGGGGTGGAACTAGAACATAGCTTCTGAGGTGTCCTGCCTTTCATTTCCACATCATTATAATTCATATAATTTTTGAAGATTATTACTCTAGTCTAATTTAATAAAATCTACATCAATTATCTGTAATATCAAAGACATTATAATCTTAAGGTAAACTAAGTCCCAGATTCAGTAGCAAAGCTTAGCAAATTTCATCTTGCTCAGACAATGCATTCAAATGAAAACGTTTTCAAATCCCTGCAAGACATTTCCACAAGCACCCTCCTTTTCTGCCTTTGCCTCATTGTATAATAATCACTGGAAAAGAAGAACAGCTTTTTATAATGTGAGATTACAGCATTTACTGCAGATAATCATCTGGTCCCATTAACCAGAGCCTCAAGGCCCTGGGAAACCTGCCAATGAACTGAAATGAGATTCATTAAGATCAATTTGTTAATTGTTAATGAGGCTTCAAAATGTCCTAGTAAATGACTTAATCGTTTTAAGAACGCATTGGTGCTCATTCACTCATCTTTTCTGTACATGAAAAAGTTAATTTATTTTTAATCATTTCCATTTCTCCTTTCATCCCCCTGAAGGCTACAATAATTCTCTGCTATTACCACCACTAATCAAAGCAGCCCATAAAATTGAAGACCAAATTTAATGAAAGAGTACTTAAATACCATGACAGAATCTTCAAAGCAACCACATTATTTCATTCCATTTACAAAATAGTAAAGATAATAGCAACTCACAGTTTTACTGTAAAGAGCTAACATATTGTAGGGCCTCTCTTTTGGAAATGATGGGTTGAGCTATTCAGGATGTCTCTGAAGACACTAACATGCTTCCGATGAATTAGATAAAATATAGGACATCTTTTTAATTGCTTGTGTTGACTAATTAGCTAAAATTGGTTGGAGACCTAGCAAATGGCAAGAAAACATTTTAGAAGTGAGCTATTAACAAAATGACCTGTGTCTATGAGGACAGATCCATTTGTTCACTTGATAGTGCCATGACTACACAATACAGAGATGATAAAAGATATCTGTAGCATAACATGTCTTTCATCTATAACTGAAAGAAATTAAAATTAAATCCTTTGACAATTCTACAGCAGTGATTTAAAGACTTGAAAATTCTTTTAGTGGAAAAAGGCTACTTTAAGAAACAATGCAAGGAACATCGCAAAAATTATTACAAGATCTCAATGCAAGGATGTAAATCACAAGGATGGGGGTCTGCACCCATCTGCTCATCTCTTTCCATAACAACTCAGAGTCATAGAGACTCATTCATCTCAGCCATTCTCTTAAAGTGTAGAATGAAAGATTTTTGAACTGAGCCTTGTGGGGATTTAATAAAAGCTCCAAAAGTTTCGGAGATATAAGAAGGATCTAACCACAGTCAGTATAGGAGGATCAGAGAGTGGTGACTCACATCTATAATCCCAGCACAGGGAGTATCCCAGAAGTGGTGACATACGTCCTTAATCCAAACTGACTTGAGGTCATCTTAGTTTACAGAAGGAGTTCCAGGCTCCTAGGCAGGCAGTGGTGGGGTCACGCCTTAACTCACCAAAAGAGTATTTAAGGCAGGCATAGAAAGACAGAAGGGGAGGAAGCCAAAAGAAGCCAGGCTGGGGAAGCTGGAAGACAGATGAGTAAATTCTGACTGTGGCGTTTAATCTCTCTAATATCTCTGACTTCTCAGAGATCTATCCCTGAGCTTCATTTATTCGTTCAACAGAGCCTCCCTCCTCCACAGAAAGATAATACCTGCCTCATAGAGTACTGTGATGACTCAGACCCAGTGCAGGGGTGGGTGCTTAATTCAAACAGTATAAACTATTATCTTAAACATCTGTCTGTTCAAAATAAGGGTGTATATACTCATCTCTAAACCAAACTGGAGTTTTTTGCAGAAGAGAAACCGTCACATTGATTTAGACACCTATTAACATTTGTCATAATGTAAGTAAGTAGACTACAAAACTAGAGTGTGGGAGATTATGTTGCTACATTATAAATAATTGTCCCACCCACTGTTTTAATAAAAAGCACAGATTGGCCAAAGGCAGGCAGGAAGTGTGGATGGAGCTACCAGACTAATAGAACTCTGAAAACAGTAAGCACAGAGCAAAATGCCAGAGAGAAGCCAGAAGAAGCAGAGGACAACTATGCTGCTCTAAGAAAAGGTACCCAGCCACATGGCTGAACAAGATAAGAGACATGGGTTAGATGAAGGGTAGAGAGCTAGCAAGTGATATGCCTGGGCTTTAGGCCGATCAGCCTAAAACTGTTGAAAGCATCTGTGTGTCTCTGCGGGACTGCGGGTCTGTGGGTCTGTGGGCCTAAACCTTGAGGTTAGGCCTGAAAGTCCAGGCCAGAAACCTCCTACTACACTAGAGTATAGACATTTTAAACTTCCAAGTCAATATACTGACTTTCATGTGCAGTGAACAGAATTCCTGGCTTTCCAAGCATTGTAAAAATATGCATCAGAAACCAGAAACTTCTAGTTAATATTGCTAAACACCCCACATAAACTCAGACAATTCTAGAGCTATGTAATACAATACAATACTAATACAAGAAGAAACATGATATTCCCAAAACAAAAATAAATTACATGGTGTGGGTGTGTGTGTGTGTGTGTGTGTGTGTGTGTGTGTGTGTGTGTGTGTGTGTGTGTGTGTATGTGATGCCTGGTCACTTGAAAGCATACTTGTGTATGGGTGCACATGCACCTGTTTATTCGGGGGTGTCAGACTCAAAGCAGAGTGTCTTACCAAACCTGAAGCTTACAGATTCTAAGTAGTATACCTAGAAAGCTTGCTTTGGGGATTCTGAGTTCTTAGATTTAAGGTGGATGCCACAATTTACCCAGCTTTTATGTGAGATCTACAGCTTCAAACTCAAGACCCCATATTTGTGAAACAAGTATGTTATCTCTTCAGCTATCCCTCAAACTTAATATTAATTTTAAAGTATGATTCAAATAGAAATTTTTAAATATGTCATAAAACTTCCATTAAAATCAATTTTACAAACCATTTAATGTGTAGTCACTTAATATCTTCTCCTAAACTGTGAAAAAAATTATATCACTATTTCTCTACAGAATCATCAAATAATTAGACTTGCAAAAGTGACAATAATAAATTGTCCTTTTCTGAGACACAAAGTTCCCATTTTAAACAATCTAGATATTTCTGAGTATGGTAGCACACACTTGTAATGTGTGTAATGCTGAGGCAGGAAGATAAAGAATTTAAGGTCAACCTAAACTACTAATTCTACATAATGACAAGTTGTCTCAAAAGAAACAAAAACTTAGAGCAATAAATCATTAAAGACAACTTATAAAAATAAGACTGTTTTCTAGATAACATAAAGAAGCTTTACTTTATATGTGAAATATAAGTTCCCATTACTGGCATTATAGCCATAGACAGCATACTGTTACATTGGTAAATAGTGGCTCATCCGAGGATAACCTCAGCTATAATCCCCTCCATGGTGCTCACTGGGGTTTCTTTCTTAGTTAATGACACATCCTTTGGACTTCTTCAAGAAACAAGTCATTTGATAACAGTTTCAAACAGCCAGAAATTATTTTTAAAGCAAGTATAATGAATAAGGCAAGACTAAAAAACAAAACGCTGTTTTTAAAAGTAAATGCCTAGAACTGGTTTCTTTAACTGAGGGAAAACCAGTTCTGATGCTGTCCTGAAGCTGAGACCATTATGTCTTCCAAGCAGTGCCTCAGTCTGACAAGTTGGAAGCCAGAAGCACTGAATGCCTGCTCTGCTCAGAAGTTGGCTCATTGCTCTTAATTTGGTGTCAACATATCTACAGGGGCCCATGACTAGGTTTCAGGGAAACTGAATTCTATTGTTGCCAAGTATGATTAGGTGCACTTCTTATCAGAAGAGAAAACTTTCCATTCTCAATATGTTTCCAGAAATGTCCCTAACCCACAAAAATCCTTGGGAAACAGTACAAATACACATGGTTAAGCCTCCCACTCACTTGCTGGGTAGTTAAGCCAATAGTTTGAATCCTAAATGTCTATCTCTTCTTTCATAAAATTAATGATAATTGTGTCCACCTCAAAAATTATTGTAAATTTAAGCAATGTAATTTCCAGTACCTAATAGTGACTTAATTAGTAGCTTTGTAGATGTATAATTTAAAAGCAATAATTAGGCTTAATCTCTCACTGACAAATAACCTGATTCTCCTTGTAACATGTCATCCTTGTCATTAAGAGTACAGAAAGATGGTATTATATGTTACAATAAGGTTTTCTTGCCCCAACCTGCCAGAGGTCCAGACCCACAGACCTGCAGTCCCAGACTGCTTAGCTGCCCACCACTGTGTAGGCCCCCCCAAAATGACTCAGACCTTTATATTAACCTCATGCTCTTTGGTCTATAGCTTAGGCACATTTCTAGCTAGCTCCTTCATCTACTCAACTAATTTCCATTTATCTGTCTGACACCGGGGCCATGGCTCACCTGTGTTCCTTACATGTCTTTTTTTTGGGGGGGTGGGGGAGGGGTCTGGCTCGATCTGTCACAGACTCCATACTCTTTCATGTACCTATGCTCCAATTCCTCCACCTACCTCTAAATTTCTGCCATGGTCAAAGCAGTCTTTTATTCACAACATATAGCAAGACATTCCCACATCAGTTTTGTCTTTTACACCAGTCCCCAGTAATTCCATTTTTCTCCTCAGAAACCCCTGTGTTTACTCTGGCAATGCTCATTTCTCCCACTCCAGTTTTATTCTCTCCACTTTCATAAAATTCCATCCCTCCAATAATTTTCACCCTCTTGCTCTTACATCTTTTCAAATGCAGTGTATGCCTCAATTTCCAGGCTTATTTGTTCATTTGCCTTTTTGACTATTTTTTTTTCCTAAAGGGCTGGTTTATTTTTCATCTTAACCCAAATCTCATCATATCTGGGAAGAGGAAATATTAGCATAATAATTCCCTCCATACGACTGCCTCATGGGCAAAATGGGTATGGAAGGGCCTGGCACACAGTGGGCAGCATCACCTCTAGGAAAGTGGTCTTGAAATGTATAATAAAGCAGGCTGAGTAAAACCATGAGGAGCAAGAAAGTAAGTATCGCACCCCCCATGCCTTCTATCCCAATTTCTCCCTTCACGTTCCTTCCCTGCTAGAGTTCCTGTGGTGACTTCCCTCCGTGACAGACTATGATATAAAACTGTGAGCTGAAAACAATGCCTTCCTCCCAGAGTTGCTTCGGTCATTGTGTTCTATTACACAGCAACAGAAATTAAACTAAGTTAGAATGTAAGTCATAGATTTAATCACTTCCCTGCAGTGGGACTTCCTTTGGACCACCAACTTCCAAATAATGACATGGAGACCTCTTATTTATTATGAAAGCTTGGCCTTAGCTTGGGCTTGTTCCCAACTAACTCTTAAAACTTAAATGAACCCATTTATATAAATCTACATTCTGCCACATTGTTCATTACCTCTCCTCTGTACTGTACATCTGAACCCCTCTACATTTCACTGGCAAACCTCCTTCTCTCAGATTCTTCCCAGAATTCCTGTCTCTGTCAAGAAGTTTCATCTATCCTCTCCTGTCTAGCTGACAGAGAAAGTTGGTTGCTTGAACAGTCACTCAAGTCCATCTGAAACACTGGGGCATCTGCCTTTGACCTACAGGGCTAGAATATCTGATAGACTTTTCTATGAAGTGGGAATTTTAAGAGACTGGCCTACCTTATTTTAGCAAAGTTCAGTAGTTGTTTCTTTAATGTCCTGATTGTCCAATTTGGACAGCATACTGTCAGCAGCCAAGGCAAGGTAAGTTTCTTTACCTGTGGCTAGCTTAGCTACAATGAAAGCAAATTCTATCTGGAAGTTCTTCAGCACCCATCATCTTCTCTGAAGTATATTGCTGCTGGCAAAAGAAGATATGTCTCATTGTCATATAAAGTCTTGTGCTATTAAAATATTTTAAATACCATCCGTAAATCTGTTGTGTTTGAAGGCTGCTATCTATCTAAATATATCTGTTTAACCTTGAAAATATACCTAACATGACTGCAAGTTTGATTATTATAGATGACTAGATACTAACCTGAATTTCATAATTATCCTTAACAGTTTGTAATAATAGATTTCAAGAACTAGAACTTTACATTTTTAATGGGTTGCATAAGTATAATACCTTAAACGGGATATATACACACACACACACACACACACACACACACACACACACACACACACACACACACATATATATATATATATATAACATATATATATACTGTATGTTATAACAAAGTAATCTTAAATTTGTATTATTCTATAAAAATCTATATCAATATAAAATATTTGAGGCTAGTAGTTCTTTTAGTAGATTCAATAATCTACCTTTTTATTCTGTCATTCTTATATCACCCTTTTCTTTCTTTTCACCCCCCATCCATTTTCAAAACTATTTAGAAGAGAAAGAAAGATAAAAAAGATAGAGGAAAGAAATTCCTTAATGCATTCTTGTTTTAGCTTCCTTCCTGATCATGACCAATAACAACTTGCAGCTAACCCCCCTAACAATGACAAACACCTATGACCCACCAACAAACCAAAAACACTCACCCACCTTTTGGGAATGTAGACACTGTGTTATTAGAATTACTTCCTGCTGTCTTGGAGGTGAGAGCATCTTTAGGGCATCCTAAGAAAATTGGGGCAAAGATCACTTCCCAGGAGAGCCAGTTGTATCATTTGTTGTTTAGTCTTTGTGTGAAAAGAAAGTATGTTGCTTAACTGATGTCCTGGCTAGAGCAGTCTGTCATGCTGGACCATCTCAGCTAGCTTCTTTGAAGCTCTTCTGGCTGCAGGTTTTTGAGGAAACTGCATAAGAGGCATTTTGAGAGGCTGGGTCACTTGGGCTACTTGCCTGGTCTTCACTGATATCTGGTCCTTTTTTCTGAAAACACACAGACATTTAAAGATAACACATATATAAATTAGCACAAGTATGGAATTGAACAAGTCAGCTAAAGATGATTTTCTGTTTTATGTTTGATCAGGTAAAAGGCATCTGTCAACTTTAGAAAACTGTTTGGACTATAACATAAATATTCATCAATGCCATATGAGAGGATGACATGTGATAATAAGTCATGAGAACTCTATAGCCAACAAGATTTATTATGTCTCATCCATTCTCAGAGTTATGCCTATGTAGAGGGATCAGCAGTTTTTCTTGGTTTCTTCCTTCATGTCTTTAGCCAAAATTTTCATATTTCCCCTGATCAAATCTGATCTTTATTGATTTTTAAGGAATTCATAGTTTTGTTTCCTGTGGGAACAAAGGCATAACATCTCCTGCAATATAACACATCTCCTGACTTCCATTTTGAAATTAAGACTTCCTTAAAATATATAGGCTTGTTTAATTCAGCATGTTTTTCCATAATCCAATGTCTCTCAGTAACTGTTGTTTCTTGTTCATTAGTATTTTAAAATGTTTAAATTAACAAAGCACTGTATAAGGTCCAAATTCCCTATGTTATATTTCCCATCCTTATGTGGCTTATTTTTTTTATATTACTTTACTCTCTCTTTAAAGACTTCTCTTTATTATTTTTAAATCTTTTCTGTGACTGTCTATATCCATTTTCTTTTCTTTCTTCAGCACCTAAGTATATTTCAAGCATACTGTATCTGTTCAGAGATTTTCTGCAGGCTCATTCTGCAGTTCTTAGCGCATGGTGTTGGCAGCTGACTCTGCCCTCCTTGGGCTGGCCTAGAGGCTACCCAACTGGTTCTGGGCTGCAACTGCTGTTTTCATTTCCAAGAGAGCCTGGCCTCATGTCTGCAAACATTGACCAGGAGTCATGCCTACCCACCCCAGATCTGGGAAGCTGTTGAACCCATGCTATGGCAGACATTTCTACCAAGCTCTATACGTGCATATAATCAGTTCATAAAGGTTATAAGTCTTGCCTCCAGGGGATGACTTCCATAAATGTATATCTGGGCACAAAAGGAGAGAGGGAAACAACTCCTGTGGGATATTGAAGGAAAATCTCTTATACATGCTGGCAAAGATCTATAGCTGCTCACCTGGTTAATGCCAATTTCTCTGCTTTATCTGTGGAATCAAGCAATCACCATCACATCTATACTATGTAATCCTCCTTTCAAGATACATGGCATAAAATGGCTACTCTATATGAATAGAAATCAGCAAAGAGTAACTCAAGGAGCTTATCAATCACAACATGTGTGGTTTTTACTGGGAATTGTTGCCTGTTGCCCATTCATTCCCATGACATTGTTACTCCAACTCCTAGCCATTTTCATTTAAATATAGTATAATTAGAACTGAAATGTGCCTAGCTGTGTTTTATTCCTCAAAACTAGTTCTTTCCATTTTGAGTTTTGACTTGGCATCGATCTTACCACCTAAGCTTCTTACTAAAACACGAGAGAGAAAAAAAAGAAAGAAAAAGGAAAAAGAAAAGAAAATCCCTAACCTTATGGAGGTCTTGTATGTCCTGAACAAAGATCCTCACAAGGTTTGACCTATAGCAACTCACCAGGTCCCAATCTACCAGTTATTGCAAAGTGCCTGAACCTCTCAGACTACTGTAATCCAAAACTGGTCCAGAAAATATGCATTTCCTAGTTGACAGATAAGAAGTCTCCTCTCTTAGGAACTGTTCTTACCTTAGAAGCTAAAATTTCTTAAGGCCAAGAATAAGTAAATTAATAAATGTTCTTGTTATGATGAGACAAAGTCTCAAATATAATCAACTCAAATTTTTAATAGTAATGTGTATAATTATTTCAATAATGCTCTTTTTATTTGAAAGTAAATGATAACTTTATATAGTCATTTATCTCATTCTATACTGATTTTGTTTATGTAAAAATGCAGGTGTATGTATGTGTCGGCCAGATCTCAAGTGTACTCACTTCACTCACCATCTTATATTTAAAGAGAAGGCCTCTCACTGAACCTGAAGCTTGCTGGTTTGGCAAAGATGGCTGGTCAGCCAGCTCTAGGGATTGGCCTGTCTCTATTTCCCTAGCACCCGGATCATAAATGGAGCTATTATGTGGGTTTTGAGTGACCAAACTTGAGATCTCATGTCTACAAGCAGTTTATCAACTGAGCTATTTTCCTAGCTTTCCATTCTTCGTTGTATGTATTTTATATATGTGCACACAGTGTTATGTTGCAAAAAAAAAAAAATGCCTAAATCACAGAAGCTACAAAGCTGTTGCCTCTGTCTTGGGAAAGTTAATTAGTACAGGAGATCAGCATGTAAATAAGCAAGGAATAACTATCAGCTGGGCTAACTAACCCTGTGATTTTGACTGGCTGGTTGCTAAGTTCAGTGCTCCCATAGGTCATTTATTTAATTCCACATGACAGTATTGTGGTGGGTAGTATTACAGGTGTGTAAGCCTAGAGATACCAAGCGCTTTGCCTGGCCTGCAGAAGAAGATTCAAACCCAAGTCTGTCTAGCCTGGACTGCAAACTCCTGACACATTGTCTCCTACTTACAATAATGCAGGAATAAAGAAGCAAATGTAATTCCACAGAACTGGAACATGGGGCTTGATCTTACCCCACCAAGCCTTGAGATTACAGAAGAAAATCTGCTAGTCCTCAAAGCTAAGGTATGAATAAAATCAAGGTCAAGGACCATTAAGGTCATAGTAACTGTTGGACTTGGGCTACCTGTTGCCATGGGAAGCTCCACCTCAGATATGGAGCACACTGAGACACTTGTGTCTCCCTTTGTAGACTAGATTCCTTAATGTCTCAAACCCTAGACATGTGTTGGTGTTCTCCCGTATCATCATGGTATGACTCATTGTATTCTCATACTACTTTTTTGAAATGGCAATAACATGGTTCACATTCATTTCCCTCTGGTCAGTCACTGGGACTGAGCAACAACTGAAATACTGTTCTACAAGAAGACTCTGAAGTCAGATGGACATAGTATGTTCCTTTTAGAATTTCCCTTGGGTGTTGGGACTGTTACCATCTTTGCTTTGAACTCTTTCTAAAAGGCATGAAAAATGTCTGGGTCCATGTTCCTACCACAGCAAGGTCTATGTTGATGTCCATGGCCCAAGTTGTTACCAAAGGACACATGAAACCTGGGGCCTTGCTGGTGTCCAGGGGCCATGCTATTGCCATAGCAATCCTGATCTGAATGGCCAGGGCTACCATCTGAAGCTAGGATGTCAAACAGGTAGAGCTATTGCCTGGGTCTGTGACTAGGGTCTCTGTTAAAGTCTGGAGCCCACGTTGCCACTATGGCCCAGACAAAGGCCCTGGATCTGGGCCAGAGCTTTAGGCTTGGTTGGAGTCTGGGGCTCATGCCACAGCAGGGACCATACAGATCTGGGTGGCCTATACTGCCACCAGGGACCATGGTGTCATTCAGGCCTAGGCCTTTGCAGAGGTCCATATCTGGATCCATGGCCACACTGCAGCCAGGGTTTGATGCCAAGGCTCCTGTTAGTATTAAAGACTTTGTAGATACTCAAGATCAGAGGCTATGTTGGTGTTTGAGGACCATATTGCCGCTGGGGGCCTGTGCCAATCTGAGAAATGCCACCTGGGAAAGTGGTGACATCAAGACCCAGCTGCTGCAAAGGACCATGTCTGGATCTGTGGTCTGTGCAGAAATTCCAAGTCCCCATATTGCCACCAAAGGCCACATAGAAACCCAGGGTTGGGGTTAAACCTGAGGCTTTGGTGACATCATGAGACCAGCAAAACCATTCTAATCTGAATGGCCATTGCCGCCACTCAGAGCCAGAATATCATCAGAGACCAAGCTGCTATAAAGAGCCATGTCTGGGTCTCTGTCCTGGGACTTGCAGCTGGGATCGGTGTTGATATCTGTGGCCCACATTACCTCAGGAGTCCTTAGCAACCGTGTGAGTATCAGAAGGTTATACTAAGCCAGCCCAGGGTTTCACTGGCCCTGGGAAAGCTGGCCTTGCCTTCTCAGTGCAAAGGAGCTGGCCCCTGCACCAGGGAGAATGGCCCCATCGCTTGACCCAGGTGAGGAAGAACCAACTCTGAGGGCATGGATATAGGGGAGCTTGTAGTATGAGGTTTCTGGCCCGGACTTTTGGGCCTAGCCTCAAGGTTTAGGACCACAGACCCGCAGTCCCCCAGTCCCACAGTCCCACAGAGACACACAGAGGCTTACTATAGTTTTAGGCTGATCAGCCTCAGGCCCAGGCATATCACTTACTAGCTCTCTACCTTTCATCTAACCCATGACTCATCCTGTTCAGCCATGAGGCTTGGTACCTTTTCTTAGGGCAGCATAGTTCTCCTCTGCTTCTTCCAGGCCTCTCTCTGGAATTCTCTCTGGTGTTCTGTTCTCAGAGTTTTTAGTTTGGTAGCCCCACCCACACTTCCTGCCTGCCCTTGGCCAATCAGCTCTTTTTTATTAAACCAGTGGGTGGGACAGTTATTTTCCATGAAACAACACATTACCCCTACAGGAGCTGACTTCATCCTCTCACCAAAGGGCAGCCGCAGTGGACTGGACAGACCGGCTCAGCTACCACACAGGCCCACAGCTGGGCCTTGGGTTGGCCCACCCTAACATCTACCCCAGCTAAGACTTACTGGAGCTTGTGGAGAGACGCTGTAGGGGTGAGGGGAGAATATGCAGGACTGGGAGGTGAGTGGAATTAGGATACATGATGCAAAACTCCCAAAGGATCAAATAAAGAAGTTAAATTTAAAAAAACCTTTCAAGAAGTGGAGAGCTGGAGAACCCACCTGCAGAACTTGGATTTCTCATCTGACTCAGTACACAATGATCAGCTCTAATTTGATTAGAGACCTAAACATAATCATATAGCAGATAAGTCCTGGAAGAAAATGCAAGGGAAAGGCTTCTTGGCATGGTCTGGGCAAACTTTGGAGTGCTCAACACAGTCTCACCTTCCTTTTTCTGAGTCTGACAGGTGACTTTGTTCTTCCTCTTCCAAGAATTCTCCTCTTCTGATCATCCCACCTACATTTCCTGCCTGCCTAGCTTCTGGCCAATCAATATTTGATTAGACCAATATGTATAGTGACAAATATTTCCAGGTTAAAACAGCATAGTCCCATGGCACAACATCACTAATAATTAGGGAAATATGAGTCAAAGCCACAGTGGGATGGCTCCTCCCTGTAGTAGTATAAAGATTTTGGCCTGTCTGGCCTGTGGTTCAGACTCACAGACCCACAGTCCCACAGACCCACAGTCTCAGAAACCCACAGACGCTTGTATAAATTTTATGTTGATCAGTCTAGAGCCCAGGCATAAAACTTGCTAGCTCTTGTTCTTAAAGTAACCCACGATTCTTATCCTGTTCAGCCAGGCAACTCAATACCTTTTCTCAGAGCATCATAGTTGTCCTTTGCATCTGCTGGCTTCTCTGGCATCTCTGTGGCATTTCTGCTCTGTTCTTCCTGTTCCCAAGTTTTCTTAGTCTGGTAGCCAAACCTAGACTTCCTGTCTGCCTTTGGCCAATCAGCATTTTTATTAAACTAGTATGTGGAACAATTACTTACAATGCAACAACATAATCCCACTACATTTCCTCTTTTTTTTCTTTTCAAATCAAGAACCAGAAATCTAATTTCCTTTGTATAGTCTTTTTTTTTCACCATTATCTACAACAACTTGTAACCAACACTATAAACAAACACAAACATCCATAATCCATCGTTTAGGAATGTGGGCGTCATTCTCTAGGCTACCTCCTTCTGAATGGGGGCATTGGCAATCCCATGGGGATCCAAAGAAAATGTAGGATTATGAACAAGTCTTTAGTTGAGTAGTCTCTAAGGCTGGGTCATCTCAGCCAGTCTCCTTGAAGTAGTTTTGGATATAGAGCTCAGAGGAAACTTCAACAGAGGTGTTCTGAAATGCTAAATCATCTGGGCCATGCTTTTCTATTGGAGGCTTTTCAGGGGGTCTTCCTCTATCAAACTTTATGTTCTTTATCCAGGAATAAATCCACAGGCTCTCATTTTCTGTGGAAATAGAGAGAAAACCTCTTCTCCAAAGTAGCATATCTTTTGATTTCAATTTTCAAGGTAACTCATTTACAAAATATACAGATTGAATTAATCCAGAAGCATTTGAAATCAAATTGCTTTTAGCAGCTTTTACTACATTTTCAGCCATAAAACTTAAAGATAAGACAATAACATATAGTATCTAGACATTTTTAGTATTTTCCCATTTTACGTGACTTATTACTATTTCTTTTTATTCTATTTCTTTTTTAAGGTCTTTATTCTTTTTCTTTTTTCTTTTCTCTCTAAAACCTATGTATATTTTCAATATACTTTAAACAATTTATAGTTTTTTTGAATCTGTTTCTACTGTATATCTCTTATTTTTTTTCTGTTTCTGACCATACCTTTGCTTGGGTAGGATTCTACCCAACTCCCTTTATTTCTTTGTTTCTGACCACACATTTAATATGCCAAGGTATGGCTAAGGATTAAAGGCTTGGCTATGATGGATTCATACCATCCATACACCCAGCTGCTAATCTAGCTTCATAAAATTTAGCTTTTTAGAGGTACTGGTAGGACCCACAACTATTACTCTGGGGATTTTAGGATCCATATAATCATCGAGTAAAGCTTTGCCATCTGCTGCTCATGAATTCCATTTAAGTATTTGGCATCCGGGCCTCTTAAAAGACTCACAAATGTTTTGCCTCTAAGACTGACTCGGGAAGCTTCTCTTTAAAAAAAAAAAAAAAAAGCCATACCTCTGCAAACAGAGCTGATCCAAGAAAACACTGACACTAAGAAACCATCTTTGACTCTGTTACCATTTTGTCCTTATTAATAGAAACCTTAAATCTACCACATATAGCTCCTTGCTTGCATTGAGGCTCAGGAACTGGCCTTATTCATCTTAAATTGCATGCAGCAAATACAAGATTTGGTAATTTAATCCCGTACCCTAGTCATTCTCTTTACCATGGGCAATTTGAGAGGCACAATTGAAAGCTACTTTTAGATTTGTTTCTATGCTCTAGAACACTTTTTAAGCTTTCTCCAACTTTATAAAGGTGTATATCACTCATGTTGGGTTGCCATTTGCAGTAAAAATTTTCTGGCCTGTTTGGCCTGTGGTCCAAACCTATAGACCCGCAGACTCACAGACCCACAGTCTCATAGAAACACACAGACACTTGTATTAGTTTTATGCTGCTCAGCCTATGGCTCTGGCATATTGCTAGCTAGCTCTTGCTCTTAAACTAACACACAATTCTTATCCTGTTCAACCATGTGGCTCTGTACCTTTTCTCAGAGCAGCATAGTTGTCCTTTGCATCTGCTGGCTTCTCTGGCATCTCTGTGGTATCTATGCTCTGTTCTTCCTGTTCCCAGAGTTTTCTTAGTCTGGTAGCCCCTCCAACACTTCTTGTCTGCCTTCAGCCAATCATCATTTTTATTAAACCAGTAGGCAGGAAAATTATTTACAACATAACAACGTAATCCCACTACACCTCACACTTGTTAGGATGACTGTTATAAAAAACTTATTATGTAAATTTGGTAAAGTTGTACAAGAAAGTGGATGATTATATGCTGTCAGTAGGTATATAAATAGTACAGCCATTATGGATATCAGTATATAATTTTTTTTCAAAAGGTAAAAATAAAACTACCTATGATCCAGAGATCTGAATTCTCTTCTTATAGCTAAAGAAAATAAACCAGTATCACCAAATAGACAGCTATTCTCCTGTTCTTTACAGCATTATTTAAAATAGTCTGGACACAAACAATTTACATGACCATTAATATATACATGATTAGTGAATAAAGTGACATGACATGCACACACACACAAACAAATAAACAAACAACCCAGATGACTATCAACATATACATGATACATGGATAAACTATGATCATACAACACATACAAACAACCCAGATGACCACCAATATACACATGCTAGTGAATAGTCATCACACACACACACACACACACACACACACACACACACGAATATTATGCTATATGAAAGTGGAAAAAAGCATTCTGCCTTTTACAACAAATCCAAAGGAAGGCATTAAGTGAAACATAGTAAGCACAGAAGTCAAATTATGCTTGGCGTCAATTATACAAGAAATCCAAAATTGTCAAACTTAGAGAAGCGGAATGGGGGTGGCTAGGAACTGAGAAGGGTAGAAATGGAAAGATGTTGAATGGAAGTTACTAAGGTTCAATTATATGAGCAAGTTCTAAAAACATAAAGGGCTATTTGAGCTTGTTCAGTTCTTTACTATAAGAGCTCATCTCAAGTGTTCTTAGCATGGTAAAGTAAAAGAAAATGCCAACTACGTGAGATCATATATGTGTTAGTTAATTTGGTTGGTACCATGAACTGGGCTCTAAACACCTTGCCTGAGTGGGTCATGGGCCCTGGGGAAGAGCTGACTCACTATTATTATCTGCTAAGTGGCATAGTAATAAGCTGTAATCTAAGTTATCCTTCTATCCATGAATTAGTGCATCTCTCAACTCTTAGCAGAGAATAAACATCAACACGGATGCTCATGACTGGCCAACATGAAGGGAACTGGAGTGTATGGAGAGCTAAGATCTAAATGGGGTAACAGAGCAGGGGAGGCTCAGGTTATCACAGAGGAGAGGAAGAAGGACTATAAAAGTCAGAGGGACTAGACAACTTTAGGGAAACAGTTTTTTTCTAGATGTAAACGAGTCTTTACACGCATATACTCACAGTGGCTGCAACTGCATGCACATGACCTACCCCAGGTCAAGATAGCCAATATTCTAACGTGGATAAAGAAGGGTTTATGAAGTCCCACCCTTAGCTGAGATGCTACTGGCAATTGATGGTTGCTGGGGGAGAGACAGTTTTCTTCAAGAATGTGTTTCCTGATAGGCTACCCATTCCTGTCCCTACACCTTTGCACAAATGAGTTTCATTAAGTGTACCCAGCAGGTTTTAAAAATGGAGCCCATGATGTTGAGAGGGAAAGTGGTGAGTGAAGGAACTGGAAGAAAAGTGAGTGGACTTTATCAAAATACATCATGTGTATATATACGAAATGTTTAAAGAATGAAAAAGAAAATGATAGCTATATGAGGTCATGGCTGCTAGTTTGTCATCCCTCATTCACAATGTCTACACCTCAGTCTACTTAATATATGTGATTATATTTACCTGTTCTAACCTCAAATAGTTGTCATTTCTGAGCAGTTAAAAAGTTTAAGTCCTGTCGTGTAAGTACTGTTGTCAGCATCTTTACAGCAGCAGTTTGCTCCCTGAAGCATATTTGGATGCTATCATGGCTGTCACTTATATGGGTGCATGCTTTTTCCAAGGAGCAGGACAATGGCATTCATCAGTGTCCCAGAGAAGTACTTGATGCCAAGATGTTAAAATTTCTGCTTCACAAACTGGATATGCTTGTGGTTTGGAAAGTCAAAATAATAACGTTAGAAGGGAACCAAAGAAATCTCAAAGAAACTGAGCAATGGGACCTCCGAGAGACAGATATAATTATTCTTTTCTGTAAAAGGCTTAACCATGACTAAAGAGCGGCTTTTACCTGCCAAAAACAGTAGGCTTCGAGCTGGATAAGGTCCTCTGATGAACTTCATAGAGGGTTTCTTCACAGCTTCTGGCCAAAGGAAACAGGAAGCAGGGACTGAGTAGAACTTTCATGCACCTGCTACTGTTTACAAGGATGGTCTCTACAAATAGAACACACCAAATAGGTTGTGTCACATAACCTACTGAGAATTATCACTTTCCTCCCATGAGGAGAATTATGCAAGTTACAAGCGCAGTTGCCCCAAGTGTCTCTAAGCTTGTGTGGCTCCCAACTCATCAGATCAGAAAGAGGATACTGGTATCCAGTATTGTAAGCCATGAACTTACCACAGCCCTCAAGTGTGGCACAGAGGATCGGGAAAAGGGACCACTTTCATTCTGATATGAATAAGGAGCCAGGGGAAAGAAAGACAGGTTATTTAATTACTGAAGAGATTAAAAAAAAATCTGGACTCAGAAAGAAATAATTTTTAAGGTCCATTAATATGAGTCATAGAATTGAAATCCTAACCAACTTCTTTTAAAAAAATGCTTTATGATTTTAAAGGCAGTTTTAATTTTAGATTCACTATATAGATTATATATAGATTCACATATAGAGTAGCCAGTTCTCATATATCCTCAATCCTCACATGTACACATCTGTCCCACCCCACACATGCACACATGTATACTTCAGCCCCAATGCTCACATACACACACGTATGTATCTGCCCCACCCCATACATATACCCACACAATATAGACTTCTTTTTTTACAAAAAAGTTTTCAGTTAAATGAAAGATAGATTAAGAGAGTCTCACTTTTAAATGACCTTTATTAATTTTTTTCAAAATAAATAATAAACTACTTCATCATGTATTTATTGAATGGATATGAAGCTTCCCAATTCTCTTCTAGTATGACAACTCTATCAAGGCCCAGATAATGGAGTAAAATGACCTACTGGTGCTACATCATGTGCTGAATCATATTCAGTTGTATATTTTGAAGAATTACTCATGATATACCATTTCTAACAGTCTTCATCCTTTAAAAATCAGAGTGTATGATCTTTCTTAAGAGCTAAAGACATTCAAGTGGGACTACTCCCCCAAAAAGAGGACAAGTGAAAGGAATACTAACAATTTGGGGGAATCTAAAAGAAAAAAAAAAGCCTTTTAAAAAATTGAAGTATTCGTAGTTTGGGAAAGTTCCAAAGATGTATCCAACTTCTCAAGCTGTAGTTCCTTACTGTCTGTACAATATGGATGATAATGAGATCTGCTTCATGAGACCATGTGAAAATGAGCAGAGGGGATGCAGATCATGGAGCCTAGACTACCCATCACCACTGTCTCTACAGGAGCAGAGAGTCGCATGGCTGTGTTGTACCTGCTTCTGCAGAAGTCAGACATTTCCACATTTGCTGGGATGCAGAAGTCAGATTTTTATCTGTGACCAAGGTCCCTATTGCCTCAAAGGTTAAGAACAAAGCCTGTGGAGTTCATGGTGGACTTCATTATATTTCTCCCTGAGACCTACTGTTTCCTCCTTTCTTACATCAACAGTATTTCAATTCAAAAGATTAAATCTATGTGAGATTATAGGGAGAGAAATAAAACACTCTAATCAGTCACATGTATATCCTATGCTATCTTTCTACCAGACTAAAATCACTTGACAAAAGTTCTATGTACTCTACAGAGGAAATACTTGGTAAGACAGTAAGAAAAAACTGAGCTAAAACGTAGAACACTTGGGGCACCTAGTTATATCTGGTTATAAAATGTATTAAGCGCTTCCTTCCAGCAGACATGCCCCCTGCCCAAACACAGGCTACACCTGCCAGAAGACCAGGCAAACCACCCACCCTCAGACCTTCCCAACTTTCTAGCTCTCAGATGACCCAATCTACAGTTGTCCCTCCCCCTTTGGGACAGAGTCCTAGCCCAGCCCCAACTCCAGCAGACATCCCATGCGCAAACACAAGCCATGCCTGTCAGACCAAGTAGGCCACCATTCTCAGACCTCCTCCAATCTCTCAGTCCCACACTATGCCCAAACGCATTTCCCATCACCGTGTCCCAGCCCCCAACTTCAGCAGAGACCCCCTGCTTATCAAAATACCACACTGGTCATCACAAGTCCAGCCTCAACTTAGATGGAAAACCTCTGCTCAACAACAGACCACACAAGCCGTAAGACCAAAGAGAATAGAGAAACCAAGGATCAAAACACCCATTCAACAAAAACAAACCCAGAAATCAACACCCAGACCTTTAAACAGCCCGAATCCAGATGCCTAGACACCAGCATAAGAACATAATCAGCAGCCAGAGCAATATGTCACACCACAGACTAGTTATCCTACTACAGAAACCTCTGAATATTCCAACACAGCTGACACACAAGGAAAAAGGGACCCTAAAACCAACTCTAAGAAGATAATAGAGGTCCTTAAAGAATGAACAATCCCTTAAATCTAGGAAAAGGGAAAGAAAAACATGGAGAAAATGAATAAACCACTTAGGCAAAGCTGAGAGCAAAGAAAACAATTAAATAAATGAACAAAAAGTTGAAGGAAGCAAATAAAAATGTTCAAGACATGAAAAGGGAAATAGAAGCAACAAAGCAAACACAAACCAAGGGAATTTGAGAAGTGGAAAGGCTAGGTAAGTGCACAGGAACAAGCATCATCAACGGAGTATAAGAGATCAAAGAGAGACTTTCGTTCATAGAAGATATGATAGAAGAAATGAATATATTAGTCAAAAATGTTAATGTCAAGAAATCCCTGAAACAAAACATCCAGAAAATCTGGACACTATGAAAAGATCAAACATAAGAATAATAGTAACAGAAGAAGGAGGAGGAGAAGAATTCCAAATCAAAGGCTTAGGAAGTATATTCAAAAAAACAATACAAGAAAATTTTCCTAACTTAAATAAAGGAGATGCCAGGATCGTAGGAGCTCAAAGAGATTAAAGTGACAATCATGGAGTTGGGATGGTGTTGGGGTGACCCTGGTTTGGGTCACGGTTTGGGGTTGCCTCTATTGCTCAGGGTCCTCAAGGTTACATTTCCCCTTGGGGAGCAGGGAAAGATGGTGCAGAAGCAATGACACAGCCTCAGGGGATAGGTTGAAACAAGCAAGTCCAATTTTATTATGGAGGGAAAGACCTTAAATATTCGTTTCCCAGACCCTCCTCACAGCCCTGGGAAAGGGCTTTGATTTGCTGGTATCTATGGCTATGGGCAGTGGTCTCACTGGTCTAATAATGTTGTATCTGGACTCTATCCTCCTCAAGGCCCCAGGCACAGACCCCTGGTTGGCTTATGAAGAAGTGCCTTAGGAGCACATATAGTAAGGCACTAGTTATTACCAGTTTGTGCTGGCTGAGGCCAGGCTGGTCTCCAGGCTCATAGAAGCCCATACATTCTGCAGGATGGGTCTGCAAATATGTTGTTGGTTTTGGCTTGGTGTTTGGGGGGATTCCTAATAGTGGGAGTGGGGATGTCTCTGGCTCTTTTGCTTGGTTTGGGGACCTTTTTCCTCTTATTGGGTTGACTTGTCCAGCCTTGATATGAGGTTTGTGCCTAGTGTTATGCATATTCAGTTGATATCCTTGGGAGGCCTTTTTTTCTGAAGGGAAAGAGAGGAGCAGTGGATCTGGAAAAGAGGTGAGGACTGGGAGAAGGGACTTGGGGTATGGGGACTGGCAGAAAAAGAGGCTGCTGTCCAGATGTATTGTATGAAAGAATAATACAGAAAATGAAAAAATGTTTTAAAAATATAACATATACTAGATTTTAGATGTCATTCCAATTGACTTTTTTCTTCAGAAAAAGCTTCAAATACCTTGCAGAACAAAAGAAAATTTCAACTAAGGTTTACTTGTCTGCATAGAGCTTCAAACTTCTGATCTTGCAGAAAGATAACTCATACCAAACTGTCATAGCTAAGAGCATTCAATAAGGACAAATCTAGTTTAAAAACCCAAGATACCAGGGCCAATACAACAGTGACCCCAGCACCTCTAGCCACTTGCCTATCAACATGAGTGTTTTTAATATGGCTGAAAATGGATTTCAAGCTTTCATTCTTCCCTCTACTCCAATATTCTTAACTCATGTCTTAAGGTGAACAGAGTCCAGGAACACTAACAATTCAGTTCCAGCCACTCACAAGGAGTAAAATATAAAGGGCTGTCTGCCAAGGTTACATGAAATCTCACCCCAAAGCAACATTCCATGGACAGAAAAACAGGAGAGTCAGAATCTTGGCATGAGGCTACAAAGTCAAAGACCAATCCTATTTTCAAAAGTGCCTGGAGTTGGACAGGGAATTCTCCCCAGATGCTGCAATTCAGCTATGGAAAACTCCTTAAGCTCCATAGGAGCAATTTTTTTTTACCCTTTGAGAGAATGCTGCTGTATTCAAAATGTGAATTACATGTATCCTCTATAACTAAATTTCTCTCATATAAAATGAATGGCCATTGGAATCTCTTTTTCTATTTGCTATATTTAAGAGGATACACTTGTTCTAATAAATGCTTCTCCCTCTCAGTTGCCCATGATATTTTTTTTTACCAGGTGCTGGGGTGGGGCAGTTGCTTACAATGCCTAAAGAGCCAGAATAGACCTCGACCTTTTAGACAAGATCAACCGTAGTCAGGGTAGCATGGCCATTGGCTGACTCAAACTTTAAATGACACTGGTGGTTATCCCATCTAACAAATACTGTAAACAAATAATAAGCATCTTCCCATTGTGGCTTCACAAATGCATCTCTCTTGCTTGAAGCCTAAAGCTTGATAAAACTGTTTAATTGCCACATGGACAGTATTAAACTTTTATTATGGTATAGCTCTGGATTTTAGAAGGAACACCATCAGTGAATTACAATTTTTAAAACCCAGTCAAGGTCTAGGAGAATGATTCAGTGATAAACTGTCTGATGCACTAGCCTGTAAACCTGAATTCTGATCTTCAACATACATGTAAAAATTGGGTGTGATGATGCACACCTGTAACCCCAGCACTAGGGTGCCGAGAAGGGCAGGAGTTTCTATGACACTAGTCTAGCCCAAACAGTGAGCTCCAGCTTATTGAGGGGCCCTGTGACAAAATAAAGTGGAGAAGTGACTCTGGGAACCATCCCAACATCAGCCTTCCCCATTCAATGCACTGTACTGGTGAGAACCTACCTCCTATACATACATGGGAGCATACACTACACACAAACAAACAAACAAATAAGTAAATAAACTTAAAATCTAATCAAGCAATGGAAAAGTGATAATGGCTTAAGAAGCTCTTTAATGTTAAACAAAAGGTGCCATAAAAAAACATCACAAAAAACAAAATGAATCGCCATATGCCTATATGAACATAAGTGAGAAATTAGACCGGTTTTCATTGGATTTAGAGAGAATAAGCCAGTGTACACTACCTTCACCTCCCCTTTTCTTCTGCCCTCTTCCTTCCCTTATTTTCCCTGGGGTGATGGGGAAACTGTCCTTTGCACCCGACTTTAATGTCCATGAAATAAATATAGCAATTACAACATAACTGTTCTGTTCTTTTTCAGATAAAGTCCAGCTACATACTCTGTCAAGCATGGTGGGGTTACATGGCTATGCTCATCCATGATTATGCACATCTTTAATTTCCATTTAACATGGAAAGCATGTTGTCTAGGATCAATGGTACTGTCCATTTGATATGGCAGATTTCTCATACTACATATGGGTCTATCTATGTACCTGTCTCCTCCCCACTGCCTTTTGTACTAGACATTGCAATGTTCCATGGCTGCTGCTGACCTGGACAGCCTGGTCAGCAGCCAGGAAATGCCTGAATCAAAGCAGCAGCTTTTCTTTTATTTAGATTGGAAAATATGCCTAATATTTCTACATTATGGAACAGCAGACAGGAATCCTCACAGGCTATTTATATCTGTGTAACAGCCTCCAGAATGGTGGGACCAGAAGGAATTAAATCCATCACCCACTACATATATCTCCACTAAAGGAAACTTCTATTTGGGCCTCTGAAACTGTCTTACTTAACAAATCTGCCTTACAATGACATCTGCTGGGAAACTCTGGCATTGTGTGGAAATCAGACCAAATATCCAGTGTTAATAATTGCCCAGAGAGGAGAGAGATTTGTGCCAAGGTCTATCTCTTAAATGATCTTCCAAGCTAGAAACCATATTGTTAAAAGCATAAATCAAACCCAAGGTGAGCCCTGTGGGAATGCATTTGTGCGTGCTGTATCTTTAAATAAAGGAGCTGGTTTGGGCCATGGCAGGTACTGTAAAATAGGTGGGAGGAGAATCAGAGCTTAGGTAGAGAAGCAGGGTGGAGTCAGGCAGACCGCGTGGAAGCCGCCCAAGGGATGACATGTAAGGAACACGGGTGAGCTACGGGCCAGGGCCACGTGGCCCGCGGATTAATAGAAATGGGTTGATTTAAAATGTAAGAGCTAGCTAGCAATGTGCCTGAGCCATAGGCCAAACAGCCTGAAATAAATAAAGCGTCTGAGTCGTTTCTAGAGACCCGAGCGGCGGGCGGCTAAGCAGTCCCGGCGGCAGCTGTGGGTCCCAGATCTCTGGCTGCCCCGGACCCGCGAACTCTCTACAACAGATGGCGCATCCAACGTGGGCCAATTATCCACTTAGAGCCTGAGAAAGATTAAAAAGAGTTCTAGATCGCAGAAACTGAGCAAAGGCAGCTTCCAAATTGTGTATGTAAATCGGGTCTTTGTACAAACAAAGCATGGTCCGGGTCACACTCAAAATGGCGCCAGCGGCGGGCTAGCGACAGGCAGTGTGAGCTACAATCAGGCGGGTTCCTGAAAACTAACAAAAGACTCAGTAATGTGATTGATTTTAGATTTCTGCTTATTTTGAACAAAAGAGAAACAAATTTTCTTCATGGCAGCATTTTCTTAGGTGTGCTCTGTTTACGGTCCGTTTAAGAAAACTTAGTGATTCAGCCTAATTTGCAAAAACTGTGCTTCTTTTTGGAGAATGTATTTTAAAAGCTCTTAAGGTTAGAAGATGAATAAGGATTCACAATAAAACAGATTCAGATAAAAAGAAAACCTGTAAACGGGTTACAATGTTTGTAAAAGGTACATAGGCTTCAGAGAAAAAAGAAAGAGGTTAGAAAAAGTTTTTAAAGTGAGAAATAGAGTAATAAAATTATAATAAGCCACGTAAAGATGGAAAATAGACACAAAATCTGGATTTTGGTTGTTATTGTGTTTTCTTTTAATTTTTTAACTGTTAATGAGCTAACTGCAAAAAGACAATGGATTGCAAAGGCTACTAAGTTAAACAAGAATGTATATTTTAAAGGTATTTTGATTTTGAAATTTGTGTCTAAGGATTTATTGCTTTGGAAGAGTTCTGTTTCTGTTTCCACAGATGAGAACCTGTGGATTGCTTCCAGGCAAATATGGTTTCATCAACCAAGACCCCCTGAAAAAACCTCTGATGAAAAGAGATGGCCAGATCAGCTTCACAGCTACAGATTATGATCCAGTCTCAACAATCCATGAGATTTTCAACGCCCCTTAATCAGCAGGAAGTAGTAATAGATAACTTCGCCCAAATTCCCCAAATATTGTTTCTAAATGTTTGTTTTCATTATAAATGGTTAATGGTCATAGTCAATCTCTTTCTAAGAAAAAACGGGGGATATGGTATGTGAATGCTTTTTTAAAAAATTAGATTATTGAATTTACAGGTAATCAGCTGTTAATCTCAAACTGCTTTACATTGGTATAGATTTTGGTTTATTGATACAAATTTAAAGTCAATTTTATTATGCTGTATGTGTTTTTCTATTCTTGTTTAAGATATGATGTTCATGTAACTGTTTTAAAATTGTAGTATATAATTAAGAAATAAAGGTTAATAGTCACTTTTGATAATCAAACTTATAGTTAGGTTAGTTAAGATTTTTAGGTATACAAAGATATATTTCAATTAAATAGATAATCTTCAAATACTTCTAAGACCTACAGAATATGGCATTTAAAATGTTTTAAGAGCTTAGACTTTTCTGGACAGTGAGACAGGTCTGTTCCTGGCAGCACTAATTTACTTCAACAGGAAGGTGGGCATTAAAGAAACTCCATATAGAATCTCATCTATTTGTGGTGATGGTGAGCCACTGGAAAAGAAACTGTTTTTATATTGACTGCTTGACAGTATGCTGTTTAAACCGGACATGCAGGTTCCATGGAAAGATGACCTCTAGACTTTGGCAGAGCAAGCCAAGATCATCATTCGGGTTCCTGCTTTACAGAGAAAACTGTCAGACATTCTTCAAGACTCAAGGAGAAACAACGGATAAACTGTGCCAAAATGGGCAGAGCGGATTTCCTGCTTTACTAAAATGAAAAGAGACTTTGGGCCTGTAGGCTGAAGATAAATGCCCCAACTTTATAAAGGAACTTTGAGTGACTGTCCAGGCAGATAGGTGTCATCTCTGTCCTTTCTAGATTTTAGAAGTCGTTTGCACTTCCGGTTTACTTGGGTAAATATTATATCCTTCTGTGGTCTTTGATGTAGTTGAAGATTAGATAGTTATATGTACAGTTTTTCTTAGTCATTTAAAAGATATATTAGATATAAAACTTTAGATTCATAAAGATAAGATAGATGATAGAGTATTTTCTTTAATTTTACTAAATACAAATAGACTAGATATTATAACTGTAATTCTTGCTTGATAACTATTTTGTTATATGTAATTTTGCTATGTTAAAATTGAAACCTTCCTTTTTGATTAGAGAGAAAGGGGGAAATGTGGGAATGCATTTGTGCGTGCTGTATCTTTAAATAAAGGAGCTGGTTTGGGCCATGGCAGGTACTGTAAAATAGGTGGGAGGAGAATCAGAGCTTAGGTAGAGAAGCAGGATGGAGTCAGGCAGACCGCGTGGAAGCCGCCCAAGGGACGACATGTAAGGAACACGGGTGAGCTACGGGCCAGGGCCACGTGGCCCGCGGATTAATAGAAATGGGTTGATTTAAAATGTAAGAGCTAGCTAGCAATGTGCCTGAGCCATAGGCCAAACAGCCTGAAATAAATAAAGCATCTGAGTCGTTTCTAGAGACCCGAGCGGCGGGCAGCTAAGCAGTCCTGGCAGCGGTGGGTCCCAGATCTCTGGCTGCCCCAGACCCGCGAACTCGCTACAACAGAACGGGCAGATAAGCAGTCCCGGCGGTAGCTGTGGGTCCCAGATCTCTGGCTGCCCCGGACCCGCGAACTCTCTACAACAGAGCCCATAATAAATACCAGATGTGGAACCATGAGCTTGAACCCCAAATACAAGTCAGCACACTTATACAAAGCTATTCAGCTTTTAAAGACTTCATCTAGAAAAATTAAGTAGATGACATTCATCTGAGATATGCTTACATTAGAACTTCTCATCAAAAAAGAGTTTTCATTTGCTTTCACAAACATCAGAGCATTAGTTGAGCTTAAATATGTTAATCTTCCTGGGAATGCTACCATATATTTTGGGAAGACTTCCCTGGCCAGTGGGTACATGGATCTCCTTCTAACCATGTGCTTTAATTCCAGTTGATGGTGTAATCAACGTCTGAAGTAAAGGACTTCAGTAGAAATGATCTTTCATTGAGCTACTGTTATTTCCAATGGTTCATTCTTCAGAGAGAAATCAAAAGCAACTTTAACTATAATTAGTCTTCTACTGTCCTCTCCTATGTGGAGGAGACACATAAATAAGAACCATGGGAGTTCGCAGAACTGTAAATTATGAGATGAATAGTCATAATTTTACTGAGTTGTCCCCACTAGGATGTACTGAAGTGCTATGATTATTTAAGAATTGTTAGCACAAAGTTCAGTCTCCAAAAGACATTTAGTCAAAAGACTTTTCAATAAAATAGAAGGTCTCTTTGTTCATTGAGGAAATTTTATATTGTCATTGAAGTATGATAGGCCAATTATATTTATATTTATAGTAAAAAATTGAAGCCAATTTTTTTAACATGTGATTGAAGAATAATTACAACTGCAAAATTTCTGAGTTTAATAACACTACAATCTCTGGGAAATTCTGAAGAGAATATTTGTGTGTGTGTGAACAGAACTTTTGAGAAAAAGCACCTTGACTTTTTAATGGTAAGCCTGAGACTGCAGCACGTCTGTGATATTAAGATGCATTCATTTTTGCATTTATATTGGAAAAACTCATTATTGAATCTAATTATCCAAATGCTTTTCTTCCAGCAAGGTTCAAGTCATACTCACAAAAGTGGCATAGGGTTAATAAACACAATGAGTCGGTATATAGTCTATATTCCTTTTATTTCATAATCTGAAATTACTTGGAGGCAAGCCTCTGCAATAACCCACACTATATTCATAATCACTAGATGCTATATTCTCAGTGACAGTCCACAGACTTCCAACATAGTCTATGGAAAGAGTTTCCATATGTCCAACCTTCCACATATCTGTGTATTCTTTTATTTTATTATCGCACCTCACCTCCACACATGCAAATCTACATGGTTCATATCTTCTTGCCTCAAAATTCTATTTCAGACACCATATATTCCATTATTTTGTTTTCTATTATTTTCCAAACTTTTTTTCTGCTCTATTTATAGATTACCCTACCATCATGCAACTCCCGTTAACATCTTAATCCTCTATCCATTTTGTTCTCTCACCTAGAATTTTTTGTTGCCTACTTTTAGACTGAGTCTTTGAGATTTACATTAATATGCATCTGAAAGCTCTGGTGTTTTTCAAATGTTAAAGCTCTATGTTACCCATCACAACAGACTTTCTGAATGTTACTGAACACCCACTCATAGATTAAATGTGCACCTACCCTTAGAACAATGAAGCACAAGCATCTTGGCTAAGAAAATGTGATTTCTGTGTTGGTGTTATACTTCCAGTGGTAGCTAATGACAATTAATCAACACTCTTTACCATTAGTATAAATCAGAGAGTTTCTAAATTGGCTGCTTTTTAAAATCAACAGAAGCTTATATAAGAATGAAGCCTATCTATGACTGAGTATGTTTGTAGAACATGTATTTTCAAGTAGCTCCAAGGGTTCCTGATATCTACCCAGTGCCAGAATATTGTTTTTCCAAAGATTCCATCTGACTTCTTATCAACTGACCCATGATAAGTCAAAGAAGCTGTGCAAACCACAAAGGTTCTAAGGATGATGTGTAGATTAAACAAAAGATAGGAGCTTTGCCTTTACATGTCAAATTCAGCAATATCTACATATTTGATCAAATAATCCACAATGTTTTCCTTGTTGCCACAGTTACATACTGGCAACTGAAGCTAGAATTTTCCAGATGTGACTGTATCTGAAATAAATTTTTTTGTGGGGAGGGTGTCAATTCATTATCCCATGTAATCAGAAACTCTGAGAATGGACTCTAAAGATCTGTTTGGTTTTTTTTTGGTTTTTTTTTTTTTGGTTTTTTTTTGTTTGTTTGTTTTTTTTAAATCTCCAGGTAAATGTTTTAATCCTTAGGTCTGGAAATATATTTTCAATACAAATTTGTGATATATATCTATTATATGTAGTGACGTGTGTCATTTGAACATTTTTATATGAGTGTAATACTTACTTTGACCAAATTCACTCCCACCTCCTCTCACCTGCCACTTGTCCTATTCACTCTCTGGGACAGTCTCTTTTTCACCCCATAGATAGAAGAATGGATGAATGGATAGATGGATAGATGGATGGATGGATGGGTGGGTGGTTGGATGGATATGGATGGATGGATACACATACATACAAATATACACACATCTGTCTATATAAAATCTAGTATCTACAAATAAGTAAAAAAAAAAACCACAAGCACTATATGTCCTGAGTTTGACTTATCTGCTTGATATGATGATCTCAGTCACACCCATTTTCTGTAAACATCATTTTTTGTTCCTCTGTGCCACTAAATCAGTCTTTCCAGATCAATTTCTGTATCAGCCTTTTAGCTAGTCAAAACTTGCCTTTGAAGAAACACTTGGCAAGTTAAGTCCAGACTACATCTTAATTGACCCTCTTCACCCAAGTTCCTCCACAGCACTCCGAGGCTCAATACATGGAACTCAAGAGACATAAGGAAGTAATAAGGGGGCTGTAGTCAGAAACAAAGCTTGGTTTGGGAAAGCTAACATTCTTACATCTTCCCAAAGATCATCACAGTGGTTGCTCAACCAAATCATTTCCTGCATAAAAATTTGTGTTGTTTTATAATTTTCATAGGATGTTTCTCCAGTGGATGTAGCATTATTTTTGCCCGAGTAGAATGTCCATTATTCATAAAATATGAAAAAAGTAAACAGTTTACTCTTGGTGCACCATCGAGCAAAATCTCAGCTAGACATTCACTTCATGAGCTATCTTCTTTAAATACCCTTAGAGATAGTTTCCTTCAATCGAAAACAGTCATACTGAGCATTCTCTTATTATTCCACAGTAGATATTTTGATACACATCAACTAGAAAGAAAAGTGGATGTTTCTCAGTTAGGATTTTCACTCTTGTTATATAAAATTGAAGGTGGAAATTTTAGCTTTGAAGAAACATTGAAATTTCAGCAAGTGGGATTAATCAGACTTTTATGTTCCAGAGTTAGATTACAAATAACAAGTAAAAGTTCCCTGACCTACCAGTGAAATTAAAATAAAAAGGATTCCACAGACACAGCAGAAGCAAAGTCGGAATGAGTAATAGTTGACATTTTAAGGCCAGATTCCCAGCTCACAGCTCTCTCCCACAGAGGACACATCTCACAAAATAGTTGGCTCATTGTGGTATCTAGCTTTCTTTGAAACAGCAAGCTTGAAGTCTTTAGGGAGAGGGAAAATTAATGCATTTTTTTTTTTGGCTTTACTTTTCATGGCCTGAGAACTGTTGCAATCTAGTCAAGAAGTACAGACAGAAAATGAGTTTTAAAGTCCAAGTGTCTGAGGGATGGGAATGACATCAATAGGAACAGATTGTTGACAGGCTCAGACCCTCCAACAGCCACAGAAACTCACTCAGCATGTGTTCTGGAACTTTTTTCCTGCGATCTTTAATAAAGCCTCACTGTCTGGGGATAACATTTGAACGTCCTTATTTATTTTGTGCACAAGGGCAGTTGCTGTTTTAAAATGTAATGAATCTTACAATATAGTGAGAACAGCATAAAAGCCTAATAGTGAGAACAATCGATTAGTCGGGGGTGAAAACCTTTTGGACTGTCACCTGCATCGTTCAAAGAGCTAAAAACAGATATCCAGGCAGATGACAAATGAAACAGGGTGGATTATTAGAAGTTCCAACACTAAACTAAAAAGTAAGATTTATGTATGTTCTGTAGATCTACTAATCCTTCAGAGTTGTGGAGTTTGAATAACCTTGTTACATTATGTTATGGTTTCTTAAGTGCAGATAGAAGACTGAATATCTCCATTTCTGCATCCTAAGTAATCCTTCTCAATGTCACAGACTCTGTGTCTCACACATCCTAGCTTCATTCCATTCTTCTCAGTGTCTCTTGGTTTTATGAGCACAATGGAATAGCCTTTGAATGAGTCTTTAGTTATCTCTGTCTCCTTGATGTACTCTGAACAATGCAAGGGGGATTTGTCTGAATTCACAATGTGTGTGGCCAGTGTGTAAGAGTGAATAGCACTCTGAGAAGCAAGGACAGCAAACCAACTGGCCCACATCACTTTGTTTATATATTTCATGGGCTAATACAGAATTACTTATAATACACTTTCTCTTGTATTTGATAGGTTCTTTATTATAAAATATCATGTCACAGTGAATCTAAAACCACACCAGGTAATGATCTATGACTATAACAGTTTTGGGGTTTTTTAAAATCATCTTTTACTCAGTGAATAAAGATAATTCTTCATTAATACATTAGACATTGAAGCAATGACCTAATAATATATCATGCTTTAAGCATGAGTGCCCAAATTTTTATCTCTCTGTTTACAAGAAGTTGTTTTCTTTTCAAGAAACTCAACTACAATGTACAACCTACTGGAAGACCCTCCAACAAAGACTGGTCACTTTATTCCATTACCTGTTGAAAATATAGTCATAATTTTCTCTTATAAGGGTCTCATTTTGAAAGACACCTTCACTCAGCCAATGAGAAACAATGCTTCAGTTCTTGAACAAATTACAAACCCTATTAGAGAAAAGATCCATCTATTCAAATTAAAGTAGTGGTATTACATGACCAGAGGAACAAAGATAGATAGAGTGCTTCTTTAGAATTCATTCAATAGAAATGCCTTAAGATTTCTAGATATGCAGTTCTGGGCATCACTTGATGCAGAAACCATCCACTATTGGCTGATCTTTACTGAATGCACAGAGCTACCCTGCCAGGGTCTGTTCTTCTTGACTGGCAACAATTTGAAATGTCAAAGTTGACATATACCCATAGCATAGGTTAAAGATTGTAAAGTTTTCAGTTTCACATGGTTCAATCAAATTCCAGGTTCTATACATTAACTCTTCTAAAACTCCTGACATAAGAGTCTTTTATTACCAGGGCTTTTCCCTGGAACTGCATAAAGTCTATACAAAGAAAGTTGGGTAGGGGAATCCTTCCTTCAGGTAGAAAAAAGTCTGAAATTGTCCTTCTTCTGTAAGCAACCAAGAAAAGGAACAAAATACAGGAGATAGCTGTTGTTGACATTGGACCAGAAATAACAGAGGCTGTGGTTGCGGGGGAAAGGAAACAATGAAGTGAATCTTGGAATGTCCAGCCTTTTGCCTAAAAATTTTCTATGGCTTTCTGAGCAAGGGAGTGTCCCTCTAAACTGCTGCTTCACTGATGAGGGGAGACAAGAGCATATTTGCATATTGAAAATGTCTGAAAACTGGAGTTCCTCAGAGAACTCCAGAAGTCTAGATAGGGGAAACTAGAGTATGTGACCAAACATCATTGTCTGCACTGCCAAGCAGGAATCATCATGAGGAAAAGCCAAAGATTATCTTCTGAGAAAAGAAAATGCACTTAAGCAGAGGGTTACCAAGGGGTTTCTAGAACTCACTCCAGGCAAGAAAAAGTCTGAGTCCCTACAATGAAAAACAGACTCCATAGCTACATGAGACTGTCAGGAGAGAGTACATAGGCTAGTCTAAACTTAGCTTGAGTTAGCCCTACAGGTTGTTCTGGGTAATCTTAAATATTTGTTTTAAAGGATTCTAACAAGTAACTCTGGTCTACAATCTAATCCAAACAAAAATCTGCAGGAATGTGAAAAAACAAGGAAGAAAGGTAGGCCAAAACCAATGGGGGAAATTAATAATTAGAAAAGAGAAAAAAGTATTACATATGAAATTAAAATATCATTAGCTAAAAGTGATAGCAAAGTAGAAAATATCAGTGAATTTGAATGTAGATATTGCCCAAAATCAAGCATGGAAGGTTTTCTTGGAAAATAATCAGAGCCTTAACTTTAACATAAGTATAATTGTAATTCAAAGGAGGGAAGAAAAATTATTTGAATAAAACAATGGCTTAACATATTCCAATGTTGAGAAAAACTATAAATCCACAAAGCTAAGAGTATCAGCAAACCCCATGACTCCAGTTGAAAGAGATACAGAGAAAACTATATTAAAGTTAGTTTAACTAAAGAACAACTTAATAGAAATTATTCAAAGCCAGCAACAATTGCAAAAACCTTTGAGAAAATAAACAAAGCACCCTGAGAAAAATATCAAATAAAATTCAGAAACTAGAATAAGAATATCATTACATATATATAACTATATAACATATATGTAAAATAATATAAAACTACATAATGAAAAAGATAAGAAAGCAGTATACACACCACACGCACACACAGTGTAGGTGTGTCTTCAGGTGCACACATGTTTATGAATATAGAGGCCAAGAGTAAAGCCTTCCTCTGTCTCTCCACTTTATTTCCTGAGACAGTCTCTCAATGAACTCAAAACTCACCATTTTGACTTGTCTACTAGTATCTTGCAATGGGAATCATCATCTCTGCTTCCAGATCCACATCCTGCTATTACTGGTGGTCTGAAATGTCCACAGATTTTACATTGGCAGTCTGAACTCTAGGCCTCAGGTTTGCACAGCAAGCACTTTTACCTGCTTAGCCATCTCTCTAGCCAAAGACCAGAACTAACATATAGTCCAGAAATCTGACTTCCAGGTAGATATACAAAATATCTGAAATAAGTGTCTACAGAATATTCATTGCAACATGAGTGACAGTAACCACAGGGAAGAAGTAATTCAGACATCTATCAGAGGAGGAATGGCTAGATGAACCATGGTTCACATGCAAAATGATACAGCCTGGAAAGGAAGAGGATCCTTTCACATGTAGCAACATCGATAAACTTGGAAGGCATTGCTAAGTGAAATGAATCAACAGAAAATATTATATGACAAGACATATATGAGTGGTCATTTATAGAAATACCAGATTGGATGCTTCCTGAGGCCTTACACAAGGCAAAGAAGGTCATTGTCACTGGAGAGTCCCTGGAGCTCTCTGTACAACATGCAGGCAGTACTGCTGACTGGAGATTCCCCACCTCACAACAATTGTTAGTGCTTGTATAAGTGGGAGGGACTTTGTGAGTCTTGTAAGTTCTAGAGTTTCCTGATCCTTGTAAGTTTTGTTTAGTTCCCAAGTCTTGCAAGTTTTATTTGCTTCCTGAGTTTCATAGTCACCACTTCTCTTCAGATGGGAACTTTTCAAATTTTAAAAAGAAGTTACATAACATAGAGATAAAAGTAAAAATAAACAAAAATAAATTATCACAACTCATCCAAAAGAAAATGAAAAAGTAAAAAATGAATACAAAGTACAAAAAATAAAAATGATACACCAAGAAATTCATTTAAAACATGACTCCAACCAGATACAATGATACATACCTACAATACCAGTATTCTACAACTAAGGAGGAAAAACTATGAGTTCGAAGTAGGAAATGTAGGCTATACTAAAATATATTTAAAAATCCAACACTCAACATACATATATATATAATTGTAGGGGGATTATGTTGTTCCATTGTAAATAATTGTCCCATCTACTGGTTTAATAAAAAGCGCTGATTGGCCAAAAGCAGACAGGTGGGGCTACCAGACTAAGAAGACTCTAGGAACAGGCAGAACAGGACAGAAAGCCAGAGAGAAGCCAGAGGAAACAGAGGACAACTATGCTGCTCTGAGAAAAGGTACCAAGCCGCATGGCTGAACAAGATAAGAGTAATGGGTTAGATTAAGGGTAAAGAGTTAGCAAGTTATATACCTGGGCCTTAGGCTGATAAGCCTAAAACTATTGTAAGCATCTGTGTGTCTCTGTGGGTCTGTGGATCTGCGGGTCTAAACCTTGAGGCTAGGCCCGAAAGTCTGGGACAGAAACCTCCTACTACATATAATGTGTGTATGCTTATATTGATGCACAGTGTAAAAGTAGATTAATGAGCTAACATTCAAAACTACTTATGAAAAACAGCAAACTTTTAGGAAGATTGGAAAACCCTTAAGAGGTGGAGGCTTGCCGGAAGAAGTGAGGCCCTGGAGGTGGGCCATGGAGTTTTGTAGCTTGGCCCCACTTCCCATTCCTTCTCTGCTTCATGACTTCTGGGTGACTTAACCAGCTTTTCAGTCACTCCTGCGGATATGCCTTCCCCACCACTGTATAATGTATCCACTTGAAATGCAAGAGAAACTAAACCCTTCTTTCCTTGATTTGTTTTGGTTTAGATACTTTGTTGCAACATAGAAATAACTAAAAGACCCATCTCCTGGTTTTCACACCTGTGTGTAATCCTTTACCTTTGAGGATAGGCTAGACAAAATGACTTGTTTCTAACAAATATAACTCAGAAACTACTGAGATGTAACTTTTGACATTCATTTTCAAAGTCTGGGTCCCTATCTGACCCTGTCCTTTTCCCCAAGCTATCCTGGCTTGCTTGTTTGCTCTCTTCAAATAAACTACCATGTTTTAGGATGCCATGTAGAAAGCCACATATACCCAGGAACTGACAGTCATCTATCTCTGAACAATACCTAGGAAGAAACAAAGACTTCAGTCAACTAGCAAGAAGCTGGTTTCCATGTGTGGACCTTAAAGTGAGCCCTTCCCTTATGATCTGAGATGAACCAGATACAACTGACTATGACTGTTATCTTACGGGGTCTCAGACAGGGATCCAGCTAGGCCATAATTATGGACCCACAGACACTGTGAGGCAGGGTTTGTTGTTTTACAGTCAAGCTTTAAGGTAACTTGTTTTACTATAAAAGATAACTAAGTCACCTAGATTTCTGCAATATCCCTTATTTCTCCTGTTGCCTGTTCAGAGGATGGCAAGACTTAAGCTTCTATGGCCGCCACAAATCATACCTTAAACATCAAAATTCAAAATAAAATTAAAAATTCTTGAAGGATTTAAGGTATCCTACAGCTGCCCATTCCATTGTCCTCAAATCATGCTACTCATACCTCCACTCATAGACTTTGTGGGTGTCCTCAGGGGTGCTGGATATGCTCACACACTAGACTTTCCTTAAAGTGACTCTCTACATACACCTACTACTCACACCTCTACCTGTAGGCTTCATAGGTGTCCTCAGGGGTGCTGGGTATGCTCATATGCTAGACTTTCTAAAGTGAATCTCTACATACACCTACTACTCACACTTCCACCCATAGGCTTCATGGGTATCCTCAGAGGTGCTGGGTGTGCTCACACACTAGACTTTCCCTAAAGTGAATCTCTACACACATCTTGCTTCATTGCCTCTTTCAAATGTTGGATCAAATGTTCTCGTCTTAATGAAGCAACATTTTGGAAACTAACGTGTAACTTCTCTTTCTTCTATCTCCCTTATCCATAGCTTATATCACCCTCTATCTAGTTGTTTATTAAGTCTTTTGTTAAGTATATTTCTCTAAAACATGTGGGCATGCTTGAGTTTCTTACATCGTGTTAATGATACCCCGGGTTTGATGACCAACTGTAGTCAGAAGTTTCTCTGTCCCACTCAAGCCAGCCCCGTACTCATTTAGTCCCAAATAATCACACAGAGGCATATATTAAGTCCAAGCTGTTTGATCTATGGTTCAGTTTTATTACTTGATAACTCTTATACTTTAAGTTAAGCTGTGATTCTGTTTATGTTTAGCCATGTGGATTGGTACTTTGTGCTCAGTGCAGCCTTCTCATCTGCTTCCTCTGTGTCACTGTCATCTCTTCTCTGCTCTTCCACTTCCCAGAATTCTCCTAGTCTGGCTCCCTTGCCTCTACTTTCTTTCTATCTACTTGACCAATTAACATTTTATTAACCCCACAGCAACCAACACCACAAAGAACATAATAGAGAATTCAAGGTCACTTGTAGCTCCATAAAACTTTGTCTCAAAATAAATAGGGGGGGGAGTAGATTTTCAGTTTATTAACAGATAATGAAATGAATGACCATAGTCTATATAATAACAATCTATAAAAATTTGGCACCAGGGCATTTTGGGGTCAGATTAAAAACCTGGCACAAAGGAACTTCCAAGAAATCGACAAGGATGGCCCCAGCTAAGACTGATAGGGGTTACATAGCCTGAACTGGCAATCCTCTGTGACCAGGAAAGATTTCAGGTAGAGCAAGTGAGAAACCAATCCAGCCACATAACCTTTGATCTACAGTCTGCCTGCTGGGGTAAGAGTAGCCTAGAGATTTAGGGAATGGCCACGCAATGACTCATCTAGTCTACAACCAATGCCAAAAGAATAATCCACCCTTGACACCAGGACCCACATACTGAATGACCTAGAGACCTAGAACAGAACTAAATACAACTATAGGAGGAAATTGTTAGTATAATGATGGCTAACAATATTATGTTGTCTAGCCCATCAGAGAGTGATGGAAACAGATTCACTAGGTGAACATTAAGCAAAGCTCAGGAACTCCACAGAAAAGGGGGGAGAAAGGATTGTAAGAGTCGTGGGGGTCAAGGATACCATGGAAAGACTCACATAGTTAGCTAACCTGGGCTCATAGGATCTCACAGAGACTGGGCCAACAACCAGGGAGTCTGTGTGGTACTGACCTAGGCATTCTGCATATATTTTATAGTTGCGGGGCTTGGTCCTCCTGTAGAACTCCTAATAGTGGGAACAGGGGCTGTCTCCAACTCTTTTACTGGGTTTTGGGACCCTTATCCTCATACTGGGTCACCTTGCCCAGCTTTAATACATGGAGAGCTACTTAGTCTTACTGCAACTTGGTAGGCCATTTCTGAGCAGGAATGGGAGGAGTGGACTGGGTATGGGAACTGGAGTGGGGGGCTGAGAAGGGTGGAAAGAGGGGAAACTGCAGGTAGGATGTAAATAAATGAATTAATTTTAAAAATTTTGCACCAGTTCAAAGATCAGATTATACTTGTGTAGTCATCTTTCTAAGAAACCAGAACCATTATGGAATAACAATTTAAGAAGTAAAAACCATGGCCTGGAAAGAAGGCTCAATGATTAACACAAGTGGTTGCTCTGCCAGAGAACTGGGGTTTAAATCTCAGATTTACATGGCAGATCATGACTGTCTATAACTCCAGTTCCAGACAATCCAATGCTATCTTCTGGCCTCCTGAAAACTAGCTACATGTGATATGCAGACACATATGCTGGCACCACACTCATACACATAAAATACATGTTATAATTTTAAATGAATTAAAAAAGAGTATGACACCATAGACTGACACTGATGAATACATGTACAATATTTTCATATTGAATGTATTAAGCAGAAGCTCACAAACTCACACACGAGACCGATAAACATAATAGACGTGTGTCTGATGAGAGTTTTCACTATTATATTTCTGTTACTATGAAAGAATGAAATGGTCCCTACGCATTCTTTGGACCTACCAGAATGGAGCTGTTTAGAAACAGTTCTGTTTCCCTGTTAAGATGTATGAGTTTATGTCTTGCTCATACTGTGTTCCTGAGATAACTCCCTGGTAACAGAAGCAGGGCTGGGCTTTCAAGTGCCCTCAGATGAAAAACTCTTATTCTGCTCACTTCCTTCTTAGATAAAAGGACTTCACTCAGCTGTGGCAAGTAGCCCTGTCCCCAAGGCAGCTTTGAGTCTAAGTGTGTGTTACTGGTGGTAGTGTACAAAGTACAGAGAACCATACTATGTGTACATTTGTGCCCTGCAATGCTTAACTATGCCAACCAAAGAAACATCTTTATTCTTTGGTGTTTGAAACCTAGCTTCTTCTCTACTTCCTGCTCCACTTCCTGCTCCTTCCCTCTTATCCAGGTACACATGCTTGTACACATACACACACAGAGCTGGGAGATGAGAGTTATTTAATTATTTTCCTAAACTGCCTTTGGCTTTTCCGGCTTCACAGTGTGTGGTAATGAGAACAAAGGAACTATATGTTTTATGTATAACTTCTTAATAATGATTCCATGATTTCAGGTGCTTTCTATGCCCACTCGCAATAATTACACACACACACACACACACACACACACACACACACACACACACACACACACACACACACCTTGGAACACATTGACAAGAAAAAAGAAACAGCCAGCCCCCTGGCTTATGCAGACTATTAGTGAATCCAGCATGAATCAGTCTGCAGTGTTTTGTCAAATAGTTTCTAGGGACTATGATGAGATCCAAGGCACTGGTAACTGCACAGGATAGTACCTGTGCAGTCCACTGACTCGGCTGCACATCAAAGGTACTGATTGGGCAGATTAGCAACAGAGGCATCTGGGTGGCCACTCTTTTGCATCCAGAGTTGCCTTTACTCGGCCCCACAGCCAAAGCTGAAGAAAAGATGAAGGGGCAGGAGGAATGGAGCGATAGCACCCTAATGGCATACGGGCAGAAACTCATGCTAAATGCTGAAAGCACAGCACTTTGAGTCATAATGCTCCCACCTCCTGATGATGTAGCTTTCAGGAAATCTGTTAAATTTGTTCTAGGTTTAAGTTTTACTTGTAAAAAATGTTACTTATTGCTAAGAACTACTGCATCAAGGAACATGTCCATCAAAGGCTTTTGAATGTTACAAGGCACACAGTACACGTTCAGAATGTGGTATCATCAACCGCTGTTATCAGGGTCTGCTGGTCCATGTGAAAAGTACTACATGTGCAGTGAGAAGGAAACACAAGCCTTTGTTGTTTTGTGTGTGGTTTACTGGGATTATAGCAGTCAACAAATAGTCAAGGAGATATGATGCAAGTAAGATGATAACAAATGATATGGAGAAAGCAGAGGGAGATTAGGAATGAAGAAATGAAGAGAATGTCCCATTGAGAATAAGAGATGAGACTAACATAAGGCAGGCACTCACCATTCTCTATCAAAACAAATCCAGAGCCTCAACAGGGAGGAGATATGCCACCCCCTTTATCACACGGAAAAAAAGGACTGTCTGGAGAAGTGTCATTGCTAAGTCCTTGGTATGCCAGGGCTGGGAAGTCACTTCTCTTCTCTCCAAGATTGATACTTAGCACATTCTAATGGTGAATCTATTTTGAGTCCCAAAGCCCTTGTTCTTTTAAGTATATTAATAATAAAACTACCTTAAGCAAAAGCTCAGATCAGTGAACAGTGGTCCACACCATGTGGGCACACTCTCTTAAGCAGAAGCAGCAAGAGCACCCTATTATCCCTGCAAGAAACAGCATCTTTAAGCTGCTGAGAAAAAGAATGAACACAGTTCATTCATATCTCCATAGTCTCTAAAGAATGCCTCCAAGTAGCTTCTGCAATTGAATGATCTACTCCGTGAAAGCTTCTGAGGCAACAAAACATCACAATCATAGTTTGCCTTATCCTCACATCTGCTACTTGCTCCCAGCCTGTTTCATGTTGCTATACTGACTTCTTGATGAGGAGTTTGGGAAGTGCTGCATATCCACATCAAAAGTGACCCATGCCATTTCCCTAGAATTAGACAATACTGACCTGGTGGGTATGTGACATTTAAGTCTGCAAGGAGTCGTCAGGGACAAGAAATGAGTCCACATGGTGGGATAGTGACTCAGATCTTCCAATTTCAAACTTCAGCATCACTGCTCATCACCAAAGGAGGAGGAGGTAGTGGGGAGGCAGAGACAGAGAAGAAAGAAAAAAAGCAGACAGTGATTGCAATGTTACCTTTACCCATCGTTTGCAAGAACGATGGAAGACACTCTCAACACTCACTAAAAGCTGGGTACCCCAAAGTTCTCTCAGTGTCCATGGAAAGGACCTAAGGGGATCCTTCACAAATTTAAGTATGAGATATTGAAGTAATCCCCAGTCACAGGCATACCACAGACTGAGTACTTTGTCAGCTGCTTTTGAATGTCAATAGCTAGCATTTTATCAAGTACAGTGTAAATGCTTCAGGAGTGTGTGCTATGAATGGGCAGAAATGAACAGATGTCTCTAAAACAGCATTTTAATGTTTTCCCCATAATTTTATGTCCAAATGACAGAGGGAATAAATCCACACCTGGCTTAAGGGAAGGGAAGTAAGTGTTCAGCAAGACACTTGGTTGTTAATGTTCCACTGACTCAGAATAGTTCTGTGTCCCTGGAATTCTGAAGAAGCTTTTTTGTTTAAGGAAAGAAAAAGATGAGAAGTTGCCAAAAATACTTAATCAGATGCATTTCTCTCTCTTTTTTTATTAATTTATTTTTCATTTTATTTTTTATTAAAAATTTTTTATTAAAAAATGTCTTTTCCATCCATATATCCCCCTGCTCCCCCTCCCTTCCCTCCTCCCAATCCCTCCCAGTCAGCCTCAGCTCCCCCTTTTCATTCCCCCCACTTCCTCCCTGAAAAGGACAAGTAGTCCCAAGGTGGGTCAGCTCAGTCTGGCACATCCACTCCTGACAAGTCCGATTTCTCATCCCAAAATCTAGACTGGGTTAGGTGTTCCTCTACAGGGAATGGGCTCCAAGGTGTCAGCCCACTCACAGGAACACAGTCTGACCCCACCCCTCAAGGCTCCAGATACTGCCCATGCCAATTGACAGTTACCTACCCTTGGAGGGCCTAGGTCCTCTTCCTGATGGATCCCCAGTGGCTGTTCTTGATTCAGTGAGCTCCCCAGAACTCCAGCCAGCCATCACTGTGGGAATTTTCCTCATAATTCTTATCCCCTTGCTCATACGGACTCTCCTCCCCTTCTCTCAGCTGAACCAGGAGCTCGGCCCAGTGCTCAGCCGTGGATCTCAGCCTTCACCTCTATTCATTGTTGGATGTAGGTTCTGTGATGACATTTAGGGTGCTTATTCATTTGATTATAGAAGTCCTGTGTAGGCACCCTCTCCACTATTGGTTGGAGACCTATCCAGGGACATCCTGTAAGTTCTTGGAGATTTCCCTAGCACCCAATCTCTTTCCAACCTCATGTTGGCTTCCTCTATCAAGATATCCATCTCTTTTTTTCTCCCTCTTTGTTGCTCCTCTCACTCAACCATCTCCTTCTCTCATGATTTGTTCCCACCATTTCTTGGTTGCAACCCATTATGACCCCAATTTGCTAAGGTGATTTTCTCTATTTTCTCTTCTTAGGGGAATCTATGGATGTCTCTCCTAAGTTCCTTCTGATCCAAAGCTGTTCAGGCATTGTGGTTTGCAGCTTGGCTATTCTCTGCTTTTTGTCCAAAATCTACCTATGAGTGAGTACATCTCATGTCTCTCTTTCAGGGCTTGTGATACCTCACTCAGAGGATATCCTAAAAATCCACCTATTTGCCTGAAAATTTTAGAATGTCATTCTTTTTTACTGCTGAGTAGTACTCCATTATGTAGATATTCCACAGTTTGTTAATTCATTCTTCAAGTGAGGGGCATCTAGATTTTTTTCCACGTTCTTACTATTATAAATAATGCTGTTATGAACATAGTTAAGCTAATGCCTTTGAGGTACAAATGTATATTCTTTGGGTACATACACAGTAGTGGTGTTGCTGGATCCTTAGGGAGATTGATTCCTAGGTTTCTGAAGAACCATCATACTGTATTGCAGAGTGGCTGTACAAATTTACACTCCCACCAGCAATGGAGAAGTGTTCCCCTTGCTCTGCATCCTCTCCAGCATAGGCTGTAATCAGTGTTTTTGTTCTTAGCCATTCTGATAGGTGTAAGGTGGTATCACAAAGTTGTTTTGATTTGCATTTCTCTGATGGCTAAAGATGTTGAGTAATTTTTTAAGTGCTTTTCAGCCATTTGTAATTCTTCTGTGAGAATTCCATTTTTAGCTCTGAACCCATTTTTTAATTGGGCTATTAGGTCTTGGGGCTCTAGTCTCTTGAATTCTCTATATATTTTAGAGATCAGTCCTCTGTCAGATGTAGGGCTGGTGAAGATATTTTCACATATTGTAGCCTGCTATTTTGTCTTATTGTCTGTGTCCTTTGCCTTACAGAAGCTTCTCAGTTTCAGGTGGTCCCACTTACTGGTGTTATATTTAGGAAGTAGTCTCCTGTGCTAATGCGTTGGAGGCTATTTCCCACTGTCTTTTCTATCAAGTTCAGTGGAGTTGGATTTATGTTGAGGTCTTTGATCCACTTGGATTTGAGTTTTGTGCAGGTTTGGCTCTATCTGCATTCTTCTACATACTACCATCCACTTATGCCAACACCATTTGTTAAAGATACTATCCTTTTTCCATTGAACATTTTTGGTCTCTTTGTCAAAAATCAGGTTCTCATAGGTGTGTGGGCTAATGTCAGAGTCTTCGACTCAATTCCATTAATTTGTAAGTCTGTTTTTATGCCACTACCAGGCTGTTTTTATTACTGGAACTCTATAGTATAGCTTGAAGTCATACATAGGGATTCCTCCTGAAGTTCTTTTATTGAGCAGGATTGTTTTGGCAATTCTGGGTTTCCTGTTATTCCATAAGAAGTTGAACATTTTTCTCTCAAGGTCTGTAAAAAAAATGTGTTGGGATTTTAATGGGGATTTTAATTGGGATTTTAATTGAATCTGTAGATTGCTTTTGGTAAGATTGCCATGTTTACTATGTTGATCCTACCTATCCAGGAGCATGGGAGATCTTTCCATTTTCTGATACCCTCTTCAGTTTCTTTCTTCAGTGACTTAAAGTTTTTGTCAAATAGGTCTGATACTTCTTTGGTTAGGGTTACCCCAAGACATTTAATGCTATTTGCAGCTACTATAAAGGGTGATGTTTCTCTTATTTCTTTTTCAGCCCTTTTATCCTTAGTGTATAGGAGGGCTATTGAATTTTTTTGTATTAATCTTGTACCCCACTACATTGCTGAAGGTTTCTATCAGCTGTAGCAATTCCCTGGTAGAATTTTGGGGGTCACTTATGTATGTGATCATATCATCTGCAAATAGAGATAGTTTGACTTCTTCCTTTCCAATTTGTATCCCCTTAATCTCCTTTTATTCTCTTATTTCTTTAGCTAAAATTTCAAGAACTTATTGAATAGATAAGGAGAGAGAGGATAGCTTTGTCTTGGTCCTGATTTTAGTGGGATTGCTTTGAGTGTTTCTCCATTTAGTTTGTTGTTGGCTATCGGCTTTCTGTATATCACTTTTATTATATTGAAGTATTTTCCTGTATTCCTGATGTCTCCAGGACTTTTATCATAAAAGAGTGTTGAATTTTGTCAAAGGCTTTTTCAGCATCTAAGGAGATGATCATGTGGTTTTTTTCTTTCAGTTTATTTATATGATGGATGACATTCACAGTTTTACATATGTTGAACCATCCTTGCATCTCTGAAATGAAGTCTACTTAATTGAAGTGAATGATTTTTTGATATGTTGTTGGATTCAATTTGCCAGAATTTTATTGAGTATTTTTACGTCAGTGTTCATGAGGGAGATTGGCCTGTAATTCCCTTTCCCTGTTGGATCTTTCAGTGGCTTGGGAATCGGTGATTGTGGCCTCATAAAAAAAAGTTCGACAATGTCCCTTCAGTTTCTACTGCATGGAACATGGAACAGTTTTAAGAGTTTTGATATTAGTTCTTCTTTGAACATCTGGTAGAATTCTGCACTGAGACCATCTGGTACTGGACTTTTTCTTTTTTTTTTTTTTTTAAACTTGGAAGACTTGTACTAAAAGCTTCAATTTCCTTTGGTGTTTTAGGTCTGTTTAGGCCTTTAATCTGATCTTGATTTAATTTTGGTAAGTGGTACCTGTCCAGAAACCTGTCCATTTCTTTTAGGTTTTCCATTTTAGTGGAGTAGAGATTTTCAAAGTATGACCCATTATTTCTCTGGATTTTCTGGATGTCTCTTGTTATGTCCCCTTTCTCATTTCTGAATCTGTTAATCTGGATATTCTCTCTCTGCTTCTTTAATAGTTTGGATAAGGGTTTGTCTATCTTGTTGACTTTCTCAAAGAACAAACTCTTTGATTCATTGATTCTTCATATTGTTCTGTTTCTATTGTATCGACTCAGCCCAGAGTTTGATTATCTCCTGCCATTTACTCCATCTACGTGGATTTGTTTCTAATTGTTCTAAAGCCTTCAGCTGTGCTGTTAGGTCTCTTGTGTGAGATTTTTCTAGGTTTTTCATAGAGGCATCTAGTGCTATGAGTTTTCCTCTTAACACTGTTTTCATTGTGTCCCATAAGTTTGGGCATGTTGTGGATTCATTTTCATTGAATTCTAGGAAGTTTTTTATTTCTCTCTTAATTTCTTCCTTGACCCAGAGGTGGTTCAATTGAGAGATGTTTAGTTTCCATGAGTTTGTAGGCTTTCTCTGTTTTTGTTGTTGAACTCTAGCTTTAGACCATAATGGTCCGATGTAATACAAGGAGTTATTCCCATTTTTTTTGTATCTATTGATATTTGCTTTATTTCTAAGTATGTGGTCAATTTTAGGGAAAGTTCTATGGAGTGCTGAGAAATATGTATATTCCTTTGTGTTTGGGTGGAAAGTTCTGCATATATCAAGTCCATTTAGGTCATAACATCTTTTAGATCCCTTATTTCTCTGTTGAGTTTCTGTCTGGTTGACCTATCCAAGAGTGAAAGTGGGATATTGAAGTCTCCCATAATTAGTGTATGGCATTTGATGTGAGGTTTAAGCTTTTAGTAGTATTTCTTTTATATATGTAGGTACCCCTGTGTTGGGGACATAAATATTTAGGATTGGGACTTAATCTTGGTGGATTTTTCCTGAGATGAATAAGTAATGTCCGTCCTGGACTCTTTTGATTGATTTCAGTTTGAAGTCTATTTTGTTAGATATTAGGATGGCTACACCAGCTTGTTTCTTAGGACACCTTGATTGAAAAGACTTACCCCCAAACCTTTACTCTGAGCCTGTGTCTATCTTTGAAGTTTAGGTGTGTTTCTTGTATGCAGCAGAAGGATGCCTTCTGTTTTTGTATACATCATGCTAGTATGTGTCTTTTTATAGGTGAACTGAGTCCGCTGATATTAAAGGATATTAATGACCAATGATTGCTATTTCCAGTTATTTTTGGTGGTATCTTGTGTGTATTTACCTTCTTTGGGATTTTTCTTCTGTGGGATTAATTGTTTGTGGTTTCATGGGTGTATTCATTTCCTTAGGTTGGAATTTTCCCTCTAGTGCTTTCTATAGGGCCATATTTGTGAATAGGTTTTGTTTAAATCTGGTTTTGTCATGAAATATCTTGTTTACTTCATTTATAGTGATTGACGGTTTTTCTGGGTATAGTAGTCTGTTGGCAGCCATGCTCTTTTAATGTCTGTGTAACATCTGACCAGGACCTTTCTGTTTTCATTGAATAGTCTAGAGTTATTCTGATGGGTCTGCTTTATAGGTAATTTGGCCTTTTTCCTTTGTAGCTCTTAGTATTTTTTCTTTGTTCTATAGGTTTAGTGGCTTGATTATTATGTGGCAAATTATTTTTAGGGGGTCTAGTCTATTTGGTGTTCTGTAAGCATCTTATATCTTTACAGGCATTTCCTTTTTTAGGTTGGGAAAGTTTTCTTCCATGATTTTGTTGAATATATTTTCTGTGCCTTTGAGCTGGTGTTCTTTTCCTTCTTTGATTCCAATTATTCTCAGCTTTGGCCTTTTCATGATGTCCCAGATTTCCTGGACATTTTGTGTTATGAGTTTTTGGTTTTAGTGTTTTCTTTAACTGATGTATCTATTTCCACTATTGAATCTTTCACTCCAGTGATTATCTCTTCCATCTCTTGCCTTCTGTTGGTTATGCTTACATATGTAGTTCCAGTTTGTTTCTTCAGGTTTCTATTTCTAGCTTTGCCTCTGTTTGTGCTTTCTTTATTGCTTCTACTTCAGTTTTATTTCCTGGAATGTTTCTTTCTCCTGTTTCTTTTCTTTTTCTTGGTTTTCCTCATTTTCTTTCTGGGATTTGTTCTCTAATCCAATTTTTTGTTTGTATTTTCTTCTATTTATTTAAGGGAGTTTTTTATATCCTCTTTGAAAGCATCTATTAATAAAGTTGTTTTTAAGGTTCTTTCCTTCATTGTTATGCTTAAATCTTGATGTTATAGAACCACCAGTTTCTTCTGATGATGTCTTGTTGTTCTTTACATTGATATATGTATTCTTGAAATGGTATTTGCCCATTGCTTTCTTGGTTCACTCTTAGTCAGCTTTTGGTTGACTCTTGGTCAGTTATGAGTCTAGGGACTGAGTGTTTCCAGTAATTGCAGGGGCTGCTCTTAGTAGGTTCATAGTTGGCTGTAGGCCAAGAAGCTGTGTGTCTCCAGTTGTCACAGGGGTCATTCTTGGTAGGGTCTTAGTTGGCTCTTAGCTGTGGACCGGGAGGGAGGCTTCTGGGTCTCCAGTTGATGGTGGGTGATAATGAAGTTGTTGGTGGGTGTTTTGGCCTATGGGATGTCCCTCCAGCTGTGTTCGCTGAGGATGGGGCTTGTGGGGGGCTCTCCCAGTTTTCTTCAGTTTAGGGTGGCACTGAGTATGGTTGGGGTACTGGGAGCAGTGTCCCTGGGCCAGAGTTCAGAGACCATGGTCTCTACTTTGCCTGAAGGCCAGGGTGCCATTCACCTCTTTGTCTGCTATGAACCTCAAATGCATTTCTTATGAAAATATTTAAGATTTGGGTCCTCTACTGAGTGGTCAGCAAATAGTTTAACTGCAAGTCATGACTTTTGAGAAAAAAATACATGTATTTCAACCAATTTTGTTCTACTTACTATAAAATACCTCTTACACAGCTAGCATCATTCTGTTAACACTCTGCACATATGTGCATGTAAACAAACACATGTGCACACACGATTTCTTTTTACAAAGAGTCAATATGAGCAAAGTGATGATCAGAATTCAGCAGCCATTATTTGCAGTCCCAAAAGAATTTGACATACACATGAACTGTATCTCATATATAAGCAGATACAACCCTAAGGGGGCATGGGACTCCACCACAATTTATTGCTCTGGTTTGCACTTGTCAGAACTCTGCAGCCAACACATTTCAAAGACTTCATAACCATAGAAGTTTTTCAAAACACTTTTCAACACAACTGCCAGCTGCTTTCACATTGGACCCTAACTAGTCCATGTACCAAAGCTGTGAAAATTCCATTAGTCTGGAATGTTTCTACATTGGGAGTTCTATCCCCATGTATAACTTCTTCCAACTCTAAGGTTTGTCCTGGTTCTCATGTCTTAGGCTGGACTTACCATCCTCTGATCTCTCATTCTCTCTGCCTCTGACATCCCACTCATTCAGTCTGTCCAGGTCAGCCTCTTCTGCTTTTAAACAGCAGCAGAAAAATCTGTTACCAAGTCTCTGTTAGGACAGGAGAACTGTAGTGGGTCATGATGACAGTAGTTAAGGCCAGCAAGAAACTCTTGGTCAGTTGTGTGGTCCCTCTTCTATATCAGGGTGGTGGTTCCAGAAAGGAGCCACAGAGCTTGAGAAGTTTTTTTACTCTGGGAAGTGAGTGCTGCCCTTGTAGCAGTGAAAGAACAGGGGTTGGGGAGCTTTATGTAACTCTGGAAGTCACCTCTTGGAAGCTTTGTGAGCTAGTGCTTTTTTCTAGCTAAAGGACAAAGCCAGTCACATGGCCAGGCTGCTGCCTCGATGTCACTAGTGAGCTGGAGGGCAGTGTTGGAAACCCTGCAACAGTCACTACATGTATTAATGAGTACTTTCCAACTTTAACGTGTGTGAACAGTTAGTTGACAAGTGTGCTGTAATTCATTACTAGTCACAAAGTCCTTGAGTTTTAAGTGAATGGCATTTAAAAATAAGGCAAGATATGTTTGCCCTTACATGCCACTATGTTGTTCACATTCTTATATTGTTGTGAGTAGGCAAGTAGCTACCTCCTAAAGAATGGAAATTAAGCACAACTACACAAATAGCATCATGGGAACAATTTACATATGTGCCTCAGCAGAAAAGCAAGGTTGTAATCACTTATCTAAACCACAGCCATGTTTATCATTTCCAGGTTGCTGTGAACAGTTACATATGTGTTCTTGCTGGGCAGACAGTAAGCACACAAAGAATCAAAGCTATATTTCCTTTCTCATGAAACCATTTGGCACAGATGGAGAACATTTTTCCTGTTAAGGGCCTGTATATTCGAAATAGATTGGGGGCTGGGTCCAATGGTAACAACATATTACAAAAAACTAGTTTGCAGTATGTGTCATTGATGTGGGAATGCCTTTCTGTATGCTGTGAATCTCAATCCTTAAATAAAGGAGCTGTTTTGGGCCATAACAGGCACCATAGAAGAAGTAGGAGGAGGAATCAGAATAGGTAGGAAAGGAAGGGCGGAGTCAGAGGCAGATCGAGCTGAAGCCCACAGGAGCAATATGTAGGAGCACAGGTGAGCCACGGGCCACGTGGCAGACAGATTAATAGAAATGGGTTAAGTTAAGATGTAAGAGCTAGCTAGCAATGTGCCTGGGCCATAGGCCAAACAGCATAAAGTTAATATAAGCATCTGAGTCATTTCTGGGGGGTCTGAGCGGGCGGCTGGGTGGCTAAGGGGTCTGGCACAGCAGGTCTGTGGGTCTCGGACCTCTGGCCACCCAGGACCAAAGAAACCTCGCTACTACATGTCATAAAGTTCTTCATTTATACATTCCCTAAGTTATAGCTGGAGCAAATAATGTGAAAATTCCCAATTCATTTTATTGAAATCTGAAAAAAAAAAAAGAAAAAAATTAATAATTATGGTCAGAGCTGAGTAAAGCACTTGCCTTGCAGGTATGAGGGCCAGTTTGGAATCCTAGCTCCCATGCAAATGCCAGATAGGCATGGATATTTGCCTATAGTTTCTCTACTCCAGAGACAAAGGGTTCCTGGGATAAGTTACCCAGCTAAACTGGCCAGGTTAGTGTGCTTCACATACAACAAGAGGGCCTATGTCAATCCATAAGGTAGAAAGCAATTGATAAAGGTGCCTGATATCAAATGTGGTCTCCATATGCATGTACATACAAAGGGACCCACACTAATGCGAACATGTATGCACATATATATATATATATGCCACATATGTGACTAATAACCAAAATCATAGAGCTGCCAAGAAAGAATTAGCTTTGGTGACTCCATCCAGGCTGGAAGAGGTTAGGTTGTAGGCATTATCTAGTGACAAACTTTTCCTATACTTTGATTCATCAGCATTGCTGTCCATCACTGAAGGAAGTAAGGACAGAAACTCAAACAGGGCAGGATCTCAAGAGCAGGAGCTGATGCAGAGGCCATTGAGGGGAGCTGCTTACTGGCTTTGTTTCCATGACTTGCTCAGCCCACATTCTTATAGGACCCAGTCTAGGCATGGCACCATACACCATGGCCTGAACCTTCCCCTACTGATCACTAAATGAGAAAATGTCTTTCAGCGAGGTCACATAGGGCATTTCCTCAACTGAGGCTTCTTCTTCACTGATAACTCTAGTTTGTGGCAAGGTGACACACAAAACCAGCCAGTCCAGGATTCTTCTGTGAAATTAGGTTGAGTTTGAGGCCATGTGGGAACCTGAGGAGCTCAGTACTTCCCCAGGAAAGTATATGACTCTCAGGGGATTTTCACACTCACTCCCAAATTTAATAATGTCTCCATTTTAGTCATGGGAGTTAAGGTTTAGAGAATTAATTGTCTATGTTTGCAAAAATGACCAGGTTAAGATCTCTTCAAATTCAAATCTTCTTTTTATAACACTCAGTTTGTCTGAGAATTTACTTACAGGTCAGTAATGGACTTTGCCCTGAGGATGAGGAGGAAAGGACTTGGGGCAACCGGGAGATTCTGAGGACACAGGAAAGCACGAGACACCATTTTCACTGCATCCCCCTCTGTACAGTTTTCAAATCCCATGCCATTAACTTTTTTTGTGAATTCCTTATTTACATGTTTGCCTACTAAATTTTGAGATGCTCTGACAAGCGCATTTCTGGCTGAGGCAGAGTGTGGTGAGGTTTGGCCCTTCAGCTTTAGCTTGGTGAAGGAACAAGATGGACACAGAGCCCTGGTAGTGGCCACTTCCCTGGACCAGGCAGGTGTCCTCAGCTTGATTCTCATTTCTGACACCTGTCAGTTTGGCTTCAGGAAAGTCTCTTAATACTTCTGATTATTTTCCCATTTAAAAAAATTGAAACAATAGAATCCACTCAGGTGAGTATACTTTTGAATTTAAGGTTCTAATGTATGTGAGAGTCTGTGTGGCTGTGTCTATAATTTTTGAAACCGATGCACCTCTATGCCTTCTAAATCAGTGTTCACAGTGACTTTAGAAAACACACTAAGTATACAACTAAATGGTTAATAAGAATTGCCACACATAAATGTCCACTATTCTGTATTTGAAGATTCAGGCATGTCATGTGTGAGAGTAGTCAGGGCCATCAAAAGAGGATCTATATCATCAAGAATTAAGGACAAACTCAAAACATCAGCACAGTCCACACTATGAACTCCAAATTAGAGACAAATAGCCCTTAAAAAGTGCGGAGGACGGGGAAAGGCTCTTACTGGCCCAGAGGTAAGGCGATGCCGTCATGTACAATGCAGAAGTAACCTTACCCTGTGCATGTGTGGGAGTTATCACCCAGAGTGCACTCAGCCCATGAGACCTTGGAAGCCAAGATAGCAGAATTCTTAGCCAACGGCTCTCCCCAGACTCAAGTGCATCTGCAGTTGTGGGGTCTTAATGTCTGTCTAAAAGGCAGAATGAGTGACAGGCAGAATGAACCCATATGCCAGCTACAGACAGAGCACTTCAGCACATTGGGTAGCAAACCGTGAATAAGGGAGAGGTTTGAGAACCTGAGAGGAGACGTTGGAGCCTTGCCAGCCTGGGGAAACTTGAACACAGGATGCTTTCCAAAGAGAGGTCACAGGGAAAAAGGTTCTCAAGGAATTCCCTAATCCACCACAACGCTAAGAACTTTACACATAAAATAAAGCATTTTCTCTATTTCTGTCACCAGTACTAGGCATTTTTTTGTTTGATTTTTTTCTGGTACTTTTGAAATGAAATCAAGAATATCATTACAGACTGCAGGAACAGTTAGCCACCCCAGAAGCTGCTCTAAGACCTATCACCTTTGACTGGCCCTGGGTCCTGCTTCCTGCCATAAATGAGGACCAAGACAGACCCACCCCTGATCCTGGGAGACAGAGAACTTATCATACACTTTCACACTTTTCCTGTGGTTTTTCTGAGCTTTCCTAGATTGCACAGTGGCTAGGAACACTGTCGCCTGGATGCCTCCATCTTTCCCTATTCCTGCCTTGAAGTACCTCCCAATCTGATGACTTCACCTATACTGGCTCATAGACAGTTCCTCTCATGAAATCCTTACGAGTGAATTTAATGATATCTTGGGAGCTGCTTCTCATGTGACCTCACTAACAAAAGAACAGGCTTTCTTTTGCATTGTGAGAACAAAAACATCAGAGACTGCCACCCTTGCTCACTGCCCACTGCCGCACAGCCCTCTCCACTTCCAAGACTCAAAGTGGAGATTCACAGCTGGAACAAATTACAGGTTACTGTATGTTTCCAGCTGTGAACTTAACTCAGCACCTTTGAAGAGCTCACATAATAAATAGAACTTGAATTTTCAAACACCCAAAAGACTGTGTCTAAAATAAGAAGGAAGTTAGACAGGCCAAGGCCTTGCCTCTGTGTCACTGCATCTGTGCTGCTCTGCATACCCTTCCTCCACATTTCCCTGCTTTTCCTATTGGTGACTTTCCACTAGTTATTCCAAACACAGCTCAAAGTTTCCCTTACCCAGAGACCTTGCCTTGATTTTTCTAGCATAAGATTATTATTACTCAATATTACAGAATAAACATTCTAGAGGGAGCTTTGCCAACTGGGTCAGCTTTCTACAGGGTAATCAATAATATTCTGCCTTTCTGCCTACCCACTCATCATCCCCAGTGAATTGAAAATGTTCCCTTTCAGGATGATCAATCATCATCCCAAAGCCATCATCCCTACAGCTGGGAGAGAAACCCATGGTCTCTCACCTTCATCTGTGAAGATGGCCTTTACAGGACTTACCCCAGGACAGTCTATCTCTTATTTCATTGGTCAGAAAGAATCACATGGCCATTCCAACCAATCATGGCAAAGGGAAATAGGATTATACAATTGACTTAAAGCAATGATTCATTCCTTTAATGGGGCCCAACTTTCTTTCAACATATTACTATTGCTGTGCCTGCCACCTCCTCTGTCCCTTGCCTGCTGCCTCTGCCCTGTCCCTTCCTCCCTCTCTCTGCCTTCATCTTTAGTACTAACTGAGTTTCCATGCTACCTACTTCTCTCTGCCTCATACTATGCCAGTGTGGGGCTGGGACTGGGGCAGGCTTTGTTTTTTATTTCACCCACAATGGGCTCAACACAATATTCAGCAAAGGCTTTGCCAAGCATTTTATGTAATCTCTTGTTCACTGAATGCACAAACAGGGAACATGGTGACCATAATGTACTAAAATATGCCTATGAAGTCCCTATCAGATTAATCCTCCACTGCTCCCTGGAAAGATAATGAATTCTGTTAAGATAACCTCATCACTGGCTTCCACAGAAGACCTGCATTACCAGCTAGACATCTCTGAATTATATTCTTTTCATGGTTTGATTATATTGTCTTGTTTTTGGTAATCTTGTTTGGGAGAATGCTTCTGTTACTATTGTGTGTTCTTAATCTTCTTCCCGCCCTATCCTATGTAGGTAGAGAAATCACTCTCCAAATGACAGTGAGTGTGAAAAGATACTGCACAAATTGAGATGGGAGAAGAAGGCACATAAAAATAGAAGGACTGAGTGGGTTACTGGAGACATGGAAGACAGGAGACAGAGGGACAGTACTGGGAGTAGCAATATGAAGGGTACGTATTGATTGTCATGTCATAATGAAGCTCATTTATAAAATCAAAACAGTTCAATATAAAATATCACTCTACAAACTAAAGTTCACTTCTGTTTGAGATACCACTAGACCACAGAAGGAGGAAACATAATTCAGTGCCTGGGGTTCCCCACCCACCCAAACAAAATGAATTATTGAGATAATCTCAGGCTTCTTATGCAGTCTTTAGGTTGATATCACCCATGCACAAATCTTTTCAGACCTCAAACTGCCACTAGACCATTGCTCCACTGCTAAATAGAGCTACAAAATTATTTATATCTTCTTTTGGGAAGGAGTGCCTAGCCATGTAGTGTGATGATATATTGTAGATTTAATAAAAATAGTCTGGAATATCAGAGATAGATGACAGAGCCATCTCTCCAGCTTTTTTTTTTTTTTTTTCCAATTTAGAATTCTATTACAGGGCATGTTTCTTTTGTCATTAACTACAATACACTCTGTCAATAGTTTCTTCATCTATCTGTATTGTGTTTTCTTATTACCATATTCAAATGAAGATTCTGTTCTTTACAAATTACACGGGGGGGGGGGGGGGAGGGGAGAGGAGGGAAGGGGAAGGGAGGGGAGGGGAGGGAAGGGGAGGGGAGGGGAGAGGAGGGAAGGGAACAGGGGAGGGGAGGGGAGGGGAGGGAAGGGGAGGGAAGGGAACAGGGAAGGGAAGGGAACAGGGAAGGGAAGGGAAGGGAAGGGAAGGGAACAGGGAAGGGAAGGGAAGGGAAGGGAAGGGAAGGGAAGGGAAGGGAAGGGAAGGGAAGGGAAGGGAAGGGAAGGGAAGGGAAGGGAAGGGAAGGGAAGGGAAGGGAAGGGAAGGGAAGGGAAGGGAAGGGAAGGGAAGGGAACAGGGAAGGGAACAGGGAAGGGAACAGGGAAGGGAACAGGGAAGGGAACAAGAGAAGGGAAGGGAATATAAAACTATCATAAGAGAAACCCAGATCTGTAGTCAGGATGTAAACATTGTTCTGCAGGGCGATGGCTCAGAGCAATTTTGGCTTATAGTAATTCAGAGTCCTAGATTCTGCCCTAGCTCAGCCTAAAGCTGTACAAACATGGCGGCTAGCTGTCACACAAATCATACCAAAACACACAACAGAGAGAAAGCAGATGCTTCCAAATTTGAAATCCACTGACAAAGACTTAGAAAAAAATAAGTATGTCAAAATCAGAGCTGCTGTGGTAGTGCCTCTGTGGTAAAGGTGCCTGCTTGTGTAAGGCCCCGGGTTCAGTTCTCAGAACTAAAATCAAAATGGGGTGCTAGTGTTCGCCAGTAGTTTTGTTTTGCTTTGAGGTCACCTCAGGGAATTCATACACTGGGAATAAGAGATAAAACTAAGTGAGCACCCAAAATCGTAAGAACAAATCATTTTGGGGTGCCAGAAAGGCTGTGGGGAACCCAGTCGTCAGCTAAGTCATTAGCCAAGTGGATCTAAAGGTCAGAGGTTATAACTTCACATGGGACTCACTTTCCTCCTGTTCAAAATAATACTGGACTTGAATCACTGTTGGATTCTCTTGCTCAAGACTAGTATTTAAACATCCTTGGTCATCCGTAAGAGGAAGTCACAGTGAAGTCCTTCTGCTTTATCAATTAGTTTGCCACTAGGTGGCAATGTTGTTTCATAAATGCTAAGAGCCAAGGCCAACCACAAAGGAAACAACCCTTTTTATTTTGTGACTAGTTTATATCTGTTTCCCAAATGTCAGAACAAATAACATATTCAGCAAAAGCACATGGAGTCATCAGGAAAGGATCAGTGAAGCACTGGAAAGAAAGCAACTTCCAGGGATGAGCAGAGACAGCTGAAGGATATAGCAGTCTAAGAGTTTCCAGAAAGGTCAACAAGTGGGAAATCCTGCAAACCTGGACACCTAACCCTGGAAATGCACCAAGGAGAATGCGACTTTAAGAGGCCCATTGTGGCGTTGATAACAAATGTCCTAATGGCTTCCTGTGCTCCCACATTTGGACACCGGCTGTTTGGAGAGTTTGTGGGACCTTTAAGACATAGAACCGGACAGGTCAACAAAAGCCACTCTGGGCAAATTTTAGGTCCCCTCAATTCTTCAGAAATCTATGCCTTCTGGTCTGTACCCTCGGGAAACCTCCACTGCTCCTACTTGCCACCATGGTGAAATGTATGTAGTTCCTTAAACAGTAAGATCGAAACAAACATTTCTTACCCAAAGGTGTGGTATGTTTGGCAGGTATTTCATTACAGAAATGAGAGAGGGCGGTAACACAGGCTCCTTACTAAACAAACCAGACACTCTAGTTAGTAACAAGCCTGCAATTCACTTTCAGCCCTTTCTTCTGTAGTCATCGGTGCTCCATAAGTTCACCAGATTTTACTGAGCTCTGGGGACTTCACTGTCTCCTGCAGGAAATATAACAAGGGCTCTTCTGGGCCTACAATGTCTCTCTCAGATATTTGAGCAAATAGTCATCAAATGTTAGGACTGGAAGAAGTCTAGAGCTTAACATCCACATATCCCTTTTTTGTCTAAAAAAATTGAAAGGATCAGAATAGTAATATTTAGTATTTGATGAGTTATGCACCAAAAGATGTCTGCTGAAGTAAGGACACCTTACTTCACAAAAGTCCCCACATGGGTAGCTTTAGACTTTAAGTTGATGATTCAGCAATAATATGAGAGCCCAGGACCCTTTCTCCACTGTGCTATTCTTGGTATAGATGCTTCCTACGGCCAAGCAAGCTGCCTTAGCTCCAAGCAACACTTTCACACATTATGATTCAAAGGTACTTAGCATCTCACACTGAAAATGAAAAGTAAAATTCCCAGAAACCCAGCAACATATTTATCTTCACAATATATTGGCCCAAATGGGTTACCTTCCCAGTCTTCTGGGACACTCTTAAGAGAATGGATACCCCATCAACAGCTTTAACAAACAGATCTAACTTAGACAGAGGAGGCTGATATAAAATAAGCCAAAACATTGATGGCATGCTTGCAATGAAAACACAGAATGGGCATTTGGGGATTCCAAAGATCACTACGTGTGATGAATAAGAGAGATCAGAAAGCAAGGTATACAAGTTAGGCAAAGTCAAGAAATATTACCTTGCCATTGGACATTCATTCCAGCACATACAAACACAACACACACACACACACCACACACACATACACACACACACACACACACACACACACACCATACGCGCACACCACAACACACACACCACACACATGCACACATACACCATACATACACACACCACACTATACACACACACACACCATACATAACACACACACATACCACAACATGCACACACACACCCTACTATATACACCACACACGCACACCACACACCACATGCACACACACCACATCATACACACACACCACACACATGCCGCACACCATACAAACATACACCACACCATACACACACCAGATACACACCCCACACACACATACACACACCCTATAGGTCAAACTGGCTCATTGACATCAATGTACTCTGTTGAGAAGCAGCACCATTCACATGCCAAGCTATTCCAAGGACTGTTTTCTCACAACCAACCAAATGTGGACAGGTCACAGGTAGGTCCTGTTTGTCAACAATGCATGGTGTCCTTCCTTCCTGACCAGGATTGACACTGGTTTCAAGTTATCTACAGAAAGAAGAATCATTTGCGGGTAAAAAATGGCTTCCCTGTGTCTAAAACCACCTCCTCACTAGGTTCAGGGGGAACACAGAGACTTACAGATGAAGGGCAGATGTCTCCCAGAATGCACTAAACACACAGATAACCACACCTGATTCCCACAATAACCCTCTGATACTCACTCCCAGCCAATGTGTCTCAGAATTCCCATAAACATGTGTCCCTGTCGGACAAAGCTTCCCAGGTATGAGTCCCACAAAAAATGTTCCCTTTGGTGTGAGAAAGTGTGGATTTGACATCATCCATTATGACTCAAGGTTTTGGCCATTCCATTCCCCAAACATAATTTACATAAAATAGGGAAGGGGTGGAAAGTATGTGAGTGCTGCCCCAGGCAGTAACACTGTCCATTATCCTGAAACTATTTAACTGAAGAGTATCAGGCAACCGGACACCAGCTCTATTCCTTAATTATAGATAAATTTTAACTTTAAGGATTTAAGCATTTTTAAGATTTATTTATTTTTAAGTTTTTACTTTTGATCATGTGACTGTGTAAGTATATGTTATATGTGCTCAGGCACTCTCAAAATTCATAGAGGGCATCAGCTCCTGGGAGCTGCAGTTAACAAGCAGCTGGGAACCAAATTCAGGTCAGTTAGAAACTCTTAATCAATAAGCTACCATCTGCCCAGCCCCTCTAGTCATTTATTAATCTTATGAAATTTCCAAATTTAATACATGAATTAAGGAAAAAAAAATTGGTCTGGCACAATGTTCTATATAAAACCTGACACTTCAATATTCTGTTAAATACAATTGTCAAATAAAACTATTACTGTGTAAATACATGCATTTTACAGCTAGGAAACCAACTATTGAAGGAAAACTGTTTAGGCACTATTTCTTTAGAATATTTTCAAACTGGAAACTTTTAAATGTGAAATTGTATGCTTAGAGAAATAAAAAATTTTAGAAATATGTGGAGAAAATGTTAGTATCTTCAAGGTGAGTTTTGCTAATATTTTGTTTAAGAGAATAACAGGCCGTACACATTGTTTACAACAATAACCCCTCTGGCTCCTACACCATTAGTAGCTCACACTGGCCTCAACTCACTAAGAACAAAGACTCGGTGAACAGGAAGACACCCTCTTGCCCATCCCACAATATCCCATTCGGTCTCTCTGTTGTTGGCTTCACCTGTAAGTTTCTTATTCTCATTGGACCAACTGTCCAGCTTCCCACTGCCTCAGTTTCTCAGGGTGTACTAAGGTTCAGAAAGCCTCCACATAGGAAGTACCAGTATCAAAGCAGACCTTGGAAAGGCTCTGCTTGTGCTTATAAAGTATATTTACAGCTCCCTGGGGCAAGGCAGGTTGGAGCTGAAACTATCATTGTCTTTGTAGTTAGAACATTAAGACACCTCCCCCACACACACACACACATTACATGCTTTTGAAAGATCTCCTTGTTTTCTGCCTAAGCTCTGGCCCACAGGGGAAAATACTCTGTCTTTCAAAAGGTTTCCTTCATAAACAGGTCATTCTTTTTAAGTGGGTCCCACTGACTATGTTTATTAACATGTAGTCACACTTAAGAAGGTTTCATTTGGTACTGGGAATAAAGAGGTATAGACAGTCAACCACGCCTTAGCCTGAAGAAGAAGCAGCAGAAAAGGCCCGGGGCACCCAGAGATGCCAGCTTTCTTACAGATTGCTGAGGGTTCTTGCATCACTCAAACCAAAGTGGCACAGGCAATGGCTGGGATTCCCAGAGGCCCTTCTTTCCAGACCTGCCAGAGATGAAAACCACCTGGCCTCGGTGCACTGCCGTGATTCCACCAGTGAGACATCTCTATCACTGTATGAGAAGCTGAAGGCACTCAAGCTGATAAACAGCAAGTGAGTTAGCGCGCTGTTTCCTTGTTTCCTTTTGGTGTGAGGCTTAATTCCCCTGTTCTCTAAGTTGGACATCTCTGCCTTGAGCTTGCAATGATTCCATCAGCTATTTCTCCTGTTACATTCTTCTGGTGTTATTATATCTTACCTTTGTCTTCCTTTTCCCCCATGGGTGGAAAGAACAGAAACAGAAATGTATTCAGTGAAGACCATCGCTAGAGGCTTTATTAAATTTTCCTACAGAGTGGCCCTTGAAATCCTTTACAAAAGTAAAATCAGGTTGAAATGTGTGTCCAGAGAAGTCTTGAATGAGGCCAGTTGGAACATGAGGTTTCTGGCCCATCCAGGAGGGGACCAAACTCACAGACTTGCAGTCCCAGACCACCTAGACCCATGGTCCTGACCTGCCTGCCCTGCTTAGCCTCCCCCCAAAAAATGACTCAGACACTTATATTAATTTCATTCTGTTTGGCCTATGGCTCAGGCATATTGCTTAGTGAGCTCTTACATCTTAATTCTGCATCTTCCATTAATCTGACCTACCATGTGGCCTATAGCTCACCTGTGTTACCTTACATGGTGCTTCCTTGGGCAGCTGGATAGGGTTTCTTCTGACTCTACACTCCTTCTCCTACCTATGCTCCAACTTCCTTGCCTATTGCTATGGCACCCACTGAGGGTCAAAACAGTTCCTCCATACAGAAAGACATTCCCACATCAGACAACCTGATAACACAGAATATATGGTAAGGAAAATGCCCTGTTAGACTGGCTTCCAGAGTCCAGACAGAAAGAAGTTGGCCATCTGAGAAGCTCCTCCCTACTGGGATGTCATTGGCAGTCATAGTCACAAAGCAAAAGTCAGATGTCTGCCTTACCAGAAATGTATTTATGCCTACCCAGCTCCAAGCCTCCAAACATCATCCCAAATCACAGAATCGAGCTGGCCTTCTGACCTCAGAAACAGACAGAAGATTTTTGGAAACCATAAATTTACACTTTGACTAATTTCCAGGATTAGGAAAAGAACTCCAGTCCTGTATTAAGAGATCATTTTCCACCCACCATATCTTCTACCAAATGTCATTCTTAAAGTTCAAGAGAAAAGAGAATCTCAACCAGTTTTAGTTCTTACTGTGATAATGATGCAATGCATTTTTTATGAAACATCAAAAAAATTCCAAATATGTTCCACTTATTTGTGTTTACTTCCTGGCAGCCATTGTGAGGATTGTATATCTGCTCTGCCCTTTCCACTTTTCACATATCACCTATGTTAATCAGGATTCCATAGAATAACACAATTTATAAAACGAATCTCTCCTCTTCTCTTTCTCCTCTCTCTCTCTCTCTCTCTCTCTCTCTCTCTCTCTCTCTCTCTCTCTCTCTCTCTCACACACACACACACACACACACACACACACACACACACACATACACACCCATGAATTAATTGGAATGACTTAAAGGCTGCAGTACAGCTAATCTAACAACAGTGGCCTCTGAACCAAGTCCAAGAATCAGTAGCTGCTCAATCCACAAGGCTACATGTCTCAGCTGGTCTCCAGTATATGCAGGAATTCTAAAGAAGTAGATTCTAATGCAAATGAAGAAATGGATGTGCTAGAGAGGTGAGAACAAGCAGGCAAAAAACACCAGCTTCCTTCCTCCATGTTCTTATATAGAATTCCAGCAGAAAGTATGGCCCAGATTAAATATATGTCTTCCCACCTCAAGATCTGGATTGAAAGTGTATGTCTTCCCACCTCAAAGTCTGGAATAGAAGTGGATTCAACCACATCAAACTAAGAAAAAAAAACCCCACAGAGATATGCCCTTCATCTGGACTGTATTTCATTCCAGATATTATCAAAATGACAACCAATAATAGCTATCACCACCAAATGTGTGTTATTAGTTTGGTTTGACAATTATTATCTCATGGGTATCTGCTGAAACAGTGATGTGCAGAAAGAGCAGATTTTCTAGCACTTTGACCATAGTCAATGTATTTTGACTCTAGTCTCTAGTGTTTGTTTCTTGAACACCTGTAGTATTCCAAATGGTACTTTTTTAGGGCAAAGAGATATCTCTCTGTCCAGTAGTAGTTGACCCAAAGACCTAGGATTCTGATACTCATGGCCATCAAAGATAGACCTGGGACAGTAGCTTTTTATTAACTGCCTCGCATACATGGGGCGATAAAGGTACTTAGGAAACATGCAGATCAAAGAAAGCTTTATTAAAGGAACTTACCAAAAAGTGATAAACTGAGGAAAATGAGATGAGTCCCATGTAATGGTTTTTTCTCTGTCCTTCCAGCTCCCAAATATGACACAGAGACTTATTAGTTATGAAAGTTCAGCCTATAGCTTAGGCTTCTTTATAACAAGCTCTTATAACTTAAACTAACCAATCTATGTTAATCCTGCCACTTGGCTTGTGACTGGTATCTCTCCTCCTGCACATCCTGCTTGGTCTGTATCTTCTAGCATCTCCACTTTTCTTCTCCCTAGACTCCTCTCTGTCCCTGGAAGACCTTGTGTTTAGCCATTCAGCTATTGATCATTCAGCTCTCTGTATTACACCATTAACAGCAATATATCTTAAAACAATATACAAATATCCCACGATATTTCTCCCTTTTTGTATAAATAAAAAGAAAAGGTTCTAACCCAGTATAACTACATACAATAGGAACAATTTTCAGGTAATAATTACATTCACAACGCCCAGTCTTTTTAGACCTTAAAATGTCTTCTTAAACAACTTAAGTTTTTATGTTTATAAACCTTATAAACTTTACAACATCTCTAATGTGAGTTTCTTTGCTGAATTTGGTCATGAAGAAAACTGTATACTATCTAGTCTTTAGTCCTTATCAAAGACCCAAGAAGGATATATTATCTGAGTAAACAGGAAGTGCAGAACAAACAACATTCAAAACTAAAGAAATGACAGAGACAGATGGGTGTTCTCCTGCCCCAGACAAGGGTAAAGTCAATGGAGACCCTGGCAGAGGGGAGTGAGAATGACGGAGGGGATAAAAAAACATAAGGAATGGAGGCAGGACAAGGATCTGATCAAGCCTCATTTATTAAGAGAATGAACTGATTATATATAGGGTAAAGAGGTTGGTTATTACTCTTGCTGATAACCTTGAAAGGAAAAGAAAGTTGTAGCTGGAGAAGGGGTAAGGCAGTTGAGATTACGAGAGGGATAGGGTGGAGGAGCAAGGACTCATTCCATTTCCATCAAAAGTCGTAAAACAAGATGTAAACAAGATCTGCTATCGGCCTGATCCTGTCAATTGCCAGTGAATCATGAGATGTGACCTTGGGTCAGAGTTAGGTAGAGCTTTGCTCTCCACACTCACCGTGAGTGCTTTTCCTCTGCTCTCTTGCAAGAAGAGAATGAGAAGACAGCTACATTGCAAATATACTAAAGGTGAAGTTATGAGTGGACAAGATCTCAAAAGAAATAGAAAAATGACATAAATGGGTAAGGCATAGATTCTTCAAGGCACAAGAAGCACCTAGAAAGGGAAATGTTCACGGCATGGAGCTTTGGGGAACCACAAAGAAAACTATATGAATTGGCAGCAGAGAGGAGGTGGAGGGACACCCTGGAACGTTTTGTCTCACATTCTTTCAAAGCAATTTTTATTCCAGGGATGAAATACAAAAAGGAAGGGTTTGGGGTTTTTGTACTTTAAACCATCTTTTAATTTATTCTTTGTGACTTTCACACCATGAATTTCAATCCCATTCATCTCTCCATACCTTTATATCTACCCTCTGCTCTTGCACCCTCCCCACTAATATGAAACAAAATTTTAAAGAAAAGAAGAAAAAGAAAGAAAAACATCTTGTAAGCCATGCAATATATCCTTTTTTCATATATCTTTATTTGCAAGTGTTCATTATAAAGAATCATTGATCCAGTTTGAGGCCTCTGGTTTGTGTACACTGTTGATGCTGGGCCCTCACTAGGACTCTTCTTAGATATCCTGTGTTGCCCTGTGTCATGAAGATCCTGCAGCTTTGGATCTGCAGGATGTTCCCCTTCATATGCTCTAGCAGATTATAGAAGGGGTGAATGTTGGGGTCAGCCAACTCTTAACTCTGGTTCTGGGTCTGGGTAGTTGCAAGGTTGGTCAGCCCACCAGCTCTCCCTTGCCTTCACAACCAGGGTGAACTCTCTGGCCTTGTACTGGTGAACTCACTCTATGTAGCAATGAGTGAGGGATGGGGCCAGTTTTCCCTGCTTTCATGCCCTCAGGGTCAGCTCTCCCATACCTACATTATCAGGGACCACTCCCAGAGTGCTGTAGTTGGTGAGGGACAGAGACAGGCCTCCTGCTCTTATGACCTCAGGTCCAGCTCTCTCAGCTGATGAGGGGAGTTCTCTCTTCCTCACCCACATTACCATATGGCAGATGAGGGTCAGGACCAGATCTTCCAAGTTCATGTTCTTAGAGCCAGTTCATTTGCACCTGTGAACAGGGTCAGCATTACTCTGCCACCAAAGCAAGGTGCAAGCCCTGCTTTCCAAAGTGCTGCAGGTGGTGAGGGGCAGAGTCAGCTCCCTTGCTGGCTGCAGATCATCACAGGGTGAAAAAGGGTATCTTTCCCTTATCCTCACCACCACATGGCAGACAAGAGGTCATGACCTTACTCTCATATCTTCAGGTCCAGCTAACCTGTGCCCCTACCAACAGGGCCCACTTTTCTGAGTGCTACAGTTAGGGGGAAAGGTCAGCTCCCTCATCTGCCACAGACAGCAAAGAGCAAAAGATAAAGGGCTTATCTCCCTGTCCACAATGTCACATGGCAGTCAGGTAATGGGGCCAGTTCTCACAAGTTCACACCTTTGGAGGTGACTCACCTATACTCCCACCAACAGAGTTGGCTCTACTGTGCTAGCCAGGTGAAATGCAGGCCTTCTTTCCCAAGTATTCCAGCTGGTGAGGGGTAGACATGCTCTTTTGCTCGTATGATCTCGGGGACAGCTATCCCACCCTCCAAAGGCAGCCAGGGATAAGGGTAGGCAAATGGCATCTCTCCCTCTCCATTGCCATTATATGGCAGATGAGAGGAAGGACCAGTTCTCCAGAGCACACATTCTCAGGGCTCGATCACTGGTGTCCCTGTCAGCAGGTTCAGCTCTACTGCATTTCCCAGGTGAGTGCATGGTCCATTCTCTCAAGGGGCTGGGTCATGCCCCCTCCACACCACCTGCAGCAGGTGATGAAAAGCAAGGGCAAGAGGCATCTTTCCTCCATTCAGACACCACATGGCAGACAAGAGGAGGGAGACCTGCTTTCCCATTCTCATGCCCTCAAAACCAGCTTGCCAATGCTCCCCTTGAAAAGAGACAGCTCTACTGTGCTGCCCAGGAGAGAAGTAGAACTCTCCTGGGTGTTGCAGCTGGTGAAGAGCAGAACCAGTTCTCCCTAGTGTTGTAACCAATGACTGGCAGAGCCAACTCTGTACAACCCTGTCGTCTGAGTCTTCAAAGTAATCAAGAGTCGGGGACATCAATACAGATCGTGGCTGCAACAGGGCCATGAACTTAGACATGGGCCCTCACAGCAGCCCAGGCCCAGACATCACCATGACCCTGGATAGCAAATAAGCACCTACCTCAGCTGGCACCTGAGTGCTTTCACCTCTTCAGATCTGTCTCTTTATATAGGACATGAACCATTCTGTATCTCTCTCTCCCATACTACACCAGACATTTGCTTGTCTTAATAGTTCCTGTCTGCCCAGTGCCATGAGGAACCAGGCAGGCCTATTTCCTTCTTGGCACCTGGGGTGGACTACAAGCTTGTGGGTCTTTTTGTCTTGCTCAGTCTGTGATGGCACTGAGCAGGGCCATGCTTCCTTCTTGGCACCCAGGGCTGACTTTAGACAGGCCACAAGTTCTAAGCTTTGATTAACTGTTAGTAATGATGAACTGGAAGTGACTAGTGAACAGAGAAAACTGTTGGGAGTCTAATAAAACCAATATTAAAGAGTGGCCAGTGGCCTTGAAATACCTTCACAGCCCTTAGGAACAAGTCACCAGATTCCTGGCTTTGGGCATATAAACTAGAGAAAATGAACTTTTCTGAACAATACAATCTGCAGGGACTCAGCTTTAAAAGCAGATATTTCCTTTCTTCAACAGGGGTAAGGTCTAGTAGGAGATTCTAGCTAGAGTAATCCTCTTGTCTAGATGTCTTTGCATGGCACATGAACCGCACAGATCCATGAGAAATAGCAGTGGTAACTCAGAGGGAATGGATTCTTAGAGCAGTAAGAATCAACAGGAAGCAGTTATTGATTAGATAGTGAAAGGCATGACTGGGATGATCTCAGACCCCCTGCCATGAACTGCAGAATACAGACTCTGGATCAAAACCCCCCAGGCTGCAGTTGGCTGTGGCCACCTTCTTTTTGTTGGTGGTGGTTGGGGGTTGGGATTTATGTTTGTTTGTTTTTGTTTTGTTTTGTTGGGGTCTCTTGAAACAGGGTTTCTCATGTAACAGCTCTGGATGTTCTAAAACTAGCTCTGTAGACCAGGTTTGCCTCAAACTCTGCCTTTCTCTGCCAGGTGCTGAGATTAAAGCCAGGCTTATGTGGCTTCCTTCTTCTAGAAAGTATTATGTGTTAGAATAGATGGTGTTTGGTTCAAACAGGATTGTATATAACATCACCATAAGCAACAGCCCTAATCAAATAACATTCAGAGCCTAGCTATTCAATAAATCTTATAATAGGCCATGGAGGCAATCTCCTCCTGACACCTCCACTTTATTTATTTCTTGTCAATGCTAAGGACAAAATTCAGGGCCTTGTACATGTTGAACAAGTGCTATGCTTACCTGCCTACCCTGCCACCCCCAATTTCTACTCAAGATAAACATAAATTTCAGTTAGGGTTTGTAAACTAGAGCTGGGAAACAGCAAAGGAAAACAGGTAAGTCGAGCCAGTGGGTGCCTAAGGAAAGGTGAGGCAATTACCTCAGGGGAGAGGGTTGTTTTGTTTTCAGTGGTTTTATCAACAACTTAAAGGTTGAAGGACAAGGCTAGACATGGTGATCTGACTGTGACTAAACCTCACATTAGGCAAAGGAAGGAGTATCATGTAAATTGGCTCTCAGTCTAGTCTACACAGTGAGCCCCAGGCCAGCCATGGTACCTAATAAGATTATGTATAAATAAACAAACAAACAAACAAGAAGAAAATATAAATGGAAAGGGGGAGGAGAGGGGGAAATAATTCAACAGGCAACACCAGGAGTGAGAAGGGGGTGGGAGCCTCTCTTTTGCATTCTGTAATTGTAATTCTCTCCTTTTTTTAACTTCAGAAAGTTTTAACAAATGGGCAATGGTAGTTTCACTTAGTTTTGCTGTTAATTGAAGGAGCCCTGTCAATTTTGAATATTAATTTCTTATCCAACCTAACATTTGTTAGGTCCTTTCTCCCATTCTAAGTCTGTCTCTTCCCACTCTGTTGATTGTTTCTCTTACTTCATACACACCAATCCCCTAAAGTTGCCCATAATGTCAACAGCAACTGAGGGATGCAAGAGGCTTTGCAGAGAATCTCACAGACATAACTTAGAGACAGACTAAGGATCACACTTGGACTGAGAGGAGGGACACTCCCAGAGAGGTGAACACAGGGGAAAGAGCCAGGTCAAGAGACCGAGGAGCTGCTGTCCTCCAGGGTCATGAGGAACAACGGCCCCATCTCTGCACTGCAGGGCTCCTGTGTAAGTGCCCATGACTGAAATTGTGTGGGTATTTGGTAGGGCAATAATGGAAAAATCCTGTTTGACTCTTTCCCACCTGAATTGTCCAAACCCCCCTTGCCCCCTTCCTGAGGTCCCCAAAACTAGCCGAGGCTGACCAAGTTTTGGTCCCTACGTGACAGACAATTGATCAAATGGCTGTTTGCTCAAGACTCAGATTCTCAGATAAAGCTTTGTTTACAGGATTTATGGTTGCTTGCCTAACTGCACATCTGGGTCTGGGGTCTTCTTTGTTCCAGCCATTTATATCTTGGAGGTCCCACTGAGATATAAAGACCCCCGTGGACCACTCTGTTCTCTGTCGGTAAGTAAAATTGGCAGTGGCTGTTGGGGACGGGCATGAGCCCTCCCTGGCTGCAGCTGACAAACATGTTGGGAAGCCGCAGGCCACGACCCCCGAGAGACATCTCAGGGTGGTCAGGGCAACCAATAGTTTGGAAGCCCATCTGCTGTCTTGAACAGACTGTAATATATCAGTGCCAATTTCTGAATGAGCTCACAAGTCCAGACTGTTAGAAATATATATATTTTTTTACTTTCACTTTGCCATTCTCAATACTGCCGGCTTTGTCTCTGTCTGCTGCCGGCTGGCTTTATCTGTGTGTCCTTTATCTGTGTGCCCCTGCCTGCTGCTGGCTGTGTTTGTCTCTGTCTCTCTGTTTCATTGGACTCTGTCTCCTTGTTGTTGAAATGGGTCAGAAATCCTCAACCCCACTCTCACTTACCTCTCCCACTGGTCTGAAGTCTTAGACCAGGCTAATAACTTATCTCTCATTGTTAAAAAAGGTAAATGGCAGACTTTCTGCACTTCTGAATGGTTGACCTTTGGCATTGGATGGCCAGCTACAGGGACCTCCATAAGAACACCATCCAGGCAGTTAAGGCCGTTGCTTTCAGCCCAGGACCACATGGCCATCACAATCAGCAGCCTTACATTTGGGTCTGGGAAGACTTGACAGAGGACCCTCCCAGTTGGGTCCAGCCATTTCTCCCTTCTCCTAAACCTCCTTCTTTCAACCTGTCTTCAGCTCCCCCCACGACCTCCCCACCTGTTCCCTGCCCGATGCTGCCTCTTAAGCCATCAGAACCCTCAGCTTCCATTTCTGTTCCAACCCTGTATCCCCCTCTCCCTCCCCCTGTCTTGCCTGAATCTCAGTCTGATCTCATTCTGTTTGATCCTAGTCTCCCCCCCCCCTCCGTATCCACCAGGTGGTCTGGCCAAGGAAGCTCAGGCCCCTCCCAAGAAACATGGCCTTGACAGGCCAGCAGAGGGCCCTGCACAGGGCACACACAGCCAAAGGGCTCAGCCCCCTGAAGAAGTAGCAGTTACGCTGCCCCTGAGACCCTTTGGGCCAGCTATAAATGATGGGCAAGAGGGAGAAATGCCTGTTCTTCAGTACTGGCCTTTCTCCACCTCAGATCTTTATAACTGGAAGAATAATAACCCTCCCTTCTCTGAGGATCCAGTGAAGCTCACTGGACTCTTAAAGAGTCTCTCATGTTCTCTCATCAGCCCACCTGGGATGATTGCCAGCAGCTCCTAGGAACTCTTTTCACCTCTGAAGAGAGGGATCGGATCCTGCTGGAAGCCAGGAAATTGGTTCTTGGCCCTGATGGCTGCCCTACCCAATTGCTTAATTTGATTGAGGATTCCTTTCCCTTAAGGCAGCCTCAGTGGGATCCGAACACCCCAGATGGTAGGCAGCACATTTTACTCTATCATCAGACTCTAATGGGGGATCTCCAAGCAGCAGAAAGATGCCCCACCAATTTGGCCAAGGTAAGAGAAGTAGTCCAAGGGCCAGAAGAGTCCCCCTCTGTGTTCTTGGAAAGGTTAATGGAAGCATATAGAAGGTATACTCCTTTTGATCCTGAGTTAGAGGAACAATGGGGGGGGGGCGCTCTGGCCATGGCCTTTATAGGACAGTCTACTATAGATATTCGTAGAAAATTCCAGAGGATGGATGGGTTACAGGACATGGCCCTGAGAGATCTAGTTAAGGAGGCAGAGAAAGTGTTTTATAAGAGGGAAACGGCAGAAGAGAAGGAACAGAGATTAGAGAGAGAGTGTGAAGAGAAAGAAAGAAAGAAGAAGAGCAGGATGAGAAGGAAAAGCAGAGGGATAAATGGAGGAACGGAGAATTAACAAAAATCTTGGGTACCATAGTAAATGGACAGGAAAAGCCAGGGAAAGGCAGGTACCTAGGCCCACGCCAAAAGCTTGGGGCCAGTGTGCTTACTGCAAAGAAGAAGGGCACTGGATCAAAGACTGCCCTAAGAAGAAAAAGGAACCCAGTCTCCTGGCCCTAGGGGACTAGGGACATCAGAGTTCGGACCTCCTCCCCAAACTCAGGGTAACTTTTAATGTGGAGGGGACCCCGATTAATTTTGACGTAGACACAGGGGCAGTCTATTCAGCCTTGCAGACACCCTTGGGCCCCCTCTCAAACAAAAGATCCCTGGTCCAGGGAGCCAACGGATATCATCACAGAGCCTGGACCACCAAGAGAACAATGGACCTTGGGAAGGGTAAAGTATAACATTCCTTCCTGGTAATTCCTGAATGCCCAGCCCTGTTGTTAGGAAGAGATCTTCTTACCAAACTTGGGGCCAGAATTACCTTCAATCCCCAAGGCTTGGAAGATTTTACCAACCCTTTGGTCAGCCAACCCACTGTAACCATGTTAACCCTGGCAGCTGAAGATGAGTACAAAATGTATGAGCCTCCACTGGGCCCTCAAGGACTAAGAGATGACTGGCTCCAGGCCTTCCCTGAAGCATGGGCAGAAACAGCTGGACCAGGGCTGGCAGTACAAAGGCCTCCTGTGGTAGTGTGTCTGAAGCCCTCAGCCACCCCCATACGGGTCCGGCAGTATTATATGAGCAAAGAATCCAGAGAGGGGATCAAATCTCATATTCATAGACTGTTAGAAAAGGAAATTCTGAGACTTTGTCAATCAGAATGGAACACCCCCCAGCCGGCTGTCAAGGAACCTGGGATGGGAGATTATAGGCCAGTCCAAGATCTAAGAGAAATTAACAGTAGACATCCATCCTACAGTCCTGAACATGATGTGGGAATGCCTTTCTGTACGCTGTGAGTCTCAATCTTTAAATAAAAAAGCTGTTTTGGGCCATGACAGGCACCATAGAAGAAGTAGGAGGAGGCATCAGAATAGGTAGGAAAGGAAGGGTGGAGTCAGAGGCAGATCGAGCTGAAGCCCAAAAGAGCAACATGTAAGGAACACAGGTGAGCCACGGGCCATGTGGCAGACAGATTAATAGAAATGGGTTGATTTAAGATGTGAGAGCTAGCTAGCAATGTGTCTGAGCCATAGGCCAAACAGCATGAAGCTAATATAAGTGTCTGAGTCATTTCTGGGGACCTGAGTGGCGGGCGGCAGTCTGCTAAGAGGTCTGGCATGGCAGGGTCTGGGTCTCTGGCCACCTGAGACCAAGAAACCGCTCCACTACACGAACCCCTACAATCTCCTCATCACCCTTAATCCTGACAGAAAATGGTACACAGTACTAGACTTGAAAGATGCCTTCTTCTGCCTACGCCTCCATGAATCTAGCCAGGAGCTGTTTGTCTTTGAGTGGATTGACCCTGAGAGTGGGTTTTTGGGGCAGCTCACCTGGACCCAGCTGCCCCAGGAGTTTAAGAACTCTCCTACCATCTTTGATAAGGCCTTGCATCAGGACTTGGGGAGCTTCCGGGCCTCCCTGCCTACGGTTACTCTATTACAGTATGTTGATGACCTGTTGCTTGCAGCCACCTCCATGGAGCAGTGCCAAAAGGGTACTGAAAAGCTACTGGCTGAATTGGCAAAACTAGGATACCAGGCCTCTGCCAAGAAGGACCAGATATGCCGACCTGAAGTAACATTCCTGGGCTACACCCTTCGAGATGATAAGAGATGGCTGACAGAAGCTAGAAAGAGAACTGTAGCCCAGATTCCTCCCCCGAAGAACAGAAAGAGCCTTAGAGAATTCTTGGGTACAGCAGGATTTTGCAGACTATGGGTACCTGGCTTTGCTGCCTTGGCTGCCTCCATGTACCCCTTGTTAAAAGATGGGACTGAGTACATATTGGGGAAAGAGCAACAAGAGAGTTTCCACCAAATCAAAAGGGCGTTGCTCTCTGCCCCGGCCCTAGCCTTACCTGAGTTAGAGAAGCCGTTCACACTCTACGTCCACGAGAGAGAGGGAGTGGCCTGACGGGTTTTGACCCAGTCTCTGGGTCCCTGGAAAAGACCAGTAGCATACCTCTCCAAGCAGCTGGACGTGGTTGCTCGGGGTTGGCCAGGATGGTTACGAGCCATTGCAGCTGTAGCCTCCCTAGTAAAGGACACAGACAAACTGACCCTGGGCCAGGCCAGAAATTTACTGTAATTGCTCCTCATGCCTTAGAGAGCATCATTAGACAGCCACCAGACCGATGGCTGACTAACACTCGCATTACCCATTACCAAAGTCTCCTGCTGGACAAAGACAGAATTACTTTTGGCTCCCCAGCCATTCTGAACCCAGCCACTTTGCTACCCAGAGATGAAGGGGGATCAGTCCTACATCGGTGTCAGGAAACCCTGGCAGAGGAGGTCGGGATCCAGAAAACCTGAAAGACACCCCCTTGCCTCACTCAGATCTGATTTGGTATACGAATGGGAGCAGCTTCCTGTATGAAGGGAGTTGCAGGGCAGGAGCTGCAGTGGTAGACAAAGAGTCATTTGGTCATGGAGGCTCCCTGAAGGGACCTCTTCACAAAAAGCTGAACTGATGGCCCTAACAAAAGATCTAGAACTGGCCAAGGGAAAGCGAGTTACTATCTACACAGATAGAATATATGCCTTTGCCACTGCACATGTGCATGGAGCAATCTACAAAGAAAAAGGTCTGCTGACCTCTGCTGGTAAGGAAATCAAACATAAGGAAGAGATTCTGGCTCTTCTAGATGCTGTCCTGCTCCCCCATGAATTAGCAATAGTACATTGCCTTGGACATCAAAAGGGCCAAGACCCAGTGGCCAGGGGCAACCGAAGGGCAGATGAGGAAGCTCGGGCAGTAGCAATGGAGCCCACTGCAGACATCTTGGCAGCAGAGATCAAGCCAGTGCCATCTCCCTCGCCCTCACCTGAAGAGGTGCGAGCTTACATCTGGATGGTGCACCGACTCACCCACTTGGGAACTGACAAACTGATGCAACTGCTGAAGGATAACCAAGACTTAACTACTCAGGAAAAGAAGAACCTGGTAAAAGCTGTGGTCAGCACATGTGAAGCTTGCCAGTTGGTAAATGTCTACCCGTCCAGGGTAGAGTGGCATCCAGCTTTGAGGTAACCGGCCTGGTCAATTTTGGGAAGTTGACTTCACTGAGGTAAAACCAGCCAAATATAGACTAAAATACCTCTATACACCTTTTCAGGATGGGTGGAAGCCTTCCCCATCAAACACGAGACCGCTGCAATCGTGGTAAAGAAGATCATGGAAGAAATGTTTCCCCAATTCAGACTTCCAAAGGTAATAGGGTCCGATAATGGACCAGCATTTGTGGGCCAGGTAAGTCAGGGGGTAGCCAAGATATTGGGGATTGATTGGAAACTCCTTATCGACCCCAAAGCTCAGGACAAGTAGAGAGAATGAATAGAACCATTAAGGAGACCCTGACCAAATTAACCATGGAGACTGGCCATAGATATTGGTTAATGCTCCTGCCCTATGCCCTCTTTCAAGCCCAAAATACTCCCTCTGCTCAAACCGGTCTTACTCCCTTTGAAATTCTGTTTGGAACTCCTCTTCCTATACAGGACTTAGCTAGCTCTGGTCTGAATGTACCAAATACCCCCCTGTCTGTTAGATTACAGGCATTGGCAAAAGTGCAGCATAGCCTGTCTGACCTATACCAACCTGAAGGAGACAGAACTCCACACCGCTACCAAGTAGGGGGTTGAGACTGTATAAAGGAAGATATAACGATGCCCTCATGTTCACACTTAGACTTCAGGTTGGCTCTAGGAAAGGGGAACCGGTGGGGCCCAACAAAGTACTAGCTGATCGGGGCAGGCCACAGATACGGGATCCCCAGTCCAAACCTACCAAGACAACACCCCTGCCTAGGACCTCCTCTGAACCCCCTGTGGCAGGGACCTTCCCCCCACTTGCAGCTGAACCAATGCCTACTACTGGCCAGTGCCTGCTAGATCTGGTAAGGGGAGGGTTTGAGGCCTTCAACAATACCCAACCTAACCTAACTGATTCTTGCTGGATATGCCTGCAGGCAGGTCCCCCCTATTACGAGGGAGTAGCAATTGATGGAAGCTACACTGAGAATGCTAGCTCTTCTAAATGTGATTGGAGTAAACGCCATGTGTTAACCCTTCCAGAGGTAACTGGGAAGGGGACATGCCAAGGGACCCCAACCATTCCAGAGAAGAACCTCTGCCAACAACCTTAACTGTGGTCATGAACAACTCCTACCTGATTCCAGAGGAAGGGACGAGATGGGCATGCAACACGGGAATAACTCCCTGTGTCTCCACTCAGGTTTTTAATAATTCCAGAAATTTTGTGTAATGGTCAGAATTTTTCCCCATCTGACCTATCACAGAGAAGAGGACTTTGAAAACACAGTCAAAGGACGGGCCAGATTTAGAAGAGAACCTGTTAGCCTGACATTAGCAAATGGCCTCACTAGAATCAGCAATTACTCAGGACCTCAAAGCTATAGAGCAGTCTACAGAGGCATTAGAAAAGTTCTTGACTTCACTTTCAGAGGTAGTATTACAAAACAGGCAGGGTTTGGATTTGCTTTTCCTCAAAGAAGGAGGATTATGGGCAGCCTTAAAAGAAGAATGCTGTTCTATGCTGACCATATGGGACTGGTTAGAGATTCTATGGCAAAACTTAAAGAATGGCTAAAGGCCAGAGAAAGAAAGTTATTAGAACAACAGAGATGGTTTGAAAACTGGTACAAGTCCCCATGGTTAACCACCTTGACCTCAACCTTAGCAGGGCCACTTATTGTGCTACCACTTGTAGTAACTGTTGGACTCTGTGTCCTAAACAGACTCACAACTTTCCTCCAGGGACAAATAGGTGCAGTGAAGCTCATGATAATGAGGCAGCACTATGAAAAGATACAAAGGAATTTGGTTCTCTAAGATTAGAGATATGCAGAAGAGAAAGGGAGGAATGTAATAATGTAAAAATCCTGTTTGACTCTTTCCCACCTGAATTGTCCAAACCCCCCTTACCCCCTTCCTGAGGTCCCCAAAACTAGCTGAGGCTGATGGTGATGGACAATTGATTAAAGACTCAGATTCTCAGATAAAGCTTTGTTTACAGGATTTATGGTTGCTTGCCTAACTGCACATAGAACGTGCTTCCTGCCTCCTTCTTGGGACACACCTGGTCAGCCTGACCTTCTGAACTTGCATCTCCGCATGTAATTGCTCAGGCAGGACAACCCAAGATAACTGAAAACATTCCTTTGCAACCCCCCTATCTCACAAGCCCAGATGTACTCCCCCTCCCCTATCCAGAGTGTGGTATAAGAATTCTACCCTGAAAGCATTCAGGGCTCTTGGCTGTCTTCTTTCTGCCTCAAGCCCACTCTTGGGTGTAATAAACTTTTTCTTTTTGTCTTGCAAGAAATCTGGGTCTAGGGTCTTCTTTGTTCCAGCTGTTTACAGAAGAGTCTGTCTTTGGGATGCTGTCCTCTGGGCTGTCCCCTCTGTTTACTGCAGCATTATTGTTTGCACAAGCTTCTACCCCACACTCTTTCTCAATTCTAGAGTATTCCTGCCAATTCTCCGTAGATATCTATTTTGTGAGAGGGAAATCAAGAAAATCTTTAACCCTTAGAACTTGATGTAGAATGCAGAAAGTGCTCCCTCTGAGAAGGCAGGGGACATTTAAATGGCACCTACAGTCATGTAATTAATAATATGTTGGAAATTAAATGCCAGATCTGGTTTCCAGTCCAACAGCATCACACATCTACCCAAACTTCATTTGTCTGAAGTGGGCTTTAAGAAAACAGATTTTAAGAAATTCACTAATTAATCCCCCCTGCCGAAGGGTAATTGTGAGGAAAGATAAACCTTTATTAGTTGTGCTGAGACCCTGCCCCTTCATAACCATGGCTGCTACCGGTAATTTATTTAACCTGTTTCATCAAGTGAGGCAACATGCAGTGAGAAAAAGCAAAATTAAAGGATACAGAAGTAAACTCTCCTGGCTAACACAGTGGGTGATGTGACCTTGATCACTGGCTGATTGTGACCAAGCAGGTGTATGAAAAGGTGTCCAGCACCATTAACCATCAAGGGAAGGCAAAACAAACCATAGTGACCTCACAGCTGTTAGAGTGACTATTGCCAAAACTGTACAAAATAACAGGGGTTGACAAGGGCATAAAGCCCAACTGTCCTTCAACACCACTGTTGGGAACAGAAGCACGGTAGTCATCATGGAAACCAATAAGGAGGATCATAAAACTTAAAACCCAAGCTTTCACACAGCAATCTCGTCTCTGCATAGCCATTCAGAGAAATAAAATCACTGCCTTAGGAGATAACTGCACTTCCAAGGCCATTGCAGTGTTACACACAGTTAAGAGGTAGAAATGTATGCACATACACACAGGTATATAACATGTGTAGAGACAGGCATGCACTCGTGGATGTCTGTACATATGTGAGCATATGTATAAATATAGAATCCAACTAACATGGAGAGAAAGTGATAAAATATGATAAAATGGTGATAAGTACTTAGGGAAGTTAAAGAGTACTTCAGTGGAGTCCTCAGTCACAAATGGCACATTAATATCATGGTGCACACACTCAGGTTCCTGAACCATCTCGGAAGAATGCACAAAAAGATTGTAAAAATCAGAGGTCCTCGCCGGGAGTAAAACTGTCTTCTGGATAGGACAGGCCCACTGCCAGCAACTGTGGGAAGGGGAGAAAGGAGCCTCACGACCTTTCACCTCAAACTGAACTGCTAAGGGAGTCAGTTGCCTTTAATGATCTGGCTCTGGTAGGTGGAGCCTAGCCCCACACCCAGGATCCTGTTTTTTTTTTAAAGGCTGGTAAGTTGTAAACGGAGAGTGGAAATGAACCTAGGAGTTAGGAGATAGACGGAGGTAAACAAGATCAAAATACATTGTACGGTATTCCCAAAGAATTAATAAATATTGTATTAAAATACTTTATACCATTGCTGCTTATAAAAATAGATATTCTGATTCAAGGATGAAAATACAGAAACAAATAATTTTTTCAGGATATGAACAAATAAAGAAAAATGTTCATATATCCACAAAATAATGTCACAAAGCCTTAAACAAGAAAGGAATCTGCATCTAGGACAACTGTAAAAACAAACAGCCAGTGCATGATCTCACTACATAGCTACCCTGAAGACATCAGACTCATAGACACAGAAAGTAAAATGGCGGTTACTGGAGTGGATGGCTGGTAAGCATGGATATGTTGGCCAAAGGGTCCAAACTCTTCGTTATCAGAACATAAATTCTGCAGAGGGTGTTAACTCAGAAGGGGGTAAGGGGATAAAAGGGATGGGAGGCATTTATCAACATGCAATATATTCCTATAAAAACTTTAGAGAAAAGGACAGGGAATCAGTCTAGGTGCCTATCAATGGGTGATAGTTAAATTAAATGAACTATCTCTCAAGAGAGATAGACAAGGTGACAGAGACAGAGAAAGAAATGAGACACATAGAATAAGTTCCAGAAATTTAGCACACAGCAAGTTGACTACAGAATCAAACATAAATTCCAAACTTTATATTCATTTAGACAGAACCATGAAGTAACTATGTGAAATGATAAATGTGTTGATTAGTTTGATTAGAAAAATCATTTCAACAATCAAAACTTCACCTTGTAAACACACACACACACACACACACACACACACACACACACACACACACACACACACACACCCCTTTTGGCCAGCAAGATGGCTCAGTGGGTAAGGGCACTTGTCACCAACCTGTGTTAAATTCCCGGAACCTGCACAGTGGAAGGAGAGGATTAGTTAGAGAATGGCCTCTGAGCTCCATGTGTGTGGCACTGTGGCAGCACATGTCTACCTCCCACCCCACCCCACCTCCCACACTTCATATCCAAATACAACTAGCTAAATAGATCAGTAATTTAAAATACATTTTGACGTATCAACTATAGTTGAACAAAACCCAAAAAATCCTTAAAAGTAAAGAAGAGAAATAACAAAGTGTTAAATGTAAGTAGAAGAGAAAGTGTTGAAAATTATGTAGTAAAATGTGTAATGATAAGACGTGATGCTGAGCACTTACATGAATGTATCTAGAAAATATGTATTCAAAAACCTTGCTTCATCCTTGTAACAGTTCCCACAGCCACGCTGCCCGGACTCATAGAAGCATAACTGGAGTGACTCACCCCTCTTGATTCTAACCGGTCATGCTGCAAGATCCATCCCACTTGCTCCTAACTAAGCTATTCTGTGGTTTGTCTTTTGTTTAAATTTGGTTACTGTAACAAAATAAATCAGAAAGCAGCTTGAAGGAAGCTTTGCTGGGCCCATGCTCTCATGCCTGCCTTGTTTCTGGGCCTGAGCACAGAGCATTTTGGCATGGACCATGCAGTGGAGCATAGGGCTCACCCATGTCAGAAAAGTGATGGGGATGGGGAGGAAGGATTGAGGGCCAGAATACATCCTCCTTGCTCCAGTAACATACTTCAACTAGAATGTATATTTTAGCAGCCCGTTCGGCTATGTGATCTAAACAGCTCTCAATAGCACCATCCACTGGGGACTAAATTTTCCACACATGTGCTTTTGGGGGGGGGGGGGATGTGTTCTATGCAAAGAGAAGCAAATAGTTGTGTCTGTACAGCACCTAGTGCCCCGTAAAGACAAAGTGACAGTCAACTAAAGATTTCTTTCTGCTTCATATCTGTTTACCTTTCAGCCAACAAATTCAACTCCACATGAAGCACAAACACAAATTTATAAAATGACTCACTGCTAAGAAATGTCAAGATGAAAATATATAATAAGTGAAAGAAAGGAAAAACACACCCTTCATCTGCCAGTGTGCAGAGCAGGGGAGCCCAGCGCACTGGACACCTTGTGGTACATGAAAGCATCTTGCTTTCTGACCTGACGAATGAGCGGTGGGTGAAGGTGAAATAGAAACAGGCATATGATGAGGTGCACAAAGCCTGCACAGCAAACGGCATCAACCTTAAAATAAACGTGTGCTGGGTAGAAACCTGCCTAAGGGATAGAACATGAGGCACCATGGATGCCAATGGTGTTGACAGTGCTGTTTTTATAAATTTAAAGTAGGTGTTCCTTAGGAATAATCCTTGCTGTTTGTACTTGACAGTTGATCAATTTAATAATTTTGTAACCTTTTAAAACGCAAGAAGAAAATAACTTTTTTTGAGATAGTATTTTGTTATGTAGCCAAGGCTGGTCTCCAACCCCAAATCTTTCCTCAGGCTTTTTGAGTGCTGGGGTTCTCCTAAGCATGTGCTACCATAGTCAACTAACAATAAGAAAAACAACATAATCAAAAAGAAAAAAATATGGTTCAGCAGTAAAGGCAGAGCTTGTCACAAAGTCGATACCAGGGACCCACATGTTAGAAGAGAGAACCAGCTTCGGAAGTTGTCCTTGTCCACCAGTGGGCATGCTTTCCCACCCCACCACCTTACACACACAAAAATAAGCCTCAGTAACCTCTTTTTAATCGTCAAGAGAAGTCCCTATCTATTAGGTCAGAAATGCTGCATAAGCCAACTGTTACAGCTTGTTGCAATCTGCCTGGAGAACAAGCCAAGTGGCACAAGGACCACGTTTCCCAGTCACAGGCTTTGATGCGCCTGGCCTCTGAGCCTCTGACTTTTCAGGCCCTAAGGGGAGTTGACAGTCTCTTCCACTCTCCTCCCATGACCTCTTTTCTCCATCTCCTGCCATCAGAGCACTCTTGCTAAAGACAAAGCCATGGTTATTGGTTAGCTGCATTTGGAAAAACACATGGAAGTGTAATCTAAGAAACACTGAGACTGGGAACCGAAAGAGGAAAGCCATCATGACTGTCGGAACACTAGGAACACCAGTTCTTGGGGAAGGAAAGCTGAGTTTTGGAGACGCTCTGAACCTGCACTGGAAACCTCTGAAAGCAAGTTGTAAACAGTCCAACGCCAGTGGCACTGAGCCGTCTTTTTCACTTTGGCCACTAGAGGGGAGTGCTGCTTAAGAGTTGGAGTCCCTGGGTGGTAAGCTCCTTGCTGCCCCCAGCTGTTCGTCCCAACAAACTAAGAATTAACTAAAATAAACTAAATTTGCAGTTGTAGTGAGGGAGGCCCTGGCAAGCTGCAAAGGAAATGTGAGCATAAGACACCTTTTGTCTTTTTTTAACCCAATAGAGTGAAAACAAATTCTTCCTTCTTGCAACCCCGACCTGGAAAAGATGATAGTTTAAGCGACAGTGCCAGAGCTGAGTAACAGGTCTAAGTCAATCTAAGAGGTGCTCGGTGCTGACCGCCTGTGATTAGGAATCTTGAAAACTGTACTACTTCCTAAGAGACACAAGACACTTGGCACAGGTCCCCGAAGCGTTGCCTGGATCTGTAGACTCCTAAAGTATGTTTTGTAGAAATACGGGTTGTATCTTTTAACAGTCTCTTTGGGCAAAAGGAAAATCATTAATTAAACTTCAATTTACAATGACCAAAATCTGAAGAATAAAAGTATTCCAAATAGTTATTTTTGGGAAGAACTGATTTCATGTGTTTTCCCTACCATGTGATAGCACACAGGGCTCCTTGGTCCATTACTGCACGAATGTCTAACAGAAGCTGGTCCTCCTCCAAAGTGTACAACTCAAGCATAGAGCCATGAGAAGGACCTTTATAACCTTAGTGTTTCCTCTGACTATTTCACGACACAAGGCGATTTGGTAGCAAAATCTTGAAGACTGCTTTAATGAAAATTAAAGTTAATTCTTCGGGAAAAAATATAATATTGTCACTAAAGTTTTTAAATCCCACTTAAGTATCAAGTAGCTAGGAAAAATATATTTAGTAGGAAAAAATACTCGGAGCTGGGGAGAGAGGTGAGTCAGCAAAGTCCTTGGCACAGAAGAAGGAGAGCTTGAGTTTGGCCCCCCATCCCCACCTAAAGAGCTAGGTATGGTGGCAGGTATGTGTAGCCCATGCTGAGGGGACAGAGATGGGAGGTTTCCTGGAACTTCTGTCCAGCAGCTAAGCAAGCCAGTGAGTCCTAGGTCTCGATAGGAAGATGACCTAATGGGTGAGAAAATTTGCTGTACAAACCTAAGAACTGGAGGACCTGAGATCAAATCCCTAACACACACATAAAACACTGGACATGACTTCAAATGTCTGCAGCCAGGATTGGGGCCCAGAGACAAGTGAATCTTGAGAGCTTTCTGCAGAGCCAGCTTAACCAGGTCAGTGGGTTCCCACTTCAGTAAGACATGCTTTCTCAAAGCAATAAGGTGACCGAAGACAGACATTTAACTCTGGCTTCAGCATGCATGCATTTAGACACATACATGCATTTACCACACATACACACACATACACATTCCACGTCCCACACACAAATAAAACTTACTTTTTAAATGTGTGTGTGTGTGTATGCATATGCACACACTCACAAAAAGAGGTCATCTGTCACTCTCTACCTATTCCTTTAAGGCAAGATCTCTTCCTAACCCTGGATTCCTGTTTCTTCAGCTAGCCTAAAAGCCAAGTCCCAGATATTCTGTCTCTACCTATGGTGGTTTGAATAGGAATAGTCCCCATAGACTCCTGTGTTTGAAGGCTTGACCCATAGGGAGTGGTACTATTAGGAAATATGGCCTTATTGGAACAAACCTTACAATGGGGGGAGGGCTGAGTTATTATACGCTCAAGCTACACCTAGTGTGAAATACAGTTCACTTCCTATTGCTAGAACTCTCAGCTACTTCTTCAGTATAATGTCTGCCTGAACACCACAATGCCCTGTCATGATAATGGACTAAACCTCTAAAACTATAAGCCAGCCCCAATTAAATGTTTGGTTTTTTTTTATATGAGTTGCTGTGGTCATGGTGTCTCTTCATAGTAATAAAAATCCCAGCTAAGACTGGGAGCTGAGGTAACAAATCTGTACCAGATACTCAGTTTGTTACATGGGTGAATCCTGGGATCAGAACTCTGGTCTTTGTGGTTGTGCATCAAATACTTTTAACCATGATGCTCTTTCTATCCCTCTGCCATGTTTTTGTTTGTTTGTTTGTTTGTTTTTTCAAAGTTGATGACTCTTAAGGAATGGTACTTGAGATTACTCTGTGGTCTCTACAAAGATGCTCATACATGATATATGTGTGCCTGCACACACACACAAAAAACCACAATATATACACATGCATACAAATAAATAAAACCTAGTAGACGTACACTGAAAATTATAACATTCCCTTGAAAGCAACCCAAATTGCTGCGGACCGGCCCTCCTGGGGCACCAAGACCGAGGGAGAACACGGGTTGAAGGAGAGGAGAATGGGATTCGGCGAGTAAATGACAGACAGACACACTCAGAGGGTTGAGTTAATGCTGCTGCAACTTTACTGACTTTTTTAGGTGCTTATATACAGAAATCAAAAGGGAACTTGGCAAGGCATTTAACCATGACATTTATGAGAACAGAACAATATGGGACATGTGCCATACATTGAATCTATTGTGAGTACTCCTTGTGGGCAGCTGTAAACAAGCATTTGCTGGCTTGTGGTTAGGGGTAGGTGAGGCATGGCTAATGATTTTTAAGAGAATGATTACAACTACTTATTAATCTTCCATGGGCATGGGCTGTGTCTTTTTGAGAAGTTTTTTGTATGTCCATTTTTCTTCTCATAGCCAAATGAACAGCGAGGGCATGACCCCAAAAGGCTTTTGAAAAAAGGGGGCCAACTAGTTTGTTCATTTTTGAGTTAAGCAGACACCAGGGTTTTTGCATACACTTTGATCTTTTAGAAAAAAGGGAAGTGAGTAATAATTTCTTTTTTATCTTTTGTATACTATTCACCTGTTGCCATGTTCATCATAAACTCTGTTACATTGAGTTGCTCTTAAGAATAGTCTCATTAATTTTTTGTCCTAGGTGCTGTCTACTGTTTGCCATTAATCTTATAGTGTACATATCCCCCTGGGAGAGCCCTGGAGAGAATTCTTGCTAATGCTTGTTTCTCTGAGTTACTGTGTTGTTTATGAGAATTTCTTACCAGTTGTTCTATTTCCACTAAGTCATTGGTTTCTTAGGAACCTTTTTAATTGTCTGAAATAAAGGAGGAGGTGCTTCCTCCTGTTTCTCATCATTGACAGTGTTAGTTTTATTCCTGGCATTATAAATGGGTACATTTAGTCTCTGGTATAATACAATTAGCAGGAGCAAAGCAAACAAGAAAAAGATTAAGGAAAAATAGACTAGGTGCATTGTGGCCGAGAACGGGGTGACGAGGTCATTACACAGGCGCTGTATCAAGGAACCGGGGAACCGTTCACTCCAAGAAGCTCTGGCTCACCAACATCCCACCATGAGGGCCACCTGATAGGCATTGCAGCCTACACCGGAGGCACGGTGGATGCAGCACCAAATAAGTAGAAAGGAATCTCAAGTTCATGCAAATGAAGATATTCTTTAAGATCTTTCATACTGGTTAAAGGAGTTACGCATCCTAACCTGACCTCCAGATCCAACCCGGCCCCTACCAAACTCTGAGCTGGTTATTGTTTTCAGAGGTTAACAAATTAATCCTGAAAGTTCTATGGACATTCAAGGAATTCTTAGTTATGAAATATTACTTGAACTATGTAAAGATTTCTTGTATTTGTTTCTGCTGTCTTTGTTAACTATTTGAAGATGTTTTGCATTTTTCTTAATTGAATAATATTAATTTGGGCTTAGAGAGGTGGGGATATCAACGAATTGACAAGAAGAAGTGTGGAGGAGTGTAACATGAGACTTTTAGTAGGGATGGTGTGGAAGGAGGTTTCCAGAGACACCTGCAGAGAAGGAAAGTTAACCAGTTGCTACTGAAACTCTCAGAACTAAAAGGTTTTTGCCCTCCCTTCTGAATCTCAAGTTTTATTAGAACAACAGAGATTTAGTAAAGCTACCTTTTATGGCAACAACAGAGCCATTGTCTGAGAGAACAGAATTCCTTCTGGAATTTAAACTGGGCTGCTACCAGTTTAAAGCCCAGCCACTGTGGCAAATGTTGCAGAATATTAAAGGTATATTGCATTTGTTTAACCATGTGTTACATTTGTTTCACCTTGCCTACCTGAGGTACCTGATTGATCTAATAAAAATCTGAACATCCAATGGCTAGGCAGGAGAGGTATAGTGGGACTGGCAGGCACATGAATAAGTAGGAGGAGAAATCTAGGCTCCAGAGAGAATGAGGGAGAAACACAGGGATAGGCCTGTGGCCAACCAGGCAGGCCAGGCAGGCCAGGCAGACAGACACAGAGGAAGCAGGAAAGTAGAACATACAGAATGAAAGAAAGGAAAAATGGCCCTAGGTGTAGTAAGAAGTTTCTGTCTTGGACTTTCAGGCTTAGCCTCCTGGCCTGGACTCTCTCGTGGCCCAGACTTTCAGAACCACAGTCTCATAGTCCCACTGAAATACACAGATGCTTGCATTAATTGTACGCTGATTGACCTGGGGCCCAGGCATATTATTTGCTAGCTCTTGCTCTTAATCTAACCCATGATTCTTATCCTGTTCAACTCTTTACCCTTAAACTAATCCATGATTCTTATCCTGTTCAGCCATGCAGCTCAGTAACTTTTCTCAGAGCAGCATAGTTGTCCTCTGCATCTGTGGCATCTCTGTGGCATTTCTGCTCTGTTCTTCCTGTTCCAAGAGTTTTCTTAGTCTGGTAGTACCACTCACACTTCCTGTCTGCCTTTGGCCAATCAGCATTTTTATTAAATCAATATGCAGGACAATTATATATAATGTAACAATGCAATCCCACTACATATCCCCTTTTCTCTTTTTAAAACAAGAACCTCAAGTCTAACATCCTTTTTCTTTCATTATTATCTATAACAATTTGTAACCAATACTGTAAACAAAGACTAACATTCATAATCCATTTTGGAGGAATGTGGGTGCTGTTCTCTAGGCTACTTCCTGCTAATGGGGGTTCTGGCAATCCCATAGAGACCCAAAGAAAAATTTAGGATTATGGACAAGTCTTTAGTGGAGTCATCTAAGGCTGGGTCATCTCAACCAGTCTCCCCAAAGTTGTTCTGGATGCAGAACTCCAGAGGGAACTTCAACAGAGGTGCTATGAAATGATGAATCATCTGGGCCATCTGTTTCCACTGGAGACTTTTCAGGGGGTCTTCCTCAATCAAACTTTATTTTCTTTATCCAGAAATAAATCTACAGGCTCTCATTTTCTATGGAAATAAAAAAGAAAACCTCTTCTCCACATTAGCATATCTTTGGATTTCAATTTTGAAGTAAACTCATTAACAAAATATACAGATTGAATCAATCCAGCAGTATTTATAATCAAATATCTTTCAGCAGCTTTTACATTTTCAGTCAAAAAACTTAAAAACAAGACAATAACATACAGTATCCAGACGTTTTAAAGACTTTTTTCTTTTTCCTTTTTCTTTTCTCTCTCAACCTATGTGTGTATACATATTATACATATTATATAATTATATATATTAACACATTCTAAACCATTTAGAACTTTTTAAATTGGTCTTTACTGTATATCTCTTATTTCTTATCTTATTCTGACTCTGACTCTTATTCTGACACCTTTGCTTGGCTAGGGTGACTGACTCCAGCCAGCTTCCTAGATTTCTTTCTGTTTCTGACCACACCTTTAATCTGCCAAGGTGTGGCTAAGGATTAAAGACTTCACTAGGGTGGCTGACTGGCTCCACCCAGCTCCTAGTCTAGCTTCATAGGATTTATCTTTTTAGCAGAAGTACTTCTAGGACTCACAATTACCACTCTGAAGAATTTATGGTCCATATAATCACCAAGTAATGTACTGTTGTCTGCTGCTCATTAACTCTATTTAAGTATTTGGCAGCAGGACCTTTTGAAAGACTCACAAGTGTTTTGCCTCTAAGGCTGAATCAAGAAGTTTCTCTTAAAAGAGCCAAGCCTCAGCTTGCCTCCAGCAAACAGAGCTGATCCAAGAAAACGTCTCCACTAAGAAGTCATCTTTGACTCTGTTCTCTTTTTGTCCTTATAACCAGAAACCTTAAATACATCATTTATAACTTGTTGCTTACATCTAGGCTCCTGTGAGACTTCAGGAACCAGCCATTTTATACCTTAAGCTACACTCCAAAAACCCACCGTTTTCTAGCTTAAGTCCACACATCTCACCAGGGAGTCTCTGTACCACAGCACATGTGAGACACAACTTGGATGCTGTTTTTGGTTCCAATTCTGTGCTCTAGAACTATTTTTAAGCTCTCTAAGGCTTTAGGTGGATATATTTTACCCATGTTGGGCACCATTTGTAGTAAGAGGTTTCTGTCTTGGACTTTTGGGCCTAGCCTCCTGGCCTAGACTTTCTGGCCTAGCCTGGCGGTCCAGAGTCCTTACAACTTGACCCACAGGCAACAGAAAGTGATCTGTCCCACTGAGAGTGGCATGAGTATATATGAGAAGTCAAAGGCTGCCTCCACAGTGACACACTTCCTTCCAATAAGGCCACACCTACTCTAACAAGATCACACCTCCAATTATTGCCACTCTCTTTGGGACCATTTTCTTTCAAACAACCACATTCCAATCCCTGGCCCCCAAAGACTTGAAGCCATATCATAATGCAAAAATGCATTCTCTCCAACTTACAAAAGTCCCATAGTCTCATGTAACAGTCTCAAATTTATTTAAAAATCTAAAGCTCAGAGTCTCTTCTGAGATTCGTTCATCTCTTAACTGCAATCCCCTGTAAAAAACAAATCACATCCTTCCAACAGATAATGTCTAAGGATATACATTATTACCATTCCAAAATGTAGAAAAGGGAGCATAGTCAGAAAATACTGGACCAAAACCCAGCTAGGCAAGCTCTAAACTCTGACTCTCCATGTCTGAAGTCAAAATGCTCTTCAAACCTCCAACTTCTTTCAGCTTCATTGACTGCAACACACTTTCTTCTCTTGGGCTGATTCCACTCCCTGTTGGCAGCTCTCCTTGACAGATGTCCCACGGTTCTGGCATCTCTAACATCGTGGGCTCTCCAAGGTAATCCAGGCTTGTTCTTCACAGCTTCATAGAATGGATTCTCTGAGCCTCCATTCAGGGAATGGAGGAAACCCTTGACACATGCCTTGTCTCAGTGGCTTTCCTTAGGCACAGAAGGAGGTTCTATAACCCGTTAACTCTAAAGCCAGAACCATGTGGCTGAAGCTGCCAAGTTCTGCTGTTTTCAGAAGCTGGGACATACCCCTCATTTAATTCCATCCTCACCAGCTTTCTGTTTTCTAAGGTTTCCTTCACTGCCTAAGCTTTGCTGTCCTCTGTGAGTGGCATGAGTATATATGAGAAGTCAAAGGCTGCCTCCACAGTGACACACTTCCTTCCAATAAGGCTACTTTTTTGCTCTGTGAATCAGTCTGGCCTCAAACCTGTAGATCTTTCCACCTCTGCCTTGTTAAGATTGAGAATGTGCAGCACCATACTTGGCTGAGTGGTACCACAGTATTGGCCAGGAAAAAAGTGTCCTTGCCACATAATAATCAAAACACACAGAACAAAGAAAGACTATTTTGTTGTTGTTGCTTTTATCTAAAATATTTTTACACACCCACCTCTGTTCCTCATCCCTTCCCTCTTCCCAGTCATCTACCACCTTCCCTTACCCTACCCCCATCCATTCTTCAGAGAGAATAAGGACTCCCAGGGTGAGTTGATACAGTCTGGCATATCTAGTTGAGGCAGGACCAAGCCCCTACCCCAGTATCAAGGCTGAGCAAGGTAAATTCTGGTCCACTGCCAGAGGTCCAACAAACTCCACATGCCATTTGACTGTCACCCACATTCAGAAGGCCTAGTTCAGTCCCATGCAAGTTCCTCAGCTGTCAATTATCAGTCAGTGGGCTGTCTCTGTGGGTTTCCTCATCATGATCTTGACTGCTTTGCTCATATAATCTCTGCTCCCTCTCTTAACTGGATTGGGAGTTTAACCCAGTACTTAGCTGTGGTTCTCTGCATCTACTTCCATCAGTTGTTAAATGAAGGTTCTAAAATGACAATTAGGGTGTTCATCAGTTTCATTATAGGGGATGGCTGGTTTAGGCATCCTCTACACTACCACTTGGAATTTTATCCAGGGTCATCTCTGTGGGTTCTTGGGTGTTTCCTTAGAACCAGGTTTCTCTCTAGTCCCACAATGGCTCCCTCTATCAAGATATCTATTTCATTATTCTTCTTCTCTGACCCTTCCTCAACTCAACCATCCCATTCCCCCTTCCCTCATGTTCTCTTTCCACCTCCCCTTCCCCCCACCAATATGATCCTAATTTACTCAGGAGATCTCTATTTCCCCTTCCCAAAGTGATCCATGGATATCTCTTAGGTTCCTCCTTATTATCTATTTGCTCAGGGGTTATGGATTGTAACCTGGTTATCCTTTGCTTTACATCTAAAATCTACTTATGAGTGAGTACAAACCATGTTGTCTTTCTGGGTCTGTGCTATGTCACTCAGGATAATTTTTGTCTAGTTCCATTTATTTGCCTGCAAATTTCAGGATGTCATTTTTTTAACTGCTGGGTAGTACTCTGTTGTCAAATGTACCACTTTTTAAAAATCTGTTCTTCAATTGAGGGGCATCTAGATTGTTTCCAGGTTCTGGTTATTACAAATAATGCTTCTATGAACATAGTTGAGCAAACATTCTTGTGGTAAGAATGTGTATCCTCTGGGTATATGCCCAAGAGTGATATTGCTGGATCATTAGGTAGATCGGCTCCCAGTTTTCTGAGAAACCACCATACTTATATCTAAAATGACTGTATAAGTTTACATTCCCATCGACAATGGAGGAGTGTTTCCCTTACTCCACATCCTCTCCAACATAGGCTCTTGTCAGTGTTTTTGATCTTAGCCACTCTGACAGGTGTAAAATGGTATCTCAGAGTTGTTTGGATTTGCATTTCCCTGATGGCTAAGGATGTTCAGCAATTCTTTAAGTGTCTTTTGGTCATTTAAGATTCTTCAATGGAAAATCATCTTTTTAGCTCTATAACCCATTTTTAAATGGGATTATTTGATTTTTGACCTCTAGTTTCTTGAGTTCTTTTATATTTTAGAGAACAGTTCTCAGTCAGATGTAGGGTTGGTGAAGATCTTTTTCCATTCTGTAAGCTATCATTTTTGTCTTATTGACCTTTTCCTTACAGAAACTTCTCAGTTTCAGGTGGTCCAGTTTATTAATTGTCGCTCTCAGTGTATGTGCTAATGGTGTTATATTTAGGAAGCAGTCCCCTGTGTTAATGCATTCAAGAGTATTTCCCAATTTCTTTCCTATCAATTTCAGTGTAACTGAGTTTATGTTGAGGTCTTGATTCACTTGGACTTAATGCAAGGTGATAGATATGAACCCATTTGCATTATTCTACATACCACCATCCAGTATTTATACCAGCAGCACTTGCTGAAAATGTTTTCTTTTTTCATTGCATATTTTTGGCTTCTTTGTCAAAATTGGGTATTCATGAATGTGTGGATTGAGGCCAGGGTCTTCAATTCAATTCCACTGATCCACATGTCTGTTTTTATGCTAATACTAGGCTGCTTTTATTATTATTATTATTATTATTATTATTATTATTATTATTATTATTATTATTATTACTGGAGCTCTATAGTAGAGTTTGAAGTCAGGAATGGTGATGCCTCCAGAAGTTCTTTTATTGAACAGGATTGTTGTTGTAAGAGGTTTCTGTCATGCACTTTCATGCCTAGGCTCAAGGTTTAGACCTGCAGACCTACAGACCTGCACAGACACACAGATGCTTACAATAATTTTAGGCTGATCAGCCAAAGGCCCAGGCATATAACTTGCTAACTCTTTACCTTTAAACTAACTCATGACTCTTATCCTGTTCAGAGAGGGGCTCGGTACCTTTTCTCAGAGCAGCATAGTTGTTCTCTGCATCTTCTGGCTTGTCTGGCAATTCTGGAGTCTCTGTGGCATTTCTGCTCTGTTCTTCCTGTTCTCAGAGTTTTCTTAGTCTGGTAGCCCACCTACATTTCCTATCTGCCTTCAGCCAATCAATATTTTTATTAAACCAGTAGGCAGGACAATTATTTACAATGTAACAACATATAATCCCACTATAGACTGTTTTGGCCATCATGTGAGGGGTTTGTTGTTGATGTTTTTCCAGATGAAGTTGAGTATTGTTCTTTTTTGTTTGTGAGGAATTGTGTTGGGATTTTGATGGGGATTGCATTGAATCTGTAGATTGCTTTTGGTAAGATTGCCATTATTCTATGTTGAACCTACCTATCCAGGAGCATGGGAGATCTTTCCATTTTTTTATATTCTCTCCAATTTCTTCTTTAGTAACTTAAAGTTCTTGTCAAACAGGTCTTTCACTTCTTTTGTTAGAGTGACCCCAAGATATTTGATGTTATCTGTAGATATTGTAAAGGGAGGTGTTTTCCTGATTTCATTTTTAACCCTTTCATCATTTCTATATAGAAGGAATATTGGTTTATTTTAGTAAATTTTGTATCCTGACACATTGCTAATGGTGTTTATTAGTTGTAGGAGTTCCCTGGTAGAATTTGGGGTGTCAAAAGTTCGACTTTCCCCTTTCCAGTTTGTATCCACTTAGTCTCCTTTTGTTTTCTTATTGATCTAGCTAAAACTTCAAGTACTATATTGAGTAGATATGGGGAAAGTGATCAGACTTGTCCTGTTTCTAATTTTAGTGAGGTGGCTTTGAGTTTTTCTCCATTTAGTTTGATGTTGACTGTTGGCTTGCTGTATATTTCTTTCATTATGTTTAGGTACATTCCTTGTATTGCTTATTTCTCCAAGACTTTTATCATGAAGAGGTGTTGACTTTTGTTAAAGGCCTTTTCAGTACCTGATGAGATTATCATTTGGTTCTTCTCCTTCAAGCTGTTTAGATGGTGAATGCAACTGACAGATTTTCATATTCTGAACCATCCCTGTATATCTCAGATGAAACTTACTTGATCATAGTAGATGATTTTTGATATGTTCTTGGATTCAGTTTGCCAGTATTTATTATTTTTGCATCAATGTTCATAAGGGAGGTTGGTCTGTAATTCTATCTTTGTTGCATCTTTGTCCACACATGGTGGTTATCAAGGTAACTGTAGCCTCATAAAGAGAGTTTGGCTGTGTTCCTTCTGTTTCTATTTTGTGGAACAATTTGAGGAGATTGGTATTAGTTCTTCTTTGAAAATCTGGTAGAACTCTGTACTCAAGCCATCTGGCCCTGTGCTTTTTTTGCTTGGGAGACTTTTAATAACAGCTTCTATTTCCTTGGGAGTTATAGGTCTATTTAGGTTATTTATCTGGTCTTGATTTAATTTTGGTAAGTGGTACCTGTCTAGAAAGCTTTCCATTTCTTTTAGGTTTTCTAATTTAGTGGAATATAGGTTTTTGAAATATGACCTAATGAATCTCTAGATTTCCTCAGTATCTGTTGTTATGTCTCCCTTTTCATTTCTGATTTTGTTAATTTGAATATTCTCTCTCTGCCTTTTCATTAGTTTGAATAAACGTTTGCCTATTGTTGATTTTCTCAAAGAACCAAGTTTTTGATACATTGATTCTTTGAGAGTTTTTCTGGCTATAGTAGTCTGTGCTGGCATCCATGGTATCTTAGTCCAGGACTTTCTGGCTTCATAGTGTCCAGTGAGAAATTGGATGTTTTTCTGATGGGTCAGCCTTCATAAGTTACTTGGCCTTTGCAGATCTTAATATTTTTATTCTGTATGCTTAGGGCTTTGATTATTATATGGTAACTGGACTTTTTAAGGGGGTCTAGTCTACTTAGTGTTCTGTAAGCTTCTTGTATCTTTATCGGAATATCCTTCTTTGGGTTGGAAATGTTTTCTCCTATGACTTTGTTGAATATATTTTCTGTGTCTTTGAGCTGGTGTTCTCCTTCTTCTATTCCTATTAGTCTTGGGCTTGGTCTTTTTATGGTGTCCAAAAAATCTTGAAAATTTTGTTTTATGACTTTTTTGATTACTTAGTGTTTCCTTTGACTGATGAATCTATTTCCTCTAATGTATCTTCCATGCCAGATATTCTCTCTTCCATCTTTTGCACTTTATTGGTTATGCCTACATCTGTAGTTCCTGTTCATTTATTCAGGTTTTCCATTTCCAGCATTACTTCCGTTTGTGTCTTCTATTTGTGACTTCTATTTCAATTTTCAAGTCTTGTACTATTTCTTTCATCTGTTTGATTGCTGTTTCTTAGCTTTCTTTAAGGGAGTTATTGTTTATCATTTTCTCTATTTTTTAAGGGAGTTTTTTTTAAATATCCTCTCTAATTTCCTTTATAAACGTACCTATGATCTCAATGAAGTTTATTGGAATGTTCAGGTCTTGCTGTTGTAAAACCATTAGGTTCTAGTAGTGTCCTATTCTTCTTTATGTTGTTGAATGTATTGTTTTGCACTGAATCTACCCATCTCTTTCTCCAATTATTGAAAGTATCATATTTGTTTGAGGGAGTTACTCTTGGTTCAATATGTGCTCTTGTTAAAATGGAAGCTCTTGACAATATCAGAGCCAGTGAAGTATGTGTCTCAGGGAGTGATTGAGATCTCCAGGGGATAGATGGGTTTGAAGAATGGAGTGGGGCTTATAGGCTACTGGGTCCAATAAGGGCTGATGGTGGGCAGGGTTGCTAGCAGGGTTCCTGCTTGCTTGTCTGTGGCTTGGGCTACAATGGGCTTGATCGGGGAGGGGTATGCGTTGTCCCTGATTACCCAGGCCTGGAGACTGGGCTGATTGGTTGGCTGGAAGGAAGGTACTCACCTCTTGTAATAAAGCACACTAGAGTCTGTGTCTCAGAAAGCCACTGAGGTTGGGGAGAAGTGTGGTTTTGGGGAATGGAGTGGAGCATATATGCTATAGGGTAAATGAAAGGTGGTGGTAGGCAGGCTTGTCCACAGGGTTCCTGGTTGCTTGCTTGCATCTGGAGCTGTGTTGAAGTTGTGGGGCATTGCTCAAATCTTGAGGCTGGCCAGCATAAAGAAAGACTATTAAAAGCTACAAAGGAATAATGCAAAGTAAAATATATTAAGGTATACCTATTAGAATTATACCTAACTTCTCAATAGAGACTCCAATAGCCAGAAATGAATGAGCAGATATTCTGCAGACTCTAAGAGACTACAAATGCTATCCCATATTATTATACCCAGCAAAACTTTTAATCACAATGATGGGGAAAACAAGATATTTCATAACAAAGTAAAATTTAAACAATATCTATCCACAAATCCAACCCCATAGAAGGTTGTGGTGGTGTCAGCCGATAAGGTCTGAAGACACTTATCCAGGGTCCCGGGCTCCTGGAGGGGGTGACCAACCCCATTGATAAGGGGCTGCTGGGACACGAGGACCTCTCTTCCTGGTTCCTGGCTGCTGGAAAGACCGGTTTGGAATCCATCGTCCATCCATCACACGTCCATCGCTCGGATACTCCAGTCCCTATTCAGGTGCCACTATAAGCTGTTACTTGTATCATGAATGTTGATTTATATTTAATAAATATTAATCTTGAACTGGTGCCTTGTAAGTAAAACTCCACCTACATCTGGTGCCCAATGTCCTCAGCCCTGTGCCCTTGGGTATATGGGGTAACTTCGTGTTTTGAAAACTGTAAGAGGGCAGGGGACATACAGACTGTTCAGCTTTGGGAGCCTGCACTCCAGTGCCTTAAACCATAAAGCTCCCTCTCACTAGCCAGACATGGTTTCCAGCCCTCTGGTCCAGTGTGCATGCAAAGGTTTTCGGCTCAGTGTGCAGGTGCGGTTTCCAGCCCGTTGGTCCAGTGCACAAGCACAGTTTTCAACTCGCCGGCCTGCTGCAGTGCCTGGCTCTGCTTTTGGCCCACGGCAGCACTTGGTTTTCAGCCCACCGACCCAGCACGCAGAGCACGCGCCTGCATGGCCTGCCAGCGCAGTGCTCAGGAATGGTCCATCGTCCACTTGGCCTGCCACTGCCTGCCTGTACGGCGGCTCTGCCCATCTAGCCCTATAGCGGAGTTTAAAGTGTACGCACACCCCTCCCCTTCAGCCAGCCCACGTGGTCGCTGATTGTGACCCGGGCAATTTTAAATTACTCACGCAAGTGAACAAAGGAAACAAAAACCCTTCTATTTTGTGATTAACATCCTGTCTTAATTTATGAGAATTTGCTTTTTCCAAGGATTGTATTCTGCCTGCTGGGGCCCTTCAAAACCCCATAGGGTCTGTAGGTAGCTTCCTGCTGCTGAGAGTCTCTGCATCTGCCATACAGTGGGCAGGGCATTGACTGCTACTGTGACACCTGTGGACTAAATGGCGTAATTACACCTGAATTGACACAATGACTGACAATTATTCTTTTGAAGACTTTAGGTCATATTTTGCCATATTTTGACAAATTTTTAAATGAATATCTTGAAGGATTCAATACCCCAGTCCTACTATTATTGGCTTGTTTCTCTATTTTATGTTTCAAAATAAGAGAATGATGACAATGATGACAGAGGTAACAAATGGAAACCAACAATTACTGTTCAGATTATGTATTATGGAACTATTGAACGCTATGGTGGCAGATGAGGTTAAACAAGTACAAAATGTAAATCAACAGTTGCTGTCCAGGGTATATGACGTGGAACTGTCAAACACTAAAATGGCAAAAAGGATGGATACTCTGGAAATTGGTTACAACAAGCTTTCAGATAAGGCTTCCCCTTTAGATATGGATAACACTGTACAAGAAAAATATAGGCTCTACGTAAATGATGAAAACAAGAAACTTGTTGACTACATTAATTACAAGAACAAGAAAATCATTAATTATGTTAATGATGGGGATCCAAAAATTGCTGGCTCGGTGAGGTCTTTGGAAGGACTGCTTCATCAGGACACTCAAGCTCTAGAAAAATCAATAGTATCAAAACTTCAAGAATGGAAACTGGTAGTATCCAAAATGCAGGAATGGGAACCTGTAATATCCAAAATACAAAAATGGGAGGATCACATTGCAATACTGGAAAAAAGTAGTGATGCATCTTATGCTCAGAAAAGTTCAGGTCAACCCCCAATGGGATATTATGGTACTGGAGATACTCTACCTAAGGTGGTAAACATGACAGGGCTACCCCCTTCCGCACCACTATTGTTCCCAGCTACTATTCAGACAAAGATAGCACCAGGGGATCCTCAGAATATGTAGAGTATAGCTATGAGCCAGTACATATGAGAGGCATCAAGGATTTTAAAGAGGCAATATCATTACACGGTATACACTCTACTTATGTAATGCAGCTTCTAAATTCATGGTCAGCAAAAAACTGGATCCTACCAATTGATTGGGTGCAGCTAACTGCAGCTGTCTTGTAGAACACCAGCATTCTCAGGACAAATAGAGCATCCAAACCCTGATCGAGAAGATCATACAATATTAGATAATAACATAAATTCAAAAGAAAATTCAGAAATTCCAAAAAGAATCACAAAATGAATATTTTGGCAGACTTCAATAAATGAACCAAAATTGAAATAAACCAAAATTGAAAATATTGATAGATAATATTTATATCCAGGAATTAGTCGACATGGGAGCTGATGTTTCGATCATAACTCCACAATCATGGCATCCAAGATGGCCTTTACGGGCAGTGCATATCCAATTTCTGGGTATTGGAACAATATCTCAGGTGAAACAGAGTGTGAGATGGCTCGAATGCATAGGACCAGAAGTTCAGAAAGAACGGTTGAAGCCATATATGGCTGACATAGCAGTGAATCTGTGGGGTCGCCACCTTCTAATGCAATGGAATACCCAGATTAAAATCCCTCCTGGTTCTGATATCAACCAGAGACTCAATTATGTTTCTTAAAAATGATGCTTTAAGGTACTATGGAGAAAATTCACCAGCCATTCAGGTTGTACAAAATAATTGCCCAATAACCACAGAACCTAAAAGGACACTCACAGTACTGCCTTTGAAATGGTTAACAGAAAAGCCTAATTGGGTTCAACAATGGCCTTTGATGAGAGAAAAACTTCAGGCTTTGGAACAGTTGGTACAGGAGCAGTTACAGGCTCAGCATATCAAAGAATCAATCCGTCCATGGAATTCTCCTGTTTTGTTGTCAAGAAAAAAATCTGGAAAACGGAGAATGTTGACAGATCTAAGAGCAATTAATAAGGTGATTCAACCTATGGGCTCCTTATAATCTGGTATTCCCCTGCCTTCTCTGCTACCTAAGGGATGGCCTATTGCAGTTATTGATTTGAAGGATTTTTTTTTACCATACCTTTACAGGAACAGGACAAAGAGAAATTTGGTTTCACAGTGCCTACTCTTAATAATTCAGGGCCAGCTAAGAGGTACCAATGAAGAGTCCTTCCCCAAGGAATGTTGAATAGTCCCACCTTATGCCAATATTTTTACAACAACCACTAGAAATACTGTGCAAGCGCTTCCCACAATCTATCATTTACCATTACATGGATGATAGTTTGTTGGCAGACCCAAACCCAAAGACATTAGAAACATTGTTTGAAGAACTAAAGAAAATATTTGCCTGATTGGGGACTACAAATTGCTCCAGAAAAAGTACAGAGGGGAGATTTTACCGATTATTTAGGATATAAAAATAGGTTTACAAAAAATTAGGCCACAAAAAGTAAAATTAAATAGAGATAAATTGAAGATTTTCAAAAGTTACTAGGAGATATTGCTCATATACGGCCCATGATTGGCATAAAAAAACTATGAGCTAGTTAATTTGTTCAAGACTTTAGACGGTGACAAGGATTTAAATAGTCCAAGAGAATTATCTGATGAGGCCGAGAAAGAATTACAGTTGGTGGAAAAGAAACTTCAAGAAGCACATGTGGATCATGTGGATCCAGACCTGGATTGCATACTTGTTATTTTACCCTCTAGACAATCTCCAACAGGGATCTTAGTGCAAAGAGAAAGCATTATATTAGAATGGATATTTCTGCCACATAGGCCAAGCAAGAAGATGAAGACATATATTGAAAAAATTTCTGATCTGATTTTTAAAGGTAAATTAAGACTTCGCCAATTGACTAGAAAGGACCCTGTAGAAATTGTTGTGCCTTTGAATAATGAAGAAACTGAATGATTATGGGCAGACAGTGAACCTTGACAAAAGGCTTGTAGTGACTTTGGGAGAGATTAATAATAAATATCCTCGAAACAAGAGAATTCAATTCATAAAGGAAACTAATTGGATCTTTCCTCATGTAGTACAGGATAAACCCATTTCTGGAGCCCTCACCTTTTATACTGATGCGAACAATTTAGGAAAGGCTGGCTATAAGTCTGAAGACTTAATTAAGGTGGTTCAGAGCCCTTATAACTCTGTTCAGAAGTCAGAACTATATGCAATTATTATGGTGTTGTTGGATTTCACAGAGCCTCTTGTAGGGGTATTGTGTTGTTTCATAGTAAATAATTGTCCCACCCACTTGTTTAATAAAAAGAGCTGATTGGCCAAAGGCAGGCAAACTATGCTGCTCTAAAGAAAGGTACAGAGCCGCATGGCTGAACAAGAGACATAGGTTAGATGAAGGGTAGAAAGCTAGCAAGTGATATGCCTGGGCCTGAGGCTGATCAGCCAAAAACTAATGAAAGTGTCTGTGTGTCTCTGTAGGACTGTGGGATTGCAGGACTATGGGTCTGTGGGCCTAGACCTTGAGGTTAGGCTGGAAAGTCCGGGCCAGAAACCTCTTACTACAAAAGGCAGCCCAAGGTAGGGTAATGATGCCCTCATAAAGCCACAGAAAGCTTAAAAAATGGTCTAGAGCCCAAAGCAGCCTCTGAATTGTGTCTCCCACATGAGCCGTGGTACAGAGACACCCTGGTGAGGCCTGTCGGCTTGAGCTACAATGGCGGGCTTTTGGAGTGCAGCTTAATGTGTAAAATGGCTCATTCCTGAAGTCTCACGGGAGCCTAGATGTAAGCAAAAGGTTGTAAATGATTTATTTAAGGTTTCTGTTCATAAAGAGAAAAAGGGAACAGAATCAAAGATGGCTTTCTAGTGGCAGTGTTTTCTTGGATCAGCTCTGTTTGCCAGAGGCAAACTGTGGCTTGGTTTTAAGAGAAGCTTCCTGATTCAGCATTAGAAGCAAAACACTTGTGACTTTTTAAAGAGGCCCTGCTACCTAACACTTAAATGAAGTTAATGAGTAGCAGATGGCAAAGCTTTTCTTGATAATTATATGGACCCTAAAATTCCCAGACTACCTGGGTTAAAAAGATAAATTCTATAAAATTAAACTAGGAGCTGGGTGGAGCCATCCACCCATCATACCAGCCTTTAATCCTGGCAGATTAAAGGTGTTCAGAAACAGAAGAAATAGAAGAATCTGGGTGGAGTCAATCACCATAGGCAAGCAAAGGTGTGGTCAGAAACAGAAAAAGTTAAGAAATAAATATACAGTAAAGACAGGTTTTTTTTTTTTAAAAAAAAAAAAAGTCTAAGTGGTAAAGAGTGTTTTGAAAATATATATACATAGGCGTAAAGAAAGAAAAAAGAGGTAGAGAAAGCCCTTAAAGAAATAGAATAAATAAATAAATAAATAAATAAATAAATAAATAAATAAATAGCCAAGTAAAGATGGAAAATACAAAGAATGTCTGGATACTGTATATTACTGTCTTTAAGCTTTTTGACTGAAAATGACTTAGTAAAAGCTACTAAAAGACAGTTGATTATAAATATTGTTGGAGTAATTCAACCTATATATTCTGTAAATGAGTTTACTTTAAAATTAAAATGCAAAGATATGCTACTTTGGAGAAGAGGTTTTCCTTTTATTTTCACAGAAAATGAAAGACTGTGGATTTCTTCCTGGATAAAGAACATAAAGTTTGATAGAAGAAGACCCCCTGAAAAATCTCCAATGGAAATGGATGGACCAGATGATTCAGCATTTCAGAGCACCTCTGTTGAAGTTCCAGAGCTCTGAATCCAAAATAATTTCAAGGAGACTGGCTGAGATGACCCAGCCTTAGAGACTACTCCACTAAAGACTTGTCCATAATCCTACATTTTTCTTTGGATTCCCATGAGATTGTCGGTGTCCCCATTCAGCAGGAAGTAGCCTAGAGAATGACGCCCACATTCCCAAAACATGGATTATGGATGTTTGTGTTTATTTACAGTGTTGCTTATAAGCTGTTATAGATAAGGGGGGGAAAAGAATTTTAGAATTGGAGTTCCTTTTGTTTTAAAGAGAAAAGGGGATATGTAGGGGTATTGTGTTGTTTCAAGGTAAATAATTGTCCCACCTACTGGTTTAATAAAAAGAGCTGATTGGCCAAAGGCAGGCAGGAAGTATAGGCAGGGCTACCAGACTAAGAAAATCTCTGAGAGCAGAATGACAGAGAGAGCACAAGAGAGAAGCCAGAGGAAGCCGAGGACAACTATGCTGCTCTAAAGAAAGGTACCGAGCCGCATGGCTGAACAAGAGACATGGGTTAGATGAAGGGTAGAGAGCTACCAAGTGATATGCCTGGGCCTGAGGCTGATCAGCCAAAAACTAATGAAAGCATCTGTAGGACTGTGGGACTGCAGGACTGCGGGTCTGTGGATCTGCAGACCTAAACTTTGAGGTTAGGCCCGAAAGTCTGGGCCAGAAACCTCATACTACAGCCTCTCAACGTAATTACTGACTCTCAATAAGCAGAAAGAGTTGTTTTACATATTGAAACTGCTGACTTCATTCCTGATGATACAGACATGACCTTACTGTTCATATCAGAGATAGGATATATCCTATGTACATAACGCATATCATGATATCATCAGAGATAGGATATATCCTATGTACATAACGCATATCATGGCGCACACGGGTCTCCCAGGCCGTCTAGCACAGGGTAATGATGAAATAGATCAGTTGCTGATAGGAAATGTGCTAGAGGCCACAGAATTTAATGAGAAACATCATGTTAACAGCAAAGAATTAAAGAAGAGTTTTTCCATCACTTGGAATGAAGCAAATGAAATAGTAAGGAATTGTAACACTTGCTCTTTCTATAACCAACCGTCTTTACCTGCAGGAAGTAATCCTAAGGGTACACAGAGAAATGAGATCTGGCAAATGGATGTGTTTCACTTCCCAGAATTCAGAAAGATGAAATATGTACATCATACTATCGATACTTACTCTGGAATGCAATGGGCGACTGCTCTGAGTTCTGAAAATGCTGATGCTGTACTTACTCACCTTTTGGAAGCCATGGCCATACTGAGAATTCCCACTCAGATTAAGACTGACAATGCTCCAGCTTACGTTTCCCAAAAAATGAAGCTAATTTTTGGATACTATAATATAAAGCATATTACAGGGATACCACACAATCCTACAGGACAGGCAGTTTTGGAGAGATCTCACTGCATGTTGAAAAAGATGCTTTATAAACAGAAGAAAGAAATGAGAAAACCCAGGGAGAGGTTGCACAGTGCCTTATTGACTAAATTTTCTTAACACTGATGAAAAGGGAACATCAGCTGCTGAGAGACATTGGATAATAGAGAAATCTTCTGAGATAAATCAACCCATCTACTTCAAAGATGTGTTGACTTCAGAGTGAAAGCTGGGATATGTGCTTCGATGGGGTAGGGGTTTTGCTTTTGTTTCAACAGGGAAAGAAAAGATATGGGTACCGACAAAACTAATAAAAGTCCGCTTTGAAAAGGAGTCCCTTCCTGAGGAGGAGAAGTAATTGCTCACCCCTTATATGACAAATGGATACATGGTAAGAAAAACACATTTAACAAACCTGGGGCAGGATCTCAATTTTGTCTTTACAGGAAAATGGATACAACTGTTTTTAAGACCATAACTAGACATTGAACAATTATTCACCTGCAATCAAGGAGAGATGGATAATGAAGGAATGCAAACGATGGATTATGAGACCAACTGATACACATATGCACTTCTGGGTAATCTCTCAATTCTTACTGCTTTGCATCTTGCATCTACACCTCAAAAAGAAAGTGGTCCTGATTTGACACTTAATAGGGCTGGATTTGGATTGGGAGCAAGTGGCTTTCTCCCTCTCTAAACCCAAGCATATTGGTAAAGAAAATGTGAAAAATTCTGTCTCATATCAGAAAAGCCACCTGGTGTGAGACAGAAGACAGAATATTTAGGGACCAATATTATTGTGACATGTATATATGTATATACATGTCTAAAATGCTGTGGCCACTTTACATGGTAATATACCCCTGGCTAATGTTTGATAGTCATACTAAAAGTCATGGTTCAGGGATTGTACAGCCCTTATATAGGTATTCTAATTTTTAGTACAGGGTTTATTCCTTAAGGCGATAAAATCTGTAGTCAACATTACTTAAGGTACCATATCCCAGTCATCTCAGATACAGGTTAGAATATCATAGATAGACAGGAATCTTCAACCATTTCATGAACCTAGAGAATATGGCATTTAACATTTGAAATTCGGCCACGGCCATGAGAGACACGACAACTCCTGGTGTCACTGCTCCTTTCCCAAGATGGTGTTGAGCATCAAGGGTACTCCTTTGGAATTTGTTCTTTTGGCAGAGAATGTCTGGTTGGGTAAGGAACTGTCCTTACTTGATTGCTGACAGTACACACATGGTGTCCAAGTTGGGTGAACAAGTTGATGGATGGAGACTGACGAAACCTGCCTGGACAGGATAAGACAGTCCCTCCAAAATTGCCCTGCTTGTGAAAAGATCTGTCAGATAACATAGGCCTGTAGCCAATATGATAGATGCTCCAATGGCGCACAAAACCAGAGGTGATTGTCCAGGTAGCTGTGTTGCTGTCCTCTCCCAAATTTTGGAAGCTACTACTTCCATGTACTTCTGACTTTCAAGTGATACATCTTCCTTCTCAGGTCTTGAAGGGGTTGAAGAATAGGTATTTAAGGTTACTACCTCATAATAATTCCTATTGTACATAGTCTTAGTTTAGAACCTTATTAGTTAGACAAAAGGGGGAGATGTGGTGGGATTCAGGTGTCAGCCAATAAGGTCCGAAGATGCTTATACAGGGTTCTGGACTCCTGGAGGAGGTGTGGCCAACCTGTAGGGGGTGTGGCCAACCCCATTGATAAGGGGCTGCTGGGACATGAGGACCTCTCTTCCTGGTTCCTGGCTGCTGGAGAGACTGGTTTGGATTCCATTGTCCGTCCGTTGCTCGTCCATTGCTCAGACACTCCAGTCCCTATTCAGGTGCCACTATAAGCTGTTACTTGTATCATGAGTGTTAACTTATATTTAATAAATATTAATCTTGGACTTGTGCCTTGTAAGTAAAACTCCGCCTACAGAAGGTATTAGAAGGATAACTCCTATGCAGGAAAGTTAACTACACCCGTGAAAATACAGACAATTGATGTGGGGTGTCTTTCTGTATGATATAAAAACCATTGATTAATAGAAAGGCTGTTTTGGCCTATGGCAAGCCAGATTATAGGCAGGTAAGAAATTCAGGCATACAGGGAAGAAGGGTGGAGCATCAAAGATGCTGAGAGCTACCGTACAACCAAGAGAGCGAGATGTAATGGAACAGAGGTAAAGTCACTAACCACATGGCAAGACATAGATAGATAGAAATGGGTTAAGTTAAGTTGTAAGAGCTAGCTGCTAATGAGCCTAAGCCATAAGCCGAACAGTTTGTAATTAATATAAGCCTTTGTGTAATTATTTGAGACTAAATATCTTCAGGACACAGGAATAATGCAAAGTAAAATATAAAATCTCAGGCTACAGATGATAAATAATCTCACATAGCAAACCCCTAAAAAGGAATACACACACATACACTACCAACAACAGCATAACAGGAATTAACAATCATTGGTAATTGATATCTGTCAATATCTGTGGTCTCCATTCCCTAAAAATGAAGACACAGGCTAACAGAATCCACCCTTCTGTTGTATGTAAGAAACACACCTCAACATCAAAGATAGACATTATCACAGAATAAAGAGTTAAAAAAAGGATTTTTCCAAACAAATGAGCCCAAGAAACAAGTTGATGTAATCATTCTAATATCTAACAAAATAGACTTTGATAACAAGTTAAACAAAAGAGATAAGGATATTTCATACTCATCAAAGGAAAAATCAAATCAACCAAGATGATTTTTCAATTTTTAACATCTATGCTCCAAACATGAAAGAACACATATTTATAAAGGAAACACCACTAAAGCTTTGATTACACATCAACCCTCACATATTGATTGCAGGAGACTTTTAATACCCCATTCTCACCAATGGAAAGATCATTCAAACAAAAAATAAACAGAGAAATACTAGAGCTAACAGCTGTTATAAATCAAATGGACCTAACAGATATCTATAAAATATTTTACCAAAACACAAAAGAGTACTCCTTCTTCTCAGCACCTCACAGAACATTCACCAAAATTGACCACATACTAAGTCACAAAGCAAGTATTAGCAGATACAAGAAAACTAAAATAGTTCCCTGTATCCTATCAGATCATCATAAATGAAAGCTAGATTTCAACAGCAAAAACAACAGAAAGCCTATAAACTCAAACAACTTCACATTTAATGATGTCTGTGTCAAGCAATGCAAAAATAAAGAGAGATATTAAAGACTTCCTAGAATTCAATGAAAATGAATACACAGCACACCCAAACCCATGGGCCACAGTGAAGTGGCAGTAAGAGAAAAGTTCATAGCACTAAGTGCCCACATTAAAAAAATAATAATAATAGAGAATTCTCACACCAGAAACTTAATAACATACCTGAAAGTTCTAGAACAAAATGAAGCAAAAATACCCAAGAGGAATATATCTTAGAAATCAAACTCAGGGTAAGACCAATAAAATCTAAATGAAACAATACAAAAAAGTCAATAAAACATTAAATTGCTATTTTGAGAAAATCAACAAGACAGACAAACCTTTATCTAAACTAACTATAGAGGGGAAAATGTCCAAATTAACAAAGTCAGAAATGAAAAGGGAAACATAAAACAGATACAAAGGAAATTTAAAGAATCATTAGGCCATACATCAAAAACCTGTACTTCACAAAATTGAAAAATATAAAAGAAATGGACAATTTTCTTGATATATACCACTTGCCAAAGTTAAGTAAAGACCAGATAAACAAAGTAAATATATATATATATATATATTATCCATAAGGAATTAGAAGAGTCATTAAAATCTCCCAAACAAAGCACAGGGCAAGATAGTTTGTGCAAAATTGTACCAGACTGTCAAAGAACTAATACTAATACTCCTTAAATTATTCCACAACATCAAAATAGAAGGGATATTATTAAATTCATTTCATTAAGTGAACGTCACCCTGATACCAAAACCATACAAAGATACAACAAAGAAAGAGAATTGGAAAACAATTTCCTTCATATACATTGATGCAAAAGTACTCAATAAAGTACAAACAGAAGAAAAGAAATTATGGAAATGATCATCCACCATAATCAAGTAGATTTTATCTCAGAGATGCAGGATGATTTAACATGAAGGTCAGTTTGTGGAATCTACCATATAAACAAAGTAAAAAGCATATGATCACCTCATTAGATGATTTAAAAGCCTTTGGCAAAATCCAATCCCCTTCATGATAAAAGTCTTGAAGATATAAGGAATACAAGGGACGTACCCAAATATACAGCAAGTCAACATTAAATTAAGTGGAGAGAAATTCAATGTAATTCCACTAAAACTAGGAACAAAAAGCTGTCCACTCTCTCCCTGTATCTCTGCTTGGATTTTCAGTCAGATCATATCCTGCTTTGCTATAAGCCAATTCAATTTCTTCATTAACCAATGGTAATAAAACACATTTACAGCATACAGAAAGGCATTCCACAGCAAACACTTGCAGCTTTATTCATAATACCCCAAATTAGAAATACTATAGATGTCCCTTATCTAAAGAATGGGTAAAGAAAATGTGGTACATTTACACAATAGAGTATTATTCAGTTGTTTTTTAAAAAAAAAAAAAGCATGAAATTTGCAGGTAAATGGATAGGCCTAGAAAAAAGTCATTCCAAGTGAGGTAATCCAGACATCAAAGGATAAATATGCTAAGCACTCACTTATAAGTGGCTATTAACTATAAAGTAAAGGATAACGATGCTGCAATCCACAGATCCAGAGAAGCTAAATGTCAAGAATGGCCCAAGGCAGGATGCATGGATCTCTGTGGGAAGGGGAAATATAATAGATTTAGAGAGTAGACTGGAGGAAGGTGAAAATAGTAACAGGATGGATTATGAGGTGGAGAGAGAGTGTACTGATAGATAGGACTGAAATTGAGGGCATTTCGGAGGTGAGGGAGAAACCAAGTGCAATGGAAACCCCCAGGAAACTACAAGTGTGGACCTAGCTAACAATCCTAGTATTGGGAGATATGCAACTTAACCAGCCACTTGCTATAATCAGGTAAGACTTCCAGTGGAGGGTTCGGGACATAAACCAAGTCATAAAAACATCAACCACAATTAGACCTACCTGCAAAATGTGCTGGGGTAGAGGTGGCTTAGAACTTGTGAAGGCAACTGCCACAAGAGGGATCACATGCCAGATATTGCTTGGAGGGCTAGGATCCAGAGGGTGAATAGCCCAGAGACATATGACACAACCAAACATGATCAGCAAACCACAACAACAACAATGAATTGCTTCCTAACATTACTCTGCTATATTTGTAGACCAGAGCATAGCATAATTGTCATCATAGAGGCTTCATCCAACAACTGATGGAAACAGATGCAGAGATCCACATCCAAACATTAGGTAGAGCTCAGGGAGAAAGAATTGTGGAGCCAGAGTGGTCAGGGCAGCACAAGAAAACCCACAGACTCAATCAAACAAGGCTCACTGTGGCTCACAGAGACTGAACCAACACCCAGGGAGCCTGCACGTGTCTGACCTAAGTCCTCTGCATATATGTTATGGTTGTGTAGCTTGGTGTTCCCGTGGGACTTCTAACAGTGAGGGCAGGGGGTATCTCTGACTTTTTTGCCTGCTTTGGGGAAGCTTTTCCTTCTACTTGGTTGCCTGGCCTGGCCTTAATATGAGGGTTTGTGCCTATTCTTATTACAACTTTTTTAAACAACATGACTTGTTTGGTTGATGTCCCTAGGAGGCCTGAAGTAAAGGAAGACGAGTGGATCTGGGGAAGAAGGCACAGGGGATCTGGGAGGAGAGGAGGACAGGGAAACTTCAGTTGGGATGCAATGTATAGAAGAATAAATTAATAAATCATTAAGTATAAACATATCTGAATAAAAAAATAATATGGCCATTATATTTCTTATCACATAAGAATTACTACTCCCCAACCTCTTACTGGAAAGAAGGAGGGAGTAAAGCAAAACATAACACCTTGCCTCATACCACAGGCAGTGACAACAGAGGAGTCCCTGGAGAACATGGAGCAGCATCGCCTACCCCAGTACCTGCAGCACCTCATGGCAAGTGACTGACTGTCCTTTTGGGCATCACTCTGCAGAGACCCAAACTGAAAAGATTCAGATAGAAAGGACAGTAACATCAATAAGATTCCCATGTGGAGGAGGGATGTGTGCTCTCACAGCAGGGCAGAACTCATGCCTATGACAGAGTTATTGGTGACTCTTTTGATCATCAAGCAGAGGACTGTCATAAATCACAAAGATAAAAGCCAGTTCCATCCAGAAGACTGTGCTGTCTCCAAATATCTGGCCTGGAAAGGATCAGGGGTGAGTGTCACTCAGGCATCCTGCTGTGGAATATGCTTCTAGACTGCAGGTGATATGGGCCAACTGTCCAGCACAGGGATTAATGGCCAGACAGAAGGCTAGTGACCCAGTCACACTGCTGTCACTCAGCCTGATGGTGGAAATCACGGTGGGGTTATGCCACACCTTTGTCCCCTGTTGTTCTGTTTATTAAGTTAGTCTTTTCTCCTTAAAAAGAAAGTTGTTTCCCTCCTCTCTTCATTGTTTTTAAGATTTAATTGTAAAACATACAACATAAACTTTACCCTCTTAACCACCTCCAACCGTAGTGCTCACATCAGAACTGCAGTGCCTCTCAGCTTATTAAGAATGGAATAATCAGTTTACTCTTTAACATTATGCTCAGGCACTACTCTAGATAAGCAATCCCAATAAGTGACAGGCAAAACAAGGTCTCTAGCTCTGTCTTCATCTGTATGATGACAACCAGACATACATACACTGAAAGACAGACAGACACACACACTGAAAGACAGACAGGCACATATACACTGAAACACACACGCACATACAAAGAAAGACAGACACATGCACAGAAACACACACACACTGAAAGACACATACACACACAAAAACAGACACATGCACAGAAACACACACAGTGAAGGACACACACACATGCACACACACACACACACACACACACACACTGAAAGACAAACACACACATGCACATACACACACAACTTCTAGGTCCCAGGGAATTTTCAGATGCTGTGGACTCTGGTTGGCCTGTGTTCCATCCATCTCTGTCAGAGCTGATAGCTCAGAATTCCCAGTCCATCAAGAACAACACAAGATTCATCCATTTCTCTTGCTTCAGACTTCTCAGCAGTTTTACATCTGTGATGTTTCAGAGAGATGTTCTGAGCCATCTTCTCTACTTTATTTAAAACCTCTCTCATGAATACAACATCCCAGACCAGGGGAAGCCCTGAGTGACAGTTGTCATGGGAACCTCTGTCGCGCGCACCCTCGCCCGCAAGGACGACATGACACCAGGCTCTTCTTTCAGTGGTTTATTCAGGACCTTGGAACTTATTCTGCTGCTTCTCCCATTGGGGAAAACCTGCTCCCAGATATATACCCTCTGGACTGCTAGTCATGGGGCGCCACGTGGGTGATGCTAATAGATCCAGGTGCATAGAAGCAAGCCACACCTGGAAGCAAGCCACGAGCTTAGCCTTAGCCAAATAATGAGTTGTTTATCTCAGAGAGCTCTTACCTCGGGAAGGTGAAAGGCAGAAGCCAGCACCATCTTCAAGGTGCGGCCACGCGGCTCTCTACAAACCTCCATACCATTCTCCCCTCTAGAGGCAGAACTTCCTGCTGTACTATAGAATGAGGTAGTTTCTTTATTGCCAGGATGTTACAGCAATGACTGACAGCACAGACTCAAACAGGGACCTCCACACTTTCCCTGTGGAGGCCAGGCATCCTTCACTGCATCTATATCTCTCTGTTCCCGGAGTGAATTAGAGCCCATCATAAGCATAGTTTAGTACACAGTCTCTTTCTGTTTTTAATGAAGCCATAAAATTACATCAGACTCCAAAGCCTACAGTCACTTCTCAGGCATTTCCATTTGCCCAGCTCCTGAGACCACCAAGCCAAAACTGAAACAAAGGAGCAAGGCTTATGAAATGCAGTGTGCTGTGATGCTGTACACTACAGTTAAGTCAAAACTCACTATTAACAATGTCATTAGTGACTCTCAGGGATGATTTTGTTCAGGTACAGAACTGAGAAGGTGGCCCTAGGTAGGTGAACTGGTTGCTTATCGCAGCTGCCTTCATTTACAGGTGAACAGCTGTTGCTCAAAGAGGCGTGGGTAAAAGGGCTTGAAAACTATATGCCAAGACCTCTGTGGAAGTGAAGAGAGAGGACCTTGGCCCTGGTTACTCACTTTTCTACACATGTCCTCCTTCACCAAGACCATACAAACTCGGACAGTTAGGGCTAACTGTTGCTTATAGAGACGAAGGTAAACTTCTGATTGTCACAGAGAAGAACACATCAGTGGAAGAATTTTTAAAATGACATTACTTCCCCCTCCTCTCCAGGGATCTTGAAATGTGAACAGTATGTCCTCACTATGAAAGATAAACACCTTCAGATTTGGACCAGTCTCAGCAGGTGAGAGGCCACACTGCCAAGCCACGGGAAAGAACATGGAGTACTCGTGTGCACAAGGCTGGTGGCTTCCCCACATATTGAATATGCTGCTGTAAATCAGGGGATTTTGATGAGTTTTATGCCAACCATTCTTCCCTCCCCAGTTACCAATCATGTACAGAGTAAGAAGCTGAATTGTTATTCCATCCCAAGCAATAAGGTGGTCCCCAGAGATTCTGCTTAAATTTCCCCATAGATTAGATATAAACAAATATAAACTACAAGTTTTTAATCTTATAACTAATGTTTATGGAAAATACAGTGACAATACTTTTTGAAAGTAGTAAAATTACTACTGTAATAAAAATACAGAAACAGAAAAAATTTGGTGGTGATAAAATAAATTATTTATAAATTATTTTGTCTGTGTGTGGTATGAATATATATGAAATATGTGTATTTTGTTTGTGTGTGTATGAATATATATGAAATATGTGTATTTTGTCTGTGTGTGGTATGTATGTGTATGACACACATGTGTATTTTGTACATGTGTTATGTATGTATGTGACACACACGTGTATTTTGTATGTGTTAGGTAGGTATGTGATATACACACATGTGTGTTTTGGTGTGCACATGCATGCCCACGTGTGCAGAGCAGAGGGGATATCTCAGGTCTACCTCTAGCACACTTCAGTGCCTGGGATGAGGCTCTCACTGGAAGCTCCTTGACACCGTTAGATTTGCTGCTCAGTAAGTTCCAAAGACCTACCTGCCTCTGCCCCCAATGCTGGGGTCTCAAGTGTGGACAGCCATCCTGGCTTTCTGTGTTGATGCTAAAGAGTCAAACTCACTCTCCTGCTTCGATAGCAAGTACTCTCATCCACAGAGACATCTCTCTAGTCCCCAAAATAATTTTAATTGGCGTAGGAAATATTATTCACATCCAGATGTTTACAGTAAATTTTCTAATTTAAAATAAACAGAAAAAAACAATTTAAACAACAAGAATAATTCTGATAGAAACATAGTTTAACTGAGTAAGCCTCTATGAGTAAAAAGGCTTCCTCTATGTGCTATATTGTTATATTTAAAAAAAATTAAGAACGCACAAATAGGGGCTGGAGAAATGGCTCTGTGTTCACAGGCTCATGTCAATCTTGGGAAGAATCAGTGTCAGTTCAGCACTGACACAGTGATGACAGCCATCTGTAACTCCAGTTCCAGGGAAAGAGTACCTTTTTCTGATCTCTACAGGAACCACACACAGATATGATGCACACACACACATGCATCAAACATTCATACCTATAAAACCAATTTTAAAAAAGTTAAATAATAGCCTATACAATTTTATACAATTTTTTATAGATAAAAGGAGTGAGATAGATGCATATTTTGCTTGTAATAATCACATAAAAGATAAAACAGAAACTTATAAAACTCACACAAATTCGGTTCATGGCAACACATCCATAAAGGTAAAGTTGAAACAAAACTCTTCTGAAAGAAGCTTGGTTTTTGGTTTTCACTTCCGTATAGTATAAATATTTTACATGTAACATGAATAGAATTAAACTCAGGGGGAAGGTAAACTCTAAATAAAGTCAGAACATATTCTAGATAACTAACTAATATATATATATATATATATATATATATATATATACATACATACACATACATGTATATATACATGCAAATACAAATATATATTTATAATGTATATTTAGAGCAATCACACAGAGGAAACAAATTCACATGACTGGAACATAGTGTTACTGAACAAGTATCAGGACAAGAGAATGGTAATATAATCTTAATCTTGATGGGCACATTGCTGCTATTGGTTCTGAAAGTGTTATGTAATTAGAAACAAAGTAACAAATACAAAGACACTCTTAAGAATCAGAGGTTCCGGACACCAGTGAAATGGCTCAGCAAGCAAATGATCTGTTAGAAGGGCCAGTGATCCTGATACAGCAGTGAATTTTGAAGGAGAGACATTTCTCAAGCAAGGTAAAGGGAAGGACTGACACCTGAGGTTGTGTCCTGTAACTAACACAGGCCCACTGTAGCATGGACACTTACACTCATACAGATGAATACACACGGAGGCACATGCACACATGCACACACTCACAAAGTTTTAATGTAAAAGAAAAAAAGCATAAAATGGAATGAGCAAAAGGAAAACTTACTATATGTTTATTTTATTTAGAAATATCAATATGACTATTAAAAGTATAATTCTAGCTCAACCTACTGAAAAGGTCTATATTATTCTCCATCCGATGGAAGCAACACTCTTTGGATAAATAGTTGGTTACCAGGTTTGTATCAGTTTTGAAAATCCATTGTACCAGAAAGCAAATAGCTAACATTAAAAAGGCCTTAATAATAACACATGAGGACTCGCCTTAGAAGTGAGCTCTGGCTACATTTAAAAGAAAAGAGCAGTGATGGCCATGGATTTTATACAATAAAAGAACAAACACAGATGTTCTGCAAGATAACATGCCTAGACTATCCCAAGGAGTCATCCAGCAAGAACAATGTGAAGCAGTAGATTGTTGTAGAATGAGGGAAGAATAGAGATATATTTATAGAAACAAAGAGATCAATATAAGAATATCAAAAACATATCTTTTAGAAAGGGTACCAAGTTTACTAAGTTTATATAATCCTCATGAAGGAAGCATAGTCCTAAAACCTGAATTCTTGGGACACACATAATTGAAGGAGAGCCAACTGCCCCAGACCAAAAGGACTTTTTTGTGTGCCATGTTAACAAGGAAAGACTTTTCTGGGTTTTTAAACTATGTCTGTGAGGTTGTCTGTGCTGGTAAGAGTTAAACTGGCCACTGTCATCCAAGAAACCCTCCTCCTTGTTAAGCTAAGTAAGGTCTCTAAACATAAATTTGTGTGCTTGGTCAAAGTATCTGATGGGAAACAACATACACTTGCCCTAAGGAGCAAAAAAATGGGAGTTTGATTGTGCATGCCTGTGATCCACATGCTCAGGGGACTGAGCCAGGAGAGCAAAGTGTTCAAAATCAGTCTGGGCTATACAGTGAGACCTTGTCTCAAAAACATCATGAGCTGGGGGTATAACTCAGTGGTAGAAACTTACCTATCTGTTTCACTCACTAACTCAGGATGTAACATAAATCCATCCCATCAGCCTCGTCGCTACAGACAGAATCTACAGGCAGATTCTGGATTCTTGCCATAACTTTTGAGAACTGGTATAAGGAGGGAAATAATCTCATTGTACTGATTGATTGGTTGGTTGATTACTAAGCCTGAAAGTCCTATAGTTTAAGACACAAATGAAGCAACGCCCCTACCCCTACCCTTAATCAGAATCTGCTTTAAAACCTAATGTTGGAGTCCAGGAGATTAAAAGGTCTCTAGTTTTAATGAGATTTTTGCCTCCTGTAACAATAGACATTTGTTAAATTGAGGAAATTGGCCTGTTGCTTTTGTTTTCCAGAAGCATCAAAGGAAACCAAAAAGTATGTTTTTAAATAATTGTCAACCCGTAGGATACAGATAAGGCTATTAGATAAATGATCACATGATTTAGTAAGTTTCAAAAGTCACTTGAATATTGGAGATGAGTCCATATGGATGTCACAATAGTGTTCTTGTGACTTAGGGAAAACATAGTAGTCTCCTTTGGGTCTTAATGAAGAAGTCATTGGTACCTACAATGACCCTGGGGTACCATCAACCAGAGGCCTGACTTAGTAAAGTTTATTTGATATTTTGGGGGTTTACAATGCCTTTAAAAAACAAGCATATATTTTTATTAGGGAAATCAAAATGTAAAGACAACATATCAAATTCCCCATTCTGAACCAGTACCCCAGTCTGCACTATATAGCTAATATTTTCTAAGTGCAACAGGGAAGGTTGAGAGTGGGTGAGTATTGCAGAATTATTCACTTGCAATATATCATAAAAGGATTAATATTTATTAAGGGCTTATGTAAGCACTCACTGATACAAATAGAACCTTAAGACAATTCTTGGAGAGTGGAACTGTCCCACACAGGACGGCCTTAGCCACTCCCAGAGAACAAAGGAACAAAACAGGAAGGGTGGTCAGCATTCCCCAGGTTTCAATGGGGTCTGGCCGCACCCTATTCAGGGTCCTGACACCCTAAAGCTATGCCTTTAAGCTTCCCTAAATAAGGCCTGAATCTCACTACATCTTTTTTCTCCTTTAGTCTAACTAAGAAACTTTTAAAACTAAATATAAGTGTATATATAATAGAAATAGTTATAAGGTAATGTCTAGGAGAGGGAAAGGAAATAACAGAAATAAGGTCCAACTACAGCTAACAAACAACAAACATAAAGTACGTCTTAAATGTCTAGAATATTGGTAAGTGGCAATATAGGGATTACTTTTATGCTGTTTATCTTGAATAATATGAATCTAATATCTGAATGCTCTTAGCTAAGATATGAGATGATAGGAATTTTAATTATTAGTCTTTAACTCTATTAAAGATTTGAGAAGGAAAATATATTATCTGAATAAGCTGGAAGCACAAGAGAGTAGCTTTTAAGATTTAGGAGAAGACAGCAACAGTCAGCTGTCTGGATAGTCACCCATGGCTTTCTTTGCAAAGTTGAATATCTATCTATCTATCTATCTATCTATCTATCTATCTATCTATCTATCTATCTATTTTTGGTTATAGGCTTAGGATATCTGACAGATCTCTTTAGAAACTGAGCATATTTGAAGAAATTGTCTTATCTTGTCTTGACAGGTTTGAGCAAGCAATACTTATTTTTTATCTTGTTCATATGGATTTGACAGCATGCTTATTGACAACAGTTGAAACAAGGGCAGTTCTTTGCCCAAAAGGCCATTGTCTGCCAACTAAGACAAACTCTTTGTGGAGGGTCTTTGATACTCAACATCCTCTCAGGAAAGTAACAGTGATATTAGGAGTTATTTTGTCTGGCCAAATTTGAATAACAAAATATTAAATGTCATATTTTTTAGATCTATGAAGTGGTTGAAGACTTTGTCTATCTGGTATATTTTACTATATATCTGAAAAACAACATGGCTGTTACATAGCAAACCTAAGTAATTGTGATCTGCAATTTTTATTATCTTAAAGACTGAAGCTTATATTGTAAAAAGAGGCAATCTATAAATGGGTGTATAGTTTTTGAATAATGACTTAAAGTATGACATAAACAAAAGTAAATGTATAGTGCAAAATGACAACAGTGTTCTAAATATATATCATACAAAATATCTAAACAGAGGTATACAAAACATCTTAAACAGAAATAAAATATATGTATATATCATGACTAGTATAATTATATATTATGACTAGTATAATTAAACAGAGATAAATTGCATAGTGGGAATGACAATAATATCCTCAATATGCATTAATGTGTAAAATATTTTAAATAGAAGTGCAATTATATCAATTTTACATTTGTATCAGTACATAAGCATTTATATTACTGTAAATTGACTTTGGCTCATATTTGGCTATAATTGTTTACAGGTAGATACAATAACCTACCTATATCTATCCTATCTATTCCCCTTTCTCTTTTTTAAAGGAGATTCCTGAGTCTACATTATTGTTCTGTCCTCAACCCAAATTTAACTTATAGCTATCCTATCAGAATTATAATTATCCATAATCCTTAAAGGACAAAACTTATCAGGAGAAGGGGAGTATAGTTTTTCATAATGTTGTTTCCTGCTGACTTGTGGGCAGCGGTATCTCTGTGGATTCTTGTAAAAACGAAAACAGTGGTTAAGTCTTAATGGACTGACTATAAACATTTATACTTATTTTTAGAGTATTGGGTATGGCCATTTGGAATTTTTGTTAAAGATGTGACATGAAGGACAATTATAGAGAGTTATTTTGTAACTGTTTTGAATAGTATATATTTTAAAAATAATTTATTGAATGGCATATATTAGTTTTTTTTTAAATAGACTAGGTAGATTTGTGGTGGGGCCTCAATTTTTTTATTTTTGGATGTTTTGAAGATTGTTGGAAGGGGAAAATGTTTATAGTGGAAAACTTAAACATTATTAATATTAAATGAGTAATTTATATTTTAAGAGAAATTGTATGTAAAGAAGTTTTTAAGATTAAGAAGGAATAAATACACAGAAATAGGATTAGAAGTAAAAATCATACTAATATTGGTCTTTATTCATTTTGGCTGTCTTCTGTTGGTGAGTGATGGGGCACTCTGGGAAAGAAAGCGGTCACTTCACAGCCCTTCAAAAAGAGTCCTGGGAAGCAGGTGGGCTGTCCTGCAGGAAAGGTGAGGGACAGGTGCTATGTTGGAATGCACATGTGGCCAGGCAGCAAATAAGGATCCATAAGATCAAAAGGAAACCTGAAAATCATAAATCAACCCAATCTGTCCCTCTCAACTAGAATTACAGAGCCAGGCAGCTGAGACTCAGCATCTGAACCCCTCAAGGTCAGGAGCCAGGACTCCAGCGTGTGTGTAAGGGATCCAAAGTCGTCAGTGTCTGCTGCCAAGTACAAAATACAGGGCAGCTGGAGAGTTCAGCTCCAAGAGCTTCAAAGTTCACAGAGGAAACCTACATTCCTGTGCCTGTCCGAAGCATCTCTATAAGCAATTGGTCTTTCAGTCCTACTCACCAACAGTAATGGACATTTTCCCACATTAGTTTGCTAGTGCCCAGGTTCAATGAAAACAGCCTTGTGTCCTCTGTTCTAAGCATGGTCACACACATGCAGAGGAAGCATTTATAAATCCTTTCTTGTATAATGGGATCCAGTTCCCACCTTACTTGTTAAGCCCCTGGTCTCTTTCCAGACTTGCAGGGTTGGAGGGAGAAGGTCCTTTTTAGGTTGATTTAGATTTAATTTCCGATATGCAATGTTAGCAGAATCAAGGAGTAAATGGCCACTGAGATATCACAAAGGGCCCAGTGGGAACTATTTCCTTGCCTCTTATAAAAAACAAAATAACCTAGTCATTGGTTCTGCTAATTACCTTTGCGAATACAAGCAATTCATAGGATACTCTGCTCTCTGGTTTCTCCCTATCTAAAAGCTCATATTCCCAATGGTGCGTATGAAAATGTTGACGAGGTCAACATAACATCTTAAATGGTGACTGGAAGATTTTAAAAAATCAATCAACATTTTGTTCGTGTGTGTCTTAATAGCTCCCATTTCCAAAATTAATTTTTTGATTGACTTCTACTGTTTTTCTTTAACTACTAACATTGAAAACATATGTAAAATGTTGTCACAGGTTGAGGTCCCTTGAAGGAAAGACCCTCCAGGCTGAAAATAATTCTTTTCTTTGGGTTGGAATCACACTCGTGTGAGTAATATAAGCACCGTTACACAGGCCTTTTCCTCCTCAATGAGTGCTAAGATATCAGAACAGGTTAGAATAAAAGTAGATTTAGTTCTGTGGCTAATATGTGTGGTTTATTACAGTTCATATCTCATCTTGCATGGTTCAGTGTGTCCATCAGCAGTGTTTAAGTTATGTTCTCTCTGCTCAAGCTCCTAGTAATATTTTTTTGTTTGCTTATTTGATTTGATTACAAAAGAACAAATCAGTAAAATGCCACCACCAGAAAATTTCAATCTGTGCCTGGTCGACAAATATATTCATTCAGTTGTCAGAAAACATAGCAAATCATCTGGCAGCAAATTTCTGTTATCTGATCATATGGAATTAACACGGAAGCACAACCAATGAGGAGGAAACAGCAGTCCTTGGCAGTGAAATCCCACAGGGTAACTACAATCACAGGAAATCAAGTTTGCTGTTGGTCGTGTCTAAGATTATTGAGAACCCTTAAAGTAAGCAGGATCTGAAGAAAACCTGACTCCTTCCCAAAGTCTCTGCATGTGGAATGTAATGTAAGTACCACCATCTTGGTGACTTTCACAGAAGAATTTTAATGGGGGAAGATTCCATCACTAAATAGGTACTGAGGTGCTATACTGAGGTGGGGTGAGAGGCTTGGCAAGGATGGCGAAGGTGCAAGATGACATAAGGTCAAGGTGGCCAGGATGGGATTTGACAACTCAACCTGTCATGGTTTCTCTCCATTGTCTTCTTGAGTTCCCATACTCTGTAAGCTATCTATGTTTCTAACAGATGCCACCTCTGCTTGTTTACCATGCTGCTCCTTGCCTTTCTGACTCTTACAAGTACAAAATATGATCTAGAAAGAAGTATGTCAAATACAGCAACATAAACATGGATCTGAGTGGAGACTAGGGAAGAAGGGAGAAATCACAGCTGCTTATCTCAAGAAGTGGTGCAGCCACAAACTAAAGAGATCGTTTTCATAGCCTGGGATACTGAGGGAAGCAGCAAACACACACACACACTCATGTACGCAGAAATCTTGGCAAGATGGTATCCTGTTTGAAACCAGGTTTCAGTACTGTTTGATGTAAATAATAACTTCTGGGCTTCCTCTGTCACTGTTAAATCATATCCTTCACATGGCATCCTCTTGAATCACCAGTGACTACCCTTAAAATCCATTTCAATAGAGCACTAAGAAAACCAAGTCCTCATCTGATACTGGATATGTATCTTGTTCCTAAAAGGAGCCTCCATTCTATGTTCTCTCCTCATGGGAACTGGGTTTTCTTGATTCAGATCATAAGTCCTAGCATTCAAGTGCTGGACATTCTAGCATTACTGCTTGAGCCCTCACTGTGGTCGGCACTATCAAAGTCCCTATCAAGGTCTCTCTGTACCCACCTTCCTTTGCATTATCTTGTTGCACAACCCCACAACGCTTTGCCTCACAGTCCAGCTCATCTCTTTTCTCTCCAACTTTTTCAGTGTTGTTGAACCTAGGTATCCTTAATGGTCGAGGCTGTGCCCTCTGAAAGTGTTAAGACCAAACAAGGGATTTTTTTTCCCCTCAGGAAAGCTTACTATCTTGCATGGACTCTCAGAAAACAACCTCTGAGAGGAAGCAGTCAGTTGGAATGGTATCAGATAAGAGCTCAGTTGAGGTGCCCTTCCTTGAATGACTTTTTTGGTAGAATCATCCTGATTTCCTCATCTCTAGCTCTCTGGACTGTTCTGCCAAATAATACATTCTAGAAACTTATCTAAAACATCCCTAATATTTTAAACTATATTATGCCCAATGTTCATCTTAGATCTCAATTTCCCCCGAGTTGAAGATGCCCACGTTTAACGTGTGTCTGCCAGTTTGATATTTATACTGAAGGAGGTTGGATTGCTACTCTAGGCTTCCATTTTGTTTCTCTCTGTCTTGTTCTTTCCAGACTTGTTTGTTCCCTTGGTTTGCCATGAAGTCCACGATCACTGGTCAGATAGGTCAACATTGGGAAAGGGCATCTTCTCAGTATGTACACACTGGAATTAAATGCTGTTTGTTTGGGTATAGATCCTCAAAGATGTGCTACACACTTTGGCACCAAGGAACTCTTTCTAGTTCTTGGAAAGCCTTTCAGTGTTTACAAACTGTCTTTTACGTCCTGTACTTGTGCATATGCTGACTGATTTCACTCAGGGTTGGCCAGGACCCATGCAGCTTAGGTCCTAGAACCCTGGTTAGGGGTAGTGAGAAAATGAATAATGGACAGACACGTGTGTGAAGCTGGGCTCAGATGTGGTGCTTTGGCCACTGCCACCTTAATATACTCAGTGGGTACAGCTGAGGAGAGGTGAAGTGGCCTTGGAAGGAGGACTCTGAGTGAGCATTCTCAGACTGCAAACATCTGAGAAAAGGAGGCTTTGGCTGCCAGTTTTTGTACAAACTGATCAATCATCCATAAACACTCATACTGGGACACTGGGGAGAGTTTTCTTACCCCTCTTCAGTCTTACTGATATTAGTAATGGTTTTGCCAATTGTCCCATGGGTCTGAGGCCTTTGGAGTGCTGTGTCCATGTCAACATACACATCCACTCACGGCTTCACTCACTTGGGGGCTTCCTCCTCCACTTTCCACAATGGTTGATAATAGCTTCTAACTCTCAACCAAAGAAAAGACTGTAACCTTTGAAATCATACTCATCTTTGGAATTCATTCTCTGAAAATCTCACCTTTTTATTAACTGAATATTAACTAACATGGTTGATAGCAGGAGATTCATATCTATAAGGCACTGCAAACATCTGAGAAATCTACTATGCTTGTAGATCCTGATGACTCTTTCCGATAATCCAGACAATGTCTGCAAATGGATCAGTGTCCACTTCCTCGGATCATCAGCGATATTCCCATATTTACAAAGTATTGGTGAGAAATAATATGGTGGACAGAGTCCATGCTAGTTGGTTGTTTTTATTATACATGTACCTTTGTCATGGGGGAGAGTTAGACTAAAGTCTAATCACTGGGGTGTTAGATTAGGGTCTTAGTTAGGGTGTCTGCTGTTGTGATGAAACACAATATAACAAACATAACAAAATGTCACTTGGGAAGGAAAAGACTTACTTGGCTTATGCTTACACATTAATGTATAGAAATTCAAGCAGGGAAGGAGCCTGGAGGTAAAAGCGGATGCAGAGGCCATGGAGGGTTGCTGCTTTCTAGCTTGCACTGTATGGCTTGCTAAACCTACTTTCATATAGAGCCAAGAAGGACCAGCTCAAGAGTGGCACTGCTAAGCAATAAAGCTTGCCTGAAGATCAGAGGACAGACCCATCCCACAGGTTTAGCCAATAGAGATCAGGCAGTGGTGGCACACACCTTTAATCTTAGCACTAGGGAGGCATAGGTCCTTCTAAATCTCTGAGTTCAAGGCCAACAGGACTACACAAGATTAATCTAATCCAAAAGAGAACTAGAGCCAGGCAGGGGTCTGGGCTTTAATCCCAGCACTTGGGATCCCATACCCTTGTTCCCAGTACTTGGGAAGCCCATGCCTTTAATCCCAGCACTAGGAAAGTTGAGACAGGAAGTGGTGTGGCTGGACAGAGAAAAGTGGGAGGAGACTGGAATTTGCTTCCCTTTGCTTCCCTTCCCTTGCGGCTGAGAACTCAGAGGCTTTCAGTCTGAGGGTTCCTGGAGACAGGATCTACCCCTTTTAGCCTGAGGATTCAGTGGTTGTCAGAAGGTTCTGACATGGCTTGCTCCTTTGTCTCTCTGATCTTTCAGCTTTCCCTTAATATCTGGCTCCCAGTTTTTATAGTAAAATCAATTAAGATTTTGCAACAACTCACAGTGAGCAGTGTCCTCCTCCATAGATAACTAATTAAGAAAATGGCCTAGAGCCCAGTCTTATGGAAACATTTTCTTAATCGAGTCTTTTTCCTCTCTGATGACTCTAGCTTGTGTCAAGTTGACATAAAAACTAGCACAGGACCATTATGGAAGGTCCTGCTTAAAGCCAGTCTGGGCTATATGAAGTTCTATCTAAAAAATCCAAAATCTGGGCATGTAGCTCAGAATTAGTGTCCTTATCTACCATGCACAAAGCCCTGGGTTTGCTTCCTAGCACTTCAAAAACATCAACAAAGCCCTTATCATGCTTTATACCTTCTGTGCCAGAAATTTCTACAAGTCACCTAAGCTCATGCCTGTGCTTGCTTGCTTGGATTCTCAAGTCTGAGGCTATTCTGTGATGTTGCTGTTACTTACTAAGAACAATATATGATCAGTGTGCATTTGACTAAGTTCCAGATAACATACAATTCCCCTGTCTTATTTTACATACATATGAACCCATGGACATAGTAGGGCAGAGAAGAGCATAGAGAATGCTGGCTCAGCTATTGGCCATTCATACTGTGTATTTCTTGCATTTGAGCAAAGTGATTTTCACAGCCAACCCCATCCACAAGAGCTTGCCCTTTTGAGAAATTTCATCAAGCTAAAAGCACACTACAGGTAGATTATCAAGAATATACTTCTCCTCTCCAATGGAAAACAATGTCTACCCCAGGTTAGACTGTTGAGAGTAAATAAAATAATTAAACATAAATACAAATATGATTCAACACAATTCTTTACAAATTAACTTATGACTGGTATTGAAAAGTCTCACACAGACTCACAATGTTTACTTCAGAATATCTGTATCTCTGCCATAGGCTTCAGTTCTCTGTTTACACTGGAAATAAGACAGTTCCATATTTTGGTTTTTCAATAACAGAAACCAACTATTTCTTGTTAAGCTGTCTTTGTGGACAAAGGCTGGGGATATATTAGCTCTTGGTAATAACATATACAAATCCCACTCTCTTTAGTGGGGACAGTGCTGTTTGTGGAATAGTTTACAAAACTATTTATCTTTTTGGGTGTCTCAATAATGATGGAGTTGTACTGATACTCAGTGAGAAGAGGGATGCCAGGCAAGCTGACAAAAATGCAGTGAATTGTTTCTTCTGTACATTGTGAAAATGTGTGATCTCATTGTTAATAAAAAGGCGACTGGTTGATAACTAAGCAGGATTTTCAGGGCAGAGAGAATGCTGGAAAGAAGGACAGAGCCTTGGGAATCACTAGTAGAAGAAAACAAGATGAATGTGCCCTGTTGAAAGAAGGTACTGTCATGTGGCAGAGGGTAGATAAGAAATGTATTGATTTAAAATATCAGAGCTAGTTAGTAATAAGCCTCATTGGCCGAGCATTAGTACGTCTTTGAGAAGTTATTTGGGAGTGGCTTCTGGGACAAAGAGAAACTCCGTGTACACAAAAATTTGTCCCATGTTCCTCAGAATGATTGAATATTGATCCTCCTCCATCAATAAACAAAAATACCCGATATTGCAACTGTCTATAAACACCCAAATCAGGATCTATTGCTTTTTATTTATAAACAATGTATATCAACATGCTTCTTTGAAAATTCAGAAATTTCAGAGAATATATAGCACTGGGAATGCAGAACATATTAACAGCTGCTAACTCTTGAGCAGGCCTCTGCTTGTCAATGCACCAGGAGTCTCAAACTCTTGCCCTTTGCGCTGGTGTTCAGAATAGGAAGCTTCGGTGCTGAAGATGCACAGGGCTTTCCAGGCAGGTCTTAATTAAGCATCTCATTGTGTATTAGATTTGACAGTTTGGAAGCTGTCAGGGCTCTCAAGACTCACAAAGCTTCCAGGATAATAAATTTGCATCATACTTTGTAACTTGCAATTAAATTGTCATTTCTTTTTATATGAATTTCTAGCAGAGTAAGTAGATCACAGAGATCAAATTTTCCATCAGAAGGGTAATAACCAGAGACAGGGCTATACATTCATTCTAAAGTTTTATTTTAAAATTAAAAATTTTCATCTGAATATGTAGGTATGTTTCCCATAATACTTTGTGTATGCATAATGTATGTTCCAGGGCATGCGTGAAGGACGAAAATCAGCATGTAGGAGTCAGTTCTCCTCTTCCACCACATGTGGTCAATGGAAGGCACTTGAGTACACAGCTTGACAGCAAACTCCATATATCTTGCAGGTCCAATATACTATACTTTTAAAACTCAAAATATAACTTACAGATGGTCATGAAAGACCTTCCACTTCAATAAATCTATTTAAAAGACCACAGTTGTATATTCTGTACCAATAGTCACTTCAGAAGGCACTATCGTCTGTCTGTTCAGGGTTTTCAGATACCCACCTTTGTCCCTCAGCATTGCTATAGTGCTTCTGTAGCTCTCATACCGCCAGTGTTCTGACATGGAATGGAAAGTGGACAATCCCATTTGTTTCAGCCTTTTCAAACAATGGGACCCTCTTAGAACACAATTCCATGAGCAACAATTTCACTGCCTTTAGCCACATCTCAAGATGGCAATGAACTCCCAACCCCAGCCAGATGGAAAAGGTCCGGGTATCCTTTGTTCCTTCTCTTGAAAGTTCAGTGACCTGTGCTATCTTTTAAGGATTATTAAAATGGTCTGACCTTTTCCTGAAAAATAAAGGTCTCATTCTCAATAGGCAGGCATCCTGAAAGCCTGGATGGGCTTCTAATCCCATATTTCACTCAGTATTCACACTTTGCAGAGGATAACCAAGGGAAGAAGTCTCATCCTAAGTATGGTGGTACAGAGGTGCAATGCTCAAAGGAAACCTTCAGGATCCCCTCAGCAGCAGGAAGTGTTCTTCCATTCTGTACCATCACAAGTGTGTGGCTAATGGTTCTTCTGACAAAGGCCTCTGGTTGGGACGCAGTGCACACCCAAAACTTTTAATGTCTCTACATACTCCTATTATCAAGTGTTGTACTCTGGTTAAAACTGCTAGAAGAATATAGCAATGGCTGACTTCCTAATGTTAACCTTCACCTTCCAGCTGACAGACTACTTTCCCTGGCTCTGACCCCTAAGCCCAGGCATGGCCAACAAGCTCAACATAAACATCAAATTCTGCTGCTACAGGCAGTGTGTACTAACAGAGTCCTCTGGGGCATGTGAAAAAAAATGGGATTAAAGAAATGCGCATGCCCATGCTTTTTAAAGAAAATGTAATTCTAAGGTGAAAATGGGCAGCCAGGTCACACTATGCACAAAGCCCTGGAACTGCAAATGAGGTTTGCTTATTTATGGATATCCCATAAGAATTTTAGTACTATCTACAGGAGAAAACATGTGAAAATAAAATACAAATTCATACAAGCAAAGCGGTAAGGGGTGGGGGGGTATCAAGCATATTTTGTATAGTTACATATCTCATCAGTTGGCATCAGAGGTTTCTGTCAGTTTACTCAAGATGTTTTCTTAATTCTTCCTAACACCCCACTTAACCAGGAACAAAGATTTTCCCTTTCCTGTTCTTTCTGCAGATCAAAGTGAGCATTTCTCTCTAGCTAGGAGTGTGACTTTTTGCCAGCCCAGGCTGGTATGAACCTGAGTCCTTCCTACTGGGCCACCCTGTGCTACTACAAAGCCTGGGAGAATCTTCAGAGCAAGATTTCCTTGACCTCATTTTTATTTCATGCCAACTTACTTCTTTCTCTGGGAATCAATACTTTCTATCTTGAGTGTGTACACACAACAGAGAAGCAGAACATTCTCCATTTAATATCTTAAACATAGGGAGAATGGTCGTTGGGATACAATGATGGACTTTGAAAACTCTAGGCTTTCTGCCAGAGAAACTCTAGGCAATTTTAGTGAGAGTTTATTACAAAGCACAGTGGGACTTATAGAATAAATTATATGATTTTTGCTTCAAAATAATTTTATAATTACAAGGCAACTAAAAGACAAAAACAGTATTGTATACTGTCACATACACTAAAATAATTTAAAGTCATGAATACCACAATCAAACTTTACTTCTATAGGTTTTTATAACTTGTGCCTTTGGAAGGTCTCTGTCTGGGAAGCTTCCACCACCGAGCTACATGCCCAGCCTTCTTTGTATTTTTAATTTTGAGACAGTATATTGGTCAGACATGCCTTGAGCTTGCAACCCTCCTGCCTACTTTTTCTCAAATCTTTTGTAATAATTAATCTTGCAGGTTACGGGGAAAGGGGATAGAGAAATGGACAAATACATGAATATCAGTGAAAACTATGTGATGTGTTGATTTGGTTTACAATTTTCAAGAGAGTTGTGTTTTTTATGCTTCAGGTACAATGGTGACTGGTAGGAAATTATAAAGCTGAGGACAGGTTTATAAGATACCACATGTAAGTAAGAGCCCCAACTGCAATTTATGTAAAACCATCCACGTATATTTCTATATATAGGCCCAGAATTAGCACTGGGCACATTAAACGATACATTAACATTTTGGTGAATATTTAGAATATCCTAAAAACTTGACATCATAACTTATTTACTTTGAAGGAGAAATAAACCAGACATAGCTGTAATCCCTGTACTCAGGGGGCTGGGAGGAGCAGCTTCAGTTCAAGGACAGCCGGGGTGACATTGTGAGATCATGTCCCACAATGGGTCCCTAAGCTAACCTAACCCTGTTGTCTCTTGAGCCCTGCTCTGGGATCCCCACAGCATGGTTAGGGTTCAACTCTGTACACACATCAGCATACTGCTCCCTAAGGCCAGGGCGAGACCAACGTTTCCAAGAGCCCCTTAATCAGCCAGGCCCTATGTCCAGAGACATAGCTGTTATTACCAGAATCTCTGGCCTCATTCACTCAGCTGACAAAAGTCCCCTGGTGTTCTGTTTTTGAACCAATATAACTAGAATGCAGCCACAGTGTCTGCTGTTTCAACAGGCTCATCAGATGATCCTGAAATACATCAATATGTCAATGCATCTGTACTAGTACCTCAGGACATGTCCTCTGTGATGCATGGGAACTTTCTATACATGAGCATCAGTCTGTTTCCACATCCTCAGTGAGCCAGGGCAACATATTTTAGAATTTTGGATCTACACCAGGGTTACAAACACAGGGCCCACATTAAAACCACATCTGGCCACATCTCTGTGCTACAAAAGCCTTGGAACACCACAAATATTGAGGTCTGAATCCAGGCTTTGGAGCTGATAACTCAGTGCTTTTGAGTACTGGATTCATCATTAGCATTATGTGGCCATCAGTAAATATATGTACTTCAGCCATTAAACTGCTACATTATCCACTTGACAGTATTAACTTTTTGATTTAATAGTCTTATTGTGATTTCGCTTCGCATGCTGTATTTCAAGAATACAGATTAGGGCTGCAATATGGCTCAGTGCCCAAAGGCTCTTGCATTGCTGGCCTGACAACCTGAACTGATTACTAGTGCCCACAAGGTGGCAGAAGACAGCCAACTCCGGAGAGCAGTCCTCTGACATTTATATATCTGCTCCCATGCTTTGATTCAAGCCCTCCCCAAACACCTTTCTCCCCACTCTTTCACACAATGAATAAAATGAACAAAATTTTAGCTCAATGGCATGTTTACAGATTACACAACTATCACCATTAACTAATTTTAGAATATTTTCTTTGTTCCAAAAAGGAGCTTTGTATCCATTAACAGTTATTTCCTGTTCTTTTCTTGTCCAAACCCTGGACAAGACGACCCACCTAATACCTCTGTAGAGTACCTTCTCTAGAAAAGCTCATCAAAACAGAGCTATGCTATAGCTGCTCTCAGGGACTGCTTTCTTTCACTTAGTGTTTTCAAGATTATTCATGTTGAAATTAGAACATGCCACTTCAGCATTGCTGAACAGCATTGCATTATGTGAACATATACTTTGTGTACCCACTCATCAGTGGACATTGTGTTGCTTACATCATTGTGCTATTAATTGAAATATAGTGCTGGAAAAATTTGATCACAGGTTTTATGTGGAAGAATTTTTTATTTATCACAGGTACAAATCTAGGGATAGAATTACTAACTCTAAAAATAATCCTCACAAAACATTTTTGAAGAAATCGGCAAGTAGTTTTCCAGAGAAGCATTTCATTAGTCCACAATCAGCTCCTCTCTACTTATTTGTACTTATTAGACAAGTACTATTTGTACTTGCTTGTAGTAGGAGGTTTCTGGCCTGACTTTTCGGGCCTAACCTCAAGATTTAGGACCCACAGACCCACAGTCTCACAGTCCTACAGAGACACACAGATGCTTTCATTAGTTTTAGGCTGATCGGCCTCAGGCCCACGCATATAACTTGCTAACTCTGTACCCTTCATCTAACCCATGTCTCTTGTTCAGCCATGTGGCTCGGTACCTTTCTTTAGAGCAGCATAGTTGTCCTCTGCTTCTTCTGGCTTCTTTCTGGCATTCTGCTCTGTGCTTCCTGTTCTCAGAGTTTTTCTTAGCCTGGTAGCCCCACCCACACTTCCTGCCTGCCTTTGGCCAATCAGCGTTTTTTATTAAACTAGTGGGTGGGACAATTATTTACAATGAAGCAACACAATACCCCTATACTTGCTGAACATCAAGCAATTTGCATGCTGGCTTTATTTGTGCATTCTGTCTATTGGCATGCTCGTTCTCTCTCTCCCTGCTCTGTGGGGATGGATAGTTAATAATATTAGCCTGGAATATCAGAGAACAGACTCACCCACAGTCAAGTCAGAAAATGGTGACCCACACCTTTAATACCATCATTCAGGAGACAGAGATCTTTCTGGATTTCTGTGAGTTGAAGGCTTAAAAGCTAAGCAGTAGTAGCTCACACCTTTAATTCTAACTCTAGGATTATGATACAAAGTTGAACCAAGAAGTGAAACAGCTGAAAGGGGAAGAGATATTAGGCAGGAGAAAGCAGAAATTCATTCATTTTGTAGAAGTGACCAGTCAGGCTGAGGACCCTTGAAGGTAGCACTTACCCTGTTTACCTGAGAAGTTGGCAGGGTGAGAATTGACTATGGTCTGTTTCCTCTTTCTGACATTCCAGCTTCCCCCAATATTTGGCTCTGGGTTTTCATTATGCTAACTAGAGTTCATGCAATACTTCTCTACCTTCAGGAATACCTATCTAGATTCCTTGCCCATAGTTTTTCTGGGAAGTTTGTCTATTATTGAGTTGGAGTTCTTCATGATTCTGAAATCAGTTTCTTACTATACATATCACTTGCAAATATTTTCTCCCTGTAGGCTGGTGGTTTTGAACCTGTGGGTCATGACTCTTTTGGTAAACTCTATCTCCAAAAATGTTTACATTACAATTCATAACAGTAGCAAAATTAATTATGAAGTAGCAGAGAAGTAATTGTGGGGGTGGGTGTGGAAGGAGTCACCACAGCATGGGGAAGGCTGAGACCACTGCTGTAGACTGTCCTTTTTCCTTGACAGTGTTCTGAGCCACAGCATTTTTACTTCGATGAAGGTCCCCATCCCCCTGTAGTTTCTTGTGCCTTTAGTGGCGTATCTCATAAAATATCGCTTACTTGGGTTAAGAAAGATTCCCATGTACTATAGAATTCTGGTGAAGAGTGATGGGATGAATGTACATAAAATCCAATAATGTAAATGGCAGCAGAAAGTAAACAAGAATAGCAATTGGTATTACCATTCAGAAAACTCCTTCAGTTCTGCTCTTCACCTTTATCAGAGTGGTTTGGGTTTCCCACCACTCTGATAAATGGTATGCTATCATCTTTCCCCTTGGTTGAACTGGCTGTGTCTTTGATTTCAGACTATTCTTACCCTACTGTCTCTAGATACCACGGAATCTTTAGCGAAAGCACGGGATTCCGTTCCTTGCTTATGCTGGTTTCTGGATGTCCAGAAGAGGGCAACAGTCAACCACAAGAGAATCCCCTGAAGATTTGAGTACTGGCCAGGCGATGCCCACCATTTTCTGTGAACATGCTCTCCCTGTGGATGTTAAGTGTTAAAGGGAACAGGGTTTTCAAGCTTTCTCAGCATTTCCAGCCTACATGAATTTGGTTTACTATGTTGAAAACCCCCCTTATCTCCCAGAAGTGGATTTCCAGCCATGCTTTTCACAAAAACAGATCTCAAGAAATGCTGTTCCAGGCCTGGGCTGTACCTCTCTCTCAGACTTCCAGATTAGTATTTTGCCTGGTTAATTTTATAGGTCACTTGCCTTTTGGAAAATAGCAATATCAAGAATCAGGATAAAATTCACTGCAAGTGGCCCAAAAGAAAAAGTCTAGATAGCCCCAGATTTGCTTCTGCTTTGATACTGGATCTCTTTATAGCAATATGCAGTACATAGTGATGCTGAGTGGCAATGCAAGCCATACCCATAAGTCAGTCACACAATGATCAATACTCTATACTGTGGTTACATTAATGTTTGGGGGGTCAGGTGATTAAGCACATTCCAAACTCATAATTACTTCAACTTAGATTGTGTTCAATAGGATATGACCCAATTTAAGTCAAGGAATATCTGTATAGCATACCTTGTTCATCCATATCTACCTGGCATTGTGGGAAACCTTAGGATCCAAAGCAAACTTTCTAAATGTGCATCTGATGTTAGCTCCTAGGCTATTCCCACCATCTCCAACAATTATTGGAGTTCATGAAGGCTACTCTAATCAAAGTCAATTTTCATATTAAAAAGGCCAGGTATGTAGCACAGTATGAAAATTTGCAAGCATTTAGAAGGCCTTAGGTTCCACCTCTAGCACCAAAAACGTAGGTGGGTAGGAAGGAAGGAGACCGACAACTCACACTGCAAAGCTCATCAGAGGCCACTCTTTGACCCCAATGTCCTTATAAAACTGGATACAAGTGTCCTGAGATTTTGAGCTTTGTAGACAACACATGAGAGAGCTGGGTGGGGTGAGGCGGTGTTTGTGCTTGCCCTCAAAACCTCAGTGTGATCTGAAAGTGTTCTTAGTTTACTCCCCAATCCAAGGTAAACTGCAACAGTCCCTGCACTCCCAGCTGGAGTTAGTGTTGTCTGTCCCCCCCCTTCCTGGACAGCTGGGAGGACAGGGGCCACAAATATACTAAGTTAGGAGGTGTAGAATGGAGTGAGAAAAGTAACAAGGATGACAAGCAGATACCACGGGGGTGTCAGGGAGTGTGCTCACAACTCATCAGGTTCACTTGTGTGTTAGCAGCTTGGCTACAGCAGGGCACAATTCATGTTTATTTGCTCTTTTGATGTCTTGAAAAGAAGAAATAGCAGGAGCTGCTGAGAAGTCCTAGACCAGGGCTTTCAGCAGCTCTTCAGGCTGGACAATGCAATGGTGCCTATTGTGGTGTCCTGACTTGTGAGGTGACTGTCTACCACATATGCCGTAGTCTCCAATTCTATTCTAGCCTGTGTTATGCTAATTGCCATCTGAGGAATGTCCAAAATGTCTCCCAGGGAACTTACTATCCTTCCTGTACCTAACCTGAACTCACTCTTTGTGATGGCTGCTAACTTTCTGACACCATATGTTCTCAGAGTGTTGGACAGACATTTTGACCTTTTCTTCATATTAGCACACCCCACTCCTCTCTTAGTGGCCTAACATGTAAAGGCCCCTCCTTCTCTTTGGCACACTGTATTCCAGAAGCCTCTCAGCCCCCAACCTCACCAGGGGAATCCAGCTCTGGCCTGTCTCCTCAGTCTATCAGTCCTCTCAGTCCCAAACCAAATATATCTGTTCTTCTGTTCCTTTTGCTGCTCCAAGTTAACCAACTTGGAAATTTTGTTTCTTCTTGAAACTGAAGTTCTAAATGTATATTCTTCACAGAAGTGGCTCAATAGTTTCACCTGACAATTACTAGAACTTGCTTGAATTCTTTCAAACTATTGGGAGTGTGAAGATAGTTTTCCTTGCCTAGCCTGTGATTTGACCTCTTAGAATCCTCCACCCCTGACCTATAATTAACCCATGTGCTGTTTACCGAAGCAGGAACTTTCTGAAGCTTGCACAATGTGCCCATTGTGACCATTGCTCCAGGAAATGAATGTCCTCAGGTGGTCTCCTGCTTGCCCAAGACTTGCTATTGTTTCACAGGAAATATGTCACATTCCTAAACTCCGTTCTAAGCTGACCTTTGGCTCTGCTCTGTTGTAACTTCCCTATCTTGTGAGCCCAGATGTATCCCCTCCCCTACCCAGAGTCCTGTATAAAACTTCTGCCCTAAAAATATTCGGTGCTCTTGGCTTCCACAGTGCCATGGGTCTGCACGCGTGTGTATCAGTATATCATTAAACTATCTTTTTCTTTAAAGTTAACAGTGGTCGTTGGCCGTGGTCTTGGGGCATCAAGGGCGCCTGTTACATCTGGAGGTCCCACCGAGATTTAAATGACCCTCGTGGGCGCCAGAACAGCATTCGGTGAGTGAAACTGGCGGTGGCTACTGAGAAGGGACGTGAGTCTCTCTTGGCTGCAACCGACAGATGTGTCAGGAAGGTTGCAGGCTACTGTCTCAAGGGACGCCTTGAGTGTGAGGGTGACCCAAGGACACTTGGAAGTCTGTCTGCTGTCTTAGACAGAATCTGTAGAATTGTTGCCAGTTTCCAGTCGAGCTCAGAGGTCCGGACCATTAGATCTGTTTTTATTTTCATTTTGCCATTTATGGCGCAACTGACTTTGTGTGTTTCTGTCTGTATCTGTTTTGTTGGACTCTTGTCTCTTTGTTGTCGAAATGGGTCAAAAATCCTCAACCCCACTCTCACTCACCCTCTCCCACTGGTCTGAAGTCTCAGAGTGGGCTAATAACTTATCTCTCATTGTTAAGAAAGGCAAATGGCAGACTTTCTATGCTTCTGAATGGCCAAATTTCTGTGTGGGATGCCCCCCACGGGCACTTTCCATCTAGACACCATCTGAGCAATCAAAGCCATTGTCTTCCATCCAGGTCCCTGTGGACACCAGGACCAGCAAGTGTACATTTGGGTCTGGGAGGACCTGGCTGAAAACCCTCCTGATTGGGTGAGGCCGTTCCTACCTCCTCTACCAACTCCCTTGATGTTAGGCTCCTCTGCAACTATGCTTCCTCTTAAATCCCCCTCTAAGCCCTCTGCTCCATCCCTCTATCTGCCTCTGCCTACACCCATCTTACCGGAGTTTCAGACGGATCTTCTCATGCTTGATGGGACACCTCCCTATCCGACAGGACCCCCGGAGGCTCCCTCCACCCAAGCACCCCCGGCAAGGGACCTGGAGCCGAAGACCCCAGCCACCTGAGGGCGTTGCCGTCACTCTCCACCCTCATGGGCTGATGGTGGATGATGGACACCTTTCTCGGAAGATCCTGTTATTAGAAGCTCGGAAACTGGTCCCCAGCTCGGATGGCCGCCTGATGCAGTTGCCTAACCTAGACGTCCCCACTGGGATCCAAATACTCCTGAAGGTAGGGGGCACCTATTACTCTATCGCCAGACTCTAATGGCGGGTCTCCAGGCTGCAGCATGACACCCAACTAATCTGGCCAAGGTAAGAGAAGTAATTCAAGGACCTGATGAATTCCCCTCTAGGTTCCTAGAGAGGTTGATGGAAGCATACCAGGGATACACTCCATTTGACCCAGAGTCAGAGGAACAGAGGAGGGCAATGGCTATGACATTTATAGGACAGTCAGCAATCGACATTCACAGAAAGCTGCAGAGAATAGATGGATTGTAAGATATATCTTTGAGAGACTTAAAGAGGCTGAGAAAGTGTTCTACAAGAGAGAGACAGCGGAAGAGAAAGAGCAAAGATTAGAGAGAGCAAGAGAAAGAAAAGAAAAAGCTGAGAGATAAACAAAGGAATAGAGAATTAACTAAAATCTTGGCTACCGTAGTTGGCAAGGGAGACAGAGTAAAAATAGGAACCTGGGCCTGCGCCAGAAGCTTGGATCCACCCAGTAGTGTGCCTACTGCAAGGAAGAAGGGCACTGGGCTAAAGACTGCCCCAGGAAAGAGAAACCAAAACCTGCAGCTAGTACAGCCAGCCTCCTCGCCCTGGATTAGAGATGTCAGGGTTCAGATCCCCTCCTCAAACTCAGGGTAACCTTTAATGTGGAGGGGACCCCAACTGACTTTGAGGTGGACACAGAGCGGTCTATTCAGCCTTACAGATGCCCTTAGGTCCCCTCTCCAACAAGAAATCATTAGTCCAGGGTGCCAACAAGTACCATCATAGGGCCGGAACAACTAAAAGAACAATGGACTTAGGAAAAGTGCAGCATTCTTTCCTAGTGATTCCCGAGTGCCCGGCCCCGCTGCTAGGGATAGACCTGCTTACCAAAAGATCACCTTTAAACCCCAGGGGCCGGAGGTGGAATTCACTAATCCTCTAGTCAGCCAGTCTGCTGTAACCATACTTACCCTTGCCACTGAAGAATACAAAATATGAACAACCTCCTGAGCCAGGGGAATGGAGGGAGGGCTGGATTCAGGCCTTCCCAGAGGCATGGGCAGAAATGGACCAGGGCTGGCAATCCAGCGGCCCCCTGTGGTGGTAAATTTGAAACCTTTAGCCACCCCTGTGCGGGTCAGACAGTACTACATGAGCAAGGAAGCCAGGGAAGGGATCAAACCCCACACTCAGAGGCTGCTGGAGCACGGAATCCTAAAACCATGTCAGTCAGAATGAAACACTCCATTGCTGCCCATTAAGAAGCCTAGGACGGGAGACTATAGGCCAGTCCAAGACCTGAGGGAAGTCAACAGTCACCTGATTGTCCCCAACCCGTACAACCTCCTCAGTACCCTCAGCCCTGACAGACAATGGTACACTGTCTTAGACATGAAAGATGCCTTCTTCTGTCTACGTCTCCATGAGTCCAGCCAGCCTCAGTAAACCTTTGGGTAGACAGACCCGAAGAACAGGTTCTCAGGACAACTCACCTGGACCAGACTGCCTCAGGGCTTCAAGAACTCTCCTACCACCTTCTATGTGGCTCTGCATCAGGATTTAGGACTATTCCGGACAATTAACCCTAAGGTAATTCTGTTGCAGTACATTGATGACTCATTGCTTGCAGCCACCACGATGGAACAGTGCTGAAAAGGAACTGAGAAACTGCTTGTTGAACTGGCCAAACTGAGATATTGGACCTCTGCTAAAAAGGCCCAGATATGCTTGGGTTATACTCTTCATGAAGGCTCTGGAAGAGGCCGGTGGCCTATCTCTCCAAGAGATTGGATGCTGTGGCCAGGGGGATTGCCAGGGTGCTTGCGGTCTATTGCTGCAGTGGCACTACTGGTGAAAGACGGTGGTAAATTAACCTTGGGTCAAAAGTTGACCATAGTTGCAAATTTTTCCTTGGTTTGGACTCCTGGTGAAAGATAGGGTCCAACAATGGACCGGCGTTTGCGGCCCAGGTAAGTCAGGAGGGATAGCCAAGATACTGGGGATTAATTGGAAACTTCATTGTACTCCAAAGTTCAGGACAGGTAGAGAGAATAAATAAAACCATTAAAGAGACCTTGACCAAATTGACCTTGGAGACTGGCCATAGAGATTGGGTGATGCTCCTGCCCTACGCCCCTTTCCGAGCTCGCTCCCTCCATTAAAACTAATCTAACCCCCTTTGAGAACCTACCCACCTATACAGGATCTGGGGACTACCCCTGGTAAACCTTTCAAATACCCCCTTGTCTGGTAGGTTGCAGGCCCTGGCTAAAGAACAACATTCTTTGTGGAAGCAGCTCTCAGACCTTTACCAGCCCGAGGGAGATGGGACCCCACATCGCTACCAGATGGGAGACTTCATCTACATCCAGCGACACTAGCATCAGACTCTTGAACCCCGCTGGAAGAGACCCTACCAAGTCCTGACCACACCAACTGCAGTCAAGGTAGATAGCATTGCTGCTTGGATCCATGCTTCGCATCTTAAGCCTGCACCTGCTCCTGACAACCAGTGGACTGTGAAGACAGCTGACCACCCCCTCAAAATTCGAGTTCACTGCTGGAGCACGGAGTGATATCCCTCATCAACCAATCCAGCAGACACGGCAGGTGATATCTGGGACTGGGGATGTAATATGGGAGACGTCCTCCTCTCAACATCCCCAATAAACATAGTGGCCTAGCCTGTATCCCGACCTCTGTCAATTGGCTGCAGGACTTGATACCTAGGATATTCCCACTACTAACCCTAAACAACCTATGTCACCAGAGGTATGCGAGAAGGGAGATGGCTCCTGTTCATGTGCCCAGTGGGCCCTGGGATGTGCACATCCTCGCTCCCAGGCAACATTACTAGACCATAGTTTTTATGTTTGCCCGAGAGATGGAAGAGATAGGAAGCAGGCCTACTCATGTGGGGAACCCAAGAGTTTCTACTACCACCAGTGAGGCTGTGAGACCACTGGCAATGCTTATTGGGAGCCATCCTCCAGTTGGGATGCAATTACTGTTACCAGAGCTGAGACCCAAGAGAGAGGATTAATATCTTCCTCCTCCATGGAGACCGCTGGACCGGTGGCTTGGGGAGCCAATCTTAGAAAATAGAAAAGAGCAGGGCATCCACCATGGGTCAATGCCTGCTAGATTTAATAGAAAGAGGTTTCAAAGCTCCAAATGGTTCCCAGCCAGGCCTGACTGACTCCTGCTGGCTATACAAGAGCGTGGGATATCCTTGCTATGAAGGTGTCCCAGTTAATGGCCTTGCTAGAATCTGCTATTACCCAAGATTTAAAGGCCATAGAGACTTCCATAAAAGCCCTTAAAAAGTCTCTAACTTCTTTGTCTAAGGTCGTGTTGCAGAATTGGCAGGGCTTAGACGAGAGACTAGATAAAGGGTCAGATCTCTAAGGTTAGAGATATGTACAAGTAAAAGAGGAATGTGAAAATAGAGTTTTCCTTGCCTAGCCTGAGATTTGACCTCTTAGAATCCTCCACCCCTGACCTATAATTAACCCATGTGCCGTTTACCGAAGCAGGAACTTTCTGAAGCTTGCACAATGTGCCCATTGTGACCATTGCTCCAGGAAATGAATGTCCTCAGGTGGTCTCCTGCTTGCCCAAGACTTGCTATTGTTTCACAGGAAATGTCACATTCCTAAACTCAGTTCTAAGTTGACCTTTGGCTCTGCTCTGTTGTAACTTCCCTATCTTGTGAGCCCAGATGTATCCCCTCTCCTACCCAGAGTCCTGTATAAAACTTCTGCCCTAAAAATATTCGGTGCTCTTGGCTTCCACAGTGCCATGAGTCCGCACGTGTGTGTATCAATATATCATTAAACTTTCTTTTTCTTTAAAGTTAACAGTGGTCGTTGGCTGTAGTCTTGGGGCATCTAGGGACGCCTACCCGTTACAGGGAGTGCAGTAAAAACTGATATACAAAGAACATGGTCCATTCCAGATGTTTCCAAGAAACAGGCTCACTAATCAATACAAAACAATGACATCATTGCCCTCAGAACACTGAGGTCTCAGATTCATGAAACAGCCAAATAATGGCCTATAAGCTTTACTGTCCTGGTCTACTGTTACCATAACCCAGTTTCTTTCTTTGCAAGAAAGGATTTCAATTTGGTAGCATTTTATATAGTATTCATAGTAGGATTGTATAGTCACTGAGAACAAAGTGGAATTCCACACCCACAAAGTCTCAGCAGTGTGACTTTGCACAGAGTATGTGCACTGCCCCTACCATTAAGGCTCTGCAGCTACAGAATAGAGTAACACTAACATTCACTTCATGGTGATTCTTTCAAGGATACATAAGATAAAATATGGAAAGTATGTGAATGTCAAAACTCTTTAAATAGTATCCGGTATTGCTGATATCTATGGAAAGATGATTAACCAATCAAAACCCGAAAGAACCACTCAAAACTTAAGCATTAAAAGATGTGATGCTATTCTTATGAAATGTAAAGAGTCCTATTAAGTTTAACCTCTATGACTACACCTTAATCAAATAAACTGACTCTGTAAGTAGAAAACTAAATAATCACACTTATCTCTATACCAACTCCAGATGATGGCCTCTATGTACTGGCCAGCACAGACTGAAGGGAGACATTTTAAAAATCTTACTACTTGCAAACTAGGTATTATTCTTCCCATGTAAGAAAATCCCCAAAGTAATCCATATAGTCAATAAAAACTGAGGAAATACAGATAACTCTGCAAACATCACCTAGAAACAGATCAAAGCAGAGGCAAATCAAGCATGGTAGCACATTATCTTTAATCCCAACACTTGGAAGGCAGATCTCTGAGTTCAAGGCCAGCCAGCTTAATAAAACAAAGTTTTAGGACAGCTAGCGCTGAGAAAACCTGTCTCAAAATAAAAAGAAAAATGAATGAGGAAAACAGAAAGAAAGGAAGGAAGGAAGGAAGGAAGGAAGGAAGGAAGGAAGGAAGGAAGGAAGGAAGGAAGGAAGGAAAGAAGGAAGGAAGGAAGGAAAGAAGGAAGGAAGGAAGGGAAGGAAGGAAGGAAGGAAGGGAAGGAAGGAAGGAAGGAAGGAAGGAAGGAAGGAAGGAAGGAAGAAGGAAGGAAGGAAGGAAGGAAGGAAGGAAGGAAGGAAGGAAGGAAGGAAGGAAGGAAGGAAGGAAGGAAGGAAGGAAGGAAGGAAGGAAGGAAGGAAGGAAGGAAGAAGGAAGGAAGGAAGGAAGGAAGGAAGGAAGGAAGGGAAGGAAGGAAGGAAGGAAGGAAGGAAGGAAGGAAGGAAGGAAGGAAGGAAGGAAGGAAGGAAGGAAGGAAGGAAGGAAGGAAGGAAGGAAGGAAGGAAGGAAGGAAGGAAGGAAGGAAGGAAGGAAGGAAGGAAAGGAAGGAAGGAAAGGAAGGAAGGAAGGAAGGAAAGGAAGGGAAGGAAGGAAGAGGAGGGAGGGGAGGGGGGAGGGAGAGACAGAGAGGGAGGGAGGAGTGAAAAGGGAAAGGAAGAAGGAATGGAGAACTCATTTTGGTCCCATCTATGGCCTACACCTGTCTGAGACAATGCTTCCATTATTTCTTCTTTCTAATCATCTAGGCTATGTGGTTTGGCACTTAGACCCTCGCTTAGCTTAGGGTTTCTCTTCTAAGAATATTCTAGTAACCTCTGCCTGAGAATGATTGTTTCTTTTAGTGGCCAGAGAACTCTTTGCTATAACCAGGAGAGTCTGACTCTTCTGCTTTTTGCTACAATTCTAAGTTGCTCTTTACTCTCTGCTCTTTCTACACATGGTGAACTGTTTATGTGAACTATGAACAGCAGCCAGTTAGGAAGAAATGGGTCTCAGCACAAGACTTACCCATTCAGTAGAGGGGATTAATTAGTGAAATCTTAAGCTTTTTCGGTCTAGCTCAGGGTATCAGCCGAGAGCCTCACACCCAGTTTCCACCTCGTTCCTGCTCTTGTTCCTCTCTACAGCTCTTCCTCACTTCTGTAATACCCAAGGTCCATGTAGCAGACCTTGTCAGTTTCTGTTCTTTACTTCCTCCATGTCCGAGCGCCTGTGCTCAGCCTCCTAACACTGTTCTTCACATTAGGGGCTATTTGACCTCTCTCTTCAGGCCACATGAGTTAAGACCTTTATCTCACCCTTTCCTTCTGCTTTGCTTCTGCTGATACACCTCCTACCGGACCCTCCTCTAGTCCCTATCTAGCAACTCAATACAAATATTCCCACTGTGAATCCTTTTTCTCTTCATTGTTTTCTACTCACAGAGAGAACTCACACCTGGTATTCAAAATCTGACCAAAAGCCCATGCTTAGAGAAGTCATAGGCCCTACAGGGAGCCTACTGTTGTTTTGCTATGTGGATATGTCAAAGTAAACACTTATATTTATGCAGATCATTTTACAGATTAGTATCAGGCCTAGCCTTCGTCAGAGAAGCTGATGCTTATAGTTGTCTGTGGTTAATGAACACTTTAACGTACACTCATAACTGGAGATACTGGAAATGACTGTTTAGTGCGCAGACATAAATATGACATTGCATTACCTCCTTCAAGGGTCAGAAAACATCACAAAAGAGGACAGGAGGATGGCCAAGAGTGCTATGCAAATCAGGATTTTGAACATGAGTAGCCTGTTGCACTCATGCACTGACAATAGTAGTGGTTATCTGCACAAAAATTACAGTGTGAATCTATCAATACTACCGTGGAGGTGGGAGCTCATAAGGCCCCAATCCTACTTAAGGAGCTACAGGCAAGTTAATGTTACTGCTAACACTACTGTTAAAGTCCTTGGGAACTGGGATGCAGGGGGAGGGGGTCATAATCCTCATTAGAAGCTGCTGGATTAAGATGTTTTTGCTCAGGGAAACAAACTTTATTCATGTTCATGCAAATAGCCCAATTAAATTCAATGGTTAACAAACAAGCCATAAAAATAGGAGATAGAGTTACCAGGAAGAAATGGGGGGACTGGCAGGAGTAGGGAGAGTATAATAAAGAATAATGGTAAAAGGATACATATGTACTCAAGAAATAGTCTGGAGGTATTCTCAAATGTTCTCAGACTAAAATAACCTCCAGCTCGAGGGAAAAATCATTGAGTACATTTTTTTTTTTAATAATTTTTTACATTATCAGAAACAAATCTTTTAGGAACACAAACAGACCAGAAAAACAAAACAAAACAAAACAAAACAAAACAAAACAAAACAAAACAAACCCTCCTTGAGCCATTTAATCAACATTGGAAATTCAGTATTCATATTGGGCTTTCCAATAGGAAGATACAATCAAGTTTCGCATTGACTAGAAAGTTTTATTGCTGTTCATTCTAGGACAATGCTTTATGGTTATTTTAAATAAAAATTATCAAACATATTCAATTTACCCAAGCATTGTTTAGTATTGTCAAAGCATCTTCAATATTTACATATCAAATTATACAGACTTTGTATTTTAAAATTAAATGGTATTGGCATCCTTCTTTTAGTTATTTGATAACATGTGTATCTTAATTTCTTGCACACCAGCCACTGAGACCAACTTTTTAAACTGTGGTAACCTTACATATTTTTTTTTACGAGGTAGGCTAGCAAACTTACCCATCGTTTTTGTTGTTTTGAGTTCTAAGAATTACTTGGTTCTCTTAAACCTTGAGCAGTTATACTTAAAGTGGCTTGTTTATGTCAATTTGTTTCTGTTAAACTTAAGATGACCTGCTGTATGCAGTGGTACATACTTGTAAATGGAATACTCAGTAGGCCAAGACAGAGAGAGTGTGCAGGTGGAGAGATCAACCTGAATTACAAAATGAGAATTTATCTCAAATATGTCCTACATGCAAGTCTTGAGTTACCTAGAGATACTGGATAAGTTTAGTTATTGGTGCCTTCCCATTTCAGGATATATACATATTCTGCTCGTAACACTAAGCATCATCTGCCCACAATCTGGTTCTTTTTCCTCCTGAAGAAAAAAATTAGTCAAACTGTTCAACATGCTACAGGTTAATACAAAATCAGAGTTCCACATATGATAGAAGCAGCCTCTTCAATGTGCAGCTCATCCCTGATCACATGGTGCATTCTCACTGTTCACCATAGAAACAAGGACAACTGCCTCAAATCTTCCAAACACAGGAAACAAATTCATCATTTTTGGAAATCTCTATGCATCCTTTTCTACTCAATAGTTAGTCCGTCTTTTCAGATTATCTCCAGTAGCACAGAGAAATGACAAGTTTTTGTACCTCATTAAAAGGCTGAGACACTGAAGTGGGTCTATGCTGGCTTCATATAGTAAAATAGATGGACTACAACTCTAATTGTAAAGGCTACTTTTCCAAGGACAAAGAGGCTTTTCATTTACATTCACACATGCAAACATTGACACAAACACACAGACACGCATTTACAACTTCACCCATAACCAAAAATCAAAGAACAAACTACCAATATGTTGTAGGAGATGAAATGGTAAAAAGCTGCTTTTTTTCCCAGCAAACACAAAAACTCTTTTCTTGACCAGTATTTAAAGCTCACAGTAGCTTGTTAGTAAGAGAAACATAGACGATTTTACTGTATATAGAATAATCTGGTATAGGCTGAAATATGGAACAACCAATTCCTGTTGGTGAGATGAGCTGTTATCTGAGATTTTGGGTCCTCAGGACAGTCAGATGAACCAGACAAACAAATGGTGTCTTGAGAGAGGATCAAACCACAAAAACTAGCTTCCGAACACTACTTCTATCAATTAAAAAATACAGCAGCTTTGTAGTAATCAAAACCAGAACCAAGTTTACCAAGACCCAGGGTCCCAGGGACAGAAAACAGAGTCAGCATAGGCACAGTTTGTCACTGAGAGCTAGGTGTGCCTGGGGGCTAACAAGGGACATCCCAAAAGGACATCCACCTGTCAAAGAAAATCTCAAGACAGAGGCATTTAGAAAATGTGTTTATTGCAAAGAACACAGCAAAGGGATTTTCAATCTTTAGAAGGACAAACTCAAAACATAAAGGATACTATGTATTTGAACAAAACTCTTTTGTAAGCACTAGTTATTCAGTACTCTATGAACAAATGATCGATTTTCTTATATCATCATTTGTCTCACACCCCCACCGACCTTGAAAACCAACTTTTCTTCATGCCCTGTACTCCCAGTTGTGGAGTGGTTGACATGAAGGTAAAGGGAAATGCTTGGTTTTTCTGCCTTCACCCCACCCTACTTTAATGGGGTTCATTTACCTTTTATTAGGGAAACCACAGCCCATCAATGTTGTTCAGAAGGCCAGTACGTCCTGTGCCAGACCATTTGGGGCTGGTTGCTTTAGTACTTCCCAGCTGCAAAAGTTTAGACAAGCAAGTCCCATCCATAAACTGGAGAAGACAAAATAGTACTTGTACCTTCTAAGATGCCGAGACCATGGATTAACTGTTCACTCTTGGTAGTCTTCATTGGAAATACATGTCATTCTTCCAGTTGTTTGGACTACAACATTTCTGTCATGTTCCTCTTGAGGATGTGGATGCTGCAACACTGTACACCTTCTCATCCCATCCTTGGATCAACTGCTAAAGAGAGGTGAGGCAGAGCTGGCCTGGCAGTTGCCACTGAAAAGGGAGGTGGGTTGGACTGGCCCCAGTTCTTAACTGTTTGAGACTCTGTTTGTTGTAGAAGTGTTCCAACAAATAAAACGTCTCAATAATCCCTGACTGCATGAAAACCATAGTTCATACAAGGCACATTTCCTTAAGAGCCTAGACTTTGGTAGAAGTCAGAAAGCTAAGCAATGGGGCTGGCCTCAGGCACAAAGTCCGAAATATCTTACATTTTGCCCTAAATCCTTGCTGGGGGGATTAAGTACATTTATATAACCCGCTAAGAGGAGTTATTTAAGCTTGTCATTTATTAAGCAATTTAAGCGTGTCATTTCTATACTTCATGAAAAGCCTTGTTTGTTTTTTGTCTACCTTACTTACCATGCTGCTGTGGTCCAAGGGGGCTTCTAGTGAATCACCGGGACAGTAGAAACTTCTGACACACACTTTTATTGTTTTATTCCATTCTTAATAGGTAAAAGATCATCCCAGCTTAAAAGATCACATTTAATATATTTCTCATATCCTGCACTGAAGCATGACTTGAGAAGTACAATTTTTATTCTGAGCTGCTACAAAATTCCCTGAATCGAGCACATTACTTGTCATTACATACATGGGTTAATGTCCAGCACAAACTCTCTGAATTTTCTGGTTACTACTGGATGGATTCCAGCAGGAAAAAGAATCCCGTGGCTCACTTTCCTTGAAGAAATAGTCTAGGCCCTTTTTTTTCAGTTCATTATTCTGGTATTCACAGCCAAATTCCACTTTAACATCTGCTGTATAACCAGATATTAATAACTTAGCATTATAAAAAAAGAAGAAGATATGGCCAAGTAAACTCAATTAAAGTGTTTGTTAATATTTTATTAATATTTTCTAATGGACAGAACATAACACAAACCAAAAAATTAATCTTTAGTTAATAAAAATACCTGACACTGTGGTGACTCCCCTTGTTGAAGGGGCTGATAACGCAGTAGGCACAATTGACACTTATGTACAATGATCTGCACAAGGTAATTTTCTAACAATTAAAATCTTAAAATGTGCTCTGTAGTTTCCCCTTATAATACAGGAGCCATGCTCCCATAAGCAAAGTTTCTACTAATCAAATAATTTACAAGGAGTGACAAAAAGACTTTTAAAACAAGCCCTATATTAAGGTGCAGCAACAACAGAATGAGGCTGTTGGATTAAGACACAACTGTATCTCAAACATTAAAAACGTACTTATATTACAATTACTCAAATAAACATGCATTAAATGAAAATATTGCACAAAATTAAAACTATAGATTGTGAAATTTATGTTGTTCTTAATTTCTTAAAAATTGGTACACTTTCAGTTCACATTTAACTGTTTATTTTTTCCCAAATAGCTGCAGCACAAACTTATACTGATAAACTGAAATATTCAAGGATTTTTTCTTGTTTTCAATTAAGACTAACGAAGTGCATCCATTGTCAATGGCACAATTGTTTCCAGCAACTACATGGAATACCCTAATTACAAGACATACTCATCTGAGTGCTACATTTAGTCATACAATCAAGTTTTAGGTGAATAAGCTGTTTTGGTTTCTATGTAGTTACACATTACCTGGAAGGGGGGGGGGAGGGAAATCAGAGAACCCAAAAGAATGATTAATTTTGACGGTTCTTGATCAATTTTGAAGGTCTTTGCCTAAAGGCACCACTGACTTAAACTCATTCAGAAACTCAACATCAGAAGACATAAAGCCTCTTCGTGTATGTGTTCATATGTGCAATAAATGCACAAAATATAACTTTATTACACATGGCACACTGTACTTGGCTTCTGGGTTTAATACTCCACATAGCTGGGCCATGTCACTCAATAGGTTATCTGTAGCCGTAACACGGTCATACTCTCCGCTGTAAAGCACAGGCATGCACACACGACCATTTGACATTTCTGCTTCTGAAATATAAACTCTCCTCTAAAAGTTACTTTAAAAACATTTACTCAAATGGTTTTATTTTCACTCTTTGTTCTGTTTTGGTATGATTAAGGTTAGGAGAATGTGTATTTTATACGACTCCCTTTCCCCTGGTTAACAGTCAGTTTTCTCACTTTATATAGAAATACATTTCACATGTATACACTGGGCTCTTGCATGAACTTTTCTGTATATATTTAGGTTTATTCATGTAAAAATATAATTGAAAGGGGCAGGGGCACATATGATGATCACTGTGCTTGTGCTGGTGCTCCCTATAGATGTGTATGACACATCCAATCAACTCTGGGCAAAGGGAGAAGCTGGCAGGACAAAGGCAGGATGTATGGCGAGTACTAGAAAGGGTACTTTCCCCAGAGAAACACCATCTTTTCTTACTTGCAAGTTGCAAAAAAGATTTTCCTTATACTATTCTGAAAGGCATGCAACACATGATGAATATATGCATACCACAAATAATATGCATACTACAAATATGCACAACAGCACTTATAAACATCATGGGCTTCCTTCTGTCCACAGGCTTTCATGGGTGAGAAGGATCTAAATGAAAGCAAGACATGAATATCTTGTTCCAATCTTAAAACTCCCAAATAACTGGGATATCAAGACTCTGTCCTTTACTTTAAACACCCAAACATTCTTTCAAAACCAAGATACTGGCTCAGTGGTCTGAAAAATAGCTTCACTATTTTAAGGTTTTAGTGTTAAATATTTTTAAAACAAAAAGACCTGATATATCCAAACCCTTAATCATTGGAAGTATTTAAAAGTACAGAAATCCTGCAAACATGGAATATGAAGACTTCTTAATGGACAAAATGGGGAAACACTAGGAAATGTAAAGGCTTCAAAATTGGAAAAAGTATTTTGTTTCACTGATATATAAAATTATATTAGGGAGTTGAATGTATACACCAAAGGGTTTTGTGTACTAGCTTTATTTAGAATTTTACATTATGCGAAATATAAATAATAGCATATTTTAAAAAATAGTACAGTTCTGTTTTCATTATTTATTTTCATATGTACATATAGTAGAATTAGGCATTTGTATGTTTACATAGGACTATAAACTCATTAATCCTTTGATTTGCTATGTCGGTAGTTACCTAAGGCAAGTCTAGATCGTAAGATTAAAATTATCATATGGTAACTTTTAATAGAGTACTGTTTAAATTTCCAATTTTTAGAAGGACAGAATGTATTTGGCAGTTCTTAAAATAAATAATCCCCCTTCTATATAATCAGTAATCTGTTAAAAGATTTAAAAAAAAAAATAAACTTATAAGAGAGCTACCACATGCTTTTTCTGCACAGAATGCCAAAAGAAAGGTAGAGTTGAGTACCATAAGAGCAAGCTGAGCCCTTAAAGCACATAAAAATCATGAATAATAAATCCAATCAAATTCTAGTTTTGACTGGTTATATTTTTTACAGTGCTTTACTTTACACAACAAAACTGTCACTGGGAAAGGGTTATTTTCTACACTAAGGACATTCTGTCACTTTTCCCAGACTTTGAAACAATTGTTCTAAAGATCACTCACCTGCTGATCCACATGATAATGAAATGCTGACAACAACCCCCAAGATTACTGGGGAAACAGACCTCTCCCAATCACACAGGCTGTAGTCTGCAACTATTAAACAAACTAGCGACCCATTGCTTTGTGCTTCCTTTAGCGCTCATACATACACTCTGGCACTTTGTCACTGGTGGAGAATGCTGATTTGTTTGGAACAGAAGAGACCAACTCCATTCTTGAATGAGATGGGGACAGTATCCTCTCAATGTTGCAAATTATGCACCAAATCATTTAAGACACAGGAATCTCTCTTGGTAGTGGCTGGATTACAGATGAGAATGAGAAGAACCAGTCTTATGATATACTAGTGATCTGTTTTGAGACACCGAAAGACTGGTGTAGACATAACAGTATTTGAGTTACACCCCAGAAGATCTGTCCACACCATTAGTCCTGGACAAAATGAACACCAACTTTATGGGTTGGAGTGTCACCTTTTTTGTAAAGAAGGCGCTTGAGTACTTTGAAGTTTCTGTTTATATTTCTGCATCTGCTTTGATCTTGAATGAAGTTTGTTGAAAAGTTCACGGAATTTATACTGTGGAAATAACGTTTCTAAAAAGCCTTCTAAGAAGACATACACCATTCTCCTATTTAACTGGTTATGCTGAAACATTTCAAAAACACGAAGAATACCTTTCCGTGTTGTCTCAGCTCCAATAATGTGCTTCAGTTCATCTGTATGAAGTAAAGAAGAATACACATATTCATTCCTCTGAAAAAAAGGAAAACCATGCCTACATTATGACCATAAATCAAGAATCTCAATAGCATAGAGCAGAGTAATTCATAAACAGTAGGTACCCTGTTAATGAGTTGTGTATAACAGAGTCTTGAAGCCTATGCACATCTGTATCTAGCATCATCTACCCACCTACTCTAGACACAGAGACAACACAGCGTAGTCAAGTTAAGAGACTCACTCACAGGTTTCAGATTACAGTCACAATCCTATCTTTTATCTCCTATGTGAGTAAGCCATCATCTGGTGGTCAGTATAATAAACAACAATGAACTAAACTAGCATAGTGTCAATGTCAAAAACTTAGAAAACATACAAACAAATCAAATTTTAACCAAACGTGTTCACTCACCTGGCATAACTGCAAATAATTTTGTTTTTCCTGCAATTCTTGTTCTCATTCGGATTGCTTTATCTCTACACGGAATAGTCTCTGCTAAAATACCATTGGGCCAAAATGCATCTCTATTTAAGAAAATTAAATAAAGTTTTTAAGAAGTTTCACTTTCTAATGATAATAGTTGATAACATCATTACTGCTAAGAAATAAAATATTCAAACAAAAATTGCATTTCTAACATTTTAAATAAACAAATAACAAACATCATCCAAGAGCACAACTCAATTTAGGCATAAAAACTATAAACACAAAGAGAAACCGATAAACTCTGGTCTTATGTATATCAACAATGACAGACATTTAAATTCCAAAGTGGGCACCTGCTAAGTGTACACCTTATCCAAATCCACACACAGAACCCTGGATTTGGAAAGCCCAGCAGCTTAACAGCTAGTCCCTCTTGGCCTTGCCGTTCCAATCTCCACCTAATAATTCAGCCAGCATGAATCTTAATTGATCCTCCCAAGTATACCACCCAAACAATTTAGTCTCCGTCTTCCAATGGATTTCAATCCTGCTTCTGGATGTTTGGTCCCAGGGGACCTGGACTAAAAAGGTCTGAAGGAATGAGACTCCCTAGACTATCAGAGTCTCCCTTTTGACCCTGAGACATTTTCCCTCTCAATACTGTCTTCTACAGATATGCTAAGCTCCACCCATCGCTATTGGACATGCCTGTAGAGAAATCATCTTAATGTGCACTTAAATCATCTTGGCTGTAAAGAGACAGATAGCAGCACCTCTTGTGCAGACCTTCTACCAACATCTACCAATCATCTCTGGAGAAAGGATCCACACAGGGTTAAACTTTACCTGAGTGCAATCTACACTCAAGCCTGAGAATATTGCTACAGACAATTCACCTGCCCTAACTAAAACACACATACCAGGGCAGACAGCACAACTTTGGAAACAATACAGCACAAAAGAGAGAAAATTAGCTTCCCCCTTCTCTATCACCAGAGCCTTGGGGCAAACCTTTCCTTCTCTAACCCTTCATTGCCTCACATCAAAATGAAGACAACAGCTAAGTGAGGGGAAGGATATAGAGTCAGTACAACACTGACAGTTCCACATGAAGTACAGGTGTCGGGAACACTGCCTATCTTCACATTTACTCAAGGGGCTTACTTTTCTATTTGCTTCCTGTACTCTTCTGAAGAAACTACATCTTACCTTTCCCTCCTCATTGACTGACAGGAGAGTACTGTCAAAACATTTGGTAGTATAGACTTAAAAATTACTGTGTGAATGTTGTTTTATTTATAGTGTCCTCAAACATTTAATGATTAAACCAGTGTCAGATACAATTTTCTAATATCTTCACTGAGTGATTTCTATGATTAAAAAATGTTAAGCTTTTGAAACAAGAGTTTTCAAGTGCCTAGGCTGAGTTCACAGCATAGTCAAGGCTAATCTTCAACCTCTCATCCTCTTGCCTGTATCTCAGATCTCATCATGCTCCTCTTTTAGTACTACTTCAGTGATCTTAAAGCTATTCTATGTGAGAAAACCTCACCTATCATTTTTAAACATGTTCCCTTTGCACCTTTGCTAGTCTAGTTTAGAAAGTCAGCAGCTCCATAGAACAGATGCTTGCCTACTGTAACCATTGTGTGTGCACACGAATGGTATGTATATCTGTGTGGACCGTACGGGCACAGCACACTGGAGGTCAGAAGACAACTGCAGAGGAGTAGGACCTCCCTTCTACTTTTATGTGGATTCTGAGGATCAAACTCAGGTCGCCAGGCTGGGATACCAAGTGCCTTTACTGTCACAAGTATCTCACCAGCCCCAAATATATATTATAATTCTTATGAATCTTTGCTCATCAAAACCAGTGTTAAGACCAGGAAAAAAACAAAGTCCATTAAGTTAAATGACAAATACATATTGCAATGCTAAACTCTGTACTAATGGAAGAAGTAACTATGTTTTAAGATATACCTGAAACGCTTCACTGAGTCAGCTACTTGTTCAGGTGAGGTCATCCAGTCAACATGGTCAACTATTTTTCTGAAAGTAAAGAAATTTCTACGAGTCAGTTTAAAGTCTTAGCAGGAAAATGAAAGTGACACGCACTCCTCACAGTAATTCTGAATGGGGATAAGCTTCTGAGGAGAGCTAATGATTTTCAAAAGCCCCGAGGAAAAAAACCCTGATAATGCTTGAGCCATTCACTTACTGAAGTTTAAAGCTACTCACATCAGCTCTAAGAGGGAAAGCAGGAGAAATAGCTACCTGTTAATAGTGTCACCATATGTAGCTCTAATAAGCTGCTGGAGCAAGTTTTTGATATTCCTTCGTAACCACTGGTTTCTCTCTTTTAAATCAAACACCTCATCCATTAGAAGAAGCATTACTCTAAGTGGAATATTGTCATCCACCTGGGGGAAAAAACGAGAAAAGAAAATCAGGATAACTGGTTTCTTTCATCTATTTGGGCTAAATTACAGCACAATGTAAGATGCCAGAGAATATGTGACATAAAAGCCTTCGGAAGCTGACACTGCACTTCAAATCAGGGAAAAAAAATGTGTTTAAAGGTCACTTTAACAGAAAACAGAATTCTGCAACCTGGCAATGTTAAGCAAAGTCTAAGGCCACAGCTTAAAAAAAAAAAAAAAAAAAAGGCTTCCCAAAGTGGATTCATAAAGATAATATTATAGAAATGTAATTTAATTCATATTTTTAGCAGCCTGGTAATGTACTATTAAGCCCAATCATATTTTTTTGGTAATATATTTTCATAAAATAAAAGTATTTTAACTAGGCAATAGTGGCACACACCTTTAATCTAAGTATTCAAGAGGAAAAGGCAGGTGGATCTCTGAGTTCAAGACTATCCTGGTCTACAAACCAAATCCCAGGACAGCCAGTGCTACACGGAGAAACCCTGCTTTTAAAAAAAGTAACTAAATAAAAGTATTCTTACTATCTATATTTAATACATGAAATAAAGATTTTTGTTTAATTAAGGTGTTTTGTATATAGCTACACACACATACACACAACTATTTTCAGAAAAAAAGAAGCAAAAGTACAACCCAGTAAATAATTAACTTATCATTATAAAATGTAATTTTATGCTTTAATTGACATAGTTAATATGTTATTAATATCAGTAAACTTTATATAACTGGTATAATTAATTAGTAAATACAATTAACAAACCTAAAAGAATTTAATTAGTACACCTAAAGTTATTATAGTTTTTTGGATACTTTTTGTCTCATACTGCTCTGTTTGGGCACTTTTTATCTTTCTGGACTTTTGCTTGTATGTTATGATTTCCAATTTTATGTTTTTATAGTTTTATGCACGTGTGGGTTTCTTCTGTTTTTTTCTTTTAAAAAATTCTGGGTTGTTTTGTTTATTTGCCTGTTTGTTTTCTAAAGAAAGAAAAGGAATATAGGTTGAGAAGTTGGGTGGGTAGATTGTGAGAAGGACCTGTAGAGAAATGCATGACTAGAACATGTTGTGTAAAAAGGAAAAAATCAATTAATATACTTCAATCATGAAAGCCTTCAGTCAATACTACAAAATAATAACCACCCCTGGAATACTTTTACATGGATGATTATGCAAGGCAGTAGAAAACAGTCACTGATTTGTAACTACATGTAACTGCTGATCATTTTATAATTTTTGATAATTTGATACTCCTTTCCTAATCAATTCTGTAATTTAAATAAGGAGAAAAGGTGTGGGTCTTAAATTTCACTACTATGCTGCAAGCATTTGATTAGTGCAGTTTGTATGCCATGATGGAGAGTTTATAACTTAAGCACAGGGGTTTGTGGGGCAGAGACACCACAATGACACAAGACTCATTTCATTACTGTGGTAGAATAAATAGTGCTCAGTTATCTGATAAAAATAACATCATAAGTCTGAGAACGAGACATTATAAAAAAAATTAAACTATAAAATCCACATAGTAAAAGATGTTACATATTATTACATGTTAAAGTATTCTAAAATGATCTTGAATAAGCAAAAAATAATAATAATCAAGACAGTTTACTATAAACTATCCTATCTGGAAACTGAAAAAGAAAACTGCAACTTTAAGATATCTAACTAAAAGCCCAGAACCCAGAAACAGTTTCAAAAACACACAAAAAATGGATCACACATATATGATAAGCAAGAAAACAAATCAGTGGGATATGATGGACTTTCGGTAAGTTGTGCTTCGGTCAGCTGAACATTCATCCATCTACACAAAGAATTAGTAAGAGATGAAGTGTAAATTTAAGTGCGGTAAAGGAAAAGGGTTTGTAAAGGAAAACCAGAGGGCAGAATCACTGTCACCCTATAGTAGGCCAATTTACATGCAGAGTATAAAAGTAATAGGCAGTGGGGGGGGGGGGGTGGCTACACTCATACCCAGATTATATGCAGCATCCACAATAATAAAACACACAAGAACAAAGAGCTGTGTCATTAGAAAAATGAGTAAAAGATTTAGACATCCACATACATGAATCTATACAAGTACAACTGGGAGAGGCTGAATTAGGCCCCTGGAAAGAATGCAGAACACTAAAACTGCCATGTCTTGCTGGCGACAATGAAAGTGGTCCAATCAGCTCAGAAGAGTATTCAGTAACAAATACTAAAATTTAATTTGCATAATTAATGGATATTTCCCAACTCAGGATTTTAATTTTAAGAGATGAACTAAAATGTCCCAATACACTAACTTACCAGATTGAACACACATACTACAAAGACAAAAAAACTGAGAAAGAACAACCAAATGACACAGCATAGAGGACTCTGACAAGGTTGAACAACAAAACAGACCGGGATGCACATCCTTTGTAGTTTCATTTACAAGTGTAGGGAACTAGAGGAAGAGAAAGTTACTACAGTGAGGGAGGACAGTGGCTTCTAAGACCCCGGTCATTTCTTGTTTGTTGTTTGCTTTTAAATTAAGAATGTTGGTATCAGAAACATCAAATCAAAAACAAACAAATAAGAATTCATCATGTTTAACCAAATATGGGAATCTGAATGAATGAAACATACACATTTATTTTTAAAAAAATCTACCAAACATTCTAAAATAAAATTACAGAATAAAAATTAACTTACATTATCATCTAGTTGAGCTGAGACTCGACAATGTTCAGGATCTGAATCAGTCTTCGTAATTAAAGGAGGAACCTAGACATTTAAAGTAATAAAAAGTCGACAAATAGCACAGTGGAATAACCCAACAACATGAAAACCAGACACCAGCATTTGATGTGATTTGGTGCAACATAATAGCAAAAAGGTTAACATTCTAAACTTTGAATCAGCATGGCCAGGAAACAGAGCTCCAGTCTGCTTTTACTTTAAGGCCTTGTGAAAGTATGTTAATAGGCTTGAGCAATTAACCAAATACTTAATGAACAAGAAGAAGAAAAAATCAGTGTTAGCTGAAAAACACCCAGAAACATAGGAAGACTATTAAGACCACGTATGTTAAAGGCTGAGAAAGTTCGATGTTGACTTTGTACCAGGTCATGTGAGGCAGTAGTGCAGCCACTTACTTCAACTTTCACTCTCCCACAACTACGTACCAGGACACAACTGTTTAACAAAAGGAGCTGCCTCTAACATGAAGGAAAAGCTTTGTGATAAACATGTATATGTCATTCAGACTCAGATGGAATTAACTATGACAAATGTTTACAACAGCTCAAGTGTTATGTTTATGGTTTGTCTCTTACAGCTTTGATAACATTCTTAAAAAAAAAAAAAAAAAACTATGTCAAAATTACTTTACAAGTCTAAGTTAGAAATGTAACAAAGGTATTCGGTCCAACTCCATTGTCTAGGAATGTAATAAAATTTCCTGTAACTTCTGTGCTCCCCAGGGGTATGCACATGAGGACACACCAACACAATGACCAGGCGAAGACCTCTCCTGACTTTGGTTTGATGCATCACCACTGTTAAAATCAGGAAAATTTAGACTTTAAGCCTAACTTATTTGCAAAGAAATCTATACCATTAAAAAAAAAAAAATCAAAACAGCCCCGTGTAATACGTTGATACTAATTTAAAATATTTATTGTAAATGAATTTTTAAAATTCTACCACAATAGATTGATGAAAGAATTACTAGTGTCAGCTTCTGACATAAAACTACTTTTACACTTTCTATTTTAATAAACATATGTCTTAAAACTTGGGGAAGCAGTTCAATACATTTTAGCTGACATAACAACAATTTGCTTTACATACCACAGGGAATCTGCTTACCTTAAAGAAAGACTGCTTTATGTCTTGACCTAACCTTTCTGACATTCTGCCCACGTTGTCTGACATTTTTGTCACTCCTTCAGCCAAGCTATCAGGAAGGGATTTTACTGCATTTGAAACATTCCTCATAGAGTTGCGGAGTGGATTTACAAAAGTGTCCATCTAAAGAAAAAAAATATATATTCAGATCAGCTACACAACTTAGAAGACTAAGAAAATAGAGTTGCAACCATGGGAAGACAAAATGATTTTCTAGTCGACAGTATGCCATTGCACTAAAATATGTACACACACACACACACACACACACACACACACACACACACACACACACGTTAACGTTAACTTGGTGTACCTTAAAATCTATCTTGATAATGAATATACATGATTTTAAAATTTGACTGAGGATTCTACTCAGTAGGTAAAAATACTTTCGGGAACACATCATGTTTAATATTTCTCATCTCTAATTTTTTTTAAAAAAAGGCATTTCCTACCAATAAAAAAACATTTTCAACAATAAATAAGTAAATAAATGAATGAATGAATGAATGAACGAACGAACGAACGAACGAACGAACGAACAAACAAACAAACAAACAAACAAACAAACAAACAAACAAATAAATAAATAAATAAATAAGCAAGCAAGCGAGCAAGCTTGTAACCTACTTTAGACAACTTTTCCCAATGGACTATTTTTAGAGTTAGTTTCCGTGTTTTTCTTTCTTTCAAAGTCTACTAGATCATGTGAGCTTGTATAGAAGGTAAGATTAACCAGCTTGCCTCCTCCATCTTGGGCTTGAAAGCTATTTTATAGTCAAAGGGAAACTAGGCTCATTCGTATTTGTGATTAAATTTCTTTCCAAAAGATCAGCTGTGCCCCACCTGTAATCTTAATTGGAAATGGTTCTGTTGCTGCCTGTTTCCGGAAATGGCAACCTTACCTTTGATTCAACTGGTTGTCACAACTACCTTATGATCACCTTGTAGTCAGCTCTTTGTTCTATGCCAATGCTCTTCTCCCATAACCCCATCTATTTTGTTCACCAAATCCAAACTTGGAAACCTCCTACCCCTGAGCAATAAAAACCCATGTTCCTTACATCCAGTGCTCACCTCTTAAACCCCATTTTTAGAAACAGATAGCCCATGTACACAAATTTTTAAAAGCTTGCTTTAATGAACTGCTTGATAACTTCGCTATGACGATTTGGATAGGTGTCTTTCTCTTCAAATATTTGAGATTAACAGATACTCCAGGCAACAGATTGAAGGCAGCATGCCAAGACGCACTTAACATAGTATTTTAAAATATGTGCAAATCTGGATTTTTCTTTTATTAAAAAGGATCCACGAAGACTATCTTTAAAGGAAATTCAATTGTGTGCTTACCTTGCGAGCAAAGTCCCCTTTCCCTTTACTGTAGGCTTTGTTCTCCAGGAAATCAAACACATAGTGAGCTAGAGCTGGGGATGCTTTCAGCATTTCAGGAGTTAGGAGCAACTACAGAAAAGAAGGTAACTTAAGATGGCAAGATAGTGGAAATTACTGTTTATAATTCAATTCATAAATAGTTAAGAATACAAAATACTTTAAGTTTACAAAATACTTTAAGTTTATTCTATTTTCTGACTCCACAACTTAAGCACATTAGAAAACTGTTGTTTATATTATAATTCTCAAGTTTAACATTAATAAAATAGAATTTTATGATATACATAAACAAAAACTTTCAAGTATTATAAAAATGCAAAACAAAACGCGGCTTACACAAATGCTATCCTCCTACAGCACAAGTTGCCATACGCTGAGCCCATGAGCTAAGAGCCTACCACCTTTAAAAACAGACCTACTCTACCTACTTGGGAAAAGTCATTTTATCAACTGGAGAACCTAACAGCACCCTTACTTACTGACACTAAGATGGAATACGTTTGAATCGAAACATTCTAGGAGAGCTGTAGAAATGGAGCACTCAACACACGCAACGACTGACTCTCTGCTTCTTTCTCATCCTACCATTTCAGTACATACCAGGGAAGTACAGTTGCAGTGATAAACAAAGCCAGTCACAGATACGAATATTTAAGAAAAAAATTAAAAACTTCTAAACAAAATATTCAGTGTATGAGCTTTTTAAATTTCACTAGAGTCTAAAGTATAAGTTTTCTAAATCATAAAAGACTTTTTTCTAAAAGAGCCATATGGTAATTGCGTAGGTGATGCTCCTGAAATCTCTACTGTAACTTCAAATCTCCTGCTTGTAAACAAACGAAAAAAGGGAAAAGAAAGAAAGAAAAAGATAGAAAACAGCTACAGGCGCTTATCTGTTAGCTGCAGTTTGCTGATTCTGCCTGCAGAAGACAGGGAAATAAGTAATGGGACAATGCCATTACTTATTGTCTTTCTGAGACATGCAAACACATTATAAAATACTAACCAGGATATCCTGAAAAGGTTCATTACTCCACCTGGGTATTGGGTATTCAAGAGCAAAGCATTATCTCTGGGCATTCTACCAGCCTGTGCAATATGTAACTTGTTAAAATGTTTTGTTTCCTATGGAAAAATTTTGTGACTAAAATGATGGATCCAAGAAGCATCTTCAGCTCTATTCCTCTCTTGAACTATTAGGAGAAGAAACAAATGTACTGTTTTTTTGTGGTAAACTAAAGTTACTATGTACTGAATTGGGAACATTTCACTGTTGAGTATACCATATGATATACCTACTTAGAATAATATTAAAAACATGGTTACACATATTCACCTACACATAAATAAACAAGTCTTGAGTGCTTAAAAGAAAACATATAAGTTTATCACTGAATATAGAATTAGTTAATATTCAACCATTAAAAAGATTACATGTCACATCTGATACACTCCTCAAAACTGGTTATTAGTCCACTATGACAGCCACGTGTGTTTTGTTCTTACTGCCAGTTAGGTGGCAATGGAGTCCAGAGTCACAGGCATGTCAAGCATATGTGACACCAAACAAACAACGAAATCTATGTGTGTATCACAGCAAATTAAATCTATGGGAAATAGTAAAATGGCCTTACCTGCAAATAGGCATTTAAATCCTTTTTCCTCTTTTCTAAAAAATCTCTGTCCATGTTGTTAAATGTCTTTTTACCAGGGAGCTTTAATATGCTCGACAGATTTTCAAACTGGAAGACAAAATATAGTCAACAGTTCTCTTCCTAAGAGAAATAATTTCCACATACCAATTTCTCTGCATGTCAAAAGTATCTACAGATAATTCGAGGTTACATTTTCCTACATTAAACAAAACATCACAAAAATAGTCTCCAAAGCCCAAAATATAGCTATTCATTTTTTTCATAAAGAGTATCAATTGAAGAATAACAAAGGTAGGTAATTGATTATTCAAAATTTCATAATAAAACAGTAATACTTTCTTTAGCAACCATTTGACACATGAACAGAGTATTAAAGATTTAAAATTTTAATCAGAGTTATGACAAATAACTTGTTAAAATTTAATAAAGACTAATTTAATACTATTAATAATAAAATAATCACTAATATATACCTTTAAAAGGAAGAAAAGATGAATCACTAAGTATAGGCAGCAACGATTCTACAGTTCTGTATATAACTATAGTAAGAATTAATAATCTTTTAAGTACTACTTATTTGTGTTAAGAAAAAATTGTAACTATTTGTACATAGAAAAATGTCCTATAAAATCAAATTCCTATTAACTTGCAACTATTCTTGGTCATTAATAATTTTTAAAAACTTGTGATTGGTACAAGAACATGAAAGTTCTATATGAGCTGCCTGATTTTAGACATGATCCAATATATAAGAAGTAAACAGTTCTTCTCCAATGACAGTTGGAGTCCTTCATAAAAAAATCTGTTAACACAGAAAAATATACATGAAAAGACATGTCCAAAGACAATTACTTATTTCATTAAAGAGCCCTGTTACTGATGTTCAGAAGTTGATCAATACCTTTATTTTAGGTAATTTTAAAGCTCTTAGTTTTTCCTACTCTATCTGCTAAGTATTTTAAGGAGATTATCATGGTACCAACCATATTTTTTCTGAACATATAAACTGAAAAGGACATTTTTTTGATTTTTATAGTACAAAGTCATTTGTAAACCAATTAGGCATAATCTTTATTTTAGTGGCTTGATACTACCTATAACTAAAATTTTGAATCAGACTTTCAACAGTGAAAATAAGTTCCACAGATTACCTATTCCAGGTTATCTGGTTTTTTTTTTTCTAAGATAAAAAGAAAAAAAAAATAACTTTTCAAAAATAAAGATAAACAGTTTCCTTTCATTTAACTTTAAAAGTCTTTATAGTTACTTTTACAAAACAAGATTAAATTTAGTAAGAATTTAAAACAGTACTTAGTTCCACTGGTTTTCTCTCTCAGTTCAGAAATATACATTCATTAACTTTTCCATTTTAAAGCACTACTGGGGCTTTGTTTTGCTCCACAATGAGTCAGACTGGTTTAAATTTCCACATCTGACTTAGTGGCTCATTGCTTAAAATCATGTCACCAATCATACCAATTATATAAAATAACAGTTCCTTATTTTCTCTCATTAACTTTATTCAGTGTGAACTTCCTTAGAGAAATGTTGAACTAGTGCTGAATCAAGCTTTACAAACCTCATTACCTGCTCAGTGATTCTCATGTGGAAGTCATGAAAGTCACTATAACGCCGATAGGTTTTCCACATCTCCTCAGTGTTTAGGCTGCGCCGGTGTACAGTGATGGCATACAGCGCATATGTCTTGCCGTGATCATTACAAACGCCTGCCACAGCATATGGGTCATAGTCAGCATATACTAGTTATTTCAGACAACGTGAAGAGGAACAAAAGACACAAAAGGAGGAAGATGAAGAACAAAAACAAAGACACATGAAATGAAGAATTTGAAATGACAGACAAAGGAATGGTAGGCTCACATGTGTATGGGATTATAAATGACCACAACATAAAACAAGTTAAAGTTTGATGATGGCACTGGCCACTGAAATCTCTTCCTAAGAAACTTATTATTAAGAATGTTTCCACGGTACTACTCAGAGCTGAAGCAGTGGTGTCTCCTAAATTTCATACACCAGAAACACTGAAAACAAAACAATAAGATTTACTATTCATTTGTAGTTAACTAAAACCTGTTCAATTGAACAAGAACAAAGCCACAGGGTAAAGCTTATCTCCTGGTAGGTCTTTTCTCAGAATTACCAATTATATTCAACAATTCACAGATGTAGTTTATTCTGGGAAGTTAGCAACACAGCAGGAATAAATAAATAAGCTCTCATCCTATTGACTTTCCATATGCAAAACAGAGGGCCTTTAAAGGTGAAATCGGCTTCTACTATGTACTAATCCTCAAAGAACTCAGAACCATGCCCCTGTCTTTCTAAGCTTACTGTTTCACTCTAGAGCAGCAGCTCCCAACCTTCCTGATGCTGCAGCCCTATAATACGGTTCCTCTTGTAAGGGTGGGTAACCCTCAACCATAAAATTACTTTGTTGCTGCTGTTATGAATCATAATGTAAATGTGTGACATAAAAGACATCTGATATGCAACACACAAAAGGGTTTGTGACCCACAGGTTGAGAACCACTGTCCTAGGTCACCAACACTTCATTACTTTCTTTTCATATGTATAGTGTGTATGTACATGTAGGAATGCTTGTTTGTACATTCATGTACAAGTCAATGGTTAATGTGAGATTATCTTTCTCCCTCTCTCTACTTTTGTTTGTTTGTTTGTGACAGGGTTTCTCACAAATCCTGGAGTTGTTCAGAGAATTTGCTAGACTAGTTGAGCAGCAGGCTTCAAGGATACTCCTCTCTCCTCTTGCCCAGCACTCATTTCCAGGGGCATGCTGCGGTGCTACAAATTTACACAGATGCTGGGGATCAAAGCTCCAATCTTCATGCTTCTGTGAAAGCACTTTACCAACTGAACCACATTTTTTTCTCTTCATAGTTTATGGCACCTGTACACTTCTACTTTCAGCCATTTTTGTAATATTGCCAAGTGAGGCAGGCATCTTGGCAGTTTAGCCCTTCAACTCCAGTTCTTAATTGGGCATTCATCTTAATTTTAATCACTGTATTGATTTTACATTCCTTTCTTGGTTCTTTTCATGCCTGCCCTAGGATTTATTCTTCTGAATATTTTTCAACATATTTAAGTACTATTAAAATTGTCATTTCTTATTTTTCAAGAACACAACTTTCCCTTACTATGGCTCTCATTTCCTCCTGGAGCTGCATTCTGAAATTTACTATCAAGTTCAGGCATTTGAGTGGTCTGGGCTTATGAAAGAATGCACCAGGAAAGCTGTTATCACTCTAAGTTATTTCATACACTTGGGCCTGTATGTACTTAAGTCAGCCAACTGAGCAATGAACAAAGTTTTTAAATGTGCTTGTACTGGTATGTACAGACTGTTATTCTCTATCCAATATAGTACATCAATTGTTCACATAGCATTTTATTGCATTGGGTCAGCAATCTAGTGATGATTCAAAATATTTGGGAGAATACACATAGGTCACATGCAAATAGTCTATGATTTCATGCAAAAGAACAGAGCATCTGTGGATTTTGCTGTCTGCAGAGGTTTGAGAATGAATATACCATGACTTCTGAAGGGCAAGTATACTTGCTATCTCTGGATTGAGATGCTGGGGTACATAATGGCTAGAGGACAGTAAAATGCAGATACACTCTGGTAGGCACATAAACTGCAGTTTCAATTTGGGGGAATATTATGGATAACATTCCCTATTATAAAAGTAGATACCTATATTGGCAAATATACATGAACAAAACTTCATTCTAACAATTTATGGTAACTTTTCTAAAAATAGCACTTAAAATTATCTTTCCTTCCCCTTTGTATGTCTTACCGATTTTATTTTTGTCAATGATAATTATACTGATGATAATCTTAGTAACAGGAACACTTTAGTCATCATGCTTTAACTGTATGCACTACTCACATTTTCTGTCAAATTTTTCTTATGGACTCAGGTATATCAAATAGTTAAAGATTCAGCCTTTCTAAATACTGTTGCCAGATCAATAAAGAATTGGCTTTGTCAAATGTATTCAAGGGATATTTGGGAAAGATAATGTAGAAGCCAATAAGGCAGCTCATCATAACTAATTATGAAATAGTGAGAACAAGGAGACTACTAAGGAACAGAAGAGACAACATGGAGCAAAGTACTTTGAAAGGGATAAGCAAGATTTGTCAAATTGTTAGGGGAAAGAGACTACCAGGTGCATGTACAACAGCAAAAATAATGAGATCAATATCTTTAAGATCCAGAAAAGAGGTAATTTTGGTGAAAGAAAAAAAAGACAATGGAGGCCCTGGAACAGTCTAAGAGCAGTAGGGTACTGAACTGTAGTTTGATGTTCAATAACAGAAATGTTAAGAACATGACATCACACATCAATGTACAGGTGAAAAAAATCAATATTGAATAAGCACCCATAGATGATGCCTGTCACACATAAACAGTTAAAAGTAGTTAGTTATACCTATAGCTAACCCATGAGATAGACACTTATATCAAGATTCTACTTGAAAAACGAAGAAATTCCAGTAGAAACCTCACATGAGTCCCTTTAACTGAAGCTACAGAGTGAACGCCTGAGCCTGGGCAACTGGTCAAAAGCTGTGCTCTTAACCCTACAATATGATATTGCTTCCATAGAATTTGTATATATTTGAATGAGAAAAAAGCAACTTATTAAAAATGATTTGCCATGTGTTTTTGTGCATTTAAATAATTTATTGTTGAAAAACTAACAATTGATTAAACAACTAGAAAATCAGAATAGCCTAAAAAGTGAAATATTAACACCAGAGACATGGATATAAATGTCTTCTTCTAGACATAAAATTTAATATTTCTAAGAAATTAAAATATGAAAGTGCATCCTTAAAATTAGAAGACAAGTCAAGAAAGAATAATTCTTTAAAGTTCTTTAAGAGTTTATGGAAGGCAAAGGTGGGACAAGTGCTTCAACAGTTAGAAGGCAAATAACAAGAAATCTGCTTGAGCTGACCATGTGCTCTCTGGTGAGGTCTAAGAGAGTGATGTATGTGTTCACTCTAGAAGGTGGAGGAACAACTGACAGATAACTCACTCCAGAAATCTGGCAGACAAGAGGATGCAAAACAAGTCTTTAGCTCCATTGACAGTAAGAAAACAAAGCTAGTTTTTAAAATTCAGATCATTATTTTTCAAACCAGACTTAATATATCAAAGTCTCTTCTCAAAATCTAAAATGTGAAGTAAGCATTAAGTAAGCAAAAACACTCCCACACTCCAGGAACAGTCAGAGACTATGGGAAAAACTACCATTTCTAATGCTCATCAGCATTATGTAACCATCACAAGGTCCTGCCCACTCAACCCATTAAAGTATCTGCGAAGATCTGCGAGGAGTGTATACAGGACCTATCTCCCCAACTCTCTGCCAACTTTTGAGTACATGAAGCAAATACAGATCAGAGATCTCTGTAAAAAACAAATGGGAATTAGGAAAGTCATTATCAGCAAGATTCAAGTACACAGAGGCTTTAGAATTTACTTGAAATGACAAAAAAATGCTTATAAAGTAAGCATTTTCAAATGTTAACAGCAGCAACCTTAGAGAAGAAAAATATCCAAATACACAAGCAACCAAACATTACAGGACTTAATGAAGAATTATTTCAAGAAAACAAAACAAAATATGATCATAAAACAAGCTGAGTGCAATGATAAACGCAAGAGTAAGAGAGAGTTACAATCAATCACCCATATTTAGTAGTGCCTGCAGCATAAGGCCTCTTACCAGTGTCGGAAATGTAGGCATGAAGTTGTCCACAATCATCAGAGGACACATTTGAAAGGTCATCTAAAGACTGGAAGAAAAATCAGGAAACTTTACAGGAAAAGCACTAAGAAATCTCTATAAAAGGTCTACCACTCACATCTTCTCACAAACATTTTATACCACATGCTGGGTGGACCACACATTATACCAGGATGCTCTCTACATTTACACTGAGAGAGCTGGATGAGAAAGCGAAGCTTTCATGGTCCTGGCACTTAGGAAACTGAGGTTACCACCTTGAGTTTTAAGTCTGCCACGGCTACACCCAAGACAGAGTCTCAAATTTAAACAAATAAACAAACAAAAAACCATAAAACCACAGAATTAAGTAACCAACTTAACATGTCACAATAACGTCTTCATTACTTATCCACATACAGTAACTTATTTTCAATTATAGACAATATAAAGGAAGAATATTAAAAATAATGCTTTATAATAAAATTTTTAATGGTAAAACACACTAACAGATTAATATACGTTAGCACCTTTGTTAAATGATAATCACTTGATTTAGATTATGTAGCATAGCACAAAAGGAGGGTAATGACACTTGCATCATAAGGTAAGATTAATGAGAACATGTGTGAAATATTTGGAAAAGAGCCTGTTATATTAATTAGCCATTGAGACTATAGCAAACGGAAGTCTAGACTAAGAATTTTGTTAGTAAAATCTATAATTTTACAAATTATTGACTGATCAACAAATAATTTAACTATAAACTAATATAAGTTTCAATTTTAAATCCCTTAGCCATATATGCATGCCAATCCTCCGCCCCCCCCCCCCCCCCCACACACACGCAAGCATATCACCAAGGAAGACAGGACATCAAGCAAGGACGGCAGAGCTGGGGTGAATCTCAGCTCTCTCTCACCCAGCTCTCTCTCATATAATTGCTATACTCTTATCTAAAACTGTCTCTACAATATGCTTGTGCTCAACACTTTTGGTTTTCCTACTGAGCACAGAATTTGGTGTTTAGCAGATAGAATGTACACTTTGTTGTGTGACTCCTACAAAACACCCTTAGCATTTAATCTCTAATAAGGTCTAATGCATTAATAATAGCTCCACACCTTTGTTAGGACAGAGAATAAGTGAAAATATTTTGGCAAGAAGCAAAACCCATGTACTTTAACTGTTCATGTGGCTAACACTAAAATTTTTTAATAGGAACAGCATAACTTAGCTATAAGATTATTTTAAATATCCATTATCTACCTGTAATTGATAAACTCTAAGTTCTTTCAATAACATAGCACAAAAAAACACAAAAGAATTTTTCAAAAATAAAGTATAACAATAACAATCCTCTTCTATTATATATAATGAAAAATGATAAAAATCCTAAATACTGTCACAATTATCATACACAAGTAAAGATGTGTTGCATTAGTTTATGATGCCTTTACTTAATGATGTAAAGATGTGTTACAATTTGTTTCACCTTGCCTGCCTAAGGCATTTCATTGGCCTAGGAAAAAGCTAAATAGCCAATAGCTAGACAGGAGAGGGGTAGGTGGGGCTGGCAGGCAGAGAGAATAAATAGTAGGAGAAATAGAGAAATAATTGAAAAAAAAGAAGGAAAAGAGGTCGAGGAGAAAAAGAAAGACACGCACAGGGCCAGATAGACAGGAGAAGCAGTGAAAACAAGAAGTACAGAGAGAAAAAAAGTAATAAGCCTCGAGGCAGATAAAGAGAAACAAATTATGTTAAAAGCACCAGAAATGAGCCTAAGCTAGGCTGAGCACTCAAAACTAATTAGTCTCCACGTCATGATTTGGAAGCTGAATGTTGGCCCAAAAAGAAAAGGCGTGGTATAGTCTTGTCTCTCTCTCTCTCTCTCTCTCTCTCTCTCTGCCAGCACTTTAAAATGAAGCTCAGCTACTTCTCCAGCATCACGTCTGCCTGTTTGATACCACAATTTCCCTGCATAACAATAAATAACTGTCTAAAGCTGTAAGCAAGCCCTCATTTAAATGTTTTCTCCTAAAAGCTCACTTGATCATGGTATCTCTTCACAGAAATAGAACAGTAACTAAGCTGAAAGTTATTCCAACATTTATTGCTTTTGAAAGTGGGAGAAAAGCAATTTAAAGCTTTAAAAATAATAAATACATAAATATAATGTTTAAAAAATAAAAAAATAATTCCTTTTTTTTTTTTTTTTTTTTAAATATATGGCCTCACTATATAGGCTTGGCTGGTATGAAAGTCATTATATAGACCAGGCTGGCCTTAACATTATAGAGATGCCATGCCCCTACCTCTAATATGCTGGGATAAGAAAATTTAATTCCTTTACAAACTTCAACTGCAGCTATGCAGGTGTGATCTATTCCCATATCTTAAAAATGAAAATTCAAAATCACAGATGCCTTATTGTAGGGGGATTAGGTTGTTCCATTGTAAATAACTGCCCCCGCCTATGAGTTTAATAAAAAGCACTGATTGGCCAAAGGCAGACAGGAAGTGTGGGTGGGGCTACCAGACTAAGAAGGCTCTAGGAACAGGCAGAACAGAGCAGAATGCCAGAGAGAAGCCGGAAGAAACAGAGGACAACTATGCTGCTCTGAGAAAAGGCACCGAGCCGCATGGCTGAACAGGACAAGAGTCATGGGTTAGCTGAAGGGTAAAGAGTTAGGTAAGTTATATGCCTGGGCCTTAAGCTGATAACCTATCACTATTGTAAGCATCTGTGTGTCTCTGCGGGTCTGTGGGTCTGTAGGCCTAAACCTTGAGGCTAGGCCTAAAAGTCTGGGCCAGAAACCTCCTACTACACCTTATATTTCTTTAAATGCACAAAACAATGTCTTTTCATTCTATGGGGCAGCTTGAAGCTTCTCATTTACATGTATCAAAAGGCTGTCACATTACTTTCAAGTTGCTTTACTAACTACTTATCACAGTACTTACCAAATTTATGCTTCCTGTAGGAGACCCATTAAAAGATTCTACAAAAGAAAAATAATACTTAATATGCAGCAATATAGCTTAATATTCAGCAAAAAATGTACAAAGCTTTGCTTTATGTAGGCTTAAACATCAATAATACAGCTCATATAAAAGCAGAGCAACAAAATAAAATTGTTTTAGACTTCTAAATATCTAACCTCTTAAACCTCCAACTACCACACCAATTAGATATTTAAGTGAAAATAACACCTGACAGGCTCATACAAACTCACATGTAAGTAAAAATTGTTATTACACCATTTCTCACGTATCATATGATGTTTATACAATGCAAGTAACTCAGAGTTGTGAGACAAGCACTCCAAGTGAAGCCTATTGTGTAACTGCACAATTTGTCTTTTTATTTCTGTTTCTGGGAATTAAAAAAATGATATAAGTAATATCAGTCTTTAGTGCAAGATAAAAATACATTGCTTTAAAAATATTTAATCATCCGTTGTTTCCTTATAAACAGCATAAAACACTTCAGTCTAGATTCTGAATTCATTGCATGCAATGCCATTTAATTAAATAATAATGATGAGGAAACAATTTTGTAATGAATGAAAAGTACATAGCTAGGCTTGATAATGGATGCTTATAAAAGACACTGACAGCCAGAAAGAGAAAAGAAGAAATATGTTTACAAAAATGACAAGACTCACAACTTTGTATGCTGACTTAAAACAATTTTTTAAGCCTTGAGGGAAAATGCAAGTATTAGAATAAGAAACAAAAAAACAAAAAAAATGTAAGTAAACGTTAGCAAATAAGTCAAGTAGAGATTATTGAAGCTAATGACAAGCAATAATTTCTCCCTTTGGGTTTTACTACATATCTAAGCAAATTAAACTTTCAATTACAGTGTCTCTACTATGGTAAAGCAATACTCATACAAAGTTAATGTTCCTTTTCCAGGCCTTAGTAAATGTATACATTTGATTTGTTAAGTGAATCTTCAAATAGACTGCAATACTTATACAAAGAGGGACAGCTAATATTGCTTTCTATACTGAATAACTCTAGGAACGTTTCTTAGTTCCCCAGACCTCTGATCACAAAAATAAATGCAATTTTGTGTGTGTGTGTGTGTGTGTGTGTGTGTGTGTGTGTGTGTGTGTGTGTGTATAATAAAATTATAAACTACAAAAAGTGATTTAATATGAAGTTATTCAATAACTGATACATGATAAGTATATTTACTTTGGAACAAAGATGATTCAGAAAACTCTTAACCTAAATTATGTTTAAAATAAGTACAAGGTATGGCCTGACTGGCTAGAAAGGAGGGTTGAAACAACAAGCCAGCTCTACTCACAGAGTATATATACAGGTGTTAACAGCATCCTAAACCACACAGCACTTAGCTTACATAATCATGACTCAATTTATCTTGTTCTAGTCTGGGCTACATAACAAATCCACTTCAAAACTAATGAGAAAGTTTCCAAAAGGATAAGATTAATATAAGCAAACACTTTACAATAGTTATTTGGCATAGTGAACTGACAGCTTTTTCAAACTTCCATAGCATTTCCTCCAGCAGCACAAGAAATGCAAATAAACTGTACAATTTTACTATCCCTCTCCCCCACAAAGTATGACATTTCAAAAAAATAAACCACTTCCTTAACTACAATCTTAACTAAAGGCTTGAGTACCTCCTAGTAGATTAATGTATCTCTATTTTCAAATGGTCTTGTCCCAAAAGTCTATGGATAAGTATATGGTCATAATAAACTTCCTTAAGGCAATTAATTCTAGATTTTTTCAATTTATCTTTGCATTGCTTATTTATTTAGAACATACTAGATAGCTCTTCAAATCTTAGATAGATAATTGCTCCCTAACAAAGTCCCCAAATTTAGTCACAATAAAATGACCACTAGATCTAGGAATTCATGTTTGAAGAACTCTTGATCCACCATAACATGTTATTTTCCACTTATACAACCTGTATGTGCTGTAGCTCAACATTTCACAGGGAGAATTTTGTTTAAATGATGATTACATTATAGTATAATGATGAAATATTCCTCCAGATTTACGACTGAAAGAAATGAAGCTTAAAGCAAATCAACTGTAAGACACAGGCAGTAAGCAGAACAAATATCTAATGCCTTCTGACTCTTACAACTGTGTATCACTACAACATGTTCACCCTCTCAGGATTATCTTCTGAAAAAGGAATAAAAGACTGGAATAAATCACTAAGAGGTGCAAGCTAAAACACTGTGCTATATCCTGCGGCCTATTTTCAGAGGCCTTACTTCTTTCCTCTTTATACTTCACAGTAACCCTACCAGCCACACAAAAGTGTTACTTTATTATTACTGATTAGCAAAAGGGAAATCATCATAGAAATATTTTGGATGGCTCATGCTAAGAAAACATTCTTACTCTCACATTCCCTTATACACCTTAAAATATTTAACAATTTAAAATTTGGGGTTTAAAAGCACCCTTTATCATGTTTAAAAGGTCACTTTTGGTAACCAGAATGTGCATGAGCACACACAAATGCACGCACACACTTTCCAGCTTACCTCCATCCCCATCATCTGAACCTCTGAAACTAGGATCTTTTAACATGTCCAGCTCTGCTAACATCCGAACATAGAGTGCATTCTGCCTGAAGGAAGGATAAAACCTTTCATCTCGTAGCATCAATTCATATACCTGTGGAAATAAGTGAGGTATTTGAAACAATATATATTAATTAATGATTTGCTACACAAAGTATCACAAAAGCTTCATTGATGTTTTTCTATAATAGATCATTATTTAAAAAGTATAAACAAATAAGATAGTTTAGTAACTAATATGGTATTTTGGAACTTCCAGTGGCTTAAAGGTTTCTACATTAATCTAAGTTATGTGACAATGTATCATTTTTATGCTCTAGGATGTAGTATTTTCTAAGAAACAAATATATATATGAAGGTGAATCTTAAGGCATGCTTTTTAAAATATAAATATCTACTTACTGAATTCTTAAACAAGTATCTGGCTCTTATTTCAGATTAAATAAAGCAACACAAAATAAGAATTTTTCTCAATGACCATTCAAGGAAATAAGTCATTTATATTCCTGCAATTAAGAGTTATTACAACGCTAATGTCTTTTTAGTAACTTACTCTACTTTAAAAAAAAATCTTGTATGTACACAAAACTACTTCGTCAAGAAACATGAAATATTAATACCTTTCTTTGAATGTCATCAAAAATTTCTGGAGTTGGATCTTCATGATTCAAAGTATCTGCTAATTTTGCCACTAAATAGTCATCAACAATAACTCTTGGAGATGCCTAACAGAGAAGAAAATAATAACCTTTGTAATTTCTAAATATACATAAATAGAAAATAATAGGAGTTAATAACAAAAATCCCTGGTTTACCAATAATACTGCAGTGTTTAAGAAAGCTAAAATATAGCTATAGTGTTTTGTTCAATTGTAGATTGCAGGAGACTAACAAGGATTTTTTTCTGTTTGTCTTTTTGAAAAGTTGTTTACTTTGTATGTCTAAGTTTTTCTTCTGTGTACCATATGTGTTCCTGGTGCCCACAGAGTTCAGGGGAAGGTGCTGTAACCCTGGAACTGGAGTTCCGGGCAGCTGTGAGCTGCCTGTTGGTGCTGGGAATCAAACTGATCCAAGTCCTTTCGAGAACAGTCAGTGCCCTAACCTGCTGAACCAACTCTCCCGTCCTGGGAGATAGATTTAATTCTTGATTCTTATTAAGCAAATTTCTTCTTACTAGGCCTTACTTCCACACTGGTAAAAATGGAGATAATTCAACATAAGGATATTCATGATCACTATTAAGAATTAACAAAACTTCACTTAAGACATAGTTGTACATTGTTTGGCACACAGAATACACTGTCATTGGGAGCTAAACTGTTCAAGCAATCAGTACTTATGTGTTATATAACTGACTTACTTGACACCAGATAACTCTTCTGAATGGCTAGTAAAAGACTACTATTATCCTAAATTTATTTTAGTGACAAATGTTGCATCAAAGTTCCAATATGAAATGGGAACAAAATAAATCTTAAAAGATGAATCTGCTAGTAGAATTTTCATTCAAATCATATGCAATAGATGCAGAAATACAAAACTGATGTTTCTTTTTATATGGTACTGGGCCTGAACTTAGAAGGCCTTGTGCAAGCTGGATGAACCGCTAAGCTGTTTGCAGCTCCCTTCTGTTTACTTCTGAATGCCCTGTCTTAGATCCTTCTAATTTCTGTCTCTTATGTCTACCAGTCCGGGCTGGGTCATTTAGTATTTCCATGAATTTAGACATACTAATTTAATCTTATAAAACTGGATTTCTCTGCTAAACAATGAGGCTAAAAATACACAGAAGACTGTCCTTAGAATTAAATAAGGCTGAAGCCATCTTGGCCAGCACAGCAAGTACCACAACAAAGACACAAAACAGTGACCACAATAAGCCTTACCTTTTCAGATAAATACTGTTCATAGATTCCAACAGCAGCTGCTCTTAACAGACCTTTGGTTTGGTTGGTCTGATGTTTTCCATCTCTTTGACGACTTGATATAACCTCTAGCTGCTGTTGAGCTGTAACTCGGTATCCTTCCACTGTCATCCAAAAGAAGAGATGTGCCTGACCTCCAGTCTGCTGCATGTAATCTACCAAACAAAAGCCATAGCAACAGTTATCAATGCCATACTGCCAGGTTCATATCACTGTATGATAAATATGGGTTACAGTTTCAAACTCCCGAACTCCACATTTCACATACTAAAATGAACAAGAGAAAACCTGTGAGGCCCCACCCAACAGAAAGAAGTATGGGCAACTAAGGAAACCTGAGATTGGAGACACGGTCATGCCTAGGGAGGATGGTCAGCCCTGAAAACACACTGAGAGTAGCAGTGCACAGAATGAACAGGGTGTGTTTATGTATTAAGGAATATATACATATAAACATATATATGTTTATATATATGTATATATACACAGAACAACAATTAACAAAGAGGTCACTGAATTGAAAAAGATGGTGGAATGTAAGGAAAGGTTTAGAAGGAGGAAAGGAGAAAACTATGGAGTTATATTAATCTCAAAAAAAAAAAAAAAAGAAAAGAAAAGAAACCATTAAAAACAAAGGTTTAGTAACTCTCTAATGCCAAAAATTACAAGTTGGTTAAACTAAATAGCAATTACATAGAAAACAGGAGAAAACACTTCATATTGTTTTTTGAGATAGAATCTCACTAACAGTTCAGGCTGGCCTGCAGTTTGAGGTCTTTCTACCTAACCCTTTTGAATATAAGCATAAATCACCACGCCCAACTTAAAGCTTTCTAATACCATATCTTGATGATAAAATCCCTAGTGAACATGCTATATAAGACTTTATATAAGTAACTACTTCTTCAACATTCAACTTTTATTCTGAATAAAAATTAGTAATAACATGTAATTTTCTAGGTATGTTAAAATTAGGATAAGCATTCTGTGAAACCACATATACTTTAATCACACAAATAAGGATTTAAAGATTTAAGAATGATGGAAATGCCTACCAGATAAAAATAATTTTAATGTGATATTAAGAAAATATATGAGTACTATAAGATAGCATAAAAACAAAGTCACGATATAAGTTATGAATATAAGTTATTTCACATATCATGTGTAACCAATAAAGCATTACTTTTTTTGTTTTGTTGTGAGACAGGAACTCATGTAGCTCAGGCTGGCCACAGAACTGCTATATACTTGACCAAAAACCTTGTTCTATATCTGATGATTCCATGTCAAAAAAGTATTGAGCCAATAAAGTACTGTTTCTCGATTAATTGAAATCACACTAGACTCTTACATGATTGATTTTAAAGATAGTTTGGCAACTGTTCATTAGTTATTAGTTATAAAGCATTTATTTCCAAAAAAATGTCTACCTCTATGGTTTCTAAGGAATAACCATCTTAATTCACTAACAGTTTAAATTATTAAACTTCAAGCAAGACAGCCTGATCTGTCTGATGGAACTCAAAAATTGAAAAATCTCAAAGCCAGGGTAAAGACCTGAGGGGTTAAACTAGCTGAAATGGGACACTAAAAAATAAATATAGTGGTTCTTCAGAAAATAAAAAAATTATGATCCACTAATCCCACTTGTTGTTATGTAGCTAAATGAGCTGAAAGAAGCATCTCAAAAAGCTGCTAATGCATCTGTACACACTGCAGTCTCATTCTTGCTTAGCTAAACTATGGAAGATACCTAATACCCAAGAATCCCATGATGATGAATGAGTGGAGGGGGGGAGCACAGGGGAAGGTGAGCAAACATGCACATGTATTTATATATGTGATAGCTTAAAAAGGAGAAAAAAATCTGACATATGCTATAACATGTAAGAAACCTGAGGATATGCTAAGAAAGTAAGCCATTCACTTTAACAAGTACAGAATTCTGTCTTGTAACAGAAGACAGATGGATGTGCCTGTACCTTAATAATGTATGTAATATCGCTGAACTTAAAAGTATTTAGACTTTTTGTGTTGCTTGTATTTTACCACAAGTTTAAAACCAGAAAAAAATTAAAGTATATTATTTAAATAATGTTTTACCTACCCATAAAAAATTGTAGTGCAACATTGTCAACAAGAATGCTGTCCAAAGGGACTGTACAAAGTTTCCCAAAGTTTGCTGCTAGCTTCACAGTATTTATTTCCTACAGACACAAATGGATACAAATTAGCACTTTGGTCAATCATTATGGTAGGAAGTTTATATAAATAAAAGAAAAATGCAACATTCTATCAAAATGTGACAAAGATTCTCCTTTTCACATAAGTTGGTTAGAATAAAATACTCAATTGAGTGACTCTTAAATCCATACTCATTTTAGGAAATTCAAAATAAATGAGCGTTCATTTGTTTCAATATAAAATAATCTGTATCATTGTATTTTCACATGTTCTATTTCTACATATTCTAGTGTAAAACAAACACTTCAGGAAATAAAGGCAAAGAATAATTTGAATGCTTCATGTATTCAAAACTATTCATTACTTCTCATTTCGATTTGCATTTATCTACTAGGAAAACAACTCCAAAGAGCAATGTTGCTTTTAACAGAGTAAAGTTTCTGCTACTGATAGAGAAATTATATTTCTTTTTAAATTATGTAAATAGTGAAGTACATAGTCAAAGCAATAAGACAAGATATCTACCTACAAAAAGAACTTCAACAGAAAAAGGTGCAGAATTTAAAGAACACTTAGTGCTTGGTGGCGGAGCATTGTTGAATATATTCTACATCCTACCCTTTAAGTTGTACAGCAATCCTACTGGGTACTATCACACCTGATTGTACATATAAGAAAAACAAATGCCAGAAAGGTTGGCTACTGTCTTAACTGAGGATGCATATGGGAGGGCCCAGCCCAATGTGGACAACGCCATCACTATGCAGGTTGAGACTACACTGTGTAACAAACTAGCAGAGAGAGTCAAAGAACAAGGGAAAAGCAGCTTTCTTTCATGGCTTTTGCTCCACTTCCTGCCCTGCCTTCTCTTCATGGACTGTGGCCTGAAAGTGTAAGACAGAGTCTTTCCTTCCCTAACGTGTTCCTGAGCAGTGTTTTATCACAGTAGCAGAGGCAAGGGAAAACACACATGAAAGCACAAGCTGATCACCAATACATTCCCTTCTGTACTCATCTCCAGTCACCTCCAATTAGCTTTCATGACAACTTATTCAAACACTGTGGGCCAGCAGGAGCTCAACAAAACATGCTGTCCCATTACCTGGGAGGACAATTTTCACATTAGATGTTGGTGATGTGTGTGCTGATGCTACACAAACAACCATATCACTCTCTGTATGCTCATAAGCAATCCTTAAAGTTAAATCTCCCTTGATTATAACAACCATAGTCAATATTTGAGTGATCTGTACTTATTTTTGTGCTGGATCATCAAGTGTTTTTGATACAACAGCTTCTATTCATCTTAATTTCACTTAAAGCAGACCTTATTTTTGACAGTTTTGTTTTCAAGACAAGATTTCTCTACAAAGTCCTGGAACTCACTCTTCTAGACCAAGGTTAGCCTTGAACTCAGAGACCCTCCTGCCTCTGCCTTCCAAGTGCTGAATTAAAGGCATGCTCCACCACCCTGTCTTATAACACTGAGACCCATGTCCATGGCTCAACAGAAATCTAAAGGGCAGAGCACTGCAAAAGGGAGACTTCCCGGCAGTGCTATAATCAACCTTCTTGAACTGCTTTACCAAGTATCTGTCGTGCTCTAGCATATGAAACTCTCTTTGAAGCTAAGAATATGCTTGGTTGGCCAAGTGCTTGCCATGCAAGCTTCAGGACCTGAGTTCAGATCCCCAGGATTAACATAAAAAGGCCAGACACAGAGGTTTGTATCTGCAACCCAAACATTGGGGTGGGTCGTGTAGAGACAGGGTTATTCTTAGAACACAGTGGCCAGCTACTCTAGGGGGCAGGTGAGCTCCTGGTTTAGTGAAGGAATCTCTCTCTCTCTCTCCTTTTGTTTAAGTCTTATTGTAAATAGCTCCATTAATTATTATACTACTTTTAGTCACAAATTAAGATTTTAATCACTTTGAAGTATTTACAACTGGGCATTATTTCAAAAGTATTTTATACTTACTTTGCCTGACTGTAACCGTTGTATTCTTGAGTCACATACTTTCTTTACAAATAATAAACTATTTATTTGATTTTTAATAGTGTTAATATCTGAAAGAAAAATATACATTATAAGTTAAAAAATGGTTGTGGTATTTCAGAAATACTTAACACACATTTATAATAATTCAACAAAATAATCAATACAGCAATTTTGCTTCAATGAAAAACAATATAAAATTGCTTCATAAAATTATTTATTTACTTTAAATCAAATTTAAATTAAAGCATACCTAATATCTTTAGGGACAATTGCAATAACATCCCTACATTTGCTCTAAAAACATGTTAGTACAATAAGAAAAACTTATTTGAGCATTAAAAACTTGAAGTTTATGATTCCATTTAGGTAAATGAAAAGCTTTGTTAAGGGTATGAGAGTCCTTGAAAAGAGCATTGTTCTGAGTGGATCGCTTACCATCACCAGCTGTATCTAAAGATCTAAGGTACTGTAGTTCCTCTGCTGCCTTATCTCTGACTGCTTCCAACTCTCCAATGTTGTCACTTAATTTAATAATGTTCATAAAGGCCTCATAGTTGCAATTTGAATCACGGATCTGAAAAAAAGTTTTAAAGAACAGGTAGGAGAGATTACTTATTAAGAGAACACTTCCACACTGAATGACAACCCACTACAAACCAAGTGATCATACCAAGCAGGAAAAGCACTATGTTCAAGCACTTACAATAAAATGGATCACACACTAACCAAAACAGATTAGGCTAATTGTATTATATTTGGAAAAGTGCAGAATCATGCTCAAAAAGAGTGATGATGGCAAGGAAGTCAAGGTAGCTGGAGCTAAACCAAAAAGATCTCAAGACCAAAATGCAGGTCAAACATAGCAGCAGTGGGAGGGGAAGGGGATGAGGAAGGTATTATCAAGTTCTCTGTGTAATGTTAAGGTGTTTGTTGTAACCAGTACCAAAAGAACTGGCTGAAAATCTAAGAATGCGAGATGAAAGAATGCTAAGAACTACTCTATAGCTTAGGGCCTGAAGATCCCTAACAATGGGGTTACTGAGAAATGAAACATGGATAGACTAGGAGAGAGAGACAAAGGAGCTTTTAAGTGTCAAATGTAAACACTAAAGTATGCTCTTCCATATGAAAGGCAAGAATTCAAGGAAGACTAGGCAAATGCAGTGACTTCCAAGTCACTGACACAGAGATAATACCTGACTATGAAGCTGCATGCAAGCACAGAGAAAGGGTGTGAACTGAACAGAAGCTATCACAGATCTAGCATACTCCAAACAGCAAAGACTATATAAAAAAGCCTCCAATTGAAAATTTAAAAAAAAAAAAAAAAAAAGTATGCTGTCATAACCAGCCAAGTGTTGTTCGGCCATTTCCTCCAAAGAAACATCATCTCCAGGGGGAGAGGAAGGCTCATAAGCCTCAGAAGGTAAGTCAGCCACATGCCTGGACAAGCTGACTCTGTAAAGCTGGAGAAGGCCTTAGAGAGCAGGAGAGAATTGCTGAGTCCTGGGGGGAGAAACTGACTTCTCAGGATTGCTTGGAGGTAGCTCTAAGACCTGCAGCTTTTTTTAGTCCTCAACCATGCTGAGGTGGGCTGTTCAGTCAGGTGGTGGTTTTTAAGTCATCTCTGTTCTTTGTAAGCAACCCTTTGCCTCCTGCCCTGTTAAGTTTTGTTGGTGTGATTATTACTTTGGTCTGCCACGGATCCCCTTTCTGAAGTAGACATATGCTTGGAAAGTCCAGGAAGAGTTTCCCTCACAACACAAAGACAATGTTTTGTAAGGTGGAAACAAAACATTGTAAGGGAATGCAAACAAAACAACAACAATACAAAGATGACAGGACGGACTAGGGACAGAGGATGAGCATTCATTAACTCATGAGAGTAGATGCCCTCACCACAGCACATTCAGCAACTACTGAAGAGGAATGGAGAATAAAATTATACCAGCCTTAATCACAGCCAAGCTACCACACGGTGAGTAACAGCATTTAATGAACACACAATTATCACAATCACTGGGACTGATAAAAACACTTTCAGCTAGGCAAAGCAACAGAGTTGGGAAAAGGCAGCAGAGCATCTGTGGCCCTTGCCATTCTCAACAGAAAGTCAAAGAACTAGCTACTGCAAAAGTGCATAACCACAAAACAGACACAACCGCGGCACTGACAATTCTCATAGGAACAAGGAAAGCAAAAAATAAATTTATTTTTTCCTGTCACACATCTTTAAAAGTACTAAAATAAAACTGTCAGAGAAAATGGAAATATCCAGGAATTTTATAGTAAAAAATATTTTACAATAAGCAAAGGTTCAGTGAGTTTCATACCATTGATGTCCATGAATCTTGAAAATTATACAAATCCTACAGGAAATTGTTCAAAATAAAGTAAAAACTGATATTTATAATTATAAAAAAAGAATTGTTAAAAATGATTAATTAATTAACATTAATTAATGTGAGGGTGGAAATTCAAGAGTTTTATTTTTCTTTAGTTTTTTAAAAAGAAATTATAATACAAAAAACCTAAGTTAAACTACTGGATAAATTATATGTACAGATATATAAGATATCCCTAACAAGAAGGACAGGGGCTTACTCAAAGTGGGTATGAGGGGAGGAGAGGAACCACTGGTCTGTGCATCTGCTGATACAGTGGTTCATTCTGATCTTTACCATGACTAGGAAACACTGACAATGATAGAAGAGGAGGAAGACATGTGAGCTACACATCCATAAGGACTACAAAGATGAAACACTAAATACCATAGTAAATTAACCAAAAGCAAGAAATGAAGTCAGAAAATCAGCACATAAAACAAGCTCCACATTCCAGGGCCAGCAAAATGGCTGTTCAGACAGTAAGGAAGATATTCAAATGTAGTGACTAGTTTTAAAAATAGCTTTTACTTAATTTCTTTAATATACTATTGATTAATCACCCTTATTTCCAAGCTGTATTTTTACTGCTATAAACCTGTTTCGAATATAAGTCACAATTTTAAAAGGTACTTACCATCCATATGACATATTGATTAATATAATCAGGATCACTGAGTTGATTTATTAATGGAAGAAGAATTCCTCGTGCAAGGATTTCCTACATATAAAATTTAAAATAGATAGCTTAATCGTCTTCTCACTAAGTCAGTGCAAATTTCCTGAAACAACAGTAACATATGATACACATGGAACATGGAATCACCGAAGCTTTATAAAAGGTGAGCTACCGTTCCCACAAAACATTAATGAAATAAGTATCAATACCAACTGAAACGTATCTCTATGAGACCCATGCCACAAGAGGGAGCCCATGCCTGGTCCTGCCCAGAGTGCCAAGAAACAGAGGTTAGATAGTCAAAGACCTAGGATAGAACCAAACACAACTGACAGAGAAAAGAAGTCAGTGAAAAAGTTCCTAATGATACTCTGCTATACTCATAGAGCCAGAGTCCAGCAGCAGGGAGGCTTCATCCAGCAACGGATGGGTACAGATGCAGAACCACAGCCAAACACTAGGTGGAGGTGAAACAAAGAGGTTGAGAGGAGCAGAGAAAGGGGAAACTGAGGTCAGCGTATAACATAGGAGAGAAGAATGAAAACCGGGGCGAATAAAAAAGCCCTAAAAGAACACCTCTGGAATACTACTAGTACTTGTGTGAATTTTAAAAACCTAAAAGTATTTTTAAAGGCAAAATATTAGCATAAAGGTATTTGTAGACTCAAGTATCTATATTAAATATATTTTAAAAGAAGAGAAAGATACACATCACTTTCAGAACTGTTTGCTTCAAGTGATGAAATGGAACAAGTACCATGTAGTATCAGCACTGGCTAAACCTAGGTAGCTGGGATACAAATGTCTCTTTTACCTGATTATTTTCTCAACAAAAAATGTTAAAGATAAATAGTAAAATCTACTCACGTCCTCTAGATACAGTCCTTAGCAGTTTTACTGTTCTTATCCATTAAAACTCTACCCCGTCTAATGTCTTACTCAAGACTTAATCATCCTTTGTGTTTTTTACATCATACATCTTCATCCCATTCATTTCCCATCCCTTTGCATTCGCCCTTGTAACCCTCCCCACAAATAAAATTTAAGAGAAAAAAGAAAAAAATCTCATTATGAAAGCTGTAGTGTGAAACAGTGAGTCTCACAATAAACCCTTTTATCCATATATCTTTACTTGCAAGTGTTCATTGCAAATAAATAAAAAGGGGAAAAAAATAAAACAAAATTTGCATGTTAAAAAAAAAGTACTTGGGGCAGCTGCATGATATCCAAGAGGAGTTTCAGTGAGGTTCCAGTGATGATACTGTACCAGAAACCAGAGCTGTCTTGAGCCAGATCAGTGCAAAGAGTACCTGTTAGTTAAGCTGGCTGAACAAAACGGTGCACTGTGTGACACCTGTGACCCCAATACCACCAAGACGAGTGAGGAGGTACAGGAGAGTGGGAAGGATGGAAAGCCAGAGGTTTCTGATGTGCTCTTGCTCTTGTTTGTTTGCTTTGTTTTTGGTTTTGATTTTTTTTTAATTTTCTTTTGGGTTGGGGGGCACTGCAGGGGTGAAGGACATGGGAAGACTAGAAGATGATCAGAATTAGGGTGAATGAAATAAAATTCCCCCCAAAATAAATTAAAAAATTATGTTTAAAAAAATCAATTATCCTACTAAGTGTGTCCTGGTCCCTTCCAATGAAGCTTCTCCACTTCCAAGTTTAAAACACATTTGTATCTCTATTGCAGTACTTGTTTTTTAGTAGTTTGTTGCTGTTATGTCTTACATTTCTCTGACACAGTAGCACTACCTAGGAACCCTTGGTGTGTAAGTGGAATTCCTCAACTGACCTACTTAGTTACCTATCTTTAAATGTATTTATCACTCCTCTACTTACGTAAATGAAAATGGAGGCTTAAGAATTTAGAACTGCTAATACTAACAGATTTTTTTAAAGTGGGTATTAACCATCCCCTGATGACTGTAATATCTACAGTCATCAAATTTATTTTTGGAGAATAGTGGTAATACTAACTTAACACAATATTCACTTTCCTAAGTAAAAGCCCAGTTACCTCTCTTGGTAGATCTCTAACTTATTTATTTTCAAAGACATCTGTCTTTTTCTTAAAAAAAAAAAAATACTTTGTATAATTCTGCATGAACAATTTATGACAACTATTACCTCATGATAAATTAATATTTTTAACAAGCAATAATGTAGGTATCAGTAATTTCTAGAAACTGAGGTTCTTAGCAGTTCTAGATTACAAAAAAAAATATAATTTCAAACTTTTTATTTTCTTTATTTTACTTCTAAGATGGGGTCTCATGCAACGAAAACTGGCCTCAAACTTTCTCTGTAGCTGAGGATGACCCTGAATGACAAATCTTCCTGCCTATGCCTAATTTTTGCTATTACAGGCATGAGCCACTACACTGGGCTTTTTAGCTTCTTTTAAAATATGTATATTTGAAATCCCTTTCTTCACATTCTGTCTCTGACCCATATGTTCAAATTTTAAAATTCAAACCCAAAAATTATTTTTTTAGAGTTTATATACAAAATGAGAAAACAATAGACTGGAAATAACTGTAATTTTATGTTTATTATTTAGTATAATCAGTGGATCCATCTTAGAAAATTCTCTTACAATCTCTGGTTAGTCAAGTTTGTCGCAGGACTTTATTGTGCCCCTGCCTCCACCTCATCGTCAACCTTCTTCATCTTTATAACTTACATCTGAATAGAACCCATCCACAGGTGCTTTGCTGCAACGACTCCACCTCACCGTCAACCTTCTTCATCTTATAACTTACATCTGAACAGAACCCATCCACAGGTGCTTTGCTGCAACGCCTCCACCTCAAATTCTCACCAAATTTCTCATCCTCGTTCTTGGTCTCTTATCAATGTGGCCTACCTCTAACAAGAGTCCTTATAAGGGTGTCTAACTACAGTCACCCTCATTTTCCATATGCCTCTCAGTTAGTTTCGCTATCAACTTGATACCAACTTACAGTCACTAAGGAAAAAGGGGAAGGTGAACTGAAAAACGAGCCAAATCAGACTGGCCTGTGGCCATGTCTGTAAGGCATTTCTTAATTGCTACTTGATGTACGAGGGCACAGCTACCATGGACAATGTCATAACAAACATGTCGGCCTGACCTATAAAAATAAAGTGACATGGCATGCTGGTGATGCGAGGCAAAGAAAACATTTATCCACTTCTGGGAGTGCAAACACGTATACTCACTCAGCAAATCAGCGTGGGCAGCTTCTCAGGAAGTTGAGACTCTACCAAGGTATTGAGATCCAGCTATCACTATTGTGAATACTCAAAGGATTCTACAGCCTACTGCAGACACTTGCTCATCCATGTTCATTACTGCTCTATTCATAATAGCCAGAAACTGTTACAGTGGGGTTTCTTGGTCCCGGGAGGCCAGAAGTGCAGACCCACAGACCTGCAGCCCTAGACCCCTTAGCCACCTGCTGCTGCTTAGGCCCCCAAAAATGATTCAGACGCTTATATTAACTTCATGCTGTTTGGCCTATGGCTCATATTGCTAGCTTGCTCTTTCTCGGTCTAGTGGTTAAGATTCAGCACTCTCACCACCTCTCACTGGGTTCAATTCCCAGTCAAAAGAGAGAGAGAGAGAGAGAGAGAGAGAGAGAGAGAGAGAGAGAGAGAGAGAGAGAGAGAGAGAGAGAGAGAGAGAGAGAGAGAGAGAGAACAAGACCCCAAGATCCCAACAGCCTTTTATCAATGGGTTTGAGGAGCCTGGAACCCTGGATAAGCATCTTCGGACCTTATCAGCTGACACCTGAATCCCACCACAAGAAACTGCATACAGACTAGATATCCACCAACAGATGAATGGATAATGAAAACATAATATTCAATCCCCTGGCCTCCACCTTATTCCTTGACTATGAATTTGCACTTGTTTTTCCTATACCCAGACTGGTTCTAGATCTATAATGGAGGTTATTGTTTCCCCTACTTGAACCATTCCTGAATATAATCCCTTTTGGAGCTTACTACAGATTGGGTTTTCTTTGACATTATGTCATAAAGACTAGAGATAAAAGTCACATCATACAGAACCCTCCAAAGGGACCCCAGATTTGAAAACCGTGCTTGATGGGTATCTTATATTCGCTGAGACATTTTTTAAAAGCTAAACTGCAGACATCATATAGAATCAAGAATAAGACTCCCATTCTGACACTGGGGATTTTTTTTTTCTTTTTATGTGTACATGTGCCTATGTGTGACTGTTACATCATGCATGACCGTGGGTACCCTTAGCCACTTAAGGAAGGCAGTGCTCCCCATCCCCGCTCCCCAAATGGAATTATAGGTACCTGATAATGGGTGCTGGGAACCAAACTCCAGTCCTCTGCAAGAGCAACAAATGTTCTTAACCATGAAACCATGTCTCTATCCCTAGCACTTTCATTTTAGACACTTAGCAGTTTAAAAGTTAAACTGAGTTAACCGAATAGCTATTTTACATGAGGTTAACATGGAATTTGGAAGCTTTGGACTAAAGTTTGGACTAAAAATCAAAGTTAAACATTTGGACAGTGTTTAAAACCACAGGATGTGCAAGTAAGAACAGGGCTTAGGACTGAAGAACTTAAATACTTAAAAAATTAGGCAGAAAAGTTAAAAAAAAATACTGTAGATCTGAATCTAGTAACAAACATGCTGAGAACCAACTACCTTTTGGGTTGATTAGCCCAATAACTGGCTTTTACATGAATAGTTTACTCTATCACAGTGCTCCCATGAAAACATACCACTCACTTCTTATTACTGGCATCAACATACCTGTGAAGTACACTAAAACCAAGCTATACAGATACTGGAATCTGTGTGGTACAGACTAAACATGAATATAGGCATAAAGCAAGATTGCAGAAATGTGTACCTTGTAGGAGAAAGGCTAAGGTGATTATGAGTTTTCACCTTAGGCAAATATACTTTCACTTACCGTCTTTCCCAGGATATGCTCTTCCCATCTTATTCATAACTAGCACAAAAGGCTTAAACTAGAGACTACAATTAAAGAGCATTGTTCTCATCCTAGTCAAGTTCTGACTGAGAAGAGACGGTTTTATTTGAAAGTTTCTGTTTCAAAATGTCACATCTACCTAACCTAATTTAAGTGTAAAACTGAAGAAAGTCTCTAAAAGTCTCTCTCCTTTGTTGGCCTTAGGCATCGCTAGCTATTGTCAAGGCTATTTGGCTGCTCAACAGAAGCTGATGGTAAGGTACTATTGCTGAAGACAACAATTATGCCATCAAACATGCAAGAGCTAAGCCAGTGCCCGACTAGAAGCTTCACCCCTAATAACTAGTGTTCGTAGTACTAGAAGGCATTCCATGAGCTACTGGAGAATCACCTAACTACAAACCCTGAGACTTACAGCAGTGACCTTCCTGCCTTATCAATGGCTACAATAATGGCACAAATGCTATAGGAATAACCATTCACTTTCTAACTGAATTTAAACTCCTCTATGATACTGGAGCCCATACCTGACACTGGTAAAGTGGACAAGAACCTAAGACTACATGGATCATGGCTTAAAGAAAACAACAACAAAAGCTTACTACTATTCTTCTACTAAAGGAACATAAATAAAGTGACTCCTAATGACATACTATTACATCCATACATCTGTACCTTGCTCAACCCACAGCAGAGAAGATTCTTGTAGAATAGAATTAACACAGAGACCACTACTGGATAATGTGCAGAGACTGAGTCTTTGGATCAACTCATTCCTAAAAGTGATGTCTTCTCCAAACCCTTCCCCTCACCACTTAGAGAGCTATGCAAAGGAAGAAGCAAAAAGGATTTTAAAAGCCAGGTGATAGATGACTTCAAAGAAACACTTCCTCCAGCCAAAATAAAAGTCACATATGAACTCAGAGACTGGCAGCAGGTGCAAGACCTGCACAGGTTCAAGTCAGACAGGTTCCCAGCACTGAGAGGGGAAGTGGACACAGGCTCCCATCCTAACCAAACAGATGTCTGTAACTGAGTCATGGGAAAGAGAAAATCAGTCTTCTCCCAAGGAGTCGCTCTGGGTATACTGACTACAGTTAAGGGAAGGCTCGTGCCCAGGAGGTGCTGACCAACACAAAACAAACTCAATGGTACTTTGTGGACTCCGTGTTTCACTTTGTTTTGTTTGTCATGTTTTAGCTTGATGAACTTTGCTATAGTTTTTCCTTTTGTGGAATTTTTCTGTTTCTTGGGTTTTTTGGTTTTGAGAGAGATGAAAAAAGGAATATAAAGCTGTATGGGTAACGGGGTGGGGAGGATCTCAGAGAGAAAATATGATGAAAATATGTTACATAAATCTTTTTTTCAATTAAAAAAAAGTTCATCTGTAATATAACCAAATATAGTTCTAAATACAGCACCTAGCTCTAAGGCAGTTCTCAAAGTATTGTCCGGTGCCTTCTGGGGAATTCAGAAAAGGTCCCCAAGATCATTTCTCTTATTCAGATAATAACCAGACCCAACTCTGTTTAGATTATAAGATCAGACAAGATTGGGTGTATTTGGGGTGGTTTGGTCACAGATCCAGGGTCCTTTTCAAAGAATGAACCAAGTTAAAGCCCATCTCATAATGATACTAAGACCTTACTTATGTTTTAATTCTCATTTTCTAACAAGCACATAGTAAGATTTTAAAAGGAACAAGGTGGCATGTCATTTATCTATCAGCTAATGGAATATGTACTTACGTGATCTTCTGTTTTAGTATTTTGCTTTTTGTATTTCATAATACATACATACTACAGATGAAGAAACAGATTTTAAAAAGCTCCTTAATGTTTCAATAATTCTGAAGTCTGGGTCTCAAAGCCAAAGATTTTGAGAACTGCTGCTCTAAGTTCCTTTACGTCATTAAGTTGGTATGAATGTACACTTACCCTGACAAAGTATCGCATGATCTTGTTCTGGAAATCTCCAGGAGGTAGCAATAAATATAATAAAACCTCACACAAATCCCTTAGGAATCCTAAAAACAGAAAAAGTAGCCATAATAACATTAGAAATTCTAAAGTCTCTACCTCTCTTAATAGAAACATTTTAAATGGTTTGTGTTCATAATAGCTTCCTACTTTAATACTTACACATCAATATTCGCTAAATTGCCTTCACTGCTCTCCAAATAATCACTATTCATCAATTAAACTCCCATTCATTAGTTTAAACCAGTCTTAGTATATATATGAGAAATTTTAATTACAATTTTTTTCTCTAAGATAGTTTTAAAAACACAATGAACCTTTCATTTCTTTTATGTGTTACCCTTGCACACTCAGAAGTTATTCATGCACATAAAGATAACCTATATTCATTATTTCAGGAAAAACACCACTTTTACAATTCCAACATGTAATAACAATGTAGGGATATGCTCTTCTAATCTGACTTCAGAAAGCTCTCACATGCAAATACTTCATACCACTGTATGTACTTCTTATTTAACTATTATTTCACACAATGTTAAACCTGCAATGAAAACTAAACCTAATAATAAGCAAAAACAGGGAAAAATAAAAAAAGGGAAAGCATAAATAGTAGATAAGGAAAGAAAACAGTTTAAGATGTTCTCAAAACTAAAGAAAATCACTTTCAGAACTACCAATGCTTCCCTATGGCTGTTCCTACACCAATACTTCCTGGGAAACAATTCAATAGTTAAACCGTTGGTAAAATTACATTCCAAGTAGTCAAGTTCTAATTGTTAGACAAAACAGAAATAAAAAAGAAAAAAACAAAACAAAAAACCTTTGACTGAAACTTATCTAATTTCCCATCAAATGAAATTTTATTTGAACATCAAGAAATACTTATTCCAGTAACTACATAAATAAAATAGCACATAACAATCTACATACTTTATTTGAATGGCTAGGAAAGAATTTAGGAAAACAAGTCTAGTCTTATAGTAAATAAACTGAAGAGCAGAAATTACTGTAGTTCTTAAAATGTTAAGTGTTGCATTGTTTAGAGATAACCTTCAGGATGAGAAAAACATGCAGAGGCTACACGTAAGTGTTACAATAAAGTTGTGTCTTCTCTACACAAGCTGTCCTGTGCAAGAACAACACCTAAGATTTGCTCTGCTAACTTTTCTCTAACCTGAAACTGTTTGAAAAGGAGTTATATTAAAAATAAAACCTTCTTCATCCTTGGGAGACGTGCACACTAGATCCCGGCAAACGTCCTTCTCCATTTCAACTTCAACTTCAAAAAAAGTTTCTACCAGATCCTCTGCTGTACCTAGAACAGAAAGGAACAAATGAGGACCTGCAAAGCGATAAAATGCTGAAATCCTAACTTTCAAGTGAAACAAAGCCAGTACCTTTTACTTGCTCATCTTTCTCTGTTGCTCTCTGTTGAGCCTTTCTGAATACTCGTAGGTGAGTGCCAAAGTCATCTACGATGCGTGTGGTAAAATAAGGCTGCCAGTCTATTTCTTTTGACCTTATAGAAAAATATTAAATCGTTATACAAGTGCCTTACAGACATGAATCAGACTCCCTGAAGCTGAGTTACAGACAGCTGCAAGCTGCTAGCCATGGTGTGAAGAGCCATAGGTGCTCATAACGGCAGAGCACCACCCCAGCTCAGGTTGAGATATGTTCCTTAGTTATTTTTATATCTTAAATTTTACTATATAAGACTCTATCAGCTTTTATTTCACTTAGTCTCCTGACAACATATTTTAATTAATATCCAAAGACATAAAAATAAATTTTAAATTCTTAAAAATAGTAAATATAGTAATTTTTTTCCAATTAAATCTGAAATAAGCCTGCCCGTGGGTACATCATATAACTTCTTAGCCCAGAAACAAAAATACCTAGGGGCAATATTATGACTCTATAAAACTAAAATAAAAATTTACATCCAGCAGACACCAGAGTCCATCCCACCATTCCCCACTTAAAAAAATAAATTCAACACAGTCATGTTGACAGACAAGTAGCAAAAGTAAGCAAAAACTGAAGGCTCTCAAATCAGAGGCCAGCCTTGACTATACAATGATATGCTGGACTTAAAAACCAATTGATGTGATCAACTTTCAGTTTTGTAAAATACAGTGTACTCTCTACAGGCCACTAACCACATTATTCCATAAAATATTCCTTCTAGTAAGCTTGAAAAAAATATATTAATAGTTTATGTGTTTTCCATTTTAGAACAATCCATTTATTAATTTACTGAATTTTCCAAATATTTAACATAAACTATCCACACAAATCTAAATTTCTATTTTTCAAAATAGAACTATGATATCAGGGAAAAAATAGTATACTACCTCTATTTTGATTTTCTTACAATTACATGCAAATCTAAAAGAAATCTGAACTCCAAAGAATATTGTAAGAAGGACAGCAATACTAATGTTTTCTATTTACAAACAGGAGTACTTTATAAAATGGTACATGATAAACATCTAAAGTGAGATATGAATTTTAGTAAAAGCCATTAAATTACACATTCATGACCCAGCTTCCTATGAGAACTCCTAATATTAATCACTCTAAAGTTACAACCAATGCCAAAGCTCTTTGTTCACTTTGTTTACAGTATTCGTCCACATGATACCTACTGTGCTAAAAACATGTGGGTTATTATACAAGAATCTGACTAATACTTTCATGTTGTTACTTACAAGGTAATACTCCTTGAATTTAAAAGAGTATATTTTATCTCACCAAACAATGAAACTCCACAATGTACCCTAACCTAAAGAAACAAGTACACACACCCCCAGAAGCTTATATATTTAACAAAATGGCTACAAAAATAAGTTAGCTTTAAAACAAAATGATGACATTTTTACTTCAGCACAAAACCATGGCCAAATCACGTCACTTTCTCTAAGTGTAAGTTTGCATGCCCTCACCTCTGTCTCTAATGCTATGGTCTTACTCCTCAGCAATGCTGTTTCTAGGTCTCCCACACCTATGATCTCACATCTCTCTTCTACTCATCTTCCCTATAGCAGCCAGTGTTAACTTCACATATACAGACATACAAATAATAACAGAAAATGAAAGCCTTAAAAGTCCTCCAACACACATCCCTTATTCCAATAGTCACACATAAATATATTCTCTCCAACCTTGAGTACCTAAGCCCTTGCTTATTTCTTCATTTATTCCACTTTTCCTCTGTTAGTTCTGAAGATTGACAGGCTTTCATTGCAATTCTTAAACTTAAGTGGACTCTTCAAATACATCTAGGAGCCACTGAACAAACAGATCTCTCTGCCCAAATCTAGCCACACTCCACATGTTTCCCGCTGCTTTCTCACACCTACCTAAAGAGTCCAAATTCAGCTTCACACAGAGCTTTCTAAAATGGCAACCCCAGGTGGCACACTTCACCCACTGTACTGCTCCCGCCAGTTAATGTTCTGCTAACACCACACATTACATTTCTTATTGTACATTCTATAGTTAAATGTTTTCATTGTTAAAATAATAATAAAAATAAACCCTCAGGAAAACAGACTTTAATTAATCTCTCTGTGCTTTATTTACAGTTGTATCCCCAGTGCCTAAGTAATAAGCTCAACACTGGCCCTCAATACATAATGATTTAGTGACCCCTCTCTCAGAGCCAAAACACTGTTAACAGGTGCTTGAAGAATGGCCACATGAACACATGCCTCTTTCTTCTTTAAAATCTAAAACAGCACAGACACTGAGAAACTCTTTTTTTGCACTCAAGTACTTAATGCTAATGCCTTTAAAAAGCAAAGAATGTCACTAAACTGTGGGCTGAATTGGGATGGTATAATTCACTTTGCTTGTTCTGTCAATTCTAAGCAGTATATGGCTCATTACTAGTAACATAAAACAACACCAAAACTAATTATTTCTAGAAAAATATTAGACTGGAACAGATCCTTTATTAAAGACTCACCAATTTATTAGCTATGAAATTCTACACACTAGATCACATCCCAGGACCTGTCTTGTCTAAGGAGACTTCTAACTTTGTACTTATAATTATACCAACCAAACAATAGCCCTGTTGACCAAAATGGCTATTTAGTGCACTGTAACATCGCATAAGAAATCCAGTTCTACACTATGTTCCAAATTGTGTGGATGCTAAAGATGTAGGTTTGCAAAGGCCTTGAATCACCACACAGTGGGTACAGTAATGAGATGAACATGCACAAAAGCCTTGGATCTCCACATATAATGAGCACATTACTCAATGAACATGTACAAAGCAGAAATAAAATCTTAGACTGAAGAATATCCTTCAAGGTAAATGGTATGAAGTATAAAAAAATTGAACTCAGGATATTAACCATTTCAATAAACGAGTTTTACTAAAATTTACCTGTGAAGTGAGTCAGTCTCAGTGAATACGTATTAAAACTTTTTATAACAATTAACACAGAATTCACAAAAGAAAATTCAAAAAACATGACTTTGCAGATTTAGATACCAGACAAAATATTAAGTATTAGTTTCAAAATCACTTTCCAAAAAAAAGTGAGAGCAAAAGAATTCGTTTATAAAGTTTGGCAATGCATTCATGCTGAACCAGCACTTAGGAGGTAGAGAAAGACAAGAGGGTCAGGAGGTGATCATCATCCTCAGCTGCCCAGTGATTCAAATTAGCCTGCACCAGCAAATTAAATGTTTTCCTTTATAAGAGCTCCAATGGTCATGATGTCACAGCAATAGAAACCCTGACTAAGACAATTTCCCTGTGGACAAAAGCAACTTCTTCCAAGTCTATACCTGAGTTCAAACTGTTACCCCTGTAGTGGAGAGAAATCACTGTTCTTGGGCCTACATATTCACCCCCCACACACACACCACACACACACACACACAACAACAAACAAACAAAACAAAAACAAACCAAAAAAACCACTTAATAAAAATGTAATCTAAACAGAATATCTGTAGCATACCCTTTTGCCCCCAAAATTGGGGATCATCAGAGAGGGAACAGAACAATTGTAAGATCAAGAGCAAGTGGAAGGTCTGCAGCACACACCGATCAAGAGCCTGCCCATATTAAGCACAGTCACAATTTTGTTTTTAATTTTAAAGGAGGACAGAAGATAAAAAGTCATCTTAGATATCTTTACTACTGAGCATAATATATTTAATTGTCTACCATGGCTATATAGGAATAAATATATCCTATTTATAAAATGAAATTTTCTTCTTTAAATTTCTTAACTTAGTTATATTTAGCCATAAACTGAAAATCTAAAGATCACTATTAGTATTTCTTGCATTTATTTTAATGTCATTGTTATAAATATTCACAAAACAGCTGAAACTATATAGCACACACTATTTTTTAAGAACTTCATTTTGACATATTTCCTACATACTTAATGTTGATTAAATGTCTATGGCAGAGTTGGAGAGAAGGCTCAGCAGTAGAGAGCATTGACTACTCATCTAAATAAACAGAGTTAAGTTCCCAGAACCTACATAGCAGCTCACAATTGTCTATAACCCAGTTTTAAGGGGATGAGGCTCTTTTTCAGCCTCCCCAGGTTCCAAGCACGTACATAAATGCAGGCAAAACATCCATACACATTTAAAATGAAAAGTAAGTATAAAAATGTTTAAATGTTCCAATGGTAACAAAGGTATCTACTCCTAGATAAACAAACTTTTAATAAAACAAACAAAAAGTATTGTACTGAATGCCCTTTACCTCTGTCACAGCCAGGAAATTATACCAATTAACTACAAAATCTATGAGAGAAGTACACACAAATGAATGACTATCCAAATGGAGACAGGCTCTCTACGTGGCTGTCCCAGAACTCACTATATAGACTAGGCTCGCCTTGAACTAACAAAGATCCCCATGCCTCCTTCTCCTGAGTTCTGAGTGTCCACCACTGTATCCATCTTCAGTTTTTATAAAGTCAAAGGCAAAGTAGAACCAGTAATAAAGTACAAGTAAGAGTATGCCTAGATACTGAATGGTGATATACAAATAGCTAGTAAGGATATGAGAAGATGCTCAATGTTAACGTTCAGAGAAATGCAAGACAGAACCAAAATGACACGCTACCTTAGTCCTACTAGGTAGCTAAGATCAGACGACAGACAAGAATAACTACTGACAAAGACAGAAAAATATGGAGTTGTTAATGCGAATGCAACAATGCAAACACTTCAAAGAAATTTGCATTTCCTTAAACTATTAAGTGCATCTAACTAAAAGAAATGAAAATATTTGTTCAGGTAAACAATATGTGATGATAGTATCCCACAGTAATAATAGTCTAGTATTCTATTTACCTTTTACTTAAAAATCCACTTTCATATCAAAGTTGTTTTCCCTATTGTAATATACGACGTATCTAAATTTTTCTGTATAAAAAGCAATCTTACCTAGTAGCAAACTGAATGAGTGCATTTTGAAGAGTTTGCCTAATTTCGAGAAGAAATGACTCATCATCACTTAGTGTGTAATACCAGTACTGGACATAATCCCTCAATGAAAACTGGATAACCTATAGCAAAACATTAGGGAAAACACCTCTTTAGGATTTCAATACAAAAACAGCTAAAACAAAAAAACAAAACACCAAGACAATTACTTGCCAACTTATCTTCTTCTATACATCATAAGTTGTGATAGTAAATACCTGTCTTCACTGCCTCAAGTTAAAATTCATCTCAAAAAAATGTTCCGATACCCCAACTTCCCATTTTTAAGAAAACTAAACAGCATCTGTGCCTACCCACATTCAGGTACACAACTTGGAAAGAAAATATATATTCTGTGCTATAACATGCTAAGAGTTCAACTAAGTTCATTGGGATGAGATGTAAATAACGCCAGTACACACTAATGAAAGCAAATGATTCTGAAGACACCCTCATCAGAACCATTATGATCTAATTACAACTTAATTCTATTAATACCTTTGATGTGGTCAGTATTGTTAGTCCATAACATCAAGAATATGATTTCTACAAGTCATATAAATTAACTACAGGCTTATCTATAAAATATTAAAAGTTCAAAGTATAAATTATTTATAATGATAATATAATAAAAAATGATAATAAATTGAGAGGGGTATATCTTTATATAATTCTAATTAACACCTTTAGTCAAACCTGAGATATGCAACTTTAAATGAATAAAACTGAAATGTCTAATTTACTAAACCACTGGGCTTGATCAGTAAGATTGATACATTAAGATTTTAAACTATGAAATTACTAGAATATCAGATGTCAGCAAAACTTTTTTCTAATACAGAGGCAACCCATAATGGCTATCATGTTAAATAAACCGCATCATTATAGGTACCTAATAAGTAGAATTATTAAGTATAAAATTCAAAGATAGCATCATAAAATTTCAAGACATTAAATAACTAAGAGGTGCATCTTAGTATTCACAAAAGAAATATATCTCAAATACAATAGATGAAATTCAAATACCACATACTGAAACTCACTTGCTGGAGAGGTTCATCAATTATATTGGCACCTGTCAGTCTTCTATCGATCTTAATAGTCCTGGCTTCTCGTTTCATTTCTTCTAAGCACTTAAGGAAAACCATAATATGTTACTAAGTATTTTCTTGACTGCACATATCTCCAGTTTGCTTCCAATTTATTACACTTTCCCTTATTCTCCAGTCAATAAATAATATTTTAAAATAAGTATAAGCCAAACTTTATTTTTTAAAGTAACAAAATTAGATATCCAGGGGAAAAAAAATCTATTACTATTTTCTATGAATTCAACAGGTATAGTAATAGCTATTGCTCAACCAAGCCTCCAAACTAAGAAGTTAACGTTTCTGGTCTGTCAGTTTATTCTCTTTACTGATACTCTGTGTTCCCTCTTCTTTTCTAGTGACCAAGAGCATATTAACTATCAAATGAACTCACTTTAAAGTTGATTTTTAACTAGAGAGAATTTTAAACAAGGAAAGTATAGTTCACTTCTTTTAGTAGTCATCAGAATGATCATTAACCTGGGAATAAAATAAGTCTAAGCATCAGTATATAGTCATATAACAAATAACATGGCAATAATATGATCCAGGCAGACAACTGTACATTGAGATTATCATAAAGCTGAGAAGCAAAAGAAAAGTAAACTAGAGATAACATGAGAGATGGGGGAGGGGGAGACAACAAAACACACAGAAATTTACAGCCTAAGGTTTAGCAGAAGTTTTTTTAGCCTCAACAAGCTCCCTTAAAAACTTTGAAAGCAAGAACACAGACATTTTTTTAATAGGCCACTCTTCTTTTTCTCTTTGAGGTAGGATCTCACTATATAGTCCTGCCTAGCCTAGAACAGACCATGTAAACCAAATTGTGCCCCAGACACAGAGGTCCACCTGCTTCTGCCTCCCAAATGCTAAGATTTAAGGCAATTAAAGGAGTGTGACATCACAAGAGGTCAGACCACATTTTCACTGTTTTTTCGCTTCACGGTTAAATAATGCAAATACTTACTATTGCTCTAGAGTGGTCAGAGTATTTATTTAGTACAAAAACACTGAAATATTTAGCAGTTAGCTGCCTAGAGCAAGAGACAGGATCACATATCTTAGGTATGTGGTAGGCTATACCATCTTGGTTTGCTTTACATATTCTACAATACTCAACTGATAAAATGTCTTAATAATGTGCTGCTTAGAATACAAACTTAATGTGCCCGTATATATAAGTACACGTTTTAGGATTAATATGAACCATTACAAGTATTTTCATAGATTATGTTTACAAATCTCATTTTTAAAAAGCCAAAACTATTTTGTATAACTTATGAAAAAAGGATTATAAACATATAACTAGTCTTGACTTTATTACTATATAAAATCTTAATTCTTAAAATGTTTTCTATTCTCAGTTATATACCTGGCAAATGAATTAAGACTATAGAAGGCCTAATTCCTTAGAGAGTCTTGTAAACAAAATCAAAGAATATATATTAATGAAAGTTCTAGAGAAACAGAAAAAAATAAATTTTAGGTAATTAATCAAGTTCTAAGTATTCCACCTAGCTGTACCACTCCATGGTATTTATCTGAAGGAAGTTATTTAAGTCAGTATTCAGAGATGCCTGAGTAGCCATGTTTTCTGTAACACTACTCACAACATCCAAGATAAAGTCACACTAAAGATGAATAACCCTAGTGTAGACATGAAAAGAGGTATTGCTGTACATAAAGAAGAAAAGCAGGAAATCTGGAAGAAAAAAAAAAAAGGATAGATCTTGAAGACAATGTATTCTAATTCACTATTAATCAAAATGAGGCAAACCAGAAAGATGAGTAAACAAGGTCTCATGGTTTCTCTCCTATGTGGGAGCAAAGACAACCAAGAGTGCATAACGACTGAGAGGATGAGGATGGGGCAGGCAGAGTAGGATTCCAAGGAAAAGAAGGGGGGAGGAAGAGGGAGGGGAAGGAAGAGAAGGAGAAGAGTCCAAAGAATAGATGTGATCAGAGCATGATTATGCAGAAATTTCACAGTGAACTCACTAATGTGAACAATTAATATGCACTAATAACAATAGTATAAAAAGTTGTAATATGTATTCATAAAACACACTTGATCAAAATAAAACACCCAGAATGGAGTAGAACTCTTCTATTTCTATAATATAAACTAATACTGTATATTACTTCTTCACCTACATTTTAGTATTTAAGTGACTTTAAGGTTAAATTACTGGCATCAGTTTCCACATAAAATGAGACCCCCATCACACAAAAAAGTGAAGATATACTAACTGTGAGGCTTATGTACTCACAGGATGCAATATCAACTTTGTTTATAAAATCTGATACTTCAATAAAAAAAGAGTAAATATTCATTACGATAAAAATAAGATCTGAGTTCTTAAAACTAGAGACACTGTATAGCCTAACTGCAAACTATGCCTTTCAAAGTAATTAAACAAAAAAATTTATTGTTTAATATCATTTTTCTGATTCTTATTCAATTTATTTCTCTCAAACCAAATATTAATTGGCATTCTTACAAATTATACAAATGAATATTTGAAATTAAGACAAGAAAACAAATTAACCAATTCCTAGCTTTCCCTAAAAATTGCATTTTCATTTGTTAACATATAACACCAAAAAAGTTTTCAAGATGATTTTTAAGAACTCAAAAGATTCTTAGGAAGATCAAGCAGTTCCCATAATGTAAATGACAGCCTTGCTGGGCCATCCAGAAGTAACAGTGACCGCTGCCAAGAAGTGTACTATGAGGTCTCACATTCCTTCATATGACCCACCTTAGGAACCCCAGATGATGTTGGAGGAAGAAATGAGTGTTCACACTGCTCTAGGTATTTTTCTGAGTTTCTTTTCCCATACAGGAAAGTAACCACTAAACCCCTGGGGGAGGAATGGGAAAGAATTATAGATTAAAACAACAACAAAGTACTTCTATACTTTATCATATTTGTTACAGAATACACTGCTCAGACTTTATGGGTAACCATTTCTTAAAAATTAAGACTGGAAATCTGGAAAATCAAGATTGACAAATTTTGTTAGGCTCCGGAATTTTAAACAGCTAGAAATATTTGGTGAATTACAGTTTTTTTGTTTTTTTTTTAAGTTTTACTCACATAATTTTTATTTTAGAAACCTTCAGCAAGGCTGTGGTAGTAATTCCAGCACTCAAAGGGCAGAGGCAGGCAGATCTCTGTGAATTTGAAGCCAGACAGGACCATGTAAAGAAACCAAAACAGAGGGCGAAGGGGTGGGAGGTTAACACAGAAGGAGAGGAGGAATGAGGGTAAAATAACACGGATGTCTGGAAAGCCATAGGAAATCACATTATTTATTTACCTAAAATTATATAATAATACATACAAGCCTCTGTGTGTGTCTATGTGTGTATGTGTGTGCATGAGTGTTTGTGTGTATATATATAAGCGCATTGTGTGTGCTTGAGTGTATGTGTACGAATGTGTATATGGATGTGTGTGAATATGTGTATGAATGCGTGTGAATATGTGTGTGCATGGCTATGTGGGTATGTATATGTGTATGAGGGTATATGAGGGTGTGTGAGGGTGTATGTGGGTGCGTGTGTAGATATATGAGTGTGCTTTGTATGTGGGTGCATGTGTGTGAGTGTGTGATTGTATCTTCAGAATTCAAAGTACATATTACCTGTGGTATGGCAGATACTATTACTAAGATTCAATTTGGTCCTGTCTCAGTTTAATCTGATGATTAAGAGCACTTACAAATGAAGTATACACTTAAACTTGTATTCTTAAGAGCATGACTATTCTTAGCCTATGATGCAATAGTAAGAAAGCAAGTTCAAAGAACATTTGTAATTACAAACAACTATGGATGTTTAAGTGAAACTAGAAGCTTTGGTTGGCTGGAGAGATGGTGGAACCATTAGATGTTAGACTCATCACAGTCAAAATGCAGGGACTACAAATGATTAAACAGCCCAACAAGCCAGGCCTGTTGTTCGTGCCTTTAGTCTTAGCACTGAGAGGCAGGCAGATCTCGGAGTTTGAGGCCAGCCTGGTCTACAAAGGATGTTCCAGGATAGCCAAGGCTATTACATGAAAAAAACCTGTCTTGAAAAACCAAAATAAATAGATAAATTAATAAATAAATAATCTACCCAATATAAACAACAAAATGTCCTGAAATAATGTATTACTGACAATATCCCATGATTTAGAAAAAAAAAAAAAAAAAAAAAAACATTGTACTTTTCCCCCAAAAGTATTTTACTTAACATTTGTAACTAAAGGATTAGCTTTAACTGTAAGAAACAGTATCTATATCATAATCACTTTAGATAGCTAAACTACAGAACACTTTAAAGTTTGTTCAGTTCTCTTATCAAAGAGCACACAGAGCCAAGCTAGTAAAGAACTTTTTAACTTATGTAATGTTGTCACCTGATTTTAAAAATCTATTGTGTTGCTTAAATTTACAATATATTGAATGATACAAAGTTTCCTTGAAGAGACAATCAGTCCTCATAATTGAGGCCACAAAAAGGAAAGATCTAATTCAGAAGATTATGAACTTGTTGACCAAAACTGAGCATTCTGAGAATGTCCTCTCCAACTCAGTTACAAAGGAAACAAAAACCCTTAAGACAGGGGCCCCAGTAGGTTCAGCTGACATGTACAGAATTACACTAATTCATTTCAGACTCCAGCCTGTGACTCTAAGCATTATCTAAGTAAACTCTACTAACCTCACCACACCTTCCAGTAAGCTATCATTATCTAACATTTTTACAGAAATCTAAGTATGCAGAAATTGTTGGAGATTATTCCTTGATAAATTAGCAAATTTGGAAAGGGGCAATCAAACTTCTAGTAACTCTCTAGTGAGTAAATGGTTTGCTATTAAGAAATCCTTCTCAAGCCTGGTGGAGGTAGTACACACCTTTCATCTCAGCACGCAGACAAGCAGAGTGAGTTTCAGGACACCCAGGGCTACCCAGCAAGCCTGTCCCAGGGCAGGGGAGCAGAGAGATCTTGTCTACCATCTACCATCTTACAACTCTCATCTTTGTCTCTAAAGCTAAAACTTCCTCTCTCCAAAGTGATGGAAAATATTTTGAAATTCTTTTCCTTCAGACTTGACAAAGGCTTATTCTAATTATGAAATTAGTGGAATCCCTATCTTTCAGACTCTAAAATTTAAAGAAACATCTCTTTAAGAAAAATGATCTTTCCAGTCAGAAAAAGCAGCCTTGATCCTGTGAGAAAGCTCACCCAAGTGTAGTTGGAGATCCCTTCTGGCTTTGGACCTGCATATTTGGTTTCAGACATTCTGTACCAATGTTTCATTATCAATTAAGATATTCTGAATTCTGTGTCACCTGGTTTCTGTGGCTGAAATAGATTTAATTATTTCAGTACAAGATACTGTGTCTTAGAAAATACTGAATCTAAGAAAAACTACACTTTCGTAGAGTCCATGACAGAAGTGTTCAGTGATCACTAGTGTGCTCCCTAGAAAGCAACCAAATATGACTTTTAAACCTATAGCCTGAAAGAGGTGCCAGATGGTAGGTGCCTTCAGAAGCCACCTCTTCAGTGTGTTAGGGGCTCTTGTCATTATTTACATGTACATCAGCTAAACCACCTAAAGCTGTAGGCTCAGAAACTTAAGAACTAGGAAGTGTACATCATACACTAATTGCATAAAAATAGACTTTCTAAACACAGATCAACAAAATAGCTGAGCTGTACTGGATAGTGTTTCACAGGCACATCACCCTCTAGAGTCCTCTTATGATTCTATGTCAAATACCAACTTTTCAGTATACAGAGCTATAATAAAGTTTGGCTGGAACCCCCTTTGTAAATGTTTATCAATGTAAACAAAATCATAAAAATTGCAAACCAAGCAACCATAAAGAGAAAACTATAAAAGTATTTATCTGAACTGTCTGGATCAAAGTAAAAACATTCATCAAAAGGCACCATTATTATTTGACATCTAATCAAAGAAATAGTTATTTCCTATAATGTAAAACTAGATGTGTTATCTCAACTGATCATAGTATCACAATAGGTAATAAAATTCTAACCTTAAACCAGGAATAACATGAAAATTTTTCTTATTATGAGAGAAATTTTCATATTTAGTCATTGAAATTTCATTTTTAAAGATAGCCACCACATACAAATGGGTATCTTAATTTTACTTTTTTGTTGTTTTTTAACTTTGGCAAACAAATTTGAGAAAAAAGCATTTACATATAAATCATACTCTAAGTTCTCAGTTATCTTGTTTCAATTTTAACAAAAAACACATAAGTCATAAAATTATTGTGCATACTTACCCTCCCACAAAGCAGAGAATATAAAATGCCAAATAAAATATCACAAAGGGTCCAAAGGTCACTAGAAAAAGGACAATGCCAAGGCTTCCCCATCCCCATACGGACAGACTGGTCTGAAAGGAACAAAATGAGAGAAGAGCAAATAAAAGCATAAGAAAAAGTTATTCATATGAATTAGAGGAAAAAACTTGTAAGTACTTTTTAATTTCTTCTTTTAAATACTAGTTTAAATTTTTACTTTTATACATTTATGGTACCACTTCAGAAGTATTAAAATATTTACTTTCGAAAATGTAATATAGCCTTGGGCGTTTATTTTCAAGAAACAATATGCCAGAGATTTACAGAGGTCATCAACAAGTACTGAGAAAACAGTGATGACACAAAGTTGCAATGAGAACACCTGAGAAGTCAGTTATTTATAAAATAACTACTGAATGTTTACATTTGCTAAAGCATACAGAAAAGTCTGAGTAAGATGACCGACTAGTTAACAAAGTCACTACTATTGATAATATCTTAAAATTCAATCTCAAGAATTATAACAAAGAAATATTTTTTATTAAAATTTCAATGTATATAATCTAACTCATTAAAAATTATGGTATTTTTTTTGTTTTATCCAAGTGTTATACAGAAACTTATGAAAATATCCTTGAGAAAATGCCAACCTGCACCACAAAGCAAGACACAAGTTTAACAAAGCATTCCCAAAATCTCCATCCTTTAAAAAGAGAGACTAGTCACAGAGAGGCACCTTGTTTTATATAGTAAAAGTATTCCTTTGTTAAGGGCAAAGTAGATTTCAGGAATTTAAGTCATAATGAATAAATAAAGATATTCAATTCAAAAGGTTTCTCCATCAATTTGCTGTGTACTGTGATGTATACAAAGATGGCATTTGTCCTGTTATCAAGAAGCACAGAGAAGAATGTCTTATAAGACAAAACAATTAGACACTGAACGAAGAACAAAAAAGATAGAAAGCATTACAAGTTGTTACACTAAACAAAATTAATGACAAAAAGCAGACAATGCACAGACGATCTGCATTATGGGCTGTGAATGAGAGGGTTTATGCATTCATTCACCAATCACTGACTGCTTCCTATGTTGAGTGCAGTTCAAGGTGCTGACATAAGCACAGACTGCTCAAAGCCCAGCACTCAGGCTATACACCTCCACACGTGTACACTCTGGAGGGAAACAGCACAGACAAGCAGTACACAGCCTGTCAGACTGAGCAGCTCCTTCAGAGAAAAGAGCAACTGTGAGGCTCAGCAGCTCTACTGATTAGAGAACACAGGAACAGAAAGCTTCTCCACAACTTATTTAGGAGGAGGAATTTACTTATGATACTAAGTCTTCCTGTGGGAAAAAGTGTTTTCATTTATCCAAATCCTATTCTGTGTTCATCACCACTGCCCTGCTTCCAGGAGGACATTGTTCACTTTAATTGTTATCATTCTTTCTCTGCATCCAAGCCTTTAAGCGGAGCCAGAATGGCTGTAAATTGATTTTCTCTTCCAGTTTCCTATTCTCTTCCTTGAATCAGCTGGAAATATTACTTAACCCACAGAAGTGGTCATCCATGCTTCCTCCCAAGAACTCAAAATAGGACAGCAATTGGAAATAACGCAAAAAGCAGCCTGGTCCTTCTAATCATCACTGAGCAAAGCATACAACACCTATACCTCACCACAGCACTACCTGATACCCAACAACAGCATATAGCATCTATGTCTCACTACAACATGAAACATTCTGTTTCCCAACCTCCCCCAAAAGCTCTGATAAACTCTCCAGAAAAGTACATTTTAATACATTACATGGCAGAGGGCAACCAAACAGAGCCAAGAATCTTAAAGTTTATACAAATTCAATGCCAACCTTAAATTATATATATAATATATACATTATATATATATATATATATATCAACCAAAATGGCCCTAAAAATGGCACAATCACAAGCCTCGCCTGTCTTCCTCCAACCATAGTCTATCTATAGTAAGCTAGAAGCTATTCTCTAAAAATTTCAGTTGAACATTATCTTGACAAGAGATCCAAGCCTCACTTAAGATTATAAAATCAAAGTCTGGTATCTACAAGTCAGTTTACTAAATATTAATCCGTTTTTAGCTAAAAAGGAAAAATAGAGACTAGAGGGGAGAAAGATAAAGGGCAAAATATGAGGGAAAGAATGTGAAGAGATCTAAATGGAAGCATTCCTTTTCACCTGACCATATGGCTTCAAGCATCACATGGTCCTGCCGGTGCAACCCATGCCAGCATTCCACCCTCCAAAACAAAACCAATTCACAGTTCTATCCTCCTTCTCCCCAGGGAATAACACATAAAAATAGTAACTATCTCTCGGCTAACTCCACAAACTCTGGCACAACCTATCTAACTGCTGTGATTTTTGAGAACAGTCACAGGAGAATCTTAATACCAATAGATACTGAGTTAACAGCCCAATCTTCTCTTTTCAAGCTCAGTAACAGAAGGACAAACTCTTTCTTTCACTCTGGAAGGATGCCTAGAGATGGTGACTTGGTACAAAGTTGTCAATCCCGCTGTAGAGTAGGCAGGGCCAAAGAACCGTGAGACAGATACTTCAGTCAGGCACACCTTTGGTGTTCTCCTTCCCAACAATAAGTAAGTTATACCTTAAACATATAGCTGCTTCCTTATACATCCTAAGACTTGCATATATTACTTGCATATATATAGATGACTTCCAAGTCTTTAATATTTTTACTAAAGTAGTAAGAATAAATAATTTCTCACAAGCTAAGAGGACTCCAAGAATCCAATAATAGTAATAAAAAATATGATGAAACAAGCTGCTATAAATTGAGCAGGTTTTTAAGAATGCATTTATTATGCTACTGTGTGTGAACCTGATGTGTACATGCACAGGGCCAGAGGACCCCTAGGGAGGGGACATTTTCCTTCCATGAATTCTGGGAATAAATTCATGTTTGTACCTTTACCCACTCAGCCATCTTGTCTGTTCAGATTCTATGTTGTTAGAGTCTATCAATTCTAGAATACCTACACAAAGTGCAAAGTTATAGCAAGTAAAATCATAATGTATATTATTTATTTAGAATACAAACTAGGTTAGGCTGCACTCCTCCTTCTTGTTCCCACAATGTAAGCATTGGAATCAACAAATTAGGGACCAAAAGCAACTATAATATTAAAATTAAATCAGAAAATCAGAGTTCCTGAATGCTTCCTCTGATGCAGAAAGAACATTAAAATTACGTAAAAACGCTTATAGGGTATATAGAAATAACAATCCCGACAAACTTACCATAAATATTCTAAATCAAAAAAGTGCAAAATTGATTTGCTACAATTTTCTGGATTTCGGATAATAGGATTAGCAGACAGTGGGGTAGGAAACAGACTGATCAAGCTAATACTAGGAATCTATTTCTCTATCATAATTAACTGTCAATAAAGACATTTTTAAAATAAACTTTAACATTCAAAGTTTTGTTGTTTTTTTTTTTTAAATCAACTTGAGGGCTGGGGAGATGACTTAAGGGTTAAAGGCACTGGAGGATCCTTCCAGAAGGTGTTGTGTTCAAGGGTTCGATTCCCAGCTCCTATACAGTGACTTACAACTGTCTATAACTAATTCCAGGGAGTCTAACATCTTCTAGCTCCCCTGAACACCAGACATGCAAATAGTGCACAGGCATCTATACAAGCAAAACACATGCATACAAAGACAAATATATTATACATTTTTTAGTTCTTAAAAATAATTAATCTTTATTTAATATATAATGGTGTTTTGCCTGCATGTATGTCTCTGTGAAGGTGTCAGGGCTCCTCAAACTGACATTACAGTCAGTGTGAACCGCCATGTGGGTGCTGAGAATTAAACCCAGGTCCTCTGGAAGAGCAGCTAGTTCTTTGAACTGCTGAGCTATCTTTCATCTCCACTAATTTTTAAAAGAATAAATTTTTTAGCATTCTCAACAAACAAGACACACACATCAAAAACTGGCGATGACTTCACTTCTATTATGCCACAAAGGTTAGTAGATGCTACTAAAAACATGCTTCTCCTCGGAGAAGGAGAGTGCTAAGCTTCTGACAGAACTTTCACTATCTAGAAAACATGTTGGTATTTATAAACATTTCTTTTGGCCAGAGTAAGGCCAAATTAAAACTCTTAGCTAACACTGAGGTATATGTTATACAAAAAGTTCTCTTAAAAGTAATTGAAAGCAAAAATTTAAATATACTGAGAAATAAGACACTCAGATCTCCAGTATAAGTTATGTGAGCTAACAGAATTGATTACACAATAATAATAATAATAATAATAATAATAATAATAATAATAGTAACAATGATAAATCCTACTTATTTAATAAACTTTCTATCAGCATATTATTCTAATTATTTTTTCTAAATAAGACTGTATACTAATAAAAATATGCACAGCTATCACTCAACTAAAAAGAGAAAGTTACAAATGTTCCTTCTTTAAAGGTAATGATAGAGAGGTTCCGTCAGACAGTGGGATACAGGGGCCAAATCTCAAAAATAAATACCCTATTCTAGGGATAGGGCCTTGGAACAGGACAAATACTTTACAAACTTATGATACCTACCCTCAGTGAAAATAAGCACACACAGAGAAAATCCTTTCCAGCATTCTCACAGCATGGTAAACTAACGGGGGATCTTTAGTGGAAAATTGATAGAATGAGGTTTTTTGGCCTAGGGCGGCCAGAGGTCTGGACTTATAGACTTGTAGCCTTAGACCTCTTAGCCGCCCACTGTTGTTTAGGCCTCTAAAAATGATTTAGACGTTTATATTAAGTTTAAAAAAATAAATAAAAAAAAAACAAAGTCAAATCAGACTGAGCCAGGTGACCAATATATATATATATATATATATATATATATATATACATATACATATACATATACATATATATATATAAAGAACACAGGTGAGCCATGGGCCACATGACAGATTAATAAAAATAAATTAAATTAAAATAAAAAACTAACTAACAAAATGCCTAAGCCATAAACCAAACAACATGAACTTAATATAAGTGTCTAAATTATTTTTAAAGGCCTAAACAGGCTGCTAAAAGGTCTAGGGCTACAAGTCTATGAGTCCAGACCTCTAGCCACTCAAGGCCAAAAAACCATATTATAACAGAAAATATCCTAAAGGGGAGAGGAGGGGAGAGGAGGGGAGAGGAGGGGAGAGGAGGGGAGGGGAGGGGCTGGATCAGTGAACTCAAGATCCCCCAAGAACATGAGCATGATCTGTATGTAGTAGTCATGGCCCCACATGTGATATAAAGGATCACTTGATGCTGAGTCTAATTTGGTTTGAAAATGGTCTCTCACTAGGTTATCTGCTCTGGTCTTGAATCCCTAACCTCAAGTTAGCTTCCTACATTAGTCTCAGGAGCAGCAGTCATGCTGCAAAGGTAAAAATTTACCATTGTTTGATTAAAGAAACAAGACATTTATCTGTACCTAAGATATAAATCACCATGTGCAAAATTCATGGCATTCACCAGATATCTCCTTTATTCCAGTCTTTGAAGAACGGATTATGCCTACCCAATTACTAAAAAAAAAAAAAAAAAAAAAAAGTCAGAACTGTGTTAAACCTGATCAGTTAGCAAAGCTTGCCCATTTTAAAAATTTAAAGTTAAATGCTTCTAATAAATTTGTCTTAAGATCTCTACTTTTTAAGAACAAAGTGAAAAAACTTCCATATTCTTTATTTAGTATTACAAAAATATGTGTATACTTAAACTGTCTACTCCAATTCTTTCCCCTATTTTATAAACAAAGACCCTACAGTTTTCAGTGAACACAGCAAGAAGCTCCTAAGTGGTATAATACCTTTTCAGTATTTTTTCAGAATCAAATTACTCCAATTCTCATATATATCGCATAAATGATGCAGTATAAATCTATTTCTCCTTTCCTTTATTTCTATATGCTTTAATTAACTAGACAATACAAAATAAAATATTTAACCATGAGTAATCCAATTAGAAAAAAAATAATGCAAATAATGTGCTAAAATTGATCTCCTATCAGTCAAACTATATATAAAGAAAGAAATTAAAGAATCTAATCATGACTAGAAATAAATAAAAAGTTAAAGGAATGGTTAAAGTACTCACAGGTCTTTATCCAGTACCAACTTTTCACAGGCTTTGAGGGGTTCAGACTCTCTGATTACTGACATCCTATGTTTAGATGATACTTAGCACTTATTCTGATAAGAGTTATAAATCTGCACCTAAACCTCAGGTAGGCCAAAGAATGAAAGAGCCTCGCTCTCTTGTTTTCCTAAGGTTACAGTCTACAGTACATTGCCAATGATGACCTGTATGATCATACCATATAGTATAACATAACGATGTCACCTGTCACAACCATAGAAAATTCTTAATTACTACTCCTACAAACATTCTTAATCTGTAGGTATAAAACTAAAACTGCATGATACACCCCAGAGTCCTTTAGCAATAAGCACTGGGTTTTTAAAAGGTGAAGAAAATTCAAATCCATCTGAATGTCAGAAAAATGAAAGGCAACAAGAAGTAAGGGAAAATAGCATAACTGTTTCATAGTTTTCATCTTGCAAGTCAGCATATCTAAAACTATGAGTATAAGACATATTACAAAAGACATCACAACCCACCTGGAACAGTCACTTTTGACATAAGCTAAACTCCATAACCCATCACATGTTTCACCTATTCAGTGTTATTCTGAGTTTCACAGCTTAAATACTTTGAAATTACATAGCTATATGTAAGCTTATCTAACTAAATAAAATAGGGCCAGTACAATGTTTCAGTAAATTAAAGCACTTGCTGTTTAGCTATCAACTTGAACCTGCTGTCTAATCCTACCCCGTAGAATAAGAAAAAGACTATAAAGTCCCTCTTCCCTCCCACACTTATAGCATGTGCACACACCCAAAACAAGTGTAAGAAGTTTTTAAGTATAAACCGGCCCTCCTTGACGTTCACTTTGCTTAGGGGATAGGTTTTAATTACTAGTTAGCAGGTGACACTATAATGTGAGCGCACTGTGTTTTCACATAGTAGTACTATTTTCTTACTTCTCCTGCAAGCTATTAACAAATCTACTGTTTTATATTTACCTTATTCTGATGAAAAACAATGAAATTATACGAAAGTATTTTGACTAAAGTCTTGATTGAAAAGTAAATTGATAGTCATCATATTTACCTATGGCCTTTCTTAAAGACTGCCAATATTGGACTTCCAAAATTTTTCATTTTTAAAGGAAACTGAAGCAATCTACTGACAGCCATGTCTGCTGTCTCATATTTTTAAGTGCAATGATACAAAAGAAGAAAAAATCAAGTTACATGTTAAATTAGCAAAATGTGTTGGATGACTGGTTTGGTGGTGCATGCCTGTAACCCAAGCACTCCAGAGTACTATCAAATTTCAAACCTAGTCAGGGTTCCACAAAGTTCCAAGACAGCCTCAACCACATTTTTCTTTTCCAATACAAATCAGTACCAATCACAAATTTCCAGTCCCATACAGCTTTAGACTAAGGTAAGTAGTTTCTTTATAAAATTTATTTAAAATCACCATGCAGAAAATCCTAATGCAGAAATGAGAGAAGTTTGCCTAGATAAGATTGTTTTTCGTTCTGTCTTAAATCCATACTATTATTACATCAAAAAGAGTAAAATCTATCAAATCTGGGACTGGGCATCTTAAATTATTCTTGGAAATCAGGAAATAAAAAAGCAAAACATTCTCTTTGCAGTTCACTGCTACGCACGGACAGAACAGGCGCCAGTGCAGCGCCAGGCCCAACTCAAGCTCTAAGGCCTTGCTGGTCCTGGTCAGAACAAGCAGCTGATACACTCACCATGACACTCACTGAGGAAGCTGTGGGGCAACAGCGCAGACCTTGGGTCTCTCCGTGGGTTCACAGAATCAACCCACACCCTTTAAAGAGGACAAAAGGCTAGACCTTCCTAAGATCTTCACCACATCAGAGTTTTAAATTGGCACCTGAGCACTATTCATCCAATATCCAATGGCAATCCACTGAGGACTGGTGCCCACAGCGTACAGCTGTAGACTGTTATCGCTCCTGCCCTACTCTAACCGCAGCCCTTGCTCATCACCAGTCCCCACTTTTCCTCCTTCCTAAGACTTCCCTTTAGGCTCACTCTGCCCCACAGAACAAACTCCCACATCACCAAGAATTTCACTATCTTGCATAAGGAAAGGCTGCTTCCTCTAAAACTTTCCCCCCAAACTGCTTATTATTGCATTTGCCATTACTATCTGATCTGCTGTGAGCAGTTTCCTACAAATACACATACATACACACACACACACACACACACACACACACACACACACACACACACACACACACACACACACACACACACACACACACACACACACACACACACACAAAATATATCCCTGGTCCCAGGTAATTCTTGTTCGTTAGGAAATACTTCAGGAAGGGCAACTTAAATTATTTCTGGAAGACATTTTAACATTCTACTACCAGGCTTGGCATTACAGTTTCTAATGTGAAGCACAGTTAAGGACACTGGCAGCTTATAAAATTCTCCAGGTAACTGCAGGCTGTACTCACTTAAAAACCACTGATTCCCAAAGCACAGCTAACCTTTCACTGCACATAGATACATAGAATCCAATATTCTTTTTATCGCATATATTAGATAACCTGAGTCATTCCAAAATACACATGGAGAATCCACCTCACACTATTTTTAATAAGCACTTCCACATCAGCCAACATTCAGGGCAACTCTACTTTAAGCATTATAAGACACCTTTCACATTGTCTTTTGAATAGGAAATGCAAAAATGACCTATTCTCTAATCCCTCTAGCTTTAAAAGTTGGTTATACTGACTGTATCTACAGTTCATTGTCATTATGAGTTTCCAATCATTGATTATCCTACCTTTTCCTTTTTGCCCACTTCTATAACATTTTGCTTTGTAAGGCTGAACTCCAAGGTTCAACATTTCAAAGTACCCTCATTTATCACTGTATGTTGGGATTACTTTTACTTCCCCATGGTTACCACATGCAGTAAGTTTTATGAAGACCTAAAACTGAGTCTGCTCTGTTCATTGTTGATGCCAAATGTAGCACATACAGTAGGTTCCTAAAACTATGTGCTGAACAAGTACAAGCATAACCAAAGACAGTTATGATTAACCACCCTAAGCCAAGGCCTTAGAAATCAACTCTCTTCCTCCAACTCCCAGTGATACACCCTCACTCCCTGAGAATCTATTACTATCTGTGTATTTCTGTGCATTCGCCCTTGAATTCTGTGTTAAATCAATTTAGTAAGGTACTACTTTTTACAGAGATATAACAATAAGCAAAAAATACTTAAAATTAGATGAAGATTATCAAAGAAAACAATTCACAGCATTATATTGAGTCATTTTTCTAACTGTAATGAGAAGTCTCTTATACACATATACACAAGAAAATAATATAAAAGATGATTGATTGTTCAATAGAAAATCTAGGGGCTGTGGAGATGGCTCAGGTAAACTGCTTGCTTTACAAGCATGAGAAGTTGAATTCAGATCCCAGTACCGGAGAGGCAGATCCCTGAGACTTGCTGACCAGCCAGTCTAGCCATATGGATGCAGTGAGAGACTAAGAAAAGGGAGAGAAATGGAGCTGAGTGGTGCAGTGCTTGCCTTGTATGCACTAGTCCCAGAACTACAAAAATAGAAATTAAGGTAGGGAATAACAGAGGAAAATATACAGTGTTACACACACACACACACACACACACACACACACACACACACACACACATCCACTCATATGCTCCCTTGCTCTTTTTGTTTTTCTCTGTCTGTCTCTCCCTCCGCCGCCCCCCCCCCCCCCCCCCCCCCCCCGCGCTCGCGCGCGCTCTCTCTCTCTCTCTCTCTCTCTCTCTCTCTCTCTTTCTCTCTCTCTCTCTCTCTCTCTCTCTCTCTCTCTCACACACACACACACACACAAACACACAAACTCACATGCATGCATGTACACACCAGAAAATATAACACTTTCAATATCTCTTATACAAGAAACATGAAATTCCTGCACTTCTTTATTCATCAACTAACATGTACACTGTAATCAGGATCTTACTATTTTTCAGTAGGACAGGCCACTTTTCCTATTTAAAAAAAAAAAAAAATCATGTTAAGTCATGTTTATCTTTAACTAACTACCAATCTTTTAGTATGCAAAGAAACCCAAAATGTTAGAGCAAGAATAACTGTTTTCATTTCTTTGATAAAGATGTAAACTTGTAAATCAAAATTGTTCCTAAGAATGACTCCAAACTGTCATCATTTGTTTAGACCTAAGTTGTTTTAAGTATTTATCTATGCCTTTTTTCTATCAAACATACTTAATTTGAAACAAAAGAAATTTCTATCAAATGTCTTCCAGACATTATAAGATTCAATTTTTTCCAATATACAATAAGTTAAATTAATATACTATCCAATAATTAGATATCTTTTCATATCGTCAATAAATCATATTTAATTATACAGAATAGCTTTCCTTTAATGGTAAATCAAACAAATCCATTTGTATTGTCACATGAATATTGTAATAAAGGTACTCTCTAAACCTAAGACATATTAGATATATTAAGTGAAAACATGTTATAAATTTATATATGTATGAGCCTTTTTAGTGTATAAGCAGGCCATAAAAATTATTTGTGACTGCGTGCATGAAGAAATGAGACTTATGTAACAACTTAAAGTTTAAGCAGAACCAAGTTTCTGAATTAAAATGACACAATCTCCAAGTTCTGATGCTTCTTAACCTAAAAGTCAAAAAGAGCAGGGGAAAAAAGCTGGATTTTCATGAAAATTATGTGAGATTTTTTTAAATGTTGATAGGGTTTGGAGAGATAGCTCAAAGTTAAGAGCACACTGTGCTCCTACAGAGGACCTGGGTTCCATTCCCTGAACTCACATGGCAAATCATAATTCTCTGCAATTTGTTCCAGGGATCTAACAATTCTCCTCTGACTTCTATGGGCACCAGGCACACACGCTACACATATACACATGCAAGCAAAACACACACACACACACACAAATAAATCTTTTTAAAAAATAAAAAAAAGTTAAAAATTACATTGCTAGTAATTTTAAATATATCCTTCAAAATAACCCAGCAAAATAAAATGTATGTTTCTTACAAGACATTAAATAACAATAGTTTTAAAGCTGGACTTAAGTCATTCCTTTAGAAAATTATTTCTGAACAATAGATAGGGTTTTGAGTCATTATGTTTTTGATAAACTAAGAAAATGTTTTAATAGAGAAAAATATAATTTAACTATATTTTTCAAGGCAAGAAAGAAAACATGAAAAAAGAAATTAAAATCTTGGAAAGCCCATGTTTCTCGATCAGTTCCTACTCTATGCTACTGTTCTCTTCAGATTTTCTCTTATAGTTCAAAAACTACAATAAATATGTAACTGACAAACACAGTACTATGCTTGGCATTTCTAGTTAGGCACACTAACTACTATCTCCTTGTGTGTTCAATCTGAGCCACATTATAATAGCTAAAGATCTTTAAACATCAAAGTCATCCTCTATCATCATGTAATTCTAATAGCTCTATTACAAAGAAATTAACCTCAGAGGCTTTGGCATAACCAAACTCAGTTAACACAACAATTCTCCATTTACCAGTTGTGGTGGTTTGAAAAAGAATGCCCCATGGACTCATATGTGAATGCTTGGTCATCAGGGAGTGGCACTATTAGGAGGTGTGGCCTTGTTGAAGTAGGTATAGCTTGGTTCGAGGAAGTAAGTCAGTGTGGATAGGTTTGAAGTTCAGATACTCATCCCAAGCTTAGTATTTCACTCTCTTCCTGTGGATCCAGATGTAAAATTTTCAGCTCCTTCTCTAGCACCATGTCTGCCTGCAAGCCATCATTCTCCCCACCATAATGATAATGGATTAAACCTCTGAATCTGTAAAAAAGCCACAATTAAATGTTTTTCTTTATAAATATTTCTGTCATGGTGTCTTCACAATAGAAACCCTAAGATACCAGTGTTCCTCTCTAAGTACCCAAAACTTGTATCACAACACTTCATGGCATAAACCAAAATAGAACATATTAAGGGCCTATGTTTACCCGTCATTCACACAAACTATAGTAATGCAGAATATTGGGGCTGGAAAGATGGCTCAATGATCAAGTACATAAATTGCTACTGCAGAGAACAGCTCACATATACCTGTAACGTCAGCTCCAGAGAAATTGGGCACCTTTGACTTCCACAGGTCCCTGCATTCAAAAGCACATAACTGCAGTGGATTTATGATGTTACATTGTAAAAAATTGTCCTGCCCACTGGTTTAATAAAAAGCGCTGATTGGCCAAAGGTAGACAGGAAGTGTGGGCAGGGCTACCAGACTGAGAAAACTCTGGGAACAGGAAGAACAGAGCAGAAATGCCACAGAGACTCCAGAGTTGCCAAACGAGCCAGAAGATGCAGAGGACAACTATGCTGCTCTGAGAAAAGGTACCGATCTGCATGGCTGAACAGGATAAGAGTCATGAGTTAGTTTAAGAGTAAAGAGTTATCAAGTTATATGCCTGGGCCTTAGGCCAATCAGCCTAAAATTAATGTAAGCTTCAGGTCTGTGGGGCTGCACATCTAAGGACAGAAACCTCTTACTACACATAACCACACACATAAATACATTGTCTTAGTTAGATTACTATTACTGTGATTAAACAACATGATCAAAACAACTTGGAGAGAAAAGAGGGTATTTGGTTTATACTTGTATATCACTGTTTGTCACTGAAGGGAGTCAGGACAGGAACTCAAACACAGCAGTAACGTGGAGGAGGAGCAGATATAAAAACCATGGAGAAGTGGAGCTAACTGGCTTGCTCCCTGTGGCTTGCTCAGCCTGCTTTCTTGTAGAATTTAGGACCAGCAGCCCAAGAAAACACCCTATGGGCCTGCCTATAGCCTGATCTTATAGAAGCATTTTCATCTGAGGTTCTCTCCTCTTTAATAATCCTAGATTTTGATATGTTGACATAAAACTAGACAGCATATACATACACACAATTGAAAATAATAAAAATTGCAAAAAAAAACACAGACTACTTTTGGTATTTCCAATTCTTAGTTGCTGCTTTTTTCTTTTTCTTTTGTACTACCTATTCAAAAAGAAGTAATTTAATGGTAAGATCTACACTGTTCAACTTAACACCGGCAGCCCTCATTTCTCTCTTCTGTAACAGGCAGCCTTGCAGAAAAAGTTTCTCCATCCAGGTTAGCCCCATGGTCCAGATGAATCTCTCCCACCTGCAGTCCCACAGCCACTTATAAAATAATTACTCAAAGGCTTCTATTAATTATAAACTCTTTAGTCTATGGCTCTGGCTTGTTACTAACTAGCTTTTCATCTTAAATTAACCCATTATTATGTATCTACACATGTCTCGTGGCTTTACCTATGCTCCATTACATCTTGCTCCCCCAGCAGCACTCAGTGTCTGCTACCACCCTGCTTTCTCATCTGTCTATCTCTCTTGGATTCCCTGCCTGATTGTCTCCTGACTTGCCATAGGCCAGAACAGCTTCTTTTCTAACCAATGATAGCAACACATTCACAGCATACAAAAGAATATCCCACAGTACTTCCCTTTTCTGTCTAATCAAAAAGTAAAGTTTTCATTTTAACATAGTAAAATTACATGTAACAAAACAATCAAGCAAGAATTATAGTTACAATATCTAGTCTATTTGTATTTGGCAAAAATTTTTTTAAAAAAATCCTCTATCATCTATCCTATCTTTGAGTGTCTAAAGTTTTATATCTAATTTATCTTTTAACAAAACTAAGGAAAACTATAATTATAATTATCTAGTCTTCAGCTCCATCAAAGACTCAAGAAAGATATAATATTGTCTGAGTAATCAAGAAGTACAGTGGAAGCAACTTTCAAATGTCATCTGGCTACCTGGACAGTTACCCAAAATTCCTCTGCAATGTTAGGGCATTTATCTTCATCCTACGGGCCTAGTCTCTAGCCTGTTGGCAATTTGAAGTAGGAAATTTGAAGGACTGCCCTACCTACTCTGGAAAAATCCAGTTACTTCTCCGTGTCCTGCAGCATGTCTGGCAGTCTCTTTTGCAAAGCAGAAACCAGAAGGACCATCTCAACTTGATTTGACAAAGTTCAGAGGTTACCTTCCTATGGGTCCTGCATGTCCAGTTTATACAGTATACAGTCAAGCAATTGAATCAAGAGCAATTTCTTGCTAACTTTTGTCACAAAGAAAGTAAACTTCAGTGCCCATCATCCTCTTGAAGTAAACTGGTACTGGCAGGAGCAGATATGTCTCACTGTCCAGCAAAGTCTAAGTTTAAAACATTTTAACTGTGATATTCTGTAAGTCTTTGAAGCGTTTAAAGATTACCTATCTGAAATATATCTTTGTATACCTGAAAACCTAATTAACATGACTATAAGTTTGATTATCACACATGACTAATCTATATTTAATTATACATTATAATTTTAAATGGGGTGCATAAACATAATATCTTAAAGAAGAGTAAAAATGTACATACACTATAACAAAATTAACCTTAAATTTGTATCAATAAACCAAAATTCATATCAAGGTAAAGTATTTTGAGATTAACAAATGTTTTTGAACCAAGGATTCAATATTCTATGATTTTTATCATTTCTATATCACATCCTCCTTTTTTCTTTAGAAGGAGACTGCATTTACAATCAACCCCCTTTAAATAAGAACAAACATTTATAAACAATATTTTGGGAATTTGGGAATAGTTTTCTATACCACTTCCTGCTGATTGAAGGCATTGGCAATCTCATGGGAATCCTGAGAAATTTTAGAATTGTGGTTAAATCTTGGTTTCATCATCTCAGGCAGTTGCCTTGAAGCTGATGTGGATGTTGGATCATCTGGACAATGGCTGTCATCGCAAACCTTTCAGGAGATCTTTGTCCATAAAACCATATTAGCCTGGAAGCAATCTACAAGTTCTCATGTTTTGTGGAAACAAAAGCAAAACCTCTTTTCCAAAGCAACATATCCTTGGACCCAAATTTTGAAGTCAAAAAACTCTTAAAATATATATGTTGGTTTAATTTAGCATCCTTTACAAATGTCTCCTAGCAGTTAAAAAATTCCAAAGACAACACAATAATATGAATATCCAGACTCTGAATAATTTCCACATTTATATGGATTTTTAAAATATTACTTTACTATCTCTTTAAAAACTTTATTTTTTAAAAGAATTATTTTATTTATATAACTGCCTATATGCCTTTTCCTCTTTCTTCCAAGCCCATGTACATTTTTATATACATTGCAACCTATTTAGAAGTTTTTTTCTATCAGAATCTGTTTTATTGTGTATCTGAAATCCTTTTCTAGCCAGGGGAGCTTTTAATCACTAAGCTGCACAAATTGGTAACTCTGGCCACTGGCTCCACCCCACTAAGCTTTCTAACATGTCACACAGGCTTACTTCCCCAATTCTGGGGAGCAGTATTAAGTAGCCTGGAGCTGTGTTTCTAAGCCCACAGCTGTGCTGTCAATCCTGCAGGCAATGAATGGCTAAGAGAAACATCTCTGTACCTAGGCCAGAGAGACCTTGGGAGTCATTCCAACAGGTTGCTGAAGGCCACTGCAGCCAGGGGATACATGTTTGTATCATGGCCCATAATGAGCCAAATGAACTAGGAAACTATTCTTGGCTCCATTTTAGAATCTTTTTAAGCTTTTTCAGGGCTATGTACATCAATGCCCAAGCATGGATACAGGTCTCAACTAGCCCCGTGGCCCAAAGAAGCTCTCCCACTTGCATTCCAGCAACTGCTTATAATTACTTGTAGTCCTGTATTAATCACAAATTATGATGGTCTACGGCTCAGGCTTATTATTAACTAGCTCTTTCATCTTAAATTAAGCCATTTCTACTCATCCATGTATTGACACATATCTCATGGCTTATCTGTTTTCCATTACATCTTGCTCTTCCAGCAGCTCACAATGTCTGCTCTGACCCCGCATTCTCCTCCTTCTCTCTCTCTTGAATTTCCTGCCTGGCTGTCTCCTGTCTTGCCATAGGCCAGAGTATCTTATTTATTAACCAATGTTACCAACACATTCAAGGCAGACAGAAAGACCACCTAGAAGAACTTAGGAAGGTCTCACTATTAGCTCAGGACCTTCGATAGCTATAAAAATTCATCTAACTCTGAGAACTCTTTAATAAGGAAGCTATATTAACAACTATGCTCTAAAGACAGAGAAAGAATACAAATCAAACAAAAGGACACAAAGATGGTAAAGTCACAGAATGAGAGGGTGAGCTAAGCCTGACTTGACAAAATCAAGGCATAATTAGACTATTACTCCGCAGATGCAGGTATCAGGTAATTTTCATGTTCTGGAGAGAGCGGGTGGAGTTCACCATAAGCTTCCTTTACAACGTAAGTTATAGCAGGGCGAAAGATGTCAAGTCAATGATCCTAAGTTTAAGAATACAATAGCGTAATGGGCTTCATTAACTCAATGTTAAGTCTTTTTAATCAAGAAAGATTCAAAAAGAGTCATGGAAAAAAATTACACTGAACTGCATCACTTAAGAAAAATGAAAACAATTTTATTTTTTCAGCTTACAAGTAAACATGAAAAACTTTTTTATGCTCAATGAAGTAAGTATAACACAAAACAAAAAAAATAGAGATGTTAAATATTCTGTGGAGACTTTTCAATTTATTTGAGGGGAAGAAAAGGAAGAAGGTTGGGGAGAAAATTCCTGAGAGAATTTTCTCTCAGACCTTAAATTGTAAAGGAAGAAAGACAAAAGAAGGAGAGTTGTGGGGAGGGGTTGAACAACACATACAGTAACAGCAACAAGAGGAGAAAGCTAAATATAGAAAGGAACAAATCAGACATGAATTCACCACAAAAGACCTTGATGGCCAGTACAAAGTTACTATAACAGAAACACTGGGCTCCCTGAGAACAAAACACACTCTTCTTAAATGAGCCTGCCTGTACATCTGCTGTATAAAGAGACTGAAATTATCTGTATGCTTAAATCATAGAATTTTTATTCATATAAAAATTTACTTATTTACATAAGCAAAAATTTTTATTTGCAATAACTTGGCCCTTGATATTATGCATAGTGGAGGGGTTAATTTTACTGCTCACACCTTTTGGCTCCTCATAACAAACATCAATAGAATTTAATGAGTTATAAAATACTCATTGATTTGACTTTCTAAGACTTTTATTTCAATTGTGTGGAATTACTTTACATGAAATTTTATCAAGCTGACAAGAGCCATAATACTTTGCATATCAGAACACTGTATGACAGTGACACTGTAAAGTGTAAAATGAGTGACTGTACTATAATTTTCTCTTTCCTTCATCTATACTAAAAGCTGCTGTGGACCAAAAAATATAGTAAGAGGTTTTTGACCCGGACTTTCAGGTCTAGTCTCAAGGTTTAGACCCGCAGACCCACAGACCTGAAGAGACACACAGATGCTTACATTAATTTTAGGCTGATCGGCCTAAGGCCCAGGCATATAACTTGATAACTCTTTACCCTTAAACTAACCCATGATTCTTATCCTGTTCAGCCATGTGGGTTGTACCTTTTCTCAGAGCAGTATAGTTGTCCTCTGCATCTTCTGGCTTGTTTGGCAACTCTGCATTTCTGCTCTGTTCTTCCTGTTCCCAGAGTTTTCTCAGTCTGGTAGCCCCACCCATACTTCCTGTCTGCCTTTGGCTAATCAGCGCTTTTTATTAAACTCATAGGCAGGACAATTATTTATAATGTAACATCATAAATCCACTACAAAAAAAATAACTGTTAACCAAATATTCTGATTATGATCAATTTATATATGTGTGTGTGTGTGTGTGTGTGTGTGTGTGTCATCCTTCTTGATTTCCTCTTGAAATTAAGTGTAAATTCTTAAAATGCACACTAGAAATAGAATAAGTTAATAAGTTAATAAAAACTGACAATGGAAAATATTAGATTATCTGACTCAAAGAGGATTGTGCTGTTCAGCATTTTAAAGCCTATTCAACGAAACAAATTCAACACAGAAGACAACTCAAAATAATAAATTCTACATTTGAAAAGTAAAGCACTTGCTATTTACACCCAAAGAAATAATTGTGATGCGTAATTACACCCAAAGAAATAATTGTGATGCGTAAGAGTATTCACTCAGTCAGATCTAAACAGGACTTAGCATATATTACTTCACTTAATACTCATCAAAAACCTATGGGATAGGCAATATGAATACAAGTTTTATCATTGAGAAAACTACAGTTCAGAAAGGCTACTAGGTATTTCACCAAGGTCAAAATGCTTAGAATAACAACATTTATATTCAAACTCAAGTAATCTGGTGCCAGCCATCACTTCTAACCAAAAGTTCACACTTCTTCATAAGGTCAACTTGGAATACTCAGAGAGTATCTTAGCTACTTTTCCATTGCTGTGACAAAACACATGGTCAAGGCAACTAAATCAGGAAGTATTCAATCTGGCTTATGGTGCCAGGGCTAGAGTCCATGATGGCAGAGCAAAGGCAAAGGAGTCAGGGGCAGCTGAGAGTTTATTTCTGGAACCACAAACAGGGCAGGGAGCACAATGGAATGGTGTAAGTCTTTTTGAACCCCTAAAGCCCACTCCTAGTGACACACCTCCTCCAACAAGGTCACACTTCCTAATCCTTCCCAAGCTTTTCCATTAACTGGGGACCAAGTGATCCATTCTCATTCAAACCACAACAAAGACTTAGAAGACCTATACAGACATAATCTAAGTTCATAAACATATATGAATTCTACACGAGTATTGATTATTTAACTTTTTAAGCTATTGTACATTCATTCGGGGGGGAGGGGGTGGAATGTTCGTGACTGTAAAATAAAATTTAACAAACCATAAAATATCCCCCAAAGAAGGCCACTTGTTTTTCTAAAATCTATATGTGGTTAATATGCACTCACTAATTTCTAAAGTTAATATGCTTTGAACTATTGTTTAGTTCTGTATATGTTTTATTTAGGTTTTTCTTCAACCTCCCTCTAGCCAAGTTCCTTGAAACTACTGCAGTAGGTAATACAAAGGGGGAGGGGGGGCTAACACATAAAAGCATTGATTATTCTAAAACAGTTGTAGTCTGATTAAATATCAGTGTTGTTTGTCATAAGAAAAAAAGTTTAGCACAAGTTCAGAAGCAGAAATCAAGAACCAACTAAAAGGTACTTTTCTTATGGCTTGTAGAAATACTGATAACATACATCATCATATCTTAAATTCACATCATACCTTATAAATTTATGTTATTCCCGAAACATGCTGACATTTTGTTTCATGGCTATCTCTTTCATTTCAGTCCATTTTACAGTAACCAAGCCTCAAGAGATGGTGACCTGAAAGGCTATTTTTTGCATATGTTTTTTGTCAAGTAACAACAATGAGCAAACTTACAAACACACAATGCAAAGGATTACATATCTATCTTGTTCCAAACCACAAGCAGGCTAAAAATAGTCTCAATGTTTCAGGAATGCAATCCAAGATTAAACAGGGCAGCATCCAAGGACTTTTCAAAAACACGAGGCTAAGACCAAGGAGTCAAGATTCACCTTAGGGTTTTCAGAAATGCAGGAGACTGAAAATGTCTCAGTAAAATAGAGAAAACAGTTATAAAGTCAGCAATAATGAACTATCTTGGTTTACACATACTAGCTTCTCATGCTACAGAATATGCTATATAAATCATCACATTAGTTACAAGAGCTGACCAAGAACTGGTTATTAACATCAAACTCCTGGTACATCTTACTCTGTATTCAATGGGCTATAGATGGACAAAATGACCCAGTAGTACTCTGTATAACTAAAAAGCATCTTAATCCAGAGAATCTGATAGCACCTGCACATTCTGGAAATGTGCCCTGTCCCTGAATTTGTAACTGTGAAATCAATGCTTAACATTTTTATTCATACATACTTGTAAACGTTTAACGGTAGCATTAAACATTACTGAACTGAAACATTCAACAAAGTACCATGAAAATCAACCTTCTACTACTGAAGAGTAAAGAGATTTGTTTATAGTGGTATTTATAGATGTATCTAGATCAGGAATAAAATTTTAGGAACTCATGAAATCAGAATACCATGTAGTCAGAAACAGGATAAAAATCCACCTTGTGAAATTCATAGTTTAATATAGATAAATAAGAACCTGTTAGATTTTTTTCCCTGTTCAAAAAACAAAGGCACTTGCATTCCTAACTATAACTCTCCCTGCTCGACTTTTTTTTTCTTTTTCTTTTCTCACTTTTTTATTGGGAAAGGCAGAGGTAATCCAAGTATCTAGAAATATATAATGTTCAGGTTATGAACTTAACTATATAAAATTTCTAAGACATAAATAATAGTCAATTTCTTAAAAGTAATTTTGATACCTTAAATTTATTGTAGACAATCTTATCTAAGTTACCTTTAATTTTTCTTGAGGTGATGTTTAATATTTATTCTGTCAACAAATATTTTAATGTGAAGTACCCAATTTAAAATTCTGTTTAGAATATGGGGACATGACTTTAATCATCAGTCTTGAGTATCCACACTAGCAGGAAAAACAAAACATAATAACCAATCAATCAATAAATATAAAGTATGTGGAGAACAAACCAAAGTGCAAGTATTATTTTCATGACTCTGAGGATACTTTAGGAGTCTTTAGAAAAACAAAAGAGCAGACTCAAAGGCCTTAGAGGTTTGTTTAATGGCAGAGCAGACTCCTAACAGCCATGGAAAAAAGATTAAAAAGTAAAATAAAATAAAAGAGTCACAGAAGTCCTCTCCCTAGTCTTCTGGATTCTCTTTGTAGCGTCCGCAGGCACTAGAGACGACAGGACACCACAGTTGTAAGAGGCTGCATCAGAGCAGCCGCTCTTCCAAATGCACTAACAGCTTCACCTGGAGCTGGTTAAGGCAAGTCATAAGTCATACACTACTCTGAACCACATTCTCCAACCTTCCTCTTAATTTCATTCTTTCATAAAGTACCTTTTTTCATTCTGACAAAATAATCTAAGTCTTCAGTGTTGATGACCAAAGTGGCACAGAACTAAATTTAGCCATGACAGTGAGGTTTCTGAGCACAGTTTTCTAGTGTGACTCACATCACCAGATCTTACTCGAAACCTTCTAACACGAAGTAGCCATACTAACAACACAACTTTAACTAAAGCCTTATAAATATTACCTATAACAATGAGTTCCAGCTTTCTTTTCATGAATTTACCAAGGTATTGTTATCAGTTTTACTGAGAAGAAAACCAATGCTTACAAAGTTCAAGGGAGGACTTCAAGATATCATCTTGAAAGGGAATTGTGACTCATCCCTGTGAATGCTCAGCATACAGGTTAATTTGCATGTTGTCTCACTCCTGTAATAGTATTAGCAACAGACTTAAGTATACATCACCATTATTCCAATATGTACATTTGCTCAGTTACAACCACTAATTTTAAAGGTTTAAAACAAGTTAAAAGCTATCAAGTGTTTCAATTCCAAGTTCCCTCTCCTAAATATTTAAGACAATATTATCAAAACCTCACTCTGAAATTGAAGGTTAATTCTAGATTATTGTCAAGTGAGAAATACATGAGTTTGTGAAACCACAAAATTTAGAAACAGTTTTTTAAAGCCATAATCTGAGAAGCTTGTTTAGGAAAGGAAATCTGTGACATCATTTATCTTTTCTATCAAGTGGCTCATCAGTGGCCAGATGGGGAACCTAAGGCAGAAACTGGTTTCTCTCCTTTCCAACTAGCTTCCCTAGTTTTCTCTGTTGCTTAGTTAACTCTTTCGTTGATTCCGCCTACAGCAATGGGTTTGAAATACCCCAAGCCTTTTCTGGTAAACTAGAAATGACACAAATCTTCAGTAAGCATGACAACTACAGAGTAATAGGATTCATTAGTATATGGCACCGTTTATTATCTGCCAACCTGTGCATGGTGTTTACATCAAGAGATACAGCAAAACATTCTGCAATGACCATATTATATATAAAGATCTGAAAACTTTTAATACTTATTTCCTACTCCCACTTATTTCCACAAATAAACTATAGGAAAGTTTGTAAATATGTAACAATGTCACAGTGCTTCTCACCATAATCTAATTACACAATCTTTAATCAATTTCTGCAAAAACTGATCATCAAACTATTTCGGGTTTGCATGAATGGAACACCGGCATAACATGCAAAAGGCCTTGGGTTTAGGTTTGTAGGTGTTAACCAAAATATCACCTATTTTTGCTTTTGTTTACAATCATATCACCTCTGTGTAGACAGAAGACAGCTTACACAGATCTATAACCCCAGCTTAAAAGGCTAGGACTGGAAGATCTAAAGTCTGTGGCCAACTTGTACTACATGCTGAGATGCTACTGCAACAGAAAGAAATGGGAGGGAAGGAGGGAGGGAGGGAGGGAGGGAGGGAGGAAGGGAGGGAGGGAGGGAGGGTATAGGCATGGTGAAGTAAAAATAATCACTTTTTGTTAATGTTCAACCTCTGAAAACCTGCAAAAAAATACAAAAGCTAAGTCCTTTAAAATTCTTGAAAATATATATATACCATTATTATTTTCCAATTTAAAGTAAATCTTAAAATAGGGTGTGTGCGTGTGTAAGTGTGTGCAATCTCAAGCACAAGATGGAGGAAAACATGCCTGCTATATATAGTATAGTCTGCAGATCCAAGGACAAATTTGGGGAATCAATTCTTTGTCCACCTTCACAAGAGGTCAGCAAGTTTGCATGGCAAATGCCTTTGTATCCTGGGCCATCTCACAGGGCCCCAAATAAAAGCTCTGGGATGGGAAGTCAGATCCCCTGCACCAGCCCAGAAGGTGGACCTGGCAGCACAAATCTGTCTGTTACTCCTCTTCTGGGGGTAATGTTTACAGGTAGATACAGGGGGCTCAGTGGCCAGCTAGCCTAGCAGAATAAGTAGGGACCTGGTACAGAGAGATTCTGTCTCATATGAAAGCAGAGAGCACTAGAGAACGATACCCTTCCAAAACTCCTGGCTTCCACATGCACAGGCAAGGACACACACACATATGTGCACATGTCCATGCATGCATGAATGTATACAAACACACATCCCACAGGATAAATAAACTCATCAAATAATAGGATTATTAACAACCATAATTCTGATAAGAGGCTAGCTACAGTTTAAAACAAGGGATTCAAACAATTTAATTTAAGTAAACAACCCATCTTAACAATGAGCAAGGAATATGAAAGACCTACTATGGCCAACATGGAAATATAAAAATATCAAAAATACCAACAGTAGCACGGAAGCTAGTATACCTGTCAAGAAATAAGATACATGGCCATTGTTCAAAAAACTTTAGCAGAATTACTATATGCCTGCAAAACAAACTTTAGATACACATCTAAAGAACTGTATGTCAATGGGATATGTGCACTGTGTGCATGACAACTCTTTTCATAACATCTAGATAGGTAATCAATTTAAGTGTCTATCAAGATGAATAGAGGGAGCCTTTACTACAAGATGGTCAAACACAAAAGACAATATGTTAAACAAAGTGAGTCAAGCAAGGAAAGCAGTGTTTCAGTCTCACATATAGATCACAAAATAACCTCACAGGAAAAATAAGCATTACCAGAGTTCATCCAGTAGAGATGGCAATGGTTGGTCAGAGGCTACAAAGTTTCAAATAGGGAAAAATGTTGAGGTAGGCATAACTCTCCACAGGCAGAGGCAGGTACATAGGTCTCTAAATTCAAGGCCAGCTTGGTCTACATAATGAATTCCAGGACAGTCAGGGCTTTGTAGTCTGCATAGCGAGACACTGTCTCAACAAAACAGAACAAAACAAAGTAATATTCAGCTTGGCTCTTCTAAACATGCCAAACAAGGAAAAGTGTGCACTAGCAAACCAGGGTCACTCCAGTGAAAACCTTCCATGCCCTTTGTAAAGGCCTTTTCACACCTCTTCACATGCCTGGAATACCAATAAGCCTCCAGAGTTCTGGTTCTGGTTAGCAGCCTTTACAATGCCATTAATTATTAAAGAAGCAGCTCATATAGTTAATTTAAGGATTAATTGATCCCAAGAGTACTTCTACCATAAATAACTAATCAATAAAATCTAGCCATATTTTATTAGTACTTACAAGCAAGTGTATATGTACAGTCATGTACTTAAAGGGTTCCTAGCAGCTCAGACCCTTCCTTGATGAGCACTAAGTCTCAAAGCTTCACCACATGAAACAATCATTCTGGAAGTCTCCATGGTCACATAACTTTGCAATAGGCTATAACTACATCAGTTTCTTTCCAAGCTAATCATCCATGGGAAGCAATGAGCAGTCCTCCAGAGAGGAAACTGATTTCATTTTCTTTTAGCAAGAATCCTCCTAATTTATATGAACCACACACAAAGCCTTTCATTCCTTAACAAGCTGGGACATCTAAAAGTCCTACCAAAAAGGCCTTTTCCATCTATTTCATATTTGTTAACGTGAAGTAAAAACACCAGTCTTCATAGCTAAAAATCAAAAAACTATTTTATTTAAAATTCATTAACTGTACCACATTACAAATCCAGGCACTTTCTACCTGTCTTTGTCACTCTCCTTTGGTGGCTGTTCTCTGTCTGTCTGTTTTTGAAGCAGGGCCTCCTGTAGCCAGACTGGCTTTAGAAACACATGTTGGCCTTGCTCCTCTAGCTTATACTTCTCAGGTGCTGCTACTGTGGGTCAGAACCATCTCACCTATTCGTTATTTGTGCATTCACAGAAATCACAAGTAACTGACATCTGATTACACAAACAACCTTCTGCTATATACCATAATATAACATACTTGAGTCAACTTAGCACATTTTGCTCCATTGCCTACACCTTTACTTAGCTGTCATAAACTATTCCCAGAAACATAACCCAAGTAGAACTTCTAAAGGAAACTTTAAAAGTTCACTAATGAAATTCAGTTGATATTTAACAATATTTTAATACTGAGAAAATTCACTCACTAAAACAAACTCTGACATTAAGAAAGCTCTAATTTTTGAAATGCAGAACTAACTATTAATAAGTAAAAGGCCAGAAAACATTACACAAATAATTTTGTATAAATTGTTGCAGATGTTATAGGAGAAACATTGAAAATACTAAGTCTTAATAGGGACCAAAACAGAGGCAGAAACCTTAAGTGGATATTAAGTAGCCTCATCATCCCTGCTAGAAAATTTGAAGATACACAAATACACAAAATGAACAGTCTTCCAAATAATTCTACTGCATTAAAAAAAAAAAAAATGTTTTTACCAAAAAAAAAAAAAAAAAAAGAAACCAGAAGTTAAAAGAAAGAACTGCCTAACTAGGCCTAAACTTTGCATTTGCACTAATATCTTTTACAGGCTTCAAAGTTCAATGTACATATTAGTTTACTTAATTGAGTAATTTTCCCTTTTGCCTTATTTAAAATAGCTCTTAATGAATAACTCAGATATTATTTCATTTAAATATATAATGACAAATACAAAACTTAATAGCATTATTCTTATTACTGATATTATGATCATATATCTATGTATACCCACTTCATTGTTTGCTTGTTTTTAATTAAAACCAGCATAGTGACAATAATGGAAAGGGAAAGGAATGAAGGGATGGAGGGAAGAGAAGGAAGGGGAGGAGAGGGAGGAGGGAAGAGAAGGAAGGGGAGGAGAGGGAGGAGGGAGGAGAAGGGAGGGGAGAAGAGGGAGGAGGGAAGAGAAGGGAGGGGAGGAGAGGGAGGAGGGAAGAGAAGGAAGGGGAGGAGAGGGAGGAGGGAAGAGAAGGAAGGGGAGGAGAGGGAGGAGGGAAGAGAAGGGAGGGGAGGAGAGGGAGGAGGGAAGAGAAGGGAGGGGAGGAGAGGGAGGAGGGAAGAGAAGGGAGGGGAGGAGAGGGAGGAGGGAAGAGAAGGAAGGGGAGGAGAGGGAGGAGGGAAGAGAAGGAAGGGGAGGAGAGGGAGGAGGGAGGAGAAGGGAGGGGAGGAGAGGGAGGAGGGAAGAGAAGGGAGGGGAGGAGAGGGAGGAGGGAAGAGAAGGGAGGGGAGGAGAGGGAGGAGGGAAGAGAAGGGAAGGAGAGGGAGGAGGGAAGAGAAGGGAGGGGAGGAGAGGGAGGAGAGAAGAGAAGGGAAGGAGAGGGAGGAGGGAAGAGAAGGGAGGGGAGGAGAGGGAGGAGGGAAGAGAAGGGAGGGGAGGAGAGGGAGGAGGGAAGAGAAGGGAGGGGAGGTGATGTGGGAATGCGTTTATGTATGCTGTGAATCTCAATCTTTGAATAAAGGAGCTGTTTTGGGCCATGGCAGGCACCATGGAAGAAGTAGGAGGAGAGATCAGAGCATAGGTAGGAGAAGGAGGGCGGAGTCAGAGGCAGATCAAGCCAGCCGCCCAAGAAGAAACATGTAAGGAGCACGGGTGAGCCACACGGGCCACGTGGCTGACAGATTAATAGAAATGGGTTGATTTAAGATATAAGAGCTAGCTAGCAATGTGCCTGAGCCATAGGCCAAACAGCATGAAGTTAATATAAGCGTCTGAGTCGTTTCTGGGGACCCGGGCGGCCGGGTGGCTAAGCAGTCTCGGGCGGCAGGTCTGTGGGTCTCGGACCTTTCAGCCGCCTGGGACCTAAAAACCCTACTACTACAGGGAGGAGAGGGAGGAGGGAAGAGAAGGGAGGGGAGGAGAGGTAGGAGGGAAGAGAAGGAAGGGAAGGAGAGGGAGGAGGGAAGAGAAGGGAAGGGAGGAGAGGGAGGAGGGAAGAGAAGGGAAGGAGAGGGAGGAGGGAAGAGAAGGGAGGGGAGGAGAGGGAGGAGGGAAGAGAAGGAAGGGAAGGAGAGGGAGGAGGGAAGAGAAGGAAGGGGAGGAGAGGGAGGAGGGAAGAGAAGGGAGGGGAGGAGAGGGAGGAGGGAGGAGAAGGGAGGGGAGGAGAGGGAGGAGGGAGGAGAAGGGAGGGGAGGAGAGGGAGGAGGGAGGAGAAGGAAGGGGAGGAGAGGGAGGAGGGAAGAGAAGGAAGGGGAGGAGAGGGAGGAGGGAAGAGAAAGAAGGGGAGGAGAGGGAGGAGGGAAGAGAAGGGAGGGGAGGAGAGGGAGGAGGGAAGAGAAGGGAGGGGAGGAGAGGGAGGAGGGAGGACACAGCAGAGAGGATTGAATGAGAGAATTAAGTGTGACTTATTCTCGGGGTTTTAATCAAGTTCTCTCACCTTCTCACCTGACTTGTCAGGAAGAGAATGGTGACAGTATCGCCTACCTTAACTCTCTGCCTTCTGAGCACAGAAAACACCTGATAAACCTGACCAGTAAAAGGCTAAGAAAACCTTTCATGATGTGGTGCCTCACTGTAGGGTCTGAGATCTGATATGAACTAAATCACATCCCCCTAAACCAAAACCTGCTGGCCCATATAACTTACCACTTGCAGGGGCAAAAACAAAGTCATTTGTATCTAAAATGTTTCAAAACGGAACTATTTAGAGCTTAAAAAAAAAAAAATGACAAAAAGCTAGGTTCAGCAAAAAGTCTTAAGTAACAATTCCTCTTCTGTCCAGTTGCTGACAATATTAAGAAAGGTGCTCTAAAATTGGTCATGAAAGCTGAAAAGTACTCACTGAAAGGCAGCCGACCAAAGTTGTGGGTTCTGAACTGAGTCAGGAAACCAGATTACTAGTTTCAACTATTTCACTAACAACTGTCCAAACTTGGACAGGTCTCCAGGCTTCACAGCTTATCTACAAAATGTCAACTGAAAATCACAGATGAGATCAAAGTACAACTTAATCTGAGTTTTACTTTAGAGAGGCAGGTACAAAGTCATGCTTGATAAAATAGCTCTACAGGAAGTGCCAACAGTGGGACAGTGGCTCTGCCTCTACCAACCCTGAGTGCTATGCACACACAACTGCAACAAAGTAGGGCTTAGGAAGATTGCTCACCTGTTTAAAATACTTTACTGAAACATTCTCATATAAAAATATACAAGTTTAGAGTGAAAGTTTGGTCTATCCAAATCAAGGTGTTTGTATTAGCACGTTTATTTTCGTTGTGAAAAGATCAAAACTTTAAAAAGTTTTACCAAAAGGACGTTCCACACTATACATTATAGACAACACTGAAAAGTTACTAATTCTAATATAAGACAGCTTCTCACCAAAATATCAGAATAAAAGAAACTGAACTGCTATTTGCTTTTTAAACATACGGCCAATGACAACTTAATGATAGGACCATATATTCTGTGACACTGAAAGTAATCAGAAATTTAAGCATGTAGAATTGGGAAACGTAAGGTGAACTTCTAAGTCCTAGAAATGTGTGGTCAACCAATAGGGATTTCCCAGGAGCATCATATATGCCAGATTTTGGGCATAGATAAAGACAAACACCAAAGTACAAAACTTAGTTCCAAAAACTTGAAAATCCAGTGTGTCCTACTGTATCACTTTTAACACAGTAAAATCCACCCGCCTCAAGTATCTCATTTCCTTTCTGGCCGGTACAGGAATGCTTCCAAATGATCTTTAACACTGTTTATTTCCCTCACATCACTCCCAAAAATGTCCAAACCAATCGCTGACCTCAGGAACCTAAAGTGAACAGGTTCTAGGATTTCGTCAAATCCACAAGCCTTGCACACTTGCACAGACCATTCACACAGCTGTCTCGCCGCCTGTCACTAAACTGGTGGCACCGATTAAGTTCTTCCCCCTAAAGTACTGCTGGTGCAGGCAAACACGACTTCTTCAAAGTCTGGTTTCTGCACTGGACCGTGGGCACTAAGAAAAGGGAAACTGATTGGTTCATCGTCGTTGTTGCCCTACTTCCATTTCAGGTCAAATGAGAAAAACTGTTCCACAGAGAGAAGCAAGGGGGCCATCCGCAAGTCAAGAAGGTGGATGACAAACTCAACTTTGGGATCAGGGGCACTGCAGGAACGTGACGGGATGTGGGAGCAGAGGAGGAGGGCACGAGGCTAGCGAGTGTGCAAGGAGGAACTGGCTCACTTGGAGCAGTCAGAGGAGGGGTGGAGGGCACAATCGCTCAGGCCGGCAGCCACCGCCGGGAGGGGAAGGAAGGGCCCCGCAGCCCGGGGACGCGGACACCGTGAACGAGGGGCGGCCGGAGGAGGTGGAACTCTGCCGAGTCAGCACCGCGCCCACTCGGTGGTACTTGTGGGATCCCGGCGGCTGCCCGGGACGGCCCGGACAGGGTCGGGCCCAGCGTCCGGAGCGGCGTCGGTGACGGGCTGGCGCCAGCGGCTCAACCGCCTCAGGTAAACACGGGGCGCCGCTTACCTCTGTTAACATCATTACACCCCGGGGGAGCGAGGTCCTCCCTAGCCTCGCCGCATGGCAACAGCCGTAGCAGCAGCGGAAACTGCCCGGGCCGCCCCTAACGGCGGCAACTGCTGCTTCAGTCCTGTCCCGGGCGGCGGCTTTACTCGGCTTCGCTGGCTTCCCCCCGGCCCGGCCGCTCGCGACGGACGCGCCGCCATCTTGAAAGAGCGACGTCTGCGTCTCCCAGCGACGTGCGTTCCCATTGGTCGGCGCGCCGGGCGCGGGCGTCTTGTGACTGTCTCCATGGCGCCGTTGCGCGCACGGACGGGGGCGTGCGCTGCGCTGCACGGGACCCGAGTCCGCAGCGGCTGGCCGGTTCCCGGACCCGGGCGGGTGGCGCTGCGGAGGCTGCGAGCCTACGGAGAAACTTCCTTCGTGCATCTCCCCGACCCCGAGGAGTGCCTAAAGTGCTCGAGATGCTCGGCTGCCGTCTCCAGGCGCTGTGCCGGAGACTGTCACTCCTCTCCGGAACTTTGGCAGACACTTGTCCCGTCCTCCCGGTGCTGGGCGCGCGACAGGTTGTGGATGTGATCCGAGCGGATCGCCTTCACCCAGATCCTGGCACAGTTAGGGCTGTCGCCTCGCTGATTGGCCAGAACCTGCCTAAGAGTGAAGGCTTAGTGTTTCTTCCAGAGAGACCCCTAAAATCAAGCAGCTTTTGCCTGGTAGCTGCAGTCCCCACAGCTTTATTGAAGTTGGGGGGGGGCTTCTTTTTTTAATATATAATGAGTTTATATGGCATAACAAACGTATTTCAATAGATGTCTCTGTAAGTAGTCCTTAATTAAATGAGACTGAACGCTGAAATAATGTGCTCAGACCATGACACACTGACAGTCCACCTCTAATATAGTAAAAGTTCCCGCTTCTTCCTGAATTATCATGAAGTAATTTTACCGAAGAAACTACCTCTACAAATGAACTTGCAAGGAAACTGAGAAGTATTTGGACTTGAGAAATAAAATACTTCATAAAATAAAATAAAATATCGCATTCTTTAAAAGGTTTATAAAAAAGATTGTGGAAAAGTAATGCCACCAGTTACTTCCTCTGTACAGGAATTTTTGCTCTTAACAATGGTACTATTGTGCTAAATGTAATTTAAGGAACTGCTCGGAAATTCTCATAACAGTGAGTAAAGCAAATGCATTACAAACCCCGCATTATCTCTATTCTGTTGTGTACACCCAAAGAAAAATTCATTGAAGCAATCATGTGGATTTTCAAAAAGGAAAAGAAAACTGACTGCTCCATTCAGAGTAGTAGCAAAGTAGTGTTTTGCTTTACTCGGCAGCTTATATCTAATCTCCTTTGCTGGAACAAGCACATTCTAACTTCTTCAATACAGTAAAATATATTTCTAGTGTTGGCAGATTAACTTATAAGTAAGAAAAAAGATTAAAAAATACAAACTGCATTGATACTAAGAGAAACCAAAAGAAGAGACAACAGGAACATGGAAGAAGATACTGTTCCAACCTGTAAATAAGAATGTAGAAGGCTCATTAATGTTTAAAATAGCAGCTAGTGAATTAAAGCTGTAATTTAGGTCTGGCCTGAGTAGTGTGTTCTAATTTTTTCATCTTTTTCCCTTTATAGAAGCAAGATATTTTCACTGTTGGGGCGAGGGAGCACATGAGTTTGTTTTGTTGTTTGTTTGTTTGTTGTTTTAGGCAGGGTTTCTCCGTGTAGCCTTGGTTGTCTTGGAACTCGCTCTGTAGACCAGGCTTGTTTTGAATTCAGAGATCTGTCTCTGTCTTCTGAGTGCTAGGATTAAAGGTGTGCTCCACCATCCATCCACAGGCTGTTTCACTTTTTTTAAAAAGCAGTAAATTAGGAGCCCTTGCTTAACAGGAGAAAAGCCCTGAGTTAAATCAGCATATAAATCAGGTATAGTCACAATTGCCTGTAATCCTAGATCTTTGGATGTAGAGCCTGGAGAATTAGAAAATCGCAGCTAATGTCAATTTAAAAATCAATAAAGCAAATTCAAGGCCATTCCAGTTTGAGTGAGACCCTGTGTGACAGGAGAGAGCGGTGGAAATTTTAGAGTAGGCATAAGTGAGGTTTGCACACAAACTTGTGCCTTAACTTGGGTATGTCTTTAGCATTTAGAGCTTTATGAGCCTGTTAGCAAATCAAGATTACCAGCCCTTTTAATCAAATTTCCCAACCAGAATCTTTTAGTGTGACCTAACATGTCCTGTGCTGATTGGCTTCCCAATGTCCACCTACCCCCCCCACCTTCCAAGACCTATCACACAACTTGTTTCTATGAGGCACTTTGTTCTCACTACATAGGCCTACTCCCTGCTCCTGTGATAACTGGACATCCTTCTGCCCAAGACCTTAGCACAACTAACTGTTCGGAATAATCTTTGCCAAACACCAGCACCGACACCTACACTTGCCTCCCTTCTAAAGTGCTGCCCTGCCTCCCATCTCCCCTTTGCTCTGATCTTTTTTCATAGTACTTATGCCCAGCCCAATAGTTTTCTCTTATTTTCTGCCTTCTAGTAGAATACAAGCTTCATGAAATCAGGAATTCCTTTCGTATTCAGTGATGGCTTCTTGGTGGCCCCAACACTGGACTAATATGTGGCACAGAGTGGATGCTCAGTGTTTCTTAAGTGAATAATGAGCCATTTCCTAAGAGACCTTAGGAAAATACCCTAATTTGTTTTAAAAACTAAAAACAAACTCTGTTTGTTGAAAAGTAAACTACTTAAAAGCTAATGTTTCCTACTCTTAGTTTGTAATCATGCAAGCATCACTCCAGTCACTGGAGACCTAGGGAGTATTCAGGGCGTGCTGTGAGCTATTCTTGGTGGTTCTAGGAGCCTAGGCCTCATTGTATGCTAGGAAAGAGCTATACCAATGAATTATATCTCTAGATGTTTTGTTACTTCTTGTTTTTATACCATGCCGTCTCGGTGTGTTCCTCAGACTGGCCATGGGCTCTCTCTAATCCAGAAAAGGCCTCCAGCTTTCAATCTGGCCTCAGCATCTGAGTAGCTAGGATTATTGGCCTGTACCACCAAGCCTGGTTTCTCTTGTACATCTTACATATATGTTGAACATGGGTCAATTTACTAGCCAGAAAAGCAATAAAATAAAATACAATAATAAAATACACTATTGTAGAATGTTACAGAAATTATGTTTGTAGCTGGAAAAGAAGAAGCTTGCAAAAGCAAGTAGCTAAGTCACTAAGGGTCACAGCTTCATTCCTTGTGGCCTCAAGGACATTCCGTTCATATCAGTTGATGGAGAGGAAACCTGAGCAGGAGGATGCTGAACTGTTGATAAGAAAGTTCAAACAAAGCAAGCTTTCTTAAGGAGGACATGAAACTGCACATGATTTGATCCCAACAGCTGTGGGTCAGCCTGATTAACACTGTCGGAGCATGTCACAGAAGCCAGGCAAGGCAAAAGTTCAGCCCCAGACACTTACAAACAAGCCACTCACCTTGATGTCTAAGCCTCCAGAGACTGAGCATATCTATTGCCAATTTCTTTGTTTTTGAAACAAAAACTATTTTTGCATATTCAACTCTCCACAAATTGGATCTAATTTCATTTTGAGAAACTGACAAGTATATGTCATTAATTTCTCAAGTAAATTATATCTATCCACAAATTTTCATGTTTAAATTTTAGTAACATAGCCAATTTTAGTTTCATTTGTAATTCATCGTTATACATATTCACAGTATGCAATGTAGTGTTGTTTATACATATATATTCACTTAAAAATCAAATTAGCAAATATATCTGTTATTATCTCTATGACAAAATCTTCAATATCCTCTCTTCTAACAAATTTGAAACAAGCCATCCACTGATGATGTTCACTGTCCTCTACTGAGCATTAAGTATTATACTTTCATTAACAAAGTCCAGAAACAGAGCCAGTAAAGCAGGATTGGAATAACATACTGGCCACGGACATACATTCTAAGAACAGACAACAGGGTACCCCATTCTGTTAGAAGTTTGTACAATAATTCAAATCTCAGAGCTGTAAAGTCAAGCTTTGAAAAACCCAATATATCTTCTTCCTGGTGAGAATATATAGAGACCCAACTCAACACTGAGACAGACAGAAATAATATGGGACTTCTGCTATCAACACATAGAGCCACAAAATGATAATGTTCGTATATCTCTTCAATAATAGCTCTAAAATAAAATTACACTAAGATCTATATAGAAGTACATATTACAAATATGTAAAAGTTGATACTTTAGTAGTATAATAAGTTAATGGTGTTCCAATCAATAGTTTTAAAAACAATTACTTTGGCCAGGAGTCGCCTTAATAGATAAAATGCTTGCTATGCAAACCCTAGGACCTGGGTTCTGATCCCCAAAAGCTATGAGAAGCTGTTCTAGGTATATCAGATCCATAGCCTTGCTACTCCTCTGGGAAGAAGTCTGAGAGCCAGCTTTCCTGATACCTAAAACAGGAAAAACACCAGAGACTTCATCTCTAATGAAGTAGAAGGCAAAAACTGCCACATATGGTCCTCTACCCACACATGTGCCATAGCACATGCACGCTCCAATACACACACATGATACAAACCACAAAAATTAGATATAGAGAACTTTAACAAAATTTTATTCTTAATTACAAAAGCAGTTTTTTTGTGCCTTTTGGTGCAGGCCTTGTAGCAGGAAGATCCAGGTTTCACAGGTGGCTTACCATGAGTACACAGGACCTCACTGGAATGGGTGTTTGTCACTGTGAACTGCTTCCCACCTTCAAGATCTGCTCCTAGGAAGGCACATGTACAGTTTGGAAATATGTGATGCCCTTCTCTGAGGACAGTACATTAACAGATTACTTGAAATTCTTTTCCATGAGAGGTTTGTCACTTCTCTATTTTGAAAATTGTGTTTGTTTGACAGTTTCACATAGATAATGAATTTTAGTCACTTAGAGCCTTCTGTCCTCTTTGCTCTCCCTCTGGAACTCTTCTCCCAGAAGGTCCACACTACTTATGGGTGGGAGGTCGCCTACAGGATCACAGGAAATATCCCATCACGTATATGGATATGGGTACGTAGATACTTCTTTTATCCTGCCCTAGTCCAGTACTAGTTTCTGTTCTGGTTCTTTGCGCTTTACCCAGTGTCATGCTTCTAGTTGCCCTTTGTCCCCTCATATGTCCCCATTAGTGTGGGATGCAGTGCTTTCTGGTTTTTCAGTTTTTCTGTTTGTATTGGCTGGCTGGCTTGCTGGTTGGTTTCCTTTTGAGTACTTCCTCTACTTCAGGTTGCATTGGCTATAACTGGCTCTTCCTTGGCCTAGCCTACAATCATCAGTTTCAAAGAAACACTAGTTCCATTAATTGGGAAATAATACTAGAAACAAGACCTGGACTCCAGCAGTCATGTTGAAACCAGAAGAGCTCATAGAGCCAAGAAACTACAAGAAGAACTACGACTGTTCATATTGCCATGAAAATGTCCTGATAGAAGCAACTTAGATCTTAGTTCTGGATCAGTTTCAAGAAATACAACCCATCATGGCATGGTGTTACAGCTCAGTCCACAGCAGTAGCCCATCATGGAGTGGTGTCATAGCTCAGCCTTTAGCAGAAGCAGATTGCAGTTTGTTCAAAGGAAGAGACACCAATCTCAACAACCTGTTTCTGGCATCCATCCAAACAGTCCTAAAGAGTCCACAGTCTTCCAAATCAGTGCTCCTTGGGTGGATGCCAACTGTTCAAATATGTGCATTTGTGGGCTACATTCTTTATTCACACTAGAACAGAATTCATCGATATATGTTTGTGTATAACCATATGTATCTATATTAAGCTAAGCATAGCTGGTCATGCAAGTGCAACCCTATAATCCCACCACTTGGAAAGTTGAGGCAGGAGTTCAAGGTCAGTCTGGAGTATATTGATTCATATTCATAATTTCTCCAAATCTAGGCTGTTACCAAAAGGATCATTCTAGCTTTCTCTCCTTATTTATGTGCAATTCCTACTTCAGTAGTGAGAAACCGGCTCCCTATCATCTGTTTCTCCAATTTTACAATTTCAATTTGTGTATTGAGACTAAAGAGATAGTTCACTCAGTAAAGTGCTAATTTTGAAAGCATGAGGACCTGAGTTGAATCATCAGAACCTATGTACAAACGCTGAGCATGATGGTACACTTATGTAATCCTGGCATTCCAGAGGCAGACACAGCCCACTAGCCAGAAACCCCAGAAAATGGTGGGTTTCTGGGCAAACAAGACTCTGAAAGGAAGAGGTCAGCATTCCTGGGGGTGACCCCCAGGTGTCTTCTAGTGAACATGCACTCATAAGTAGGTACACATGCATTTATGAATGTGTGTATAGCAATATGGGAATTATTATCATGTAATCCCATGGGAAACATTTATCACCCAGAGTACAGAGCTGATGCCTGCATATTTCAGCACCTCTTCTCCCAAAACCTTCAGTGAGATGATTTCATGTATTTCTAATATAGTGAGATTCTGGTGGAGAGCTGCTTTGTTTCTGAGATCTATGTGATCTACATGGTTTAGTTTTGGGGGTTATTTTTTACGGGGTTGGTTTTTGGTTTTTTAATTTTCATAAATTAAAAATGTTTGCCTGCTTCCTGGACTGTGAAGTTCCATGAGTCTTCACAAATGCATAATGCCATGTACTCAACTTCACAATATCATGCAAAATGCTCTAAAACATAAAAGGAAGTACGTGACAAAATGGCTTTTATGTGTTTCTCTATAGATCTGAACAGCCAATGATTTTATTGAATAAACATATTCTCTATAATACCCAACCATCTGATGCTTTCTAAGTTTTAGTGTGTGCCAGGTTCTAAGAGCTTCACAACAGCCCTTTGAGATAATAATGGTTATTATTCTCATCTTACAAAGAAGAAAAGTAAGGACAGAGAGTTAAAACATTTTGCTCAACTTTATACAGTAAATATAATACTACAGCCAGAAGTTTAAAATGTATATTACATATTTGCATGTATCTTTGATACAAAAACATCATTTTACATACACATGTACATATCATGTAGAAGCAGATGATTAATGATTGTTATGTCTGTATTTCTATTCAGAGGCAGGAAGGTCATACTTAAAACTAGAATATTTCAAACATCTTTGTCTTCAACTTGACATGAATCACAAATGTGAAGACCTTGACCTCCTGTTTTTGTCTTCAAAGGAGGAAATGAGAAAAGGAATCAGTTCTAGATGAAGCCCAATGTGTCTCCTTACATAAGACTTTGCCTCAGCTATTTCCATGTTGACAGAGGAAGTGTGAAATCAAAGACTGCCATTATATGCCTTCCCATCTTAACAATCTAACAACTAAAGTTGTTGGCTCTTTTAACTGTTTGTCCTAAGATTTCTGCTGCTTTTCCATAGCAATGCCATAGTCTGCACAAAGTTGCTCTTCATGCCTCACCCTTTCATCGATGACATTTTTGCTTGCAGTGAAAATTTTAAGCTGAAAACTACTTGTAGTAAATATATAAACAACTAAATGATAGAGAAATCACACATGGGCCCCGTGTAATTATTTCCTATGGAGTAAAAAGAAAGCTGAGAACAGAATGTTTTCCGCGTGGCCCTGCCTCTTGGTATGAATAGAACAAAATCCTTGAAGTGAGAAATCACCAGTTAAATTCTAGGTTCTTTTTCTGTGAAGGTAGATTGAAACATATAGTTATAATTAGTACTGCTCTGTGGCCCATAATACAGCCTGTTATAACCACTGGACAAAGCTTAGGCCACCGATACTCACTGACAAGAAGCAAGGTGCAGCTTCCTTTCCCATCACTTCCTTCAGCACATTCACCACCTTTTACAAAACCTCACTGCTGAACGGTGGCACCAGCTGCTGTGAAGTCTTCTGCGTATGGTAATGATTTACACTATCACCTCCTGCTTTGTGAAACCATGTGTGCAGATATCCATGAACAGGACTCAGAAGAAATGGGGGCAATGGACAAAAACAACAAACCCTGCTGTCATAGAAGAGCAAAGTAAATAAAGGGTGTGTGAGACTAGTCTATTCACCTCTTTTGGATGGGTTAAAATGTATAATTTGTCTTGTTCATTAAATCAGAAAAATGCTGAGGGCTTCACATTTTATCTTTAAAAATAGATGTCCTTTTTGGGTTTTCCTGTTGCTGGGGAAGCGTTCTTTCCGTTGCTAACAGAAAGTTAAATGTTCTGCCTTGAATGGGGCCTGTTTACTTACATTGGTAGGAACGTTAGACGGATGCATGAATGAAAGAATACATACTTCTGTTTCTATTTTTAAAAAGCCACCTGCCTTGAAAGGCATGATTGTCTGGTAACCAGGTAATAAAAGCATGCTTTAATAAAAGCATGGAATTTTCTTGTTTATGCATTGTTTCTGATTAACCTTATAGTGGGCTGACTATTCAAATGTAAAGATTGCAGATGGCTGCAGAATTCATACTGGAAACACTTATTATCACTCACTCTCTGGTGATTAGGGCTCTTAAAGAAGGCATTTCTGTTCTTCAGATTTTTGCCTGACAAAACTTAGCCTCAAATAAGGAAAAAGACATATATGGACTTTGACTCCCTTACTTCAAATGCTAGTCATAGAATTAAAATACAAGCCAGTCTATTCATCTTTCTATAATTACAGTGAGATTCTTTCCCCTGTATCTTAGTTTCTTTTCCTGTTGCTAAGAGAAAGTATCTTGACAAAAGCAAGTAAAGGGAGAAGGGATCTATTGTAACTCACAGTTCAAGGCACAGTTCATCGTGGCAAGGAGGTCTCAGAGCAGGAGTTTGAAGCACTGGACATACCCCATCCATATGCAGGAGACAGAGGAAAGGATGCATACTGCAGCTCAGCCCCCTTTACTCAGCCAAGGATCCCAGCCAATGATCCCAGCCAATGGAATGGTGCCAGTCACAGGGGCAGACCTTCCCATTTCAATTAAGGTAATTAATATAATCTCTCCGATAGCATGTCCAGAGGCCCATCTCACAGGTAAATCTAGGCTTTGTCAATTGGCCACCAATACTAACCATAACACTATTTAAGAAAGAAAGCTTGTGGGGAAATGGAACCAACAAAATGCAATGTGTAGGTTGTACACAGTGCTCAAAGCTCTGAGAAAACTAACTGTCTGGCTAGGTAGTCAGGGTGAACATCAAGGTAAAGTGATGACAAGTTAGACCAACTGGGGCAAAGTTTGAGACCAGCCTAAGCCTTATAGGGAAGCCTGCTTAAACAAGAAGCCATGTGTAGATGCTTGGTGGTTCACTATTATAACTTCATCACTAGGTACAGAGACCGAGCTAGGTGGATCAATGGAGTTTGAAGTCAATCTGGGTTACAACTGTAGATTATAGGCCAACCTAGAATACATAGAGACATAATGGGACCCCATTTCAAAATTCAAAAAATAAATAAATAAAAATAAAGGAAAGAAAAAGACTATCTGAGTATCCTATGCTTAAAATAGGACTTAAGGCCAGCAATAATGGCATGCATCTTTAATTCCCAGCATTTGCTAGGCAGAAAGCAGACAAATCTGTAGGTTTGAGGCAGGCCTGGTCTACAGAGAAAGTTCCAGGACAGCCAGACTACAGAGAAGCCCTGTCTTAAAAACAAGGCAAAACAAAACAAATAACAACAACAAAAATGAGAGAGAGAGAGAACTTAAGAAATTTTATGATCTTAAAGTTAAATCATGCATTACTATGGTCTTAAGTATGTGTCTGTGAAAGATTTTTCCTATTTTTAAATGTTTTAAATTGTGTGGGGAGGGCTGTGTGGTTCAGGGGGGGTCTATGTGGGTCTGTGGGGTGTGTGTGTGTGATCAAAGAAGCCAAAAAGCATCAAATTGTTGTCCAGCTCCCTGGATATGACTAATAAGCAGCTGTGAGTCACCTCATGCAAGTGCTGGGAACCAAACTGAGATCCTTTGGGCGAGCAGCAAATTCTCTTAACAACTGAGCCATCTTGCCAGTTCTAAAATAATTAGGAGGTTTTTTGTTTCATTTGAGTTTTTTGTTGTTTGGGTTTTTTTGTTTATTTGTTTTGTTTTTATAATTTTGAAACAAGACTTCATTTTGTATCTCTGGCTGTCTGAGACCTAGTGGCATAGACAAAAATGTCCTCAAACTCAGAGATCCACCTGCCTCTGTCTCCCTAGTTTGAGGATTAAAAGTCTCTGCACCATGCTTGGCCCAAAGCTGTTTCTTCTTAAATAGGAGTTTTTACTTTAAAGGTATGTGTATTCTTCTGGGTGTTAACTTCCACATTTAGGAACAAGTTGTTAAATTTATGAGCCATTGCAATGGTCCATAATATGTCCATACATTGATCTGTGGCATGTCTATGCTGTGTGCTCCCCTATTCCATTCTTCCTGAGCCTTAGAAGAGATTGACTCTCCTGTCTGTTGAGGCAGGATACCTGACTCACTCCCATTGGTCGAATGAAGCAATTCTCTTCTTCCATGCCTTTAAAAGATTCTGCATGCTTCATTGCTTCTCAAGATGCAAAAACTCATCTGGCAAACTAGATTATTTACAAAATTATGAAGATTTTTAAAGTTACAGATAGTTATTGGGGATTGTTTTAGGGCAGATGGCAAATACATGCCCTGGATTAAAGCATCATCTAACTTGATAGTAGAAAGTATCTAACCAGAGGACTTCTGTTTCTACCCTACAATTCCTAGAATGATGGGCCTATTTAAGAAATATTACTGAAAGAGATCTGTAATATATGCAGAGTTCTGGGATGAGACCTGCACATGGCAGATTAAACAGGCACTCCACAGAGGTTAAGACTCAGAAGCCTCTGTGGTGACTATGCCTGTCATCCCATTACTTTGCAAGTAAAGATAGGATCAAGAATTCAAGATCACCCTCAGCTATATAGCAAGTTTGAAGCCAGCCTGGGTTACATGAGTCCCTGTCTTAAAAGTGAATAAATAAACTCTAAGAAAAATTAATATTTAGAAGGCACCAGGTCACCTTCAGACATTGCTCTAGTCAGATTACGCAGAGAAGCAAACCAAAGAAACAACGGGACAGGAATATGTATCAATGTGTGAGTCATGAGCAGCAATTTTGAATCAGTAGAACCTCTGCAGAGAATTTTAACAGTTGCTAATGAAGAATGATGCCTAACTAAGAGTTGAGGAGGAGTGTGCAGGTGGTGGAAGCAAGGGACTAACCTGGTCAAATCCCACTTCATGCTAGCTGTGTATCTTGTTACTAAAGCTCATGGGACAGGATTGCTATCTCATTTTAAAACAGGTTAATACTCTGTGTTTCATTTGCCTGCGAGTCCTCTGCTACTACCTGGCAAGACAATTTGAATTTAGAAATTTCTGATTCAAAACTTACTCCTTTTTCTACCATACTCCCAAAATCCCATTCTGAGTTCTGAGTTAATAAATCTTTTGAATATTTGATAAAAAACTCCTTCCTTTTCCTTTGCCCCAACCTAGAGATGACTTATTTTTCCAGTTTAACAACTTTTCTCCCCTCTCACTTAAGGGGAGATCAGAGCCCTTAGCCCAGCCCCATTCTGTTTCCTTCTGCTCAGTTGTAGAAATCTTATTCAGACTTCTGTTCTAATGCAAACCAGCTATTCTCTTGATTATAAACTACTACACATTTGTTGAATTTTTTATCAATTAATTTGATACTATCCATTGAGCTATACTAACCAGAGGATTGAGTAGCATGAATATCAATATGACTTGTGTATTTCTGCCTCATGTACATGCACTTCTACTTCATCCTGGACACACAACAACCTAAGGAGATAGTCTGTTGCTTACAGTTGTCCTGGTTCTCAATGAATAGTAACAACAAACTGCAGCAGCTACATTTTCTTCAATTTTCCTCCCTTAGGAAACTAGAATTTTTTACTTTTCCAGAACCTGGCATTTCCCTTCAGACACCCAGTAATCAATGATTTTGATAATTCTATTGTTTGGCCAACCCACCCCCTTTCACTGTTTCCAGCCCCTAAACTATCCTCCACAACCAGGAGCTCAGGCTGTCTATGAGCTGGGTTCCAGCAGAGCACAAAGAGATGTGATGATCTGTCTTCCTCTTATTAGTTTATGACAGGTAGTATTTAGTTACGTTCAGTCAAGTCTGATCATCTTGTCTTTCTCTTATTAGTTTATGAATCCTTTTTTAGTTTTAAACCAGTTACCTACAAGCATGTTTATTATTTTGAGACAAGTTTTATCTGTTTCTTTGGCTGCCATAGAACTTGCTATGTAGACAGACTGATCTCCAGCTCACAGAGATCCACCTGTCTCTGCCTTCAGTGCTGATATTAAAAGTTCCAAGTTCATTTATTGCTCAATTATTCTCATTTATTTGTTTCTTCTGCTTCTTAAAGCTTCTAGAGTTTGAGTTATAAGAAAGCCACCAAGAGATTTTTTTTCATGCTTAATACATGAAAATAAAGTAAATATCAAGTGTTTCTCAGTGTTATTTCTCTTAGTCTTAAAAAAATAAATTATTTTTTTTAAAAGGATGAACTTAGCAGCATGACCAGGCTGTACCAAGTTACACTTTTCCAAGAACACTTTTCCAGATTATTAGAGAAAAAAAAGATACAAATTACAGAATGAAGAAATAGGAGTCATTTGTGATCATACACACTAGCCATAGAGCAGGAAATGCTTCCAGACAGACTGCACTTGGCTTCTTTTCAGTTAAACTATAAAAGGATAGAAATAACACATTTTATAAAGTTATACAAAAAAGCTTATCATTTACTCTAATAATAAAAGACAAAATAAATTTGAAAAATCCACAAATAATGAATACTGCAAAATATGCCAGATCATAAAGTAAAACTATTCCAATGAGAGAATTCTATATGTAGCTAGCCACAAAAATATGGTTGTGGAGCCTTTTTTTTTTTTTCAGATAAATCTCAGCAGGATCACTGTGTTAGCTCTCTAGTCAAGAAACAATGCTTTCAAAATGTTTCTTAACTGGCCTTTTCCTCTTTAGGGCCATGTTAGCACTATGTTAGAACTGTCTTACAAAAGAAATTGTTACATTTTTATTATTTTTCTAGATTATTTTCTAATATAATGGTTAAAATTTAAACCAGGTGTAGCAGTGTATGGCTGTCATCCCAGGAGGTAGAAAGTAGAGTCAGGAGCATGGAGAGTTAACTTAAAGCCAGCATTGTCTACTTTAGCATGTTAGAGACCAACAAGGGCTACAGAGACCCTTCTCTGGAAACAAGCAAACAAAAAACAGAAAAGAATAAATAAATATTAAACTATAAAAACTTACAATTAATGAGTTACATATAAATGTAACAAACTGCAAAGCCTTTGCTTCATAATTATTTTACTGCTCTTTGAGGTTAACCTGAGTTCACTGTTGGCTGCCATATGGGGAAGCACTGCCATATGTGTACTGGAGCAGAAAACAAAGCTGAAGATTCTCCAGAGTTAAGAAAGTGCTCAGGAAATATGTAGTGAATTTAAGTTTCCATGGTGAGCTTTTACATCACGAGTATCACCAAAGACTGGATTACAGCCAAGTATCAGCAAAGAGGCTGCTTCCGCTATTGGCTATGACAGCTCACTTGCTAATAAAAAAGAAAACAGCAACATTCATCTTCGTCCAACGCTATTTGTCAGTTGTAGCTACATATTAAGAACACAGCTCAGCAAAAGTCAGCAAAAGTATTAGGAATCACAGAACCGGACGCGTGGTATTATTTTGACTGTCATTTGTTATATCAATAAGACATGTTTTAAATTTAAATGGCACAGGTGTATATCACATACTTGTATGCATACTTCTTATATATATATGTGTGTGTATATCACATACTCCCCAGGAAGCCAGTCTGTCTGCATAGTGTTGATAGTTGCCCTCTTCACACACAAACACAGCCTCAGTTTACCCATTGGTCACCAACATGTCTCCTTCTCTCCGGTGTCTCATTTGAGAAGTTCTCATAAAGATGAGAAATATTATCTCAGCTGTCTTAGAGTCCTGGCTTAGGAGCCCTGAAATGCTTGCTAAAGAATATAGAGTTCCATTTCCCTTCTAGCTCAAGACTCCGCCCTCCTAACCTTCCTGCCACAGTGGTCTTAAAACTGTAATTAGTGGATAATAGGCCTGTGGACATGGACTTCTCTGGGTTTGATGCATAGCTATTCCTTCTGGGCTCACACATGTGTTTTCTACCTGAAGAAAGTACGTCTCTTAAAAAAAACAAAAAACAAAAGAAACAAAAAACGAAAACCAGATTGCTACCCTCAACTAAGAGGAGTGAGCAGACATGCGCAGTAGATAGTGCTCTGCTGGTGTGGCCCCTCCTGCAGGCTCTGTCACTATTACTATTCCAACACTTTGCCTCCTGATAGCGTGAAGGAACCCTCTCCAATTACAGGAGAGCCAGCCACTACAAAGCACTGTGCAGTTAATACCGTGCCTCTGTGTGTCTGTAAACTTCTGAAACTGGGTGTGACTATGTTTAAGTGCATTTTTTTTCGCCCTCGAACAGGGTTCATGATTATTACCATCAGATTCATGAAGTGACTATAAATCCATAAAATCTCACCAAAGTTTATGTGAGTCAAAATGCTCCCCACCCAAAAAAATGATTCTGTGGCTGCAATTTGCTCTAATCTAGGAGTAACTGCACATACCTGAGGATGGACTTGAGTCTCTTTACCTGATCTTTTAACCTAGATTTGAGGTCTTCCTCAAGTTTAAATCCTAAAGGAACTTTGGGTTTTCGTTTGATTTCTTCCTTGCTAATTTCTTCACATTTGTGTATGTGTGAGATTGTTAGCACATTTCTCAAGACAGTCTAAATTAGGAGGGATTCTTTATTATCTTAACTTATGAAATTTTAAGAAAGTTTAGCATCTAATAAAAAATCAGTGTCTTTATTCTATCAAAACTATTTTTAAAAGTAGCTTCTGTGTATCTTTAGAAATAACTTGAGAGAAATAATATGAGGTATTAAAATTCAATTTGAAGCAAGACACAGTGCATCTGTTGTCCTGGCACACTGAAAATGGAGACATGAGGCTGTTGGTTTGGGGCAGCCTGTGGGTGTTGTACAGTGAGACAAGTCTCCATAATCTCCCCCTATTTCTCAGATGTTTTAAAATTACTTACAAACAGACTCCTATGCTAAGAGACCAAGTTTTAAAATAGTAATAAACTTTACTAAAGACAGGTTAAAACTAGACTCAGTGTGAGAAAATAGTAAAATATATGAAGCCTACCTTGTTCTCTTGTGATGTTAGCTATCAAGCAGAAAAAGAATTGAACTTGATGAGAAGCAAAATAAAGCGTTCCCAATACTATGCATTCAATATCTTTTCTTCAGGAAGAGCTAAGGCAATTTCAGAGGGTTATTTTTGTCTGAAAAGTAATTTATTGCTTGAGTAAGCATGACACATGGGGCTTTGTGAGCCTTGCTCACCTGGCTGAAGCAATATTATATCAGCCTTTGTAGTTTCGGTTCATTGTACCTACAGCACTAAAAAGAATTCTTGGAGTCTCCTTTGAAATATAATGTATACAATAGTGTGATATAGTGCTTCCATTGAAAGTAAATTTGGTAAAGTTTTTTAGAACTAAAACACTATCTCTTCAAACCTAAGAGACAACATTATAAATATTCTAAAGTTAAGTCAGCTATGCTTAAGGTTTATACATGAATATAACTAGACTAAAATACCAGACTAATGAACAAGACTCCTGATAAGCACATGGAAGCTAAAACTGGAAAATTAAAACTGGACTATTTTATGACTACATTTACTATTTTCAATGTGTATGATTAGTTGAAATTTAATGTTGCCTCTCAGAACTCACATAAGCCATTAAGTTTGCCATCTGACAATCATTAATCGTCATAGAGAAAGAAATTTTACCCCCAGTTCTAAGATTGCAGCTTGTACATACAGGTGGCTGGGGTATCTGACTTTTAAGGTTGGCTCCACTTCTTGGCATATATTTGTCTTCATCAATCTGTCTTACTCTATAAGATACATTAATTTAAGTGTATACAGGGCTAGGTTGATAGATAAGCATAATACTGAAATGGTATTGGGACATAGATGAGACTTCTACAGAAAGAGAATAAAGTCAGTAGTTGTGGGCACAGATGAAGGAACTGCCCTTTAGTGTTCCTTACAATACTCAACTCTTCACTATAGTTCCTCATGATAGATGATTAAGGAAAGTTAAACCCCAAGAAACAGGTTTGGAATGGCACTGTGAATGTTGCTGTTTTCATTATTTACACACTGATTTGTTAATGTCTTCTACAAGATGCATTACTGTGACATCAGTATTATCAGAAACTAAACAATGAATCTTTAAGACTATAGGAGTCAGAGGGATGAAGGACACCAGGAGAATATGGCCGCTGATTCAACTAAGCAGGGCTCGTGCTCACAGAGGCTGTTGGCAAGCACTGGACCTGCATGGGTCTGCACCAAGTCCTCTTATGTAATGGCTGCTCCCTTGCTGTTTTATGGGGCTCCTATCAGACTCTTTTACCTGCTCTTGAGACTCTTTTCATCCTGAGATTACCTTGTTCAGTCTCAATTGAGGGCTTTTGCCATGCCAATAAGTATCTTGTTTCTTCCAGTTTGTTTGTGTTTCTTAGCGACCTGCTCTTTTCTGAAGAGGAAATGGATGGGAGTACATCTGGGAGAAGGGCTATGAGGAGTGGAGGAGGGAGAGGAAACTGTGGTTGGAATATAAAAACAAAACAAAACAAAAATGTGCTTATCACCAGTTAAGAGATTCTTTTGTGTGACAACTCTTTACCAAAGACTTTATTGATACAGAGAACCTGTGAAATCCTACACACTCATGCAATAGAGAGTTAGAATGCTGTCACCTTTGTACTGCTAGAGAGAAAATTATGTGTAAATGACACACAGATGGTCAGTGTTATAACACTTATAACAGTTGCCCATAAAGTGTAGCAAAATATCAATAAAAATGAAGTATGGCTGGGCATAGTGGACACACCTTTAATGCCTGCATTCCTGGGAAGAGTAGAGTCTCTGTGAGCTCAAGGACAGCTTGGTCTAGACAGCCTGATTCAGGCCAGTCAGAAATATAAGGGCCCTGTCTCAAGCAAAATAAAATAAAACAAAAGCCAATGATAAACACAGAAGGGATCTCAAACAAGAGCAGTGCTAGAACTGTCAGGAAGTTCATCTTCCTGGAAAGTGAGGTGAGGTCTTCCATTGCCCACAGGATTTCTGCTAGAGGCCTGCTGAATTGTGCTCTGTTAGGTGGTTCCTGCCTCATTTTCTGTGAAATATTACCTCAGCTAGTTTAATAACTCTGGTTCCCTTCTCTTTTTTTTTTTTTTTTTTGTTTGCAAATAAATGTCTCACTAATCTAAAAAAAGCTGTCTTGAAATCTTCCTTACCATGTTTTCTGAGGTGCGGCATTCGCCTAGCATCTGCCTTCATGCTTTCTCTTTCTAGTCCTTATTTTGTTCTTAGATGAATTTAGGTGAACACTGACGATACTTCAGTCCCAAGTAACAGAGGAGCTCATAAGGCCACAACAGTCCCAGCTGAAGTACAAAGGCAGCCAAGTTGGTCTTCAAGTGTCTGTCCAAGTCAAAAAAGTTCTACTATATCTTAGGTTGAAAACCCTCTTCTTTTCAAACTCCAAACCATATCTTTTCCATTAACCTTCAAATTTGAGTTTCTTACAATCAAATGAAAAAATGAACAAAGATGAGAAGTACAAAATAATGAAAGGCAATAAGAAGAAAAGTATGCACATCAAGATTAGGTTGGAATCGGTCTAAACATTTAAAATGGAAATTATTTAATTAAAATACCAGCACCTTGCTTTCAGATATTTTTTATTAAAATTTGTTTTGTAGTTAGCTGATTGTCCTGTGGTCATAAAATCATTATAAAAACACCAAATGTATCATATTGCTTGCTTTAATCCATACATCTATAGATACAAGGTGAGGGACAGAGCAAGGGATTTACATTTATTTTTTTAGCATCTATGAGAGTACATTGTAACATGAGGTTTGTGGACAGCCTAATCCCATGTTCCTACTGCTGCTTATCTGGACCAGTAATCCCAAAGTCCCAAAGAAACACACAGACACTTACATAAATTTCATGCTGTTTGGCCTATGGCTCAGGCATACTGCCAGCTTGCTTTTTCATCTTAATTCAACCTATTTCCATTAATCTGTTCTGCCACGTGGCCCGTGGCTTACCTATTTCATTACATCTTGCATCATGGGCAGCTGGATCACGTCTCTCCCTCTGACTCACCCTCCTTCTACATATGCTTTGAAAACCTACCTATTCCTAGGGTGCCTGCCATGGCCAAAACAGCTCCTTTATTTAAAGAATGATATTCACAGCATACAGAAAGACATTCTCGCATCAATATATTTTTATGTATGTTTTTGTGGGGTGTGCATGTGTGCACATGGATGAGAGGCTGGTGATCAACCTCAGTGTCATTCCACAAAAGCTATCCACCCTTTTTTTTAGGACAAGGTCTTTCATGAGTATGTGGGGTTCAGCTTCCTAGTGTGGGGATTACAAGCACATATGACCATGCCTGGTTTTTATTTATGTGGGTGCTAGGAATTAAATTCAGTTTCCCCTACTTGGATGGTATCATAGTTAGGGTTTCTATTATTGTGAAGAGATACTATGAACTATGAACATGGCAACTCTTCAAAAAAAAACATTTAATTAAGGCTCGCTTACAGTTCAGAGGTTTAGTCCTGCATCGTCACGGCAGACATGGCAGCTGGAGAGCTAGCTGAGAGTTCTACATCTAGATGGACAGACTTCAAGAAAACAGTGAAACACTGGGCCTGGCTTTAACATCTGAAACCCCAGAGTCCCCAGTGACTCACTTCCTCCAACAGGGCCACACCCCCTAAGAGCACCCCTCCCTATGGGCCTGTGGGGCCATTTTCTTCCAAACCATCATAGGTGGTGAGCACTTTCCCAAGGAAGCTACCTCTCTAACCCAATATGTTTAAAATTTTACTTGAATATCACAATAATTTAAGCTAGACAGTGACTGTTAATAAAAGCCAGTTTTGAATTATATAAAAAGCAGATGATGATAGGCTTGTGTGCAATTTTATAGCATGAGTAAATTGTGAATGAACTCCAGAGATAGTTCAGAGAAATCCAAGCAGAGATTCTACTAAGCACATAGTAGCTAACTATAGGGATTGCTTGGAAGGGTTGAAGGGCTTGGCTCTTTGTGAAACTGAGCTTCTTGAGCTGAGTGGCCTATCTTTATATGCATAAGTTGTACACAAAATACTACTCAATAAGTATGTTTGCAGTTGCTTAACTTACTGTTGAACAGTAAGGAACTGTTCTCAGGTGAAAATTTGCCTTCAAATCACTTCTGAAAGTTTTTATAAGGTACATACCAAGCCTCCATCCCTAACAGTCTGCACACAAGACTGGACATTAAAAGTTCTACAAACTAATAGGCACTTCCGTTACATGACAGCTATATATATGTAAATATAAAGACTCCCTGAAAGCTATCTTGTCAACACCAAGAACAAAGTAAGAATAGTCATTCAACCAGGATTAGAGTTTTTAGCTAATTCTATCAAAAAAGAGAAAGTAAAAAATATAAGAATTGGAAAAGAATCAAACTATCTAATTACAAACACTATGTTGGCAATATAGAACCCAAGATAATGCTAAGGCTAGTAGAAAATTCAAAAATAAAGAAGTAGGTATTAGACTAATGTAAAAATCCATAGTTTGCACAGATAGAAACAATAACTACTTAAGTTATATAATTTAAGAAATGAAATATTTAGAAATCTTAAGGGAAACGTGTTAAGTTTACTTAGTGAAAAGTCTTAAAATATTCTTATATTAGAAAGTAGACCTGAAATAAATAATTGAAAGACATTTCCTGGTTTTGAAAAGAAAAACTCAAAACAAAACCCCACAGATTTTTTAAAGTTAATATATTTAATATGATTTTAATAAATAATCTGAATTTATTATTGCTTGATGAAGACAGATTAATCACAAAGTTCATATGGAAAAAGTAACTATTCTAAATAAAGAAATCTAATGAGTTGAAGCTAGCCTTATAAGATATAGTTATGCCATAAAACTTCTATAATTAAAAAATGCACAGTGTGGATACATGAATAGAAAGACCAGTGGAACTGAATGTCAAATCCAGAAATAGGTCCAAATACATATAGAATGTAGGAAATGAAAGCCATACCAACTTAAATAAGTTGAAGAAATGATGGATTTAAAAAAAACATATTTAAATTTAGAATTTTAGAAAAAACAAAACAAAATTAGACTCATACTTCATCCTTACAAAAGATAGATCCCTAAATGCATCTGATCTCTAAATGTGAAAAAATTAAATTACACAAACTTGAATAAAATTTATTTAAAACATGAGTGTAAGTTAAACTTCCTAATCAGACAAGATTTCTAATCATTAATAGAAAATATTTTTTATTTGTGGTTCTTATTGCTATCCTCACACAAACAGGAGACTTCAGCAAAAGGCATCTGGGGGTTGAACCCTGAAGTCAACTACAGGGCTAGCTAGAGTGTCTGCTAGGCCTCAGCAAAGCCGCTCCAATGGGTGCAGCCTGTCTCTACCCTCACAGTATTACTCTTTTCAATCAACTGGGATTCTGCCCTTGCTTTTATATCTGATAGCCCTTCAAAACTAGGCCCTCTGGCATGTTTTTCTAGTACTAGGAGACCTTGTATTGCATTTTCTATAAGCTTTTTCCCATAACATTGTATACTACCCCTTCATTTCCCATACCATTAATTATTGACTGAGGACCTGTGGTGGCACAACCCAGAATCCCATGGTCATCAAATTAGTTTCTCCAGTTTCTCTTTGTATATACCATCTGTACCCTGATGTGATGTGGGCCCTTGTTTTGATTGTCATCTCTATGGTTACTGGGAACCTTGTCAGCCTACACCAAAGAGTCAGCCTTCCTGGCCTATGTGGGCATTTAACTGCACACTTTTGCCACTTTTCTCAATACTGTGACAGAATTCCCAAGAAAAGCAATGTAAGGAAGATCAGCTCTAGTTCGAAGTCTGAGGGGCTACAGTTCATCATGGCAGAGAAGGTGTGGCATAGAAGCATGAGATGGCTGGTCACACTGATTCTACAGTCAGGAAGCAAAAGAGGGATGAGTAA